>OZ014525.1:66023670-66760153 GCA_963966055.1 Lathyrus aphaca | reverse complement strand
TACAACAACATAATCACATCATACACACATCATCATCATACCTAACAACGACAATTATACAATGAGACTCTTCTTGACTCTATGCCATGCGGAACCATAATCCAATCTCTATTTCAAAATCCAGTTCCCTTCGAAACTCTCGGCCCCTCTTTCATGGTCCATTATGATCCCTATTTCATTATCACACCCATCATCCCCTATTTCATGGTCCAGTATAACCCTTATTTCATGATCACACCCATCGACCCCTATTTCATGGCCACATACGATCCTTATTTCATGATCGCACCAACATCACAATAATGAACATACCCCACTTTGGTATATGTTCCAACTATGCACATGTCATGCAACATCAATGACAAACATGCATATATGCGACAATTACATTATACAACTCAATAACAACAATTAACATACAATAACTCATCACAACAATGACTTTCATCAACATCATGCATATTTTAGCATACAACAACATAAGTCAACTTCTAACGGTTTCATATACGAAGTCCTACACTTCCACTTACCACATCAACGCACATCAACAACAGTACCATATAGTCACAACGACAATTAAAACACATAACACCAACAAAAAAACCAATAAACATACTCCTCTATATTCATTTTCACGTTATACTAATTATCCCTATAATTACATGTATAACCCCCTCTCACTTCCTTTAACCACACCACTTCAATTCCTGAGCATTATTAAGTTAATTAGATAATTTTAAAGAATTTTTCGAAATTAAATTACAACATTTTTCGCTCCAGGTCTCGCTGAGCGAGTGGAATTGCTCGCTAAGCGAGCAACTAAATGTATTCTGACTCTTCCAAAGCCCAACCTGCTCGTTAAGCGAGCTTTGCGATTCTCACAGTTCTCCCTTCTGCGACCTGCACTCCAACCACTACGAGTTTATGTACCAAAAACCACTTTTCCAGCCAGAAAATTGCAGAATTACTCATACTAATATCCAATTTATATAATTATCGCATAACAACATCAAATTACCAACAATTCAACAACAATACCTACTCAATCACCAAAACCCCAAACCTCTAATCATCAACCTACCCAATCCCCATTATAAATCCCTTAAGAGATGGGAGAATCCCACCCTTACCTTGGTTTTGACGAAAAAACTCTTATTCCTCGTGGAATCTCCTCTTCAAGCCTTAGCCCTTTCTATTCTCTTTTCTCAGCTTTCCACGATCGTTCCACTCTTCACAAAATACGATCCTTTTTTTCCTTCTTACCACTTATAACCCCTTAGACCAACTAATGAACTTCCACCTTTACCCTTACTAATTTCACCAAATAACCACCTTATCCCTTAATTATTATTATTCCAATTATTTATTTACTCGCCATATAATTATTCAATATAAACACACATTATATTAAATAATATTTCTTCCTTTCACACACAACAAACAACAATCCCATTAAAAAATGATTAAATAAAATTTGGGGCGTTACATGAGGCATTTAATAGGGTAACCCTGGATTCTAGAGCCAAGCCACTGATAACCATAATGGAAGAAATAAGGACATACAAGAATGAGAGATGTGCAACAAACAAGATGAGGTTTCAGAACATGGCAGATGTAAAAGTCTTGCCAAACATAAGAAAGAAGGTTGAAAAAACCATCTTATACACCAACCTCTAGCTTGTCAGGTAATGAACATGAAATTCACATAACTTTAATACATATTTGATTAACATAGGCGTGATGTTCATTTATTTATGGTGTAGGATGTATGATGAGCATATCTTTGAGGTTAGGCATATTGAAAACTCAGCTGACAAATTTACAGTAGACCTTTAGGGGCATAACTGTTCATGTAGAAGATGGGAGCTGACATGCCTTCCTTGTGTTCATGCACTATCAGCCATGAAGTGTTGGAACTACAATATTTATGATTAAATTCCAGATTATTACATAAAAGCAAGATATATGGAAGTCTACAAATATGTTATCTTTCTAGTTAATGGTTCAAATCTGTGGTAAAGACTAAATATCCAAATGTGCAACCACTTGTTTATAGGAAGATGCCTGGAAGGACAAATAAGAGAAGAAATTTAGATAAATGTGAGATTGATGGTTCAGGCAAAAAGATGAGAAGGAATGACTTTAATGTTAAGTGTAGCAGATGTAAGAAACCATGTCATAATAAGCTTACTTGCAAGGTCACACCATCTGGGAAACATGCATCCCAACAACCATCACAACAACCATAAACAAAAGCTTCACAAAATCCATCTCAACAACCATCAACAGAAGATTCACAACAAACATCTCAGGGAAGGGCGTCAAAATAAACCTCTGCATCAACATCTTAAGGAAGGCCTAAGAAATTGCTAATCAAAAGGTCAACTAAGCCTTTTATACCACTAGGCCCAACAACAAGACAAAGTGCAACCAAGACTGCTGTAGGGCAAACAACAAGGAGATCAACACCAACTAAGAGATCAACACATAAATGGAAAATTTAGTCTATGTCTTATGTAATCTTTATCATTTTGTTGACTTATGTAATCTATCACAAGCTATAACTTGTGTGTTTTGTCTTAGTTTAAGTACTTTGTTAGCCTAAGAAAAAAACCGAGTTGGCATTTTGTTTATGAAACTTGTCACAAGATATGACTTGTGTGTTTTGGATATGCATTATGTATTTTGGAACATATTATGGCATCAACTATATCAGTAGCATATTTTGGAACATATTATGATATCAACTTGTCTATTTTGTCTGTTACATATTTTGTTGATAAATACATGATGGATACAAATTGATACAAACTAAAACTGGTACATATTTTGTTCAACTGTCACAATCTAATACAAATTGATAAGAACATAAATTTTCTATTCATTTCAACTTCAAATTGATACAAATTATCACAAACTGAAACAAATAGATACTTGGTACAAACTGTCACAAATTGAAACAAACTGCCACAAATTGAAACAAACTGATAACAACAACAACAACAACAAACAACCAATACATAATTTTAACTTCCCTAATGCATTCTAAAAACAAGTACAATAAGTCACATAAAAAATATCAAATTCCAATTTTTTTCCACTTTATATCTTTCTTCATTTCACTTTCAAGGGTTGCTTATTTGTTTCACAAATTCTTCATGCTCCTTTTGAGCTTCTGCAACTGCCTTTGAGAGTTTTTCAATTCTATCCATCCAAAACTGCTCCTTCTCATCTCCAACATCTTCATAAATCAACCAAATAACCACAACCTGTTTGCATTGATCCCTAAAAAATTCAACTCTACAACTCACATAAATGCAACAACAATTGTGTTTCAAAGAACAAACATTACATTCACATTAAACATACCTTAAAATTAGGACTATCCCAGAAATGTTTTCCATAGTTCTTAATTGTTGTTGCCATTCGAAGAACGGCAAAGTCGCCACATTGACATAAAGGTTTCCAACATGAGCTTGTGTTGACATTAGAACCTTCCTTCGAAGAACACGCATTGTCTTTATATTTTTGTTTCATCAATGGAGAATACCCACTTGGGAATTTTGCCTTTTAAAAATTAATAAATTAAAGTGTATTTTACCTTAATTGAAGTATGAAAAAAAGAGATAGAAATGTTGTTCTCGTCAACCGTTGACACTCACAAAATTGTTACTTATATTTATAATGAGACAATATTTTCTTGTAGAAAAAGAATTAATTTAAAAGTGTTGTCCACTTTCGCGTGATTGCTATTGAATTTTACCTTTATATTCTAATTGTCCGCTTTTGCGTTTCCAACGTGTTACAATGCAAAATCCTTTTTAGAAAATAATTGATTTTAATTACTCAAAAAGTTACTTAAGGTAGAACAATTAATTTAAATGTATCATCCACTTTCATATTTATACATTTTATGTTCATGTTCATAATAATATTAATAATAATAATAATAATAATAATAATATTAGATAACATGCACATACAATAATACTAATAAGGTAAAAAGGAAGAAAAAGTAACTTGGAAACAAATAAACTTCAATAAAATAATAAACTGCTCCAAACAGAGACTTTAATTATGCTACATAATACGGTAAATAAATGTTGATTACATATCCAACAAGATTAAAATTAAAGCAACAACATAATACTCGTAGAAAATAATTTCCAAGCGCTTAAAATCTAAAATTGCAATTTCACTCAATATGAGAAAATCGGTTTTACAATTTTGAATTATATGGCTCTTACAATAAGCTTGGATGATTTTTTTCTAAGTCATAATATATATATATATATATATATATATATATATATATATATATATATATATATATATATATATATATATATATATATATATATATATATATATATATATATATATATATATATATATATATATATATATTTGAATTATATGGCTCTTACAATAAGCTTGGATGATTTTTTCTAAGTCATAATATATATATATATATATATATATATATATATATATATATATATATATATATATATATATATATATATATATATATGTGTGTGTGTGTGTGTGTGTGTGTGTGTGTGTGTGTGCGTGCGCGTGCGCGCTTAAAATCATGCTGAAAGTAAATAAAATTGTGTCAATGTAGTGGAGAAACAATATGGAATAGAGGAAACTGCTCTGTAAAAGTGGCAAAAAAATCTGGGTTGAACAAGCATGACAGGCGTCACGTTGATGACGGACCACCAATCATGAGCCTGGGGGCGATGACGATCGTCATGATCATGATGATGGGTCGTCTGTCGTCCAACTCAAGCACAAATTCTTCATTTTGTTGACTTTCTCATGACGGATTGACCACCAAGGAAGGTAACGATCGTCATTTTGTTGGGGTAGGTCGCCATGACAATAGAAAACTTGATTTTTTTTCTTGTTTTTTACCGTTAACCACTTAATACATGAAACATACAAACATTGTCGTCATAATACTTTGAAAAGAAAAATTGAGAAGAGAAAGAAAGAATAAATTAATTCACATAAATGCAACAACAACTGTGTTTCAAAGAACAAACATTACATTCACATTAAACATACCTTAAAATTAGGACTACCCCAAAAATGTTTTCCATAGTTCTTATTTGTTATTTCCATTCGAAGAACGACAAAGTCTCCATAGTGACATAAAGGTTTCCAACATGAGTTTGTGTTAACATTAGAACCTTCCTTCGAAGAACACACACCGTCTCTGTATTTTTGTTTCATCAATGGAAAAGACCCATTTGATTTCATGTTGTGAAGAACAAATTTCCCTAGCCGTTGTTGTTTTTCTAAATCAATTTGGGGGTAACACAGAACCCTTGAATAGTTAACAAAGAAGATGACTAGATATACCAACTCAGCTGCCACCTATGCAGACCTAAACAAACATTTGAGGCAGGTTGACAGAAATGACTCAATTGACACCATTTAAAAATTTAATTTAGAATTCAGGGACCAAATTGGATCCTGAGGTAAACTTAAGGGATCAATTTGGATGTTTTTCCTTTTAAAAATCAATAAATCAAAGTGGATCCCGGAGTAAATTTAAGGGACTAAACAATGTATATTACCTTAATTAAAGTATGAAAAAGAGAGATAGAAATGTAGCTCTCGTCGACAGTTGACAGACACAAAATTGTTACTTATATTTATAATGAGACAATATTTTCTTGTAGAAACATAATTAATTTAAAGGTGTCGTCCACTTTTGCCTGTTATCAAATTTTACCTCTATATTCTAATTGTCCACTTTTGTGTTTCCAACATGTTACAATGCAAAATCCTTTTTAGAAAATAATTGATTTTAATTACTCGAAAAGTTACTTAAGGTAGAAAAATTAATTTAAATGTATCATCCACTTTCGTGTGCCCAATATTGGATTTTAAGCGTATAAACATGAACTTTCATATGTCTGCTTATACTCTTAAAATCGCCTTTTTAAAAACTGAAGTTTTCCTAATTAATAAAAAATTGCTTTCGCAATGTTTAAAATCAATTACTGACTTTTTTTACAGCCATATAAATGTTTCATTCTTTCGATTTGAAATCGACATCTTTGCGTTTTTGCTTTTGCAACAAACTTTAATCATAAAAACAAAAAATATTCAGACCCCAAAACAATTCTTATTATATTTATAATTTTAACGATTCGTTAGGGCATTGTCACTACGAATCCTCACATTCCGAACTAAAAGCATTTAAGCTACCATATTAAAAACTTAAAACCTATTATGTATAAATTTTATGTTCATGTTCATAATAATAATAATAATAATAATAATAACAATAATAATAATAATAATAATAATAAATAACATGGACATACAATAATACTAATAAGGTAATAAGGTAAAAAGGAAGGAAAGGCAACTTGGAAACAAATAAACTTCAATAAAATAATGAACTACTCCAAGCAGAGACTTTAATTATGCTACATTATACGGTAAATAAATGCTAATAACATATCCGCCAAGATTAAAATTAAAGCAGCAACATCAATACCCGCAGAAAATAATTTCCAAGCGCTTAAAATCTAAAATTGCAATTTCCTTCAGTATGAGAAAATAATCGCTTTTACAGTTTTGAATTATATGGCTCTTACAATAAGCTTGGATGATTTTTCTAAGTCATAAATGTCTTTTATATATATATATATATATATATATATATATATATATATATATATATATATATATATATATATATATATATATATATATATATATATATATATATATATATGCTTAAAATCGTGTTGAAAGTAAATAAAATTGTGTCAATGTAGTGGAGAAAAAATAGGGAATGAATGAAACTGCTTTGTAAAAGTGGCAAAAAAATTTGGGTTGAACAAGCATGACGGGCGTCACGTTGATAACGGGTCGTCAGTTATGAGCCTGGGGGCGATGACGATCATCATGATCATGATGATGGGTCGTTTGTCATCAAACTCAAGCACAAATTCTTCATTTTATTGACTTACCAAGGAGGGTGACGATCGTCATGCTGTTGGGGTAGGTCGTCATGACAATAGAAAACTTGATTTTTCTTCTCGTTTTTTACTGTTAGCCACTTAATACCTGAAACATATAGACATTGTCGGCATAATACTCTATAAAGGACATAAAATGACACTAAATTGCATGCAAATCAAGTCAAAAATACGATATGTTTCCGACTCATCACCCTCCACATTATTTTACCTTCCAAATTTTCAAATTATAGTAAAAAAAATATCTGTGTAAAAACGTGGTAGAAACAAAATATCCAGTAGTTGTTTTAAAATATTAAGTACAAAAAATTCAACGAAGTTAGTTTTTTTTACGCATTTTACCGCATTTAAAAATTCAGAATGACGTTTTACCATATTTTTCCAAATATTCGAAAATTCGTTGATGTTTTATCAGATTTTTGGTAAATACTCAGGATTATTATGGAGTTTTACCATATTTTTTTTGGAAAAACCAGAAAATCCCTTAAATATTTATCAGATTTTTGGGAAACATCTAGAATCTCTTTAGTTTTGCTGTTTTTTTTTTAAAAGTCCAGTATTTGCAAAGTTTTTGATGTAGTTATTACCAGAGATTTAAAAAAAACAGAAATCGTGTTGAATATCGGATTGTTTTTGGAAAGTTCGGTATACCATATTTTTTGCATTGACCAAAAAATCTGGTAGTGTTTATGATGGCTTCCATGTGGATTTTACTCAGTTTTTCACCATTGTTGCAATAGGTTTTACATAGATGTTTATCTTTTGCATATTTGTCCAGTCCTTATTCATGATATTTGATACATTGATAATTTATTTCGTATAAGTTGTAAATGTAAAATATTCCCCTATCGGGATGACATTTTGGCATGGGTGCAGTCCTTTGGTAATCAATATTTTTATGTTCTTACTATTTGTTATGATACCACAAATGGGATGAGATAAAGGAAAGATAATTTAATTATGGATTATGATAGAGGAGGAAATTACAAGAATAAGGTTATGGTTGCAGGGAATTATACTATGAAAGTGAAATGTCCATTTATGCTGAGATATGTGTCAAGTGGAAGCGATTGGAAGGTTACGATAAGGTGTGGGTTTCATAATCATATGCTAATAAAGGACTTAAATGGGAATGGCGTATTAGGTCGCTTAAAAGATAATGAAAGAAGATTTGTGAATGATATGACCAAATACAATATGGTCCTCAAATGCATAGTTGCTACTTTGAAATATAGAGATTTAGAAAACCTAACTAGTGTTACCCAGGTCTACAAGGCTATCTATTCTTACATTGCAAGCAAGAGAGGTTCTTTGTCGTGAATCTATTCAAAATATATGTTACATTCATAACTTTTCCCCTATAATTCTTTGGGTAGATGTTTGCCTTTCAACATATTTCTCACCATATTCATGATGGTTAGGTTCTTCCTTTTTGCAATTCCATTCTGCCGTGGAGTGTAGGGTGGCACCACTTCATGCACAATCCCTTCTTTTTTTACATAATGCGTCGAAATTTTTCAACACATGCTCTCCACCACCATCTGTCATCAGAATCTTGAGCTTTTAACCACTTTTTCTTTCGACCACTTTGTCTTTCGACCATAGATTTAAACTTGGCAAATACCTCGATCACTTAACTTTTCTTCCTAATTATGTAAGTCCACAGTTTTCGACTAAAATCATCTATGAATGTGACAAATTAATTGTTACCTCCAATTGAATCCACCTAGATAGGACCACATACATCAGGGTATATAACTTCAAGAATTACCTTCGACTTGCTTAATGCATCCTTGCTGAAGCTATTCTTATGTTGTTTTGCCTGCACACATTCTTAAAACACTTCGTCTGGGATGTCGATTTCAGGTAATCCTGAAACCATATTTCTTCTCTTCAAATCTATGATTTCTTTGAAATTGAGATGGCTAAGTCTAAAATGCCACATTTACTCATCTCTGTTGGATGCGTTTGCAAGGAACTTATGCTCTATAACATTAAGTTCAATCTTGAAGGTCCTATTCTGAGACATTGGAGCCTTCAAGATCAACCTACCACTTGTATCGAGAACTCTCATCATCTTGTCTTCAATAGACACCTTGTAGTTATTTTTGACCAACTTCCCTATAATGAGTAAATTGATCTTCACGCCTAATATGTACAACATTGGGAATTATTTACCTTTTTCCATCCTTCCTCATAATTAGAATATCACCAATACCTTCAGCTACTAGAGTATTGTCATTTGTAAATTTCACCATGTTCTTCATTGAGGGATTTATGTTGATAAATCAATCTTTCCTATAATCATGTGTGATAAGTATCCTGAGTCCAAGTACCATTGGTCCTGGAATCTTTCTTCATCTCTCATTGTAACCATCAACAACATCTCTTATTCTACATGTTTCTTCAGTTTTGCATCAATTTATTGATTCTTTTGTTTTCCAGGACAATCTCTAAAATAATGACCATGCTTCTAACAATTGTAACATTGAATGTGACTTTTGTTAGGTTTTCAACCACTACCTCTTCCTCTACCTGCAATACCACCTCGTTGGTTACCTTGGTTCTAGGGTTATCTCTGATTTGACCAGTTTCCTTCCTGTCGATTTCGACTAATCAAATTATTATTGCCTCCTCTACCTTTTTTTTCATTCCAAATTCCTTTTCCATTCTTTTCTTTTTCTTATTGCGCTTGCAAAGTCATATGACTCTTCGAATTTCCTGTAGCGGCTTAAAAATTTTGGTCCCCTAACTATACCATGAGGTCCAATTTGGTCATATTTCTTTTAAAAGTTCCAAGTTGGTATTTACGTTATTAAAAAGTACCACATTTGTCCAATTTGGTCCTATTTCATTAAAACCCTATCTGATGTATTAAGTTTTGGCTTAGGTGTAATGAAAGGTTTGGTTATGTGGCATGGTAGCTTACTGGTGAGGTGGAATGAAGCGTTAGTTATTTGGAATGAATGCTTTCGTTGAAAAGAATAATCTATTGACCAACCAAATCCATTTGTTGCCTTAACCAACTTAATCTGAACTTTTTGATATCCACACCATCTAGGTAGACATGTCCAGAATCAAGGTCATAAAATCTGAATTGTTGATTTTCCACTGCCACTTTCTCCAACCGAAGATGAACTTTGCAAACGTGATGCTTAGGCTTAAATATTTGAAGTTCTATAGTACCAACTTCCAGTCCTTGTGTTACATCCTCCTTGTTGTTGGAATCAATATCAGGTTCATTGTCGAAAATTTTAAATATTAAAACTATGGAACATAAGAGGATAGTATCATTTGAGTGTGCTTCACCAAAAGAGGATTCATAGTCTATACCAACTCTAGCATGCACCATACTTACATAGTTAGTAAAAAGATCATCACGACATAATGACCAAATAAACTGAGTAAAAAAATGCAGAAATTTCTCAGATATATAATAAATTGATAAAACACTACACTGCAGAAATGTGAAATTCTCATCAGATCTAAATGCATTTGGTTGCAATGAAATGACTACATATATAAGGAGTTCATTTCTTCACCTTTTAAAATTTAGAAACAAGATAGGGAATGTGTTTTTTCTAAAGTATTTTGTTTCTTCATTGGGAATATTTTGTTGATAAGTGAAGGAGATCATGTATGTGATGCGTTGGGTTTCAATTAAAGGATTTTGGGAAGAAATTTGCATTAGATTTTAATTTGGGGGAAATTGGAAAAGTTTTTCAGTAACAAGGAAGAAGATGGTGACTAGACATTCCATAGATCCACCTCATATTACACATCAGCAAACCTAATGTCGTTTTCTAGTATTTGACAGAAATGACCACTTTGATTCGGTTAGAGAATGTAAAGGACCAACTTGGAACTTTTAAAAGAAAGAGGACCAAATTGGACCCTGAGGCATAATTAGAGGACCAAAAAGGGTATTAAGCCTTCCGGTAGCTCTCTCATCCATTCTTTGTTCAAGAGATTCAAGCGTCCCTTGAAGCTCTTCCTTTGTCAATGTTGACATTGTTTTACTCTTCTATGGCTACTACCATGTGGTCGAACTTTAGAGCCAACGACCTCAAGATCTTTGCAACAACTGATCTTGATGTCAACACTTCTCCACAAACCTTGATTTGATTCACCAGGTTTATAACCCTAGTGATGAAATCTGTTATAATTTCATTGTCTTCCATGTGAAGCAATTCATAGGTTCTCTTGTGAGTTTGTAACCTTACTTCTTTCACCTTCTCCGCACCTCCAAACGGCTTTTCCAGAATTTTCCATTCATCCTTTGTTGATTCTGCATCACTAACCTTCTTAAAATTATCTGGATCAACACATTGATGGATTATAAAGAGAGCTTTATAATCGTTTTTCTTCAATTCTTTGTGTGAAATCTTTTCTTGATCTGTCACGTCTTCTGCAAGTGTTGTTACCCCTTCCATCATATGATCCCAAAGATCTTGATAACATAAAAAAACCTTTATCTTCTAGCACTAATTCTCATAATTATCTTTCTTGAATCGTCAAAACCTGTTTGGATGATTCAACGCCATCACGCTTTCTTCCCATGAATCGTTAAAACCAGAGCTCTAGATACCATATGTTGAAAATCCACCAAAACCTTTGGAGAATTTCAATCAATCTTGATGAACAAGATTGTTGCCCAGTGATAATGAAAAAAAATTGAGAAGAGAAAGAAAGAATAACGATGGAGAAGAAGAAGAATTTTTTACAGAGATCTCTGCCCACAAATTGTGAAAAATATTTCTTATTCACTCTGCAACTACAGAATTATGTGAATACAAATTTATAAGTTCTCTCTTTACAAAATAAGGGGTACTCCTTATTTATATAATTAGGTTAGTTTTCTCCTCAAGCCAAAACTCAAAATTATAAAAGCTCAAAATAATTAATACTAATTTTTTTAATAGACAAATCAACAATCCAATAAACGAGATTAAGGAAATCTCAAAACCAACGGTACAACCGATTTGAAAGCTACTAAATTGCAGAAAATCGAACGAATATTTGAACCAATCGTAAAAATTACAAAGCTTACTATTGTTACAACCTAGAATTAACCACACCCACGAGGACGTAATAGTAGCAGAGATAATATCATCAACAATACACAAACCTTCATAAAAAAGAATGTTATTTCTACATCTCCAAATATTCCATCACATTATAAACCAAATTGAATTAATATGGGAGGACTTACACCGGCCTCTATTACCAATCTCCCAGCCTTGACATGAGATCCACAATCCATTTCCGCTATATAATCAATGTCGATCCAATCACAAATCTTGTCCCACACCCTCTTTGACTTATGGCAAGAAAAAAACAAATGGGAGGAATCTTCCAATTCTTGGAAACAAAAAACGCAATCTTTATCAAGAGCATTAGACAAAATATTCCTCTTGAACAAATTATCCCTTGTAGCCAATCTATCGAGTCTAAGGCGCCAAGCAAAATTATGAATTTTGGGAGGGATTAAAGAACGCCATACCTTCTCCATAAAAATGCAGTGATGTTTATCCTGAAGCAACGACAAAAAGGGCATAATAAAAAATTTATAAAAGGATGCTACCGAGAATCTGTGGTTACGATCCAAAGACCAACTCCAATCATCCCTCACTTCCTCCTGCATCGAAACGTTAGAAAAATTTTCATACAGCTTGTTGATAGATGATGCCAGCCCAGGATGAGCTCCAGAATTCATCCCATGGACTCTCCAAACCCACCTGTCGAGATCCCAATATCCCATCTGACTTATAGAAATATTCTTCACAGAAACAACATTATAAAGAGAAGGAAATTGATCCTTCAAAGGGATAAACCCAGCCAAGTTGTATTCCAAAAGTCAGTATCTTTACTGTTACCTATGATGCAGGAGATCTGAGAAACAAAATTGAATTGGACCGATTGAGAAGCTAAAACAAGTAAATCCTTCAACCATAAATATTCGATAGTACGAGGTCCGGAATCCACAAAATATTGAATCTTTAGCCGAATATTAGCGTATCGCTTATCCATCAAAGGCCTCCATATCTCGTTTCCGTCGCCCAAGAACCTCCACAACCACTTCGCAACCAACACCCTATTGAAAAGACCAATGTATTTCACTCCCAAACCGCCACAACTTTTGGATTTACACATTTGATTCCAACTTACCCATGGAACAAAATTCCTATTAAAAGAACCAACTCAAAGGAAACGTCTCTGTAACGCTATAATATCCTTTACGATCCTCTTCGGCATCAGGAAGAAAGAGAGATGATGAATTGGAGTATTAGTAAGAACTGAGTTCAAAAGAGTTACCCTTCCACCTATACATATATTACGACCTTCCCAGCAGTTCAACCTCTTCCGCAATTTAGATATAACCGGCTTCCAGAACGAAGTCCTTCGATGGTTACCTCCTATAGTCAGGCCAAGGAACCCGTTGGATAAGATCCAGATTCGCATTGAAGGAATTGGGCTGCTGCAGATAACAACTCTGAAGCCAAACCTATACCAAAAATCCTACTCTTGGCAAAATTTATTTTGAGGCCAAAAAAAAGCTCGAAAGTGTGAGCACCCTTGGTTTTTGATCGATTATGAATTTTAAAGTGTTTTATGTTTGCTCTATGTCAAGAAATATGCTTGTATCACTTTGGTTCTCTTGTTCTTCATTGTTTATGGATTTTTGGAAAAATACGCATAATGAATCGATTCATTATGGCTTGAATCGATTCATGCTGTTGTGTGGATTCTGGATTTCGCAAAATGAATCGATTCATGCAGTTTAACTAATTCTGTTTTCTCAAATTCAATCATTATGAATCGATTCATCCAAGCTTGAATCGATTCATTCTTCTGTTATTTGCCTAACAGATTCTGCAATATATATATGTGTTTGTTTTTCATTTCATACACAGATCACAGATTACAGAAATTGTTGAGACGAATTTTGTAGGGATTAAACATTGAAGAACACATCAAGATAGGTTTTTTGGAGTGTTGGAACTTCAATTTGTTGAGCAAGCTTGAAACCTAGAATCAAGATATCTTCATCATCTTCTCAAAGATCTTATTTAAGAACATCAACAAGAGTGTTTGTTGTCTTGTGAATTGAAGGCTTTTGAGACAACGTTCAGTGGTACGATCGTAGATCCAGCTGAGTTGAAGATTGATAGAAGGTTTCAAGGGAAAAACCAGCTGGGTTTTCCTTCAAGAACGGACGTGTTCTTAAGGGTTTTGTGAGTCACGTTGTACAAGTCAGATTCAGCCGCAGCGAGAGTCGTGGAACCGGTGGATTGATTGTATAACTTGCAGGAAATCTCGATTGGGCTCAAATCGAGTGGAGGTTGATACAATAGGAAATTCTAGGAGTTTAGAATTCTGGTTTTTGTATTCGAACCTTGTAATCAACAGATTCAGCAACTTTGATATAAGAATTCTCAATTTCGATTTGAAATTGAGAGGGAGACGTACCTACACGCGAGGACGACCGTGGGGAATTTCCTTACCAAATTTCGGCATATTGTTTCTCCTCTCTATCTTTACTTTCGTTTTAAGTTGTATTTTCGATTCATTGGAAATTGATTTAGTGATAGGTGCATTCAACTGTTTTCATATCGTGTGTTTTATTCTTTATCATAGCATCATAAAATCCAGCACGTTATCGCTTGTCTGGTCTTCTAGTGGCCGGTTCAGAATAGACGCTTATTCTATTCGGGACCTTTGCTTCCATAATACTTTGAAAACTCTGAAAAACTTTCTAAATCCTTGAAAACAAGGGAGTGATCCATTCACCCCCCCTCTAGATCACTCGCCACAACGTCTAACAAGTGGTATCAGAGCACCGGTTCGCTGGTGCTTTGTGGCTGCCTGTAACGTTATGAATTCTGAACCAAAGGGGGCGTACAATAGAGCTCTTGTTTTCAACGGTGAAAATTATGGCTATTGGAAAGACTGCATGCGAGTACATATAAATTCTGTTGATAGGCGCGTATGGGCTGCCATTCAAAATGGTCCTTTTCAAATTACCATGATGAATGAGGCAGGAGCCATAGTACCTAAACCAGAAGACAATTGGGATGAAAAAAGATGAGAAAAAGTGGTCAAGTGATTGGAGAGTTCAAAATATGCTAATTTCAGCACTTAGTGCAGATGAGTATTATCGAGTTTCTCATTGCTCGACAGCTAAAGAAATGTGGGATGCTTTAGAAATTGCTCATGAGGGCACAACTGAAGTAAAACAGTCCCGCATTAACATACTTAATCAAGAGTTCGAACTCTTTCGCATGAAACAAGGAGAATCAATTCCCGACATGCAAAAGAGATTTGTTCATCTTATTAATCGTTTGAATGCACTTGGAAAACCAGTTTCCAATGATATTGCTACTAATAAAATTCTGAGATGTCTTAGCAGGGAATGGCAACCTAAAGTGACAGCTATCAAGGAAGCCAATGATCTAACGACACTCACAATGACTACTTTGTTTGGAAAGCTGGAGGAACATCAGCAAGAACTAGAAAGTCTAGAAAAGTTTAAAAACAAAAGTAAAAAGGGGAAAGAGAAGAACAAAGACAAAGAGGGTGAGAAGAGGCCTATAGCTCTTATGGCTTCAAACTCAAAGTCCTCACAAAAAGAGCTAAGCAACAATGAGTCAAGTAGCGACGAAGACTTCGGTGACGAAGAAATGGGACTTTTTGTTAGGAGGTATAATAGATTCATTCGAAAGAATGGAATAAAGCATTCCGACAAAAATCTCATAAACTTTAGAAGACAATCTATGGATACAAAACAGGAAGAGGTTAAGAAGAATAGAGAAAGAGGGTCTTGCTTTAATTGTGGCAAGTCCGGTCATTATAAAACAGATTGCCCCTTAAAGAAAACGGATAAAGGAAAAGCTCCTACAAGAAGGTATAATAATAAGAAAAGAAGAGCTTACATTGCTTGGGAAAGTGATAGTGATTCATCAAGTACACAATGCACAAGTGATAGCGATGAAACCGCAAATTTGTGTCTTATGGCTCACACCAAAAATCAGTTCCATCACAAAAAGAAAAGTGATGATAAAAAGGTAAAACAAGCTTATTATAACAACTTCTCTTCCATGTCTTTTTCTGAATTAAAAGTAGCTTTTAAAAAACTGCACAATGAAGCTAAAGAAGCATTTAAAAGGTTAGCTTCCGACAAAAGAATTTTTTCATACTTGGAAGGTAAAGTACAATATGCTGAAAAAGATTTAGAATGCTTGAAAGCTAGTATTGCAGAAAATTCAAAAGCTATTGATATTGATGGTTGTAGTAAAATTAGGCATTGTGAAAGGTGCCACATTTGGCAACAAGAGGTCATCTCTCTTAAAGCCAAATTGGAAAAAGCCTTGCAACCTAAGATTACTTATGCCGTTGATACTAGATTGTTCAAAAAGTCATTAAATCCTCCATATGCAAAATATTCTTTTGTTCCAAAGGATTTAAAGACCAATAGTAAACATCATCATTATCGTAGTGTTTGTCACTATTGTTGTCATGCTGGCCACACCATTGAGAAATGCAAGTTTAGAAGATTTCTTGTTCCTAAAGGCATTTACCAATGGAAGCCTAAAGGCAACCATGTTATTACTTACCCACTTGGACCCAATAAAAATTGGGTACCTACTTCTCTCTTTTGATATTGTAGAATGAGTGTCTTGCATCCATGGAAGGAAGATGGTTTCTGGACAGCGGATGTTCAAGGCACATGACGGGTGACATATCGCTTTTTATTGACTTCAAAGCAAAGAAAAGGGGGTATGTTACTTATGGAGACAATAACAAAGGAGCAATACTTGGTAAAGGTAGTGTAGGTAATCCCTCTACCACTACTATTTCTGATGTACATCTTGTTGAGGGACTTAAACACAATTTGTTAAGTATAAGTCAACTATGCGACAAAGGTTATAAAGTGTCTTTCACAAAAACATGTTGCAAAATTGAACATACCGAACAAAATGTTGTGTTTAAGGGTGTTAGAGTAAACAATATATATATATATATATATATATATATATATGCTTGATCTTTTGAGTGTATCCTTAACAAGCACTAAATGTCTAGTAGCATTAAATGATGATTCATGGCTATGGCATAGACGCTTAACGCATGTTAATTTCGATTTGCTTAACAAGGTTATATCCAAGGATCTAGTGGTAGGTCTTCCAAAAATAAAGTTTTCAAAAGACCACCTATGTGATGCTTGCCAAATGGGAAAACAAACAAGGGTCTCTTTTAAATCTAAAAATATAATTTCAACTTCAAGACCCCTTGAGCTTCTCCATATGGATCTCTTTGGACCATCTAGGACAAAGAGCTTAGGTGGAAACTATTACGGTTTCGTAATAGTAGATGACTACTCTAGATTCACTTGGACTATATTCCTTCATAGCAAAGATGAAACTTTTTCTGCTTTCAAAAGTTTTGCAAAGCTGTCCCAAAATAAAATGAATTCTAAAATAGTTACAATCCGAAGCGATCATGGAGTTGAATTTCAAAACCACCTCTTTGATAAATTTTGTGACAAGTATGGAATTGAGCATAACTTTTCAGCTCCTCGAACTCCACAACAAAACGGTGTTGTGGAACGCAAAAATCGAGTTTTAGAGGAATTGGCAAGAACAATGCTCAATGAGGGTGGCTTACCAAAATACTTTTGGGCCGATGCAATTAGTACGGCTTGTTATGTTCTTAATAGGATTCTAATTCGTCCTATTTTGAATAAAACTCCTTATGAAATCCTAAAAGGTAGAAAGCCCAACTTGTCTCATCTTCATGTGTTCGGTTGTAAATGTTTTGTCTTGAATAATGGTAAAGAGAACCTTGGGAAGTTTGATGCCAAAGCTGATGAAGGTATTTTTCTAGGTTACTCTCAATCAAGCAAAGCATATAGAGTTTATAATAGGCGCTTAATTTCTGTCGAAGAATCTGTCCATGTTTCTTTTGATGAGTCTTACCCAAAAATTGTCGGAAAAGGTATCTCTTTTAATGATGTAGGTGTATCTACGCAAGACATACTCAAAGAAGTTGGTTCGGAAATTGATCAATCTGAAGCAGTTGCTATTGAGAAGGAGGAAGATACATGTATTGAAAAAGATAAAGAGGAAGGAACATCCGAAGTGAAGGATCTTCCACCAGCTTGGAAATCCTCTAAAGACCATCCCATAGACAACATATTGGGAGACATTTCAAAGGGAGTGTTGACTCGTTCTAAGATAAGTAATTTTTGTTCTCACTTCGCTTTTGTATCACAAGTGGAACCTAAAAACGCTAAAGAAGCCTTGATTGATGAATTTTGGCTAATGGCCATGCAAGAAGAGCTGAATCAATTTAAAAGAAATGACGTTTGGGAACTTGTCCCTCGTCCGCGAGATCATCACATCATAGGTACTAAATGGGTTTTTAGGAATAAACTTGATGAAAGTGGAGTGATAACTAGAAATAAGGCACGCTTGGTAGCACAAGGGTATAACCAAGAGGAGGGCATTGATTATGAGGAGACTTATGCTCCGGTTGCTCGCCTTGAAGCCATACGTCTTTTGCTTGCCTATGCGTGTTCTATGAATTTCAAGCTTTACCAAATGGACGTAAAGAGTGCGTTCTTAAATGGTGTTATAAATGAAGAAGTATATGTTTCACAACCTCCTGGTTTTGAAAATTCTGAATATCTAGATCATGTCTACAAGTTAAAGCGTGCTCTATATGGTCTTAAGCAAGCACCTCGTGTGTGGTACGAAAGGCTTAGTAAATTTTTACTTGATCATGGATATTCTAGAGGTAAAGTGGATAATACACTCTTCATTAAACACAAAGGAAAACACATTCTTTTAGTTCAAGTTTATGTAGACGATATCATATTTGGTTCAATTAACATACACTTGGTCGAGGAATTTTCTAATGTTATGCAGGGTGAGTTTGAGATGAGTCTCATGGGAGAGTTGAATTACTTCTTAGGCCTCCAAATAAAGCAACTCGATGAAGGTACAACAGTATGTCAAACAAAATACTGTAGAGAGCTGCTCAAACGATTTGGAATGAATGATTCTAAACCAATTGACACTCCTATGCCTACAAATGGAAACTTGGATAAAGATGAACATGGTAAGTGTGTTGATGTCAAGAGGTATAGAGGTATGATCGGATCTCTTTTGTATCTTACTGCGTCTAGACCAGACATCATGTTTAGTGTGTGTATGTGTGCACGATATCAATCAAATCCTAAGGAATCTCACCTAAAATCAGTCAAGCGCATATTTAGGTATCTCAATGGAACACCTAAATATAGGCTTTGGTATTCCAAAGGAAGTGATTGTAACTTAGTAGGTTATTCTGATTCTGATTTTGATGGCTGCAAATCAGATAGGAAAAGCACTAGTGGCACTTGTCATCTGTTTTCAAATTCTTTGATAAGTTAGCACAGTAAAAAGCAAGTATCCGTAGCTTTGTCTACTGCAGAAGCTGAGTATGTCGCAGCCGGTAGCTGTTGTGCTCAAATTCTGTGGCTACGACAACAATTACAAGACTTTGATATTGAACTCAAGCATATTCCAATTAAGTGTGACAACACTAGTGCCATTAACCTTTCTAAGAATCCTGTTTTACACTCACGCACCAAACATATTGAGATTCGACATCACTTTCTTCGCGATCATGTTGAAAAAGGCGATGTCATTTTTGAGCATGTTGATACTAAAAATCAGCTTGCTGACATTTTCACTAAACCTTTGGCAACTTAACCGTTCTTCAACATCCGTCGCGAGTTGGGAATTCTTGATCTCTCCGCTTTGGTGTCTTAGCTTGATTGATATTATTTCCATTTATCTCATCATATTTGCTAAGTTTTGATTGTAGCCTTCACTAGTGCCTTATGAGAATACTACGATGGAGGTAATATCGTTTCCTCTCCTCTCCTTGAAAATATTGTATGATCAATGTATGTTTTGATTAGTGATCATTTGTTTACATGAACTTCTGTTCACATGAGTGTTTGAACTTTGATTACTGTTATTCTTAAGCTTGCATACCTTGTTGTATTTCATTTAAATGCATAATGACTGTTTTGCTTCTGCATAAATGTGTCAATTCTTGAAAAATCACTGAAATATTCAAATTTTCGCATAATGAATCGATCCCAACATTCATGAATCGATTCATGATTTAATTTTGCAGATTTCTTAAAATTCAGTTACAGTATGTATTGATTCATACTCACTTGGATCGATTCATTCTCATTTACAAAACCAAAAATTCGCAATATGAATCGATCCCAACTAGCTTGAATCGATTCATGAATTAATTTTGCAAATTTTTTTTTAAAACAGTTACAGTATGTATTGATACATACTCACTTGGATCGATTCATAGCAGTTGCCTTTTTAAAATTTTTCGCATAATGAATCGATACATCCATAAATGAATCGATTCATACTGACGAAATTTCAGTTTTTTTTATGAATCGACACATCAGCAACATCCATTACATTTGTAACTATTTCAAAACCCCATTATCTCCATTATGTCTCTCTCATTATCTCATTTACATCAGTTACATCATTTGCATCATAAACCTAACTATCCCAAAAACCCCTCTTCTTCTCTCAAACCCTAAAACTTCACCATGCCTCCAAGAGTTATGATCCCAAGAGAAAGAAGCAAGAGAAAAGGAAAGGAACCTATTGGGTTTTCTTCTCAAGCTCCTCCTATTCCTGAAATCCCTCCATCCGGGGCTGCTATCCTTCATCCGGCTGTCATTGAAGAATTTGAAACTTCCTTCAAATCAAGGTTAGTAATGAAACCTCATATGTTTGATCCTAGCGATGCTCGTACTCTAGGATTAGAAGAAGTTGCTGCTTTGGTTGATGCACAAAATCTTGGCTTCTTTTTATATGTTAAAGATGAGTATCATGAGGATTTTATTCGTGCTTTCTATGCTGGTGTGAGAACTGCAAGAGGATATATGTTTAAATGTTTGATTGGAACAAGAACATATCGTTTTGAAGCTGCTGACTGGGCCACTGTGTTCGGTATTCCATCTGAGTTGGACGATTTGCAGATGTGGCATGACCAGAATTTCGAAACTCAGTTTAATTTGAAGGAATTTTGTACATCCATTTCTAAGTTGGATAGACCCCTTGCTGATGATGAGCCACTAACTTCAGGTATGATCAAAAGTGTACCACGAATTCTGCATTGGATCCTTTCGCACATATTGCGTCCAAGGTCCGGTGGTCATTCTCGTTTGGACAAGCCGAATATCCATTTGCTTTATATTTTGCAGAAAAAGATTCCCTTAAATTGGGCAAATTACTTTGTCAAGCGCATATTCCTTACACGAAACAGCTCCAAGAACATAACCCTTGCCTATGCTTCTCAAATCATGAGGATTCTAAAGTTTTGGAAAGTTACTTTTCCTCCTGTGCCTCTTGTACCAGTCTCTAGTGTGCAGGAATTCAACAATGCCACACTTTCTCATATGGGGTATCGATGGGACATCGAGCGTCGCTGTTACTACTTCTTTGAACGCAGCACACGCACTCGCATTTACAACTTTGATAACCCGGATGAACACATATATGTGGAAGAAATCAGAGATGAAGATATGGAAGAGGCTGAAATTCCTGCTCCCGATGCACCTGCAAACACCGGATGGGGTGAGTAGATACCACAAAGGTGGTCTCCCACTAATTATGATCCTACTCCCTCGACGGCTGCACCGACTTCCTCCACTGCTGCTCCAGCTTATCTCACTGATATGTTTGCACAATTGGAAGTGGCAAACAATGCCCGACATGAGGAAGCTCGTGCTTGGCATGTCCAGCAATCTGAATGGCATAAGGAGCATCGTGAGTGGCACGATGAACATACTCGCATGTACCATAATCAATATTCCTGGCATACTGAGCTAGTTAAGTGGCATCAAGTGTTTTATAATGAGATGTCAGGCTTTATGGATGACTGCCGTTCGCACCCGGGCATTATGGAAAGGTTTCAAAGTACTGAAGTCCAGAGGCGTTTTCGGCGTTATGCGTTCATGGGGCAGAATCCAGATGAAATGCCTCCTCCACCGCCTCCTCCAAGCTTCTGTGACCCTGATCGTGATGATGCAGAGTCGTGTGGTGGCCATATCCCTCATTGAAGCATTTCATTTTGCATTTCATATTTGTGTGTTGCTTAAGTTTCTTTTGTAATTCATGTTTGAACAATTTTTTTTGGTTTGGCTTTGTAATTCGTATCTTTTCTTGACAATTTCACTGCTTGTTTATGTCATTTGCTTTTGTTTCATTTGTTTGCGCTTTCTATTTCATTCTTTGTGAGTGAATTTTGCCATTGTATCTTAGTTTTGCTGTTTTCGTCCATCATCTATAACCCTTTCTTGCTGTTGACAAAAGGGGAGAAAAAGGCAAGTGTGACAAGACAATGATGAGCACAAACTCAGGGGGAGTTCTCTCTCACACTTCAAAATTTGTCATCATCAAAAAGGGGGAGTTTGTGAGCACCCTTGGTTTTTGATCGATTATGAATTTTAAAGTGTTTTATGTTTGCTCTATGTCAAGAAATATGCTTGTATCACTTTGGTTCTCTTGTTCTTCATTGTTTATGGATTTTTGGAAAAATACGCATAATGAATCGATTCATTATGGCTTGAATCGATTCATGCTGTTGTGTGGATTATGGATTTCGCAAAATGAATCGATTCATGTAGTTTAACTAATTCTGTTTTCTCAAATTCAATCAGTATGAATCGATTCATCCAAGCTTGAATCGATTCATTCTTCTGTTATTTTCCTAACAGATTCTGCAATATATATATGTGTTTGTTTTTCATTTCATACACAGATCACAGATTACAGAAATTGTTGAGACGAATTTTGTAGTGATTGAAAATTGAAGAACACATCAAGATAGGTTTTTTGGAGTGTTGGAACTTCAATTTGTTGAGCAAGCTTGAAACCTAGAATCAAGATATCTTCATCATCTTCTCAAAGATCTTATTCAAGAACATCAACAAGAGTGTTTGCTGTCCTGTGAATTGAAGGCTTTTGAGACAACGTTCAGTGGTACGATCGTAGATCCAGCTGAGTTGAAGATTGATAGAAGGTTTCAAGGGAAAAACCAGTTGGGTTTTCCTTCAAGAACGGACGTGTTCTTGAGGGTTTCGTGAGTCACGTTGTACAAGTCAGATTCAGCCGCAGCGAGAGTCGTGGAACCGGTGGATTGATTGTATAACTTGTAGGAAATCTCGATTGGGCTCAAATCGAGTGGAGGTTGATACAATAGGAAATTCTAGGAGTTTAGAATTCTGGTTTTTGTATTCAAACCTTGTAATCAACAGATTCAGCAACTTTGATATAAGAATTCTCAATTTCGATTTGAAATTGAGAGGGAGACGTACCCACACGCGAGGACGACCGTGGGGAACTTCCTTACCAAATCTCGGCGTATTGTTTCTCCTCTCTATCTTTACTTTCGTTTTAAGTTGTATTTTCGATTCATTGGAAATTGATTTAGTGATAGGTGCATTCAACTGTTTTCATATCGTGTGTTTTATTCTTTATCATAGCAATCGTAAAATCCATCACGTTATCGCTTGTCTGGTCTTCTAGTGGCCGGTTCAGAATAGACGCTTATTCTATTCGGGACCTTTGCTTCCATAATACTTTGAAAACTCTGAAAAACTTTCTAAATCCTTGAAAACAAGGGAGTGATCCATTCACCCCCCCTCTAGATCACTCGCCACAGCGTCTAACAGAAAGCCTAAAAGCCCAGGTATTGGATATAGAACCATCTCCAAACAAAACGGTGTCGTCAGCAAACTGAAGAATGCTCGAGGATGGCAAGTCCAAAACTTTGAAAGCTTTAAGCAATGAGGTCTGCTCAACCCTACGAACTAGGCAAGCCAGCCCTTCGACCACAATAGCGAAGAGGAATGGAGAAAGGGGGTCGCCTTGTTTCAAAATAGTTAATACTACTAAAATAGGCCTAAGTCGAAATCTTATGTGAAGCAACATGCTTCGACACACAAACACAACTAGACTTAATTTGACTACCCATATGTCTCTCGAGCATAATAATTTCGACACAAGGAATTACAACACAAGATTGTTTAAGTTATGCTCAAGTTTTTCAAAATATCTATTATGTTTTGTTTAGATAGTGTTATATTTCAAAAATCAATAATATTTTGTTTCAAAATAATCAAGTTTGGTCCTGTTTCAAAAAACTACAAGTTTAAAATTTTCTTGTAAAAATTTAAAAAAGAAAAATTAAAACTCCTTCAAAAGGCCATTAAAAAGAATTCTTAAAATTTACTTAAGACCATATTCTTTCCTTCATGGCATTTAATCTTATTATTCCATATAAGAGAATATGAGTGACTATTTAAAATTTAAACTCCTTCACAAGACTTCACCCCTCCAATAAGCACATAAGTTCTCTTACTATATACTACTCCATAATAAATGCATAACTAACAAAGATAGACATCATCCTCAAGAGGCACCCTTATCACCAGAAAAATTAAACTAGCATGGACCACCTCCAAATGTACAGTGACCAACATTAGTCATATCCATTAAATACAACACAACTAAAACCAGACACAATACATCCCACTACCTACTATAGACTTCACAGAATCACAACTACACCTCATCATCCCAATTCTCAACATCCTTATCCTTTTTATAAATCTATTCAAATTTAGCAAGAAATAAAATAGTGAGCACTAAATTAAAATATATGATGTCAAATATCATATTCAACATAAATTAATTAACCAAACCATAATTAAACAATGTCGATACACAGTGATGAGGATATGCAAATTCAAATCCACCATGTCATTGCTAGAAATTCCATTACAGGTTTGAAGAACTCTTGAAAGAACCCAAAGCCTTTGCTGCTTGAGCTCTCAACACAAACTGGTGGTAAATTGCAGCAATGGCAGCACCAATAAAGGGTCCAACCCAGAAGATCCACTACACACAAACAACATAAACTTTTCAGAGCCAATCAATTATTTTCTACAATAGAACTAGCTAGAATTATAGTAACTACTTATTATAGAAAACTAATGCATACTTGATCATCCCAAGCCTTCTCATTGTTGTAAATAACAGCAGCTCCAAAGCTTCTAGCAGGGTTGATGCCAGTTCCAGTGATAGGAATAGTAGCAAGATGAACCATAAACACAGCAAAACCAATTGGAAGGGGTGCCAAAACCTACACAAGTATAACACTTTAACTATTCAAAACAAAACAACAACATAACAGAAGATTAAAGTAACACTTTACGTACGGGAACATGAGAGTCTCTCGCACTTCTCTTTGGATCGGTGGCAGAGAAAACGGTGTAAACAAGAACAAAAGTTCCAATTATCTCAGCACCTAACCCAGTTCCTTTACTGTAACCATTGTTTAACATGTTTGCACCACCTTTGTATCTATTATAGTAACTTTTCTGAAAAGCTTTTACCAGTCCAACACCGCAGATTGCTCCTAAACATTGAACCACCATGTACAATATTGCTCTAATCAACGATACTTTCCTCGCCAGAAATAACCCGAACGTCACCGCCGGATTTATGTGTCCTCCTGTCACCAATCATGAGCGATATGAATGTTGTTCAATGATTAATATTTATATAACTAGTTAGGTCAGTTTATTTACCTGATATGCCGGCGGTGCAATAGACGAGGACAAAGATCATGCCACCGAAGGCCCAAGCGATACCGAGGAGGCCAACTCCGTCACAGTCGGTACCGTTATGAGCTGGATCAGTTTGTGATTTGTAGCCAATGACGGTTAGAACTGTGACGTAGAGGAAGAGGAGGGTGGCGATGAATTCTGCGATTAGGGCTCTGTAGAAGGACCATTGGCCGAGTTCGTTGGTGTCGAAGAGTGGAGCTGGTGGTGGATCTTGGTAGTCTTTGTTTGGTAAACTACCTTGAGGTTCGGTTTCAGTGTGTTTTGCCATTGAAGTTAGAGAGAGTGCTGTGTTTGTGAGTGATGTTTGTTCTTAGGATAATGGTGAGGGAACGAAGTAAATGTAGTTTTTTATACATGGTTATGGTGATCATTTCTACTAAATCCAACGTGAATTATGACCGAACCAACTTAGACTTTAACTTTTTACAAATTTGACAGTTAAAACCATGATGAATACAGAAAATAAACTAACATCACGCAAGTTTATAGAATAAAACAAAAAATATAGCAACAATCATAAGACTATGTTTCGTAAGAATTTGAAAATGGATGCGTTTTGTCTCAAGCCACCGCTTGTCTTTTATGCTGGTCCCACTCACATGGTGATCCTTCCTACTCATGTCCATCGTGTCATGCGTCTGCAGAAGATTCGCAAATGCGTTCTTTGTTTATTTTACCATACTTCTAGACTTGATGAATGTTCCAGAATTGTCTCCTTTGCAAACAAAAATAATTATGTTTAAATTTTTTTATTTTAATATAATTTATAAATTTGTAAGTAATTGATCCAAATAATACTTTCTGTTTTTATTTTCACAACTTTTTTAAGTAGCCTTGTTTAGGTGTCAAAATGGACTCTTCCATATGGGTCAATCCGTTAGGTCCGAAAAATTATAAGATTTGTATCTTAAAATTGAGAAGGCTTTACCATATACCCCCACACCTATACCTGTACCCCACAATTTTTTCAAAATGTCCATTTTAACCTTATTATATTTTATTATATTATTATTTTATTTTATTTTTTTTACCATTTGTGTCAGACCGTCAGATTAAAGTAAAAATTCGTCCCAAAATAGACGTTCCGGAAGACTTTGGAGATGAGTTTCGGTACGTTAATTAACATACCAGAAGACTTTATGTAAGTCTTCCGGTATTGTGATGTTTGCTCACCGGAAGACTTAATAAAAGTATTCCGGTACGGAAGACTTTTATTAAGTCTTCCGGTATCAATGAATATGCGTACTGGAAGACTTTATGTAAGTGTTCCGATATTGTAAGAGTACAATACCGGAAGACTTTCATAAAGTCTTCCAGTTTGAATTTTTTTTTTAATTATTTTAGTTTTTTTTATTCTTTTTTTAAAAAAATATTTTTATTTTGTAGGTGCAGTACCTTTATACGAAAAAGAACCGATATGTGTGAATACATCAGATGTATTTACAACGACAGAGAGATTTGATACACGAGAAGAGGTGATAAGATGGGTCAAAGACACCGGATTACGAAATAAAGTGACGGTCGTCATCACTCGTTCAGATACACAAACAGGCAAGAGAGGAAGAAAGAACAAAATAATATTTGGTTGCGATAAAGGTGGGAAATACAAGGATATTCGTAGTGGAATAGAAAGTGCGACCAAAAAATGCGGATGTCCATTTAAGATCAGGTCAACTCCGACAAAAGATGGATCTGGATGGAAGATTGATGTAAAATGTGGCGTTCATAACCATGATTTACCCGATAGATTAGAAGGTCACTCATTTGTTGGTAGGTTGACAGCGGATCAGAAGCAACATGTTGCTGATTTAACAAAGAGAAAGGTTGCACCCAGAAATATATTACATTCCTTGTACGAGCGAGATTCAGATTGTGTCACTCGTATCACACAAATATACAAGCAAAAGAGTATGATGGAAAAAGAGATAAGAGGTCCTAGAAGTGAGATACAACATTTGTTTAAGCTTATCGAGGCTGCAGGTTATGTTTATTGGAGTAGAAAAAGAGATGACTCTGAAGTTATTAAAGATATATTTTGGGCACATCCAGATTCAGTTAAGTTGTTGAATATGTTTCCTATTGTGTTAGTTATGGATAGCACTTATAAGACAAACAAATACAGGCAACCTTTGTTTGAAATTGTTGGCATGACATCAACCGAGTTGACTTTTGCTGTCGCATTTGCGTATATTGAGTCTGAGCAGACTGAGACTTTTTGTTGGGTGTTAGATAAGCTTAAACAATTGTTTGTGAAGAAAGATTTATTTCCACAAGTTATGATGACAGATAGAGATCTTGCTTTGATGAAAGCCATTGAGACTGTGTTTCCAAGGACAAATAATTTGCTATGTCAGTTTCACATTAACAAAAATGTTGGTGCAAAAAGGAAACTATTAGTGGCTCCTGATATGCAGGAGTCAATTGGAAAATTATGGACGGATGTTGTATGGGCTAGTGATGAGGTTGAGTATGCTCAACATTTAAAAGAACTTGAGCAAGAGTGTGTTGATTTTCCTAAATTTTTTGAGTACGTGAACGACACATGGTTGACACCACATAGACAAAGGTTTGTTTGCGCATGGATTAATCGAGTCCTACATATGGGTAACACGACGACTAATCGGTATGTTTTGATTTAGATCCCAAAATATACTTTTTGTGAATTTTGTATTTTTCTTACTTAGTTTAAATATGTATTATTATAGGGTTGAGTCTGCTCATTGGAAGTTAAAGCAGATGTTGGGTAACAGTATTGGTGACATGGTCAAATGTTGGGAGGCCATGAATGACAACTTAAAGATACAAATTAGCAACATTCGAGCTTCTTTTCAAAAGAGTGTGTATGAAGTTGCACATGTCTATTCAATTCCATTTTACACATATTTACGTACTTCAGTGTCGCGAGCTGCATTGAGGCGCGTTGCTGAAGAGTTAACTAGAGTTGATTATATTGGAACTAACAAAGACAGATGTCGATGTACTCTTAGAACAACCTATGGATTACCTTGCGCGTGTGAGTTGGCAGGGTATAGAATTAGTGGTATTCCGATACCAATTGAGGCTGTGCATGTACATTGGAGGAAACTAAGTATGGAAATTAAGTTGGAAGAAGACTTAGATGAGGAATCAGATGTGGGTATGAAATCTGCAATGGATGAGTTATGGAAAAGGTATAGGTCACAAGATGTTGTTGGAAGAAGGGCATTACATAGTAGGGTTTATGAACTTGCATTTCCCACAACGACTTCTTTGTTAGCACCACCTGAAAAAATAAAGACAAAAGGTGGAGTCAAGAAAAAAGACAAAAAACCTGAAGGGTATGATGTTTACAGGGATCCTTCGTATCATGAATATGTTGATCAAGCATCATAATCTTCACAACGACAATCTCAACCATCACAAAATTCAAAAAAGAAATCTCAACCATCTCAACCATCACAACCTGTGAAAAAGAAGTTAAAATTAGCACAAACTTCACAATCATCTAAACGGTTCATCCTTCAATTTCCTTATCATATTAGGTCATTTATTGATGACGTTGTCAACGTAATGTCAGATGGTAATTGTGGATTTAGAGTGATTGCTTCATTGCGGGGTTATGCTGAAGATGGTTGGCCAATGGTTCGTCGGGAATTAGAATTGGAAATTATACATAATGAAAGATCAGCTTTATATGCCAATTTATTTGCTGATCGGTTAGCTGAAGTGAGAGATTCTTTGAAGATAGAGGGAAGTGGTTCTCAACCAATAAATAAATGGTTGACTCTACCAGATATGGGTTACGTGATTGCGAATCGGTATAACGTGGTACTTGTCTGTCTAGGAGTCGAATGTTTGACTTTCTTCCCTATGACAACTACATTCTCACCGAATGTCTCATTTTATTGCATTGGATTTGTAAACTCAAATCATTGGATTCAGGTAAACATTGTTATAATTTGATATTATTGGTAAATTATTTGAGTAACATTAAATAATGTATTGTTTAATTTTGAATATAGGTTAACATGAAAGAAGGATTTCCATTGCCACTAGTGACAACAGATTGGAGGAACTTTCGTTCTCCAGCAGCAACATCGTGGATGGTAGGATTTGCTGCACGTCTACAACATTGGCAACAACTTACGCCTATATTACAAACACATTATGAATTATAAACTATGTTATTAATTTTTATTCATGAATTATATTATATGTTTTAATTTCACTATGTTATTCATTTTTAATTTCACATTCATGAATTAAAATTTAATTTCAATTTTTTTTTCGAAAAACTATAAATAACATATAACATAAATATCAGTTCAAATGTCAATATATTAAGAAACAAAGTCTAAAAAATAATATGACATAATAATAACTATACATCACTGTGAAAGAGAAATACGTAAAGCTGCAAACAGATCAGCAAAATGTGGATCATCCTCTTCAGCTGCATTCTGCTGAAGGTAGCGATGAATCAAGGTAGACACAGAACCCCATGCAGGATCAGATGGTCCCGCATCGTAATCAGGAATAGATGCAACTGGCGGCTCATCATGGGTAGGAGGTACCAATCGAGGATGCGAAACACGATAATACCACTCAAGGTATCCATCCTCTACCTCAAATGGGATAGTCGCCAGTGCAGCAGAACGAATCACCTGGCCAACGCTATGGGCGTAACTAATCCACTCAATATCAATATCACCAGCCATCCTAGGATCAATGGGTGCAGGTGGAATGGACTGACGGTATCCAAACTGTCGAAGACACCTGTCAGGCATGTATGGAACAATAGTATCTCCCCACCTCAAACATCCCCTAAATAGAGAAATCTCATCAAAACGACGATGAACTCTATGATCCTCGAACGGCCTCCATATGACACCAGTCGGTGTCAACTCATCCATAATGGGTCGCAACTCATCCACCTTTAACGCCCCCTGTTTGTACGTCCACCTCATCGCTCGCGGGAGACCACAGTTCTGAGCAGGTATCCAATTCTCTCCTTTTTTCCCAAGTGTAGGAAAATACTCATGAATCCAGCACTGTTAAAAAAACAATAACATAATAATTAAATATAACATAATGAACATAATAAAATTAAAATTAGACTTAAAAGAAAATCAATAAACTAAATTTAAATATATAACTTTAACATAATAAAATTAACATTAGACTAAAAAAATATCAATAAACTGAATTTAAATATATACCTGTAGGAGAGTCGGATAACCACCAAGCTGTTTGCAACTAAACATAGACGCATCTCCAAGAAACCTATACAATGTCACCAATGCAGCTGTTGCCCAACTATAGTTGGACAACTCATTCAGGTCCCTAAATAATGCCAAATATCGCGCCTCCACGAGTGTAAACGACTTATCCGCAAAGATCGTGCAGCCCACTAACACCATCAAATAACATCTGGTCGCAAATGCCCATGATGAAGCTGCTCGATGCTCTACGAATCGATCATATAACCACTCTATCTTGAAGTATGAACCTCTGCACTCACGAACCTGGAAAAGTGCCACTCTCGATGACACTCTAAGATAGTCAACCGCCCACTCAATGACTAGCTCCTCACTGATGGGTTGAGGGTTCCAGAATACCCCCCTGATAGGCAAATGAAGCAGACATGCCACATCATCTAGAGTAATCGCCATTTCACCGAACGGCAGGTGAAATGAAGATGTCTCTATATGCCATCTCTCCACAAATGCAGAAACCAAGTTTGCATCAATCTTCTTCAAACTTGATCTCTGTAAGGAAGATAAACCGGGCCTAGATATGATACCCTCAATCTCCGGTGGAAGCTGTTGTGGAACCATTTGGGTCAACTTCAACCCATGTCTCGCCACCTTCAATTCCTTCTTTGCCCCTCTCTCCTGAAATCAAATCAAATTAAACAAATTATATAATACCTACTAATAATTTCGGTTATTATTCAAAACTAAATAATTATAATTTCCTTACCTCACCAAACCATACACGTCTCGCCACATGATGCTCGTACGAAACCAAAATACTGGTATCGTACGGACCACCAGGATACCCCACAGGGTCTGCTGCAGCTGCAGATGTACCAGCATCATCTGCGCGTGTCCTACTCGTATCGCCCCGTCCCATCGATCGAACTGGTATCCTCCCATCTCTGCCGCGTGATCGCACCACTGAAAAAAAGACAATAAAACAATTATTTAAGTAAAAAAAAAATTAAAAAAAAAAAAATTCCGGAAGACTTTCTTCAAGTCTTTCGGTACACACAAAACAATTCCGGAAGACTTCATCAAAGTCTTTCGGTAGTCAATTTAAAAAAAATCATTCCGGAAGACTTTGATGAAGTCTTTCGGTAGTCATTTAAACCATTCCGGAAGACATTCATAAAGTCTTCCGGTACCGGAAGACTTTAACAAACTCTTCCGGTAAACAAATTTCCATACCGGAAGACTTACTTATAGTCTTCCGGTAAACAAGTCTGAAATGCGAAATTTTTTTTCTCTCTGTAACTTCGGACGAATGGTAAAAATGGAAAGTAAATTTGATTTATTAACTATTTATATGAGGGCAATTTGGTCAAAAAAAAATTGCTGTGGGGGTATGGGATTAAGTGTGGGGGTGTAGGGTAAAGTCTTCTAAAATTGAAGTCCATATTTTTCAGGACTTTTTTAATTTAGTCTTAAAAAATCTGCTATCCATATGGGAATAACCCATATCGATATAAATTTAAAAAAATTTATATTAATATTTATAGTACAAAAATGTAATGAGAATATATAATTATAAGACAAAAAATAATATACGATCTAAAATGAATGGAGATCATCTGGACCAATTAAATAAATTATGTAATTTCAAGATAAGAAAAAGTCTTAAATTTGAAAGAAAAGAAAATGTCATTCGGATAAACCTTAATGATGCATCTAAGATGGACGAGTGAATTATATCATAGTAATTACTCCCTCCATTTTTTTTATAAGAAAATTTTGAATTTTTAGATTTATTGAGTAAATAGTGTATTTAGACTATAAATAGATTAGATACATAAACAATTTAATGAATGTAAAAAGTTAAAATTTACTTATAAAAGAGAATGGAGGGAATACGCCATAATACAATTCTCTTTAGAGATAAGTGTACATATAAGAACAAGTTTTATTTTATATCAACGTACTTTTATGTTTTGATGATAACAAAATTAAGAAGAACAATTTTACGCACTAACTATTTTGTTAAGTGTCTGAAAACTCAAAGGTCTGAACAAAATCTAAATATAAAGAGAAAATGTTGATTAAAACAAATTCTGATCAAGGAACTTCAATTGTTATGTTTAAAGTCAACTCTGATAGTTGAAGACTCTGAAGAAGTCAACTATGATTGTTAACCCATAAGACAACAATGTCTAATAGAAATCAAACTTTAAATCAAAACAAAGTCTGAAGCAAGGTCTGAATGACATCAAATTAAAAAAGTCGGACTCTGAAGAAAGTTGTCATTGAAAAGTCAATCATAATGTAGACAAAGTCTAAAGAAAGCTGAAAGCTAATTATGGAGAGAAGACACGTGTTGAACAAAAGGAAAAATTCAAAGATGTGTTTATGGGTGTTGTTGTACCCCAAAATTTGACATCATATCTTCAAGACAAGATACCTCAAGATGTCTCATAATAGTCACAAGATTCTCAATTGCTCAAAGGGATTCAAAGTTTCATAAGACAAAGCCTCCTCCTAAGCAATGGATCTTAAATTAGGGTTTTAAGTTTATCAAAGAAAATTGGAATTCCAAATCCTCAAGTGGACTTCATAACACCCCATATACTTCAAAGAATCCTCATGTCAAGTTTCAAGGCTAGCCCTACAAGTTTGGTCAGTCAGATATTCAAATGATCAAAAATCAGTTAACTTGGTCAATAAGTCAACTGTGGTCAACATAAAGTCAAACTTCAATATCTTTGGTCAACATCAAGATTATGAGGTGAAATTCATCATTTGATAAAGGGTTGATCATGATTCATCAAGGAAACCTCAGAATCATCAAGAATCAAGAGTTATTAAATTAGGGTTTTCTTCAAGAAAAGTCAAATGAACTTTGACCGGACATAACTCTCATGTGCTTCATCATGACTTTTCCATCCAAATCTCATTTTGAAAGAAATTCAATTTCCTACAACTTTGTGTCTCACAAGCCAATGCCAAATATGCTTCATTTGAGAGGTATGAGCCAAGACATTACAGGTCCTTTGAAAAGTCAACAAAAAGTCAACTTTTTCAAAAGCTCATAACTTGAACATGGAAGATCAAATGGACATGGTACCAAAATGAGTAGTTAGAGGAAACTCTAAGCTTTATAAAACTTCCAAGAATACATACATGGGATAAAAATTGATAGAGTCATGCATTGTTGAAGTTGGACAATTTTGACGAGGTGAATGAAACAAATAATGACCAAAACTCAAATTTCTTCCAAATGGACCCATATTTTTTTAACCCAAACTCAATTATAAGATCATTCAAGACCCATAAGTCATAATATCTGATTTTTTATATTTATTTAATATTATATTGGATTTAATTTATTTAAAATCAATTTTAATTAAAATAAATATTAGAAAATCAAATATTTTATTTTTTGAACTATTTTGGGATGAGATTTGAATGTTTATGATCATTATAATGATCCAAATTTCGTGCAAACCAAAAAAGTATGTCTTAATACCAAATTTTGGCCAAAATAGAAAGGAGGAAACTTCATTCCCAAGCAATCTTCAATCCATCAAAAAAGACCAATTTTCTTAACCTAATTCACTCTTCTATAAGTATACAACAAGACCATAAGGACAAGGGACGAAAATCTGAGCCAAATAACCCTTATCACATTGCAAAAAAATTCAAGAAAATTTCAAATTCGGTTTGCCACTTTCAAGAGGTTTTGAAGGTTTCAATAACTTCCTGAGGATCTTTAGAGTGCATATTAATCATCACCATCATCAAAATATCATGATTTTGCACAAACCGAATCCAACTTTTAGCTTGTCTTCTTGATTTTCGATTTATATTATATATGTGTTATGAACATGATTTGATTGTGTAATGTTGTTTATATTGATGTGTAGATGCTTTCTGGAGTGTTTGATTGGATTTTTATTACATGTATAACAAGACGCCATGGCTAGGGTTTATGAGTTCGAATTTAGGAACTCTGGTTTAAGACGATTTCGCACCAAATTAAGGACTCCATTGAACTCATAAGATGATTTCCAATTGATTTGCATATTTGGATATAATTTATATTGTGTATTTGCTATTTTTTTAAAATGCAGGTACTATAATGACGGACAAAACCGTCACTATAGGTATAGCTACGGAAAAACCGTAGGTAAAAGCTAACTGGACGGACCGAGGAAGAAGAAAGACTATGGCGCGCGTTTCTTATTTCAAAAATTTGTTTATTTTATATTCTTTCTTTTCTGATTCTTTACAAACAGGTACACGCAACCCAGTGGAAAATCGCATGTGTTGGGAGGGGGAGATCCTGGGTTCGATCAAGGCCTCCAACCCTCATGTTTTTTTATCCGTTTTTCTTTTGTTTCTTATTTTTGTTTTATTATTATTATTATTTCTTTTTTTTCCTAATTCTAATTAATTAACCAATTAACTATTTTAATTCTTTTAATATATAAACAAATTCATAAAAAAATTCTAATTAACTTAATCATTTTCTTTTAATAATAATTTTATTTTTCATAAAAAAAATAGTTTATAGGATATTTCATCAATTACTTTTGTAATTAATTTGTAATTAATTTAATAATTAGGGTTTAATGAATCTTAAATTTCATTTTTTATTTTCTAAACCTAATTTATCATAATCCTAAAAAATTCCTATTTTGCCTTAAAAATCATTTTCTTAATATAATTTTAATTAATTAGAATTTTTTTTTCTTCATAAATTCATTTTATTTATTTTATCTTTGTTATTTAAATTCTTAGAAAATGGTATAGGATGTACGATTCATGTAATAACTTAGATTTATTTTCTCGCATTTTTTCGATTATGTATCTGTTCATGGGATGTAATAGCGTAGAACTTTTAATTTTTGCACTCCCCTAAAAATCAAAATGTATCCCTCACCCCCATGATGTAATAGTCTAGGGTTTATTTTCTGCTTTTATTTTTTATTTTTCGCAAAATATTAACTGTGTGATTAGTAATACTAGGGTGTGAAAAGAATGTATGCAAAATAATTGGACTTAGCCCACTAATTTCTAAGACTAAATAATTGTAATAAACACACTTATCACACATACACTCCTAGGGTTTCTCCTCTTGTTGCCTTACAAAATGGTCAAGTCCCTCGAATATAGGGGTATCTTAGCAAGGTTGCCTACAAATAAAAAAATCATCAAGTCCCTACGATATAAAGATCATAGTCCCTCGTTGTCCCTTCGAGTTGCCTACGAATAAATGATCTCGTCCCTCGATGACCCTACGGAAAAATGATGATAGTCCCTCCGAATTGCTAAGGTACCCTTATATGTTGCCTTTTATGACCATACGATGACCCTACGCATGTCCCTTCAAATCCTAGGATAATATTACTTACTAACTAATAGTAAGGAAAATTTTGTCCCTAAAGAAACGAAATAACAAGAAAGACCTTACAATTTAGGGTAAGTAGTTCTTAAGTGTTTGCTCACAAATTTTCAAAATACTTTCCAGACCTCACATTTTCAAATATTTTCAAATATTTTCAAACAGTAAACATTTTGTATACATTCGTACGAGAATCATTACAAAGTTAAACTTCTAAAATATTTTTCTAAATACACCACCACTATTTTTTCAAACAAAGTAAAGTGAGTTAAGCAATTAAGAGCCCATGGATAACCATGGATACAAAGGGTGCTATCACATTCCCTTTGTATAACCTACCCCCGAACTCAAATCTTTTTCAAAGGTCTTTCCTGCTCTTTTATACCTTTCTTTATTGGATAAAATAAAAGTCGGAGGCGACTCTTGTTATCCACAAAATAGTATTTATAAACAAAAACGACCAAGTCAGTTCTCCCACCGTGTTACAGAACTGGAGACTCTGTCGGGGAGTACCATTTAAAAGATGGGTTACCTTTGATTTAGATCACTTACTTGTTTGAATTATATGCTTTAATTTAAGGTTACTTATTTTGGGGCTACTGTGAGAAAGATCCTAACCCGGATCTAATGTACCTTAGGTAAGTGGTAATAGACCAAGGAAACTTGAACGACGTATACCGCTATGGTTGATCTGGTGGCTACAGTTAGTGTGGCATCTTGGTTAGTTATGATGTTCTTCAAGTCAGTTGAGGATAACACCAGGCTTCCATATGGTGTCATTAACACTAAATTCCCTTTAGAACCCTAATCGATCCATCTTGGCCATTAGAAAGTAGTGAGATAGCCGACTTTGGTGCAGTCTAAAGTTGGTTGATACTCGATACTACACTCATTGAGATTCTAATCTTAGGATGTTTTGGTTGACAAGTCAATTGCCATACTGAACTACAGCCTTTGAGAAGAATCAATGATATTGAGATCCCTTAGAACCCGGTTACTATTGCTAGGACAGGTTGAACCAACTAACTTCATTGGGAAGGGTACTTACCTATGAATTTCATGCAAGCCTTTAAACCTAAGGCCAATGTGTGACTTATTTTTGTTTGTCATCTGCTTGTTTTAAACATAACATTATAACATCATGACATCATAACATAGCATTTTCACTAACCATTTCAAGGACCAAAGGATTTATCTTTGTTCTTTGTTGCAGGTTATGGCTTCCGCTCGTAGAAATACTATCCGAATCAAATTTGTAAGGATACCTTCCAAGCTTAAGGAATTACCCTCAAAAGTTCTGGAGAGATCTCAATTCATCAAAAAACATGGTTATCTACTTGATTTTGTTACTTCAGGGTTTAATGAAGACATGATGAGTGGTTTGTTCCAGTTCTTTGACCCTAAACATCACTGCTTCACATTTCCCGATTATCAGTTGGTGCCCACAATGGAAGAATTCTCCAAACTACTTGGTGTGCCTATTCTTGATAAAAAAAACCATTCACAGGCTTAGAGAAGGATCCTAAACCAGAAATTATTGCAGCAGCCTTACATCTGAAGAAGTCAGACATTGTACTGGAAACAAGGAGCAGAATTAAGGGTATTCTTGCTAAAGTATTGATAGAGAGAGCCCAGGTATTCTTGGATGCTATGAGTTATGATGCTTTTGAGGAGATCTTGGCCTTATTGATTTATGGTTTGGTGTTGTTCCCTAATTCAGACCAATTCATAGATGTGCATGCCATTAACATATTTTTGAATCATAATCTTGTGCCTACCTTGCTTGGAGATATTTTGCATTCTTTTCACACTCGTACTACGAAGGCATGAGGAACTCTAAAGTGTTGCATACCTATACTATCAAGGTGGTTTATTTCACACCTTCCGCATTATATAATGAAGAATGAACAAGGTTTGAGGTGGTCTAAGAGGATAATGTCACTCTCTCATTCAGATATTCATTGGTGTTCCCGATCTATGGAAAATATCACTATCATTGACCGCTGTGGAGAATTCCCTAATGTGTCACTCCTTGGCATAAGGGGAGGCATTACTTATAATCCTTCTTTAGCACTACGTCAATTTTGTTATGCTCAAAGTGACGGTCCTCATGATATGAGTATTCAAGGTATTGTGTTCGATTATGACAATGATCCTCAAGGTTACCGTCAAAGGTTTATACGTGCTTGGAGCATGGGGAATAAGATTAACATCAATACTCTGGAACCAAAATACTTCATCGCTATGGAACCTTATCTCAAATGGGTGTGGTCTCGTGCTCATACTCTTATGATACTATATCCTGTTGTTCTACCGGTGATTGTTGAGCCTATTGTTGAAAGATATGTTCCTTATACTATTCTTCATCCTGATATGCCTACTGATCTGGAAGAGCTGCAAAAATCGTGGATCCAACTAAAGGAGAAAATGGATACCTTTGAGGCTCAGTTCAATGCTATCAAATAAAGGGTGCTGGAGTTAACAAAACAACTTCACGAAGAGCGAAACCTCAATACATATCTCAACACAAAGAGATAGCGTCCATGGGAGACTTGAGTCTCATATGTTTATTTTCTTTGTACCCTTTTCTTGTTTTCCTTCATTGTAAGCCTAGGGGGCAGTTATATTTTAAAACCTACTAATAAAAGTTTTTGTTTGTTTTTCTTTAACAAATTTAAAGCCTACCTGGTCCTTGAAAACATTACATATGCATCTACATACCATACCATTGCATAATAGGTTTCCAAAATAGGTTTCTTATCTTCTCGCTGTTTATTTCAGCAGAAATGGCTCTCGAACAGTCTGTCAAAGATCTTCAAGCTCAGAACGCCCAATTTCAAGAGATGATCATGAACTTATCCAAGGGGAAAGAAGAAATGAAGGCACTCCTGGCCAAGAAGAAGAAGAAGACCAGAAAACCAGTTGGCTTCATCAACCTGGATAGGAGATTCAAAGGTCCAATCAAGATAGATGATGAGGTTGAAAATCCTGGAGACGAAGATTCTACGAAAGAAGAAGATAGTCAACGTGGTACTGTGGGGAATTTTGATCATGAGGAGAATTATTACTATGATTCAACTGGTGATGAGAAATATAAGTTACTAGAAGACCGTGTGAATGTCATGGAATTGCAGAAGATATCTGGCTTATATTTTGAAGATTTGAGTTTTGTTTATGGAGGTGTCATCCCTATAGGGTTAAAAGTTCCTACTTTTGTGGTATATGATGGTGTTTCGTGTCCAAAGCTGAATTTGAGGTCCTATGTCCGAAGGATCCAGCCACATACTGTTGATAGAAAGTTGTGGATTCATTTCTTTTAAGAAAGTTTATCTGGGGCTCAATTGGAATGGTACTATCAACTTGAGAGTACCAATATTCGTACTTGGAATGATCTTGCTGAGGCCTTCTATAAGCAATATCAATATAACTCTGATTTAGTGCCGACTCGCATGCAACTCCAAAGCATGTCCATGGGATCTAAAGATAGTTTCAAGGAGTACGCTCAGAAGTGGATAGATCTTGCAAGCAGAGTTTAACCTCCTTTGAATGACAGGGAATTGGTTGACATGTTCATGAGTACGCTGACTGGTCCTTTCTACAGTCATCTAATTGGAAGCTCGTCATCTGGTTTCACTGAGATGATAATGACTGAAGAGCGTGTGGAAAGTGGAATACGAAGTGGTAAGATACAAATAACTGCCTCTTCAAGTACCACCAAAAAGCCTTCTAATGGAAAGAAGGAATCCAATGTTGTGTACGGCCAACATGGTCGTAATAAGAACAACCGTAACCAATTTGTGGGAGAAATTCTGATCTCTAATCCTGCACCTGCAAAACAAAATTAACAACAGAATAATCAGCCTAAGAAGGGTACGCCTAGGAGACAATTCACCAAGATCAATATGTCTTTGGCTCAGGCACTACAACACATGTTGAAAAGAGAGTTGATTACCTTGAGGGACCCACCTAAAAATCCCAATACTTCCTCTCTTCGCTATAATCCAAATGCAAGGTGTGCATATCACTCCAACTGCCCTGAACATCATACTAATAATTTTTGGGTGTTGAAGAATAAAATTTGGGATTTTATTGATGTTGGAGAAATTGAGTTTGGACCTCTTGAGACTCCTAATGTGATTACCGCTCATATGCCCAAACATGTGAAGACTGTTAATGTTGTTGATCATGGTTCTTATGTTTCTACTGTGGCTGATTTGACTACTCATCTGGTAATTGTTAAGAAGAAGCTGTTGCAAGCCGGTTTATTTCCAGGATGCAATGAAGATTGTTTTTACCGTGCCTCTCAATCCAATGGTTGTTGAAAGCTGAAAGAAGGTATTCAACGTTTGATGGACAATCGTACTATATTGTTTAAGAAGAACCCCTCTATAGAGAATTTATGTGAAGGTTTGTCTCAAGGTCTGAAGCTTGAAGACGTGTTTGTGGTTACTAAAACCCCTGTGAGGATCACTGCTAAGGGTCTTGTGAAGATTACTGTTGAGCCAAAAGTGGCTCCCCTGATTATTACTACTCCCGGTCCAATTCCATATTCTTCTGACAAGGCTATCCCTTAGAATTATGGTGTTGATGTATATATCCATGGTGTCAAGCAAGAGCATTTAACTGATATACCTGCTGCAGATACCAATCCTGATATCGACAATATTGTTGGGACTAGTAAGGTCACTAGGAGTGGAAGGATTTTCTCTCCAGAAGACACTTCAAAGACTGCTGCTGCTCTAGTTCGTATCTCCAACTCGAGGCCAAGTGTTGAAGATTGAGGCAAAGGACCAGTGATTGAGCCTGTTCAGATTGAAACACGGGTTACTGAAGATCTCTCTAAGCAGATGGAAGAAGTGTTGAAGATCATACGCTTGAGTGATTACAATATAGTTGAATAGTTGGGGCACACTCGCTCCAAGATCTCTATATTATCCCTGTTATTATGCTCTGAGGCCCATGCTAAGGCTTTGGTGAAATTCTTGAAATCCGTGCACGTACTGCACGAAATCTCTGTGGACCAGTTTGAAAATTATGTTGATAACTTGACAATTGACAATATCTTAGGCTTTTTTGATGCTGATTTAACTCCTGCTAAACGAAACCACAACAAAGTTTTGCACGTCTATATTGAGTGTAAGTCATTACTCTGTCTCATGTGTTGGTGGATAATGGTTCCCCGTTGAATGTGTTACCAAAGGCTATTCTTGACAAACTCAACTTTGAAGATATTGTGCTAAGACCTAGTAACGTGGTGGTGAGAGCCTTTGATGGTTCAAGAAGAATGGTGCACAGAGAAGTTGATCTTCTAATAAAAGTAGGTTCTCAAGTCTTTGACTCTACTTTCTATGTGATGGATATTCGTTCAGCCTATTCCTGCTTGCTTGGGCGCCCTAGGATATATGGGGCAGGTGTTGTAACCTCCACTATACACCAAAAGTTGAAATATCTAGTGAAAAGCAAGATTATCACTGTCTATGATGAAGAAGAGTACATGGTCAGTCATGTGAGTACTTTCAAGTATGTTGAAATGGACGATGAATTTGTTAAGACTCCTTGTCAGACATTTGAAGTGGTTCCTCAGAATGTTCCTGCTGTTAAGCCAGTTCCTGCTGTTTCTAGAGAAACTCCTGCAATGGCCTCTTTTAAAGATGCTAAAGTTGTGGTTGAAGAAGATGGTTGTACTATTTGGGGTCAACTTCTTGGCATTGCTTACAAGTATGACAAGTTTAGTTTGGGTTTTATTGCAGAGGCTCAGAAGGTTGTTCGTCATGCTTGTGCTATTCGTATCACTAACAAGGGAGTTAGAAAGATCAAGTCAATGTTGTGGAAGACTCTAATGAAGACTGCAACCTAGACAGTTGGATCTTTCCTACCATTGGCAGTGGGCACAACAATTGTAAGGATGAAGATGTTTATCATATCTCCTTTAGTCAAGAGTAAATGCTATTTTTTCTTTTCTTATTTTGGTTTTGTAATTCGAACAATTAAAACTTTTTAAGTCTTGTGCCTTTCCAGGGGCACATTGGTATGCTTGTTAAGGATGTCATTTCATTTGCATATTTTCATTTAATAAAATCAATGGACGTTTTGCTTTCTTAAATATTGTGCTCTTTATCTTTCTTTTATTTTTCTTTCTTTGTCAAGAAAGATACGTGTTCTTACACACACCCATATCACTAAAATGCATATCCTCATTCACTCTGGATCCCACTGATAACAGTTATGCTATTGCCAATTATAACTTTGAGAATCTAATCTACCAAGCTGAGGATGGAAATGAGGAAGATTGTGAAGTGCCTGTAGAGCTTGGTAGGTTGCTACATCAAGAAGAGAAAGTTATACAGCCGCATGAAGAACCAATCGAAGTTGCGAATCTGGGAATTGAGAAAGACATGAAAGAGGTTAAGATAGGATCTGAATTAGAAGACGGTGCCAAGAACAAGTTAATTCAGATGCTACATGATTACGTGGAAATCTTTGCTTGGTCATATGAAGTTATGCCCGGACTTGATATTGATATTGTGGTTCACCGTCTACCAATGAAGGAAGGTTGTCGCCGGATAAAAATGAAAGTTCGTCGTATGCGTCCCGAAATGTCAGAAAAGATTAAAGCTGAAGTGATGAAACAATTTGAGGCAGGGTTCCTAGCTGTCACTTCTTATCCTCAATGGGTCACAAATGTGGTACCGGTACCTAAAAAAGATGGTAAAGTACACATGTACATGGACTACAGGGATTTGAACAAGGTCATCCCCAAAGATGATTTTTCGCTTCCACATATTGATGTTCTGGTAGACAACACTGCTCAACATAAGGTTTTCTCTTTCATGGATGGTTTCTCTGGTTATAATCAGATTAAGATGGTGTCTGAAGATATGGAGAAGACTATGTTTGTCACACAGTGGGGCACATTTTGTTACAAAGTAATGCCATTTGGTTTGAAGAACGCTGGAGCAACATACCAGCGTGTTATAGTAGCTTTGTTCCATGATATGATCCATCATGAGATATAGGTATATGTTGATGACATGATAGTCAGGTCCCAGACTAAAGAAGAACATCTTGACCATCTGCACAAGTTGTTTGAGAGGTTGAAGAAATACAAGCTGAGATTGAATCCAAATAAATGTACCTTTGGGATTAGATCCGGTAAACTTTTAGGTTTCGTTGTCAGTGGTAAAGGTATTGAAGTTGAACCTGCAAAGGTAAATGCTATACAAGATATGCCCGCTCCCCGTACTGAGAAGGAAGTCAGAGGTTTCTTGGGACGCCTGAACTACATTGCAAGATTTATCTTCCAATTAACCGCTACTTGTGAGCCAATCTTCAAATTACTGAAGAAAGATCAAGTAATGGAATAGAACTACGAATTCCAGATAGCTTTTGATGAGATTAAGAAATATCTCCAAGAACCTCCGGTACTTATGCCACCAGTTACGGGAAGACCCTTGATTATGTACCTGACAGTGTTGGATAATTCAATGGGGTGTGTGTTAGGGCAACATGATGAGTCTAGTCGAAAAAAGCAAGCAATATACTACCTTAGCAAAAAGTTTACCGAATGTGAAACAAGATACTCACTACTTGAGAAAGTTTGTTGCGTTTTGGCATGGGCTGCTCGCCGACTAAGATATTATATGTTGAGTCATACCACTTTATTGATTTCAAAGATGGATCATATCAAGTACATATTTGAGAAACATGTTCTCTCCAGACAAATAGCGAGATAACAAATGATTTTGACAGAATATGACATCCAGTATACTACTCAGAAGGCAATTAAAGGAAGTGTGGTAGTTGATCATTTGGCTCATCAAGCAGTGGATGACTATCAGTCTATGAGTTTTGAGTTTCTAGATGAAGATATTATGCTTGTCACTGATTATAAAGAACTTATACCGTATGAAGGACCTGAACAGGAATCCCGATGGACTATGGTTTTTTATGGAGCTTCTAATGCGCTTGGTAATGGTATTGGTGTTGTGATTATCTCTCCCGAGGGTTGTTATATGTCGTTTGCTGCAAGAACTTGTTTTGATTGTACCAACAATATGGCTGAATATGAAGCATGTATCATGGGTATCAAGGCTTCCATTGAGATGAAGATCTAATTCTTGAATGTATATGGGGATTTAGCCTTAGTAGTTAGTCAGATTAAAGGAGAATGGGACACAAAACATCCAAATCTCATTCCTTACAAAGAGCATGTGTTGGATTTGATTTCGTACTTTGAAGAGATCACTTTTGAACGTATTCCACGAGAAGAGAATCAGTTGGCTGACGCATTAGCCACTATGTCATCTATGTTCAAAATCATTTGGGATAATGAAGCTCCTAGAATTACTATTGATATATTAGATGAGTCAGTATACTGTTATGAGGTTGATACTGAGGGAACGGAAGATAAACCTTGGTTCCACGAAGTAAAAAGATATCTTGAAGCTCTGGAGTACCCTGAAGGGGCATTTATCAATGACAAGAAGTTTCTAAGGAGATTCTCTCCCAAGTTTTTCCTGAGTAATGGAATTTTGTACAAGCGTAATCATGATTCGACTTTGCTTCGTTGTGTGGACAAGAAGGAAGCAAGAGAGATTATGGAAGACATGCATGATGGGATCTTTAGTACTCACTCTAGTGGGCATTTGATGGCTAAGAAAATTTTGACAGCAGGTTACTATTGGTCTACCATGGAAGTTGATTGCTATCACCACTTCAAAAATTGTCATAAGTGTTGGATTTATGCTGATAAAGTACATGTGCCTCCAGTTCCATTGAATGTTCTAAATGCTCTTTAGCCTTTTGCCTTGTGGGGCATTGATATTATTGGAGATATCAAACCTACCGCTTCCAATGGACATAGTTTCATTCTTGTTGCTATTGATTATTTTACGAAGTGGGTAGAGGCAGCCTCGTTCGCTTCTATTACCAAGAATGTTGTGGCTCGGTTCATCAAGCATAATCTTATATGCCGGTATGGCATCCTTGAAAGGATTATCACCGATAATGGTACTAATATGAACAATGCTATGATTACTGAACTCTGCACGCAGTTCAAGATTAAGCATCACAATTCTTCTCCATATCGACCAAAGATGAATGGTGTAGTGGAAGCCGCCAACAAGAATATCAAGAAGATCTTGCAGAAGATGACATTTACATACAAATATTGGCATGAGATTTAACCATTTTCTCTCCATGGTTATCGTACCATAGTATGTACCTTAACCAGGGAAACCCCATTCTCTCTTGTCTATGGTATGGAAGCAGTACTACCCATTGAAGTTCATATTCCTTCCTTAAGAATTATGAGAGATGATGACTTAGATAAAGACGAATTGATTCAGACCCGACTTGACCAGATAAACTTGATTGATAAAAAGAGGCTTGTGGCTGATTGTCATGGCCAGATGTATCAGAAGCGTATGATCAAAGCCTTTAATAAGAAAGTCAAGTATCAAGTATACCAGACTGGTGATTTGGTAATCAAGCGTATCATATTACCACAGGGTGATCCCAGGGGCAAATGGACTCCCACTCATGAAGGGTCATTTGTAGTCAAAAGGGTGTTTTATGGAGGCGCTATGATACTTACCACTATGGATGGTGAATACTTCCAACAACCTGTGAATGCAAACATAGTCAAAAAACACTACATATAAAAAGAGACCTGCTAGATTGACTGGCCTACCCAAAAATAAGGGCATCCCAGCGAACCAAAAGGGTTCAGGAAAAAATTAGGGATATATATATATATATATATATATATATATATATATATATATATATATATATATATATTTATAATTGTACACCAGGTAAGTCGAAAACCTGAAAAGGTGGCTTGGGCAAAAAAAGGTATCCCAGCGGACTGAAAACCTGAAAAGGCGCTCCAGGCAAAAGTTAGGGATTAAAGCGTACGACTATGTCTCGTTGGATAACCCATGTAACTTCAACTAGTTGTGCTACCCATATCAAGTTCAAATTGGTGCAGATCAGTCCAGTCATTTATCTTCCGATAGCAAAAGATGAGATACTTGAAGATAATGGCAATAATATAGTTTAAACATGACGGGATCATTTACACATAGTTGTTTTTCCTTGTGTTTCTGTAATCCTTTAAATTTTCTACGACGAATTCCTCTTACTAGGATTTTTGTCTCTTTGTTCAAACTTGCCTGTTTATAGGACACTTTCAAGATTAATACAATTCTATTTCAAATTCAGTTTTACTTTTCCCGTTTTACTTTAGCATAAACGTCCATTGATTATATTTGAATGTATATGTGCTTTTGAATATGATTGATGTTTACCAAAAATACATATAAAATAATATAAAATTATAATAATATTATTTACTAAAGACTCTCGGAGGTAGGAATCCCTAGCAAAGTTCATATCCAACGGATCTTCGCAGGTTCATCCCCACATAGTCATCTTTATGGATTTATTTTAGCGAAGTATTACAAGTAGCTCTTTGTACTTCCAGCTCTACAAAGTCCCAAGTAGATTTCTATAAAAACCTGATATCCTCCGAAGAATTGACACTTGGTCGGATAAATCCCTCAGGGGAATGTGTGTCTCGTTTATCCCCAGTCAGGGTATTCATGAATTTAATCTTTCAATAAGAAATGCGACAAACAGAAAACAGAAGATCCTAAGTATAATATACCGAAACGAGACGGGAATGGTGTCTTCATATTCCTCAGCAACGAATCAAGATTTATTTTCCCTAGCTAGCAATGGATATATAAAGCTACTAATAGGCTTCGACTACATAATTCATACATCATTTACATCATATCATGACATATGCATCCATAATGCATATGACATTCTCATTTATCTTAAGAAAGTTATGCCATGCATGCATACATCAATAACCTTGCATAAAATTAACCTTTCCTTTTCAGGATAGTTCACAGTCAGATAAACATTATCAACTCCTAGATACAATTCAGAGACGATCAAGATGAAGATCTAGTTCTGATGCTTAATTCAAGATACTTTCCAGAAACAGTTCAGAGACGATCGAAATGAAGATCTAGTTCTAACGCTTAGTTTATGACATTTTTCCAGAGACAGTACAAAGACGATCGAAATGAAGATCTAGTTCTGATACTTAGTTCATGGTATTCTCCAGAGACAGTACAAAGACGATCGAAACAAAGATCTAGTTATGATACTTAGTTCAGGGTATTCTCCAGAGACAGTACAAAGACGATCAAAATGAAGATCTAGTTCTGATACTTAGTTCAGGATATGTTACAGAGACAATTCATAGATGGTCGAGACGAAGATCTAGTTCTGATACTTAGTTCAATGACAATATTCAGATAGAGTCAAACGTAGACACATTTTGATACTCCTACCAACAAATACTTTGGATGGCACCTATAAATCCATCTCCAAATACTCCGAATGGCATATCTAAGCCCATTCAAGCAATACAATTAACCAACAATATTACTTTGTGCACCAGCGAGTGCAAATTTTTGGGCTTAAATGTTAAATCCTCTTCCACCTTCAGGTCACGAATGACGTACATGCCAATCTAACTCCTTAGGTTTCAGAAAATTGAACAGGGGAAGCTATTGTACCCTAAAATTTTCCCTCATATCTTCAAGAGAAGATACCTCAAAGGGTCTCCTAATAGGCACAAGATTCTCAATTGCTCAAAGGAATTCAAAGTTTCATCAGACAAAGCTTCCTCTTAAGCAATGGATCTTAAATTAGGGTTTTGAGTTTCTCAAAGCAAATTGGACTTCCAAAGCCTCAAGTGGACTTCATGACATCTCATATACTTCAAAGAATCTTCATGTCAAGTTTCAAGGCTTGCCCTACAAGTTTGGTCAGTCAGATATTCAGATGATCAAAAATCAGTTAACTTGGTCAATAAGTCAATTGTGGTCAACATAAAGTCAAAATTAAAGCTTTTAGGTCAACAACAAGATTATGAGGTGAAATCCATCATTTGATCAATGGTTGATCATGATTCATCAAGGAAACCTCAGAATCATCAAGAATAAGGAGTTACTAAATTAGGGTTTTCTTCAAGAAAAGTCAACTGAATTTTGACCAGACATAACTCTAATATGCTTCATCATAAATTTCCCATCCAAAGCTAATTTTGAAGGAAATTAAATTCCCTACAACTTTATGTCTCACAAGCCAAGGCAAAAAATGCTTCATTTGAGAGGTATGAGCCAAGACATTACAAGTCATTTGTAAAGTCAACAAAAAATCAACTTTTTCAAAAGCCCATAACTTGAACATGGAAGATCAAATTGACATGTGACCAAAAGGAGTAGTTAGAGTACACTATAAGCTTTCTAAAACTTCCAAGAACACATACATGGGATAAAAATTGAGAGAGTTATTCATTGTTGAAGTTGGGCAATTTTGAGGAGGTGTATGAAGCAAATAATGACCAAAACTCAAATTTCTTCCAGATGGGCCCATATTTTTCTAACCCAAACTCAATTATAAGATCATTCACAACCCATAAGTCATAATATCTAATTTTTTATATTTATTTTATATTATATTGGATTTAATTTATTTAAAATCAATTTTAATTAAAATAAATATTAGAAAATCAAATATTTGATTTTTTGAACTATTTTGGGATGAGATTTGAATGTTTATGATCATTATAAAGATCCAAATTTCGTGCAAACCAAAAGAGTATGTCTTAATACCAAATATTGGCCAAAATAGAAAGGAAGAAACTTCATTCCCAAGCAATCTTCAATCCATAAAAAAGCTCAATTTTCTTAACCTAATTCACTCTTCTATAAGTATACAATAAGACCATAAGGACAAGGGACGAAAATCTGAGACAAATAACCCTTGTCACATTGCAAAAAAATTCAAGAAAATTCCAAAATCGATTTGCCACTTTCAACGACTTTCAAGAGGTTTTAAAGGTTTCAATATCTTCTTGAGGATCTTTAGAGTGCATACCAGTCATTACCATCATCAAAACATCATGATTTTGCACAAACTGAATCCAACTTTTCACTTGTTTTCTTGATTTTCGATTTACATTATATATGCGTTATGAACATGATTTGATTATGTAATGTTGTTTATATTGATATGTAAATGCTTTCTTGAGTGTTTGATTGGATTTTTATTACATGTATAGCAAGACGCCATGGCTAGGGTTTATGAGTTCGAATTTCGGAACTCTGGTTTAAGACGATTTCACACCAAATTAAGGACTCCATTGAAACCATAAGATGATTTCCAATTGATCTGCATATTTGGATATAATTTATATTGTGTATTTTCTATTTTTGAAAAATGCAGGTATTATAGTGACGGACAAAACCGTCACTATAGGTATAGCTACGGAAAAACCGTAGGTAAAAGCTAATTGGACGGACCGAGGAAGAAGAAGGACTATGGTGCGCGTTTCCTATTTCAAAAATTTGTTTATTTTATATTCTTTCTTTTCCGATTCTTTGCAAACATGTACACGCATCCCAGTGGAAAAACGCACGTGTTGGGAGGGGGAGGTCCTGGGTTCGATCAAGGCCTCCAACCTTCATGTTTTTTTATCCTTTTTTCTTTTGTTTCTTATTTTTGTTTTATTATTATTATTTCTTTTTTTCCTAATTCTAATTAATTAACCAATTAACTATTTTAATTCTTTTAATATATAAACAAATTCATAAAAAATTCTAATTAACTTAATCATTTTATTTTTTAATAATTTTATTTTTCATAAAAAAATAGTTTAATAGGATATTTCATCAATTAATTTTGTAATTAATCTGTGAATAATTTAATAATTAGGGTTTAATCAATCTTAAGTTTAATTTTTTATTTTCTAAACCTAATTTATCATAATCCTAAATAATTCCTATTTTTGCCTTAAAAATCATTTTCTTAATATAACTTTAATAAATTAGAAATTTTTTTTTCATAAATTCATTTTATTTATTTTATCTTTGTTATTTAAATTCTTAGAAAATTGTATAGGATGTACAATTCATGTAATATCTTAGATTTATTTTCTCGCATTTTTTCGATTATGTATCTGTTCATGGGATGTAATGGCGTAGGACTTTTAATTTTCACACTTTTATTTTCTGCACTCCCCTAAAACTCAAAATGTATCCCCCACCCCATGAAATAATAGTCTAGAGTTTATTTTTTATTTTTTTCCCGCAAAATATTAACTGCGTGGTTAGTAATACTAGGATGTGAAAAGAATGTATGCAAAAATAATTGGACTTAGCCCACTAATATCTAAGACTAAATAATTGTAATAAACACACTTATCACACATACACCCCAAGGGTTTCTCCTCTTATTGCCTTACAAAATGGTCAAGTCTCTCGAATATAGGGGTATCTTAGCAAGGTTTCCTACAAATAAAAAAATCATCAAGTCCCTACGATAGAAAGATCATAGTCCCTCGTTGTCCCTTCGAGTTGCCTACGAATAAATGATCTCGTCCCTCAATGACCCTACAGAAAAATGATGATAGTCCTTCCGAACTGCTAAGGTACCCTTATATGTTGCCTTCTATGACCATACGATGACCCTACGTCTGTCCCTTCAAATTCAAGGACAAGACTACTTACTAACTAATAGTAAGGACATTTATGTCCCTAAAGAAACAAAATAACAAGAAAGACCTTACAATTTAGGATAAGTAGTTCTTAAGTGCTTGCTCACAAATTTTCAAAATACTTTCCACACCTTACATTTTCAAATATTTTCAAACAGTAAACACTTTGTATACATTCCTACGAGAATCATTACAAAGTTAAACTTCTAAAATATTTTTATAAATACGCCACCACTATTTTTCAAACAAAGTAAAATGAGCTAAGCAGTTAAGAGCACATGGATAACCATGGATACAAATGGTGCTAACACCTTCCCTTTGTATAACCTACCCCTCAAACTCAAATCTTTTTCAAAGGTCTTTCCTGTTCTTTTATACCTTTCTTTATTGGATAAAATAAAAGTCGGTGGCGACTCTTGCTATCTGCAAAATAGTTTTTGTAAATAAAAACGACAAATTCAGTTCTCCCACTGTGTTACAAGTACATTCTTCCATCTAGTCATGTTTTGAATGATGTTACAACCAGATGAATGTTTTAGCATTTTTGTATATTGGGTGGTATCTACCAAAGTATAGATGTGCATTGATTATCTTAGCCTTAGGATGCATACAAATATTTTTGAAAATGATTGGAAAAACTTTAGGCATGTTATATACATAAAAAACAAAGTTTATGTGTGAACATAGTTGCACTGGTCGACACACACGAGTTCAGGTCGATCTATAGAAGCTTTTGCTTCAGTATAGGTTGACACATAGCTTGGACGGGCCAACCTCCACACATGAATATTAAAGCATGTAGGTTATACTCATAGGTTGTCTTACTTTGGTCGACCTGAGTACCTTGACATACCGATATATTGCTTTCATAGGCCGACCTATACCTTTCAAAAACTTAGAATTTGATTTGCATCTTATTTTTTGCATCCTTTTTTGCCTATTTCCACACACACACACGCACACAAGTTTTTTCACAAATCGTTTTCTGCTGCATCAACTTTTTTTTCTACTGCATCAACTTTTCACAAATCCACCGGTGATTGTTCCATGTTCTGAGCATAACTGTTTTCATACTTTTCTGATTTTGTTTTGCAAGATACAACAAGTTGTTAAATCAAATTGTGAATCTAGGGATTATGGAATAGGGAAGATGAATAAAGATTAACAAAAGAGGATTAGGGATCTTGAGTAGATATGAAAAACAATTATTAAAAAAATCAATTGATAAAATATAAAAAATAATTATTAAATGTATTTTAAAATAAAATAATGGTTTAATTAAAATAAAAGTCAGATTTATTGATATGGCACCATAATCAAAGTGCCACCTCATTAAAAAAACAAGAAACATCATTAAAATTGTATGGGGACCAAGTAAATGTAAAAGCAACAAACTAAAGGGACTATATTCACAAGTTTTGTAATAAGGGGATCAAAAGTTTAAAAATGTCAAATTAGGGGAACCAAAAGTGCATTTACGCATTGGCGGAGCCACGTTAGTTTCAGAGGGTTCAACTGCACCCCCTCAACTATAAGAATTTACCCATATTTTATATATTATCCATATTTTACACCCCCTGAAAAATCTTACTCTACACCCAATAATTATGCATCAATCCAATCCCCTCTCTTAAATTAAAACTGATCGATCCTCTCTCTTTTGCACCCAGATAATTTACATCAATTCAATTCTCTCTTAAATTAAAGTTGTACAATTAATTATTGTATATAATGAGTAATAAATAGTTGCATTTATAATTGATGGTAAATTAAATTAAAATGAATTGAAATATAACTTATATTTCAAAAGAAAAAATAGTACATATAGTTTAAATATTTTACAAACAAATCAACAAAATATGTTTAAAATAAATGAATTTAAATTTAAATAAATGCATTTAAATTTCTAATAAGTTGCATTTTGAACATAAAATATTTCTTTAAATGTTAGCTAAAAATGCCCAAATTAATATTAATTCATTTGTTATAATTTTGTTATCTCTCATTTGTATACTTTTTTTCTTACTAATTTGATAGGTTATATATTAAAATTTATAATTATTGAAATAACAAAAAAATATAAATTTTGACTAAATATTTAAAAAAAATTCCAATTATTAAATTGAATATATATATATATATATATATATATATATATATATATATATATATATATATATATATATATATATATATATATATATATATATATATATATATATATATATATATATATATATATATATATATATTTTAATAAATTATGTAAATTCCATTAACAATTAAAATGAAGATTAATTATAGAGAAAAAATTAATACATTTAAACATTATATATATATATATATATATATATATATATATATATATATATATATATATATATATATATATATATATATATATATATATATATATTCAAAATAACTAATAAAATATAATAAAAAATATTTCATCAAACAATATTTTGTACCCCCTAGTCCAAGGTCCTGGCTCCGTCATTGCATTTAAACCTAATAAATTTTTTATTGGGTGACCATCTAAGTTAGGGTTGATAACGTCCAATTAGGTTGGTGTAACCGAGAATATTGAATTGAGAACTTTGTGTGTTTCAAATAAGAAAATGAAACAGGGGTTTTCCTTCAAGATCATTGGGATTTGAAGGTTTTGAACAAGATCATGTAAACACAGATTCGACCGAGTGAAGACCTTGGGATAAACGTGAAACAACGAATGGTGTTCGGGAATCTTGGTTCCAACAAGGGCGTGCTAGGAATTAATCTGACCGAGCGAAAAACTTGAAGATGAGGAGGTCTTGCAAGCAAGCTGTTAAGAACTAGTGGATTGCAACAACATTATTGATGACTTGATCAAACTTTAATCAAGGGTTTAGAGGTGGTGGAAATGTAACATCCTAACTTTTACCCCTAAGATTTCTTTTTTAGATTTGCATCATTTCCATACAGACAAGATCACACACCGATTCTTCTATCCTTAATGGTTATAGGTTTATGCCTCAGAGCCAACATAATCCAGTCAACAGGACATTTTTCAAGATTTTACACAGTGCAATTGATAGCACTGATTAACCAATCGATTGTACCTTGCAATTTTTGCCTGTGCAATCGATTGCACTATTGGTCCAATTGATTGTACCCTGTCATTTTTTCCTAGATTTTCAAATTTTCAGTAGTCCAATATATTTGTGTTACAGTGCAATCGATTGCACAAGGGCAAATTTGGTCAAATTCAGCATTTTTCATGTTTTGAGACATTTGGTGTCAATTTTATCATGTGTAATATTCTATACCATCTCTATTTAATTCCCCTACATCACTAAAATTAGTTTCCACCATGCACCTTCACTAATCACCACTATTTTGATAATTTGTCTCCAAATTTGATTTCCAAGCCTAATTTTGATCTCCCAAAGCAAGCATCATTCCACCAAATTCCCCGGCCTAAACTCTTTAAATAGAGCCCTCATTTCATTCATTTCAGAAGCTTTTGATATCCAAATTCACCTTGCTAAAATTTCTTTGAAGCTTTTGAGAGCCAAAAAAGCTCTTGAAAATTATATCCCAACACCAAAATTCACTAAAGCTCAATTTTTTCTTTTGAAAGTTATCAAGAATTAACATTGAAATCTTGATTAACTTTGAGATAAACCTTCATCCTTTTCATTTTTCTTCATAAATTTTAGTAGATCAAGCTTGCTTGTGGAGTAATTTGAAGTTGTTCTAATCCTTGAAGTGGTAATTCATCTCACTTCATTGTTACACCTTCATCTTCATCATCAATAATGTAGATATTGGTTGATTCTTGTTGCTTGATCTTTGGATCTTGCAATTGTGTTCTTATTGGTGTTATTTGTTGTTTATTTAGAGGAAATTTTGTGATCAATTAAATCCATGATCATATGGTGTTTCAAGGAATTATTGAATATGGATTTTTCCATTTTAATGCTGATTTTTGCAAACATAACAGTGTGCAATCGATTTGCATCCTGTTCAAATCGATTTGCACTGTTTTTATTTAAATTTTTCGTTGTTTTTTTATCCATGTGCAATTGATTTGCATTTTGTTTTGTGTCCTAGATTTGAGTTTATGTATTATGCAATCGATTTGCACACTGGTGCAATCAATTTGCACAGGTTTGGAAGTGGTTTTTGCTTTGTTTTGGGGCTGTTTTTTGGTTCCTTAGGCTTCTTCTTCCCCTCTTTTCTTATTTTAACCTTGGACTACATTTTTTAGACTAATTGCTATTTAATATCAATGGACTTTGGATATCGATTAGAATGGATTAACATTCATTAATTCAAATCTATCTTCAAAAGAATTGTTAAATTCATGTGAGGTATTTTGGATTAGTGATATGTTTTTCAAGCTTGAATCTATCAACTAGAGGTGATTGATCTTAAAGATGGAAGGACATTAAAATTGCATTTCAATTTGGTTCTTCTCCATCCCCTCCCTCTAATTTTCCTTTTTATTTTTGATTTATACAAGTCTTATGGTTTGTGGAATTCCTTGTTGAATTCATTATCAAGACTAGATCGCTACCTATTTTCTTTTCGTGCGGCATTGTTTTCAGATGACAACTTATATGTTGTTCATCTAATATGCAATAACATAAATAATAGTTACCTTAATTGGTATTACTGGCCTCGTTGTAGGGTGACTTCTATATAAGTTACTTGGCAATTGCTTAACATAACGCTACATTTGTCCCTCTCAATCCTTATCGACATTTGTACTTTTGTGGCCCGAACATTGATTTGTTGTGTAAGCCCAAACATGTTTGTCTTTGTATTAAGTTCATAATTCTCAAAGTTGTTGTTGTAAAGGCTTTGATTTTATCAATCTTCTGAAAAGTTTTGTTAACTAATGACTTAAATGCATAGGTCAACTATATAGTTCAAAACACGAGACAAAATTCGGTTGTCACTTTGAGCTTTTAACTTTATTACTTTTGTGGATGATTAAGTTCACCGCATTCTTGTATATTATTATATTGCTTTTATTTTCTTCTTGCTCCCTATCCTTTTTATTTTATCTCTTTCTCTCTTTTCTCTTTTATTTTTATTATGTTTTATATCATCCATTATCATGTTTATGTTTATGTCATTATATCTTTGTGCTTTTCTTTTTGTCCTTTGGACTCCAAAAACATTAATAAAGGCTTAAACCTCTAAAAAAACTTGTTCTCCTAAACTTGGACTATGGTTATTATCCTTTTCATTGGACTTGGAGTTTTGGACTTAGATCCTAGGACACATTCCATTTTCTTTGATCATCATAGAATTGGTACCTTAGCCTTTATTTGGCCACTTGCTAGCTTATGCTTATAAAGATGGAACTCTTTTGCTTATACTTTGAATCATCTTCAAGTGGTTAGATCTTTCCTCCCTTATCTCTTTTATTTTATTTTTAGGGTAGCCTCTTCATCTTCTCCCTTTCTTTAATTTTCAAAACCTTCTCCCTTTTTCAAAGGATTCTTGTTTTAAAACCTTTACCACTTTAATAATTCAAAACTTGATTTTTGTCAAGTGACTTTATACCCCTTCTTTTCTTTTAATAAATGTCAATAAAATTAATCATGTTAACTTCAACTCAAAAATAAAAAGAACCAAACTCAATCAAGTGTTTTGTGCCTTTTGCTCTCTTTTGTTTTCTTTTCAAGTTTAGACTATGAGTAATTTTTTCTAGTTAGGTGCAAGTCTCTCAATCTCCATGGTTGTAGTTTGATGTAATTGAGTCTCTTGTCATTTGTGGGGGTTTAGTGGCATATTCGTCGATTTTATCTGAGTTGTCGCCCTCCCCATAATGATGTATGAGTCTATGCCCTCATTCTCATGGTAGATTTGTGAGACTATCCACTTGAAAATGACAAATTGTCTTTACTTATTAAAACCAATCCAAACAACCAATTTTCACTATTTTTACCACGAACTACGGGGTTTTGATCTTACATTGCATATTGTGGGTACGTAGGCATGAGGTGGTAAAACTCTCCAAACACAAAAACATTAAAAATCAATTCTTTTATCATCTCCTCCCTTTCATTTACCAAACCATTTTCAAACCAAAAATATAAATATTTTAATGGGCTCCGTGGAGTACCACAAATGTTTTGGAGGCTAACACCTTCCCATTTTGTAACCAACCCCTTTACCCATTTTCTGTTTGTTTCTTTAGCTTTTTGCTTTTAGATTCATTTTTAGGATTTAACGCTCTTTTTTCCTTTTCTTTTTGGAATAAAATAAAAGCGCGGTGGCGACTCTATTTTCCTTGAGATAAGTTAATCAATAGCTTATATTCACAATTTTTACCGCTACAGAAAAGTGGCGACTCTGTTGGGGAGTAATCTTTATGTGGGTTCGACCTACTTTGATTTATTTATTACTTTGGTTTGATTTGTTTGTTATTGCTTGTTCCGTTTCGGTTCGGTGATCCTCTATGAGTGAGATATATCCTGTACCCGAATCTAAGTGAACTTATGATAGGACGATGATATATTCAAGGAGATACGCGTGGAATATTCCTGTGCAATGTCAATTCAAGAATCACCAATCAGTTAGGCTCCTTCAGATTATTGATGTCATGGTGAGTAGTCGTATCATGGCATTACTTTTCTGACCTTGGGCCTATCATATTGAGGATCGTAGAACACTTAACCCATCCAAGACATTTTAGGAACATAGTGAGGAAGTCATCCTGGTGTAGACCTAAGGTGATTGTTACACTATACTACACTCGGATGAGGTTCTCTTAAGGAAATTATCGGTTCGAGAGTAGTCCAATGTACCGATGATATCTGAAGGATGACTGTTAACTTCGGGAACTTCTGTTAGAACCTTTTTGGTTTGCTGCAGGTACAATGAAGAAAAAACCTTAGTACATACCTTTGTGGGTTGGTGTTCTTATCCCTTGACTCCATGCTCATGATTCGAAACCTTGATCTGTGTGCTTTGTGTGATATTGTTTGTGTTTGTTGCATATGTAACACCCCCACTTTTCCAAATTTAGAAAATAACAGATTAATACGTAAAATTAGAGTTTTAATCCAAGTGGAATGTCACATCAACAATAATAACAACAAAACTTCTTATTTAAAACAATAGAAAATTCTAAATTATTCAACTTATGGCAATTTGCCAACATCAACAATATTCATCAACATTTATTGGTTTATAATGTTTGAACAAAGGAAATACTATGCATAACAAATTAAAGAAATGAATAAAACGTCAAAAATCTCCAAGTCCCGTGTTACGTATCAGAGCAGTCGTATGACTCGAACAGGCAACACGCAGTCCATGCACACTTAAGTACATGGATTATCTGCACTTCCAACGAAGCACAAATACAACTACAACAACAAAGGGGGTGAGAAACACATTCAATAATTATCGGTGCATAAAACATTTCAAGGCTAGTATCTCACACAATCCACATACATAACAACACCACAATAACAATTAGCAACATGAATCATGATTCAACAACAATTAATATGCAATGTGACTCAACAATGACACAATGCATGTGGTACCAGTTCACCTTACTTCATTCAATCGAACTCGATTCATATAGAATCTAGATAAATCACATACGTCAATCCGACAATGATTTATCTCCGACATTCTCCACAACAGAGTACAAATGAATCACATACACCCATCCAACAATGATTCATCCCACCAATAAAACCTCAATGTATGCATGACAATGACTATGCACACAAAACATGTATAAACACCTCGTTGTACATCTTCACGATCCATCTGACACATATGCAATATAAAGTTCACAAAAAACACCAATACAACCTCACGCGAATTAAGTAATTAATCTTCTAATTGATTTACCTAAATTTTATTATTAATTAATTTTCCATCACCAATCCTCGATTAATTAAGTCCTAAGGTCTACTATAATACCTCAGATCAAGATAATCACCATCAGACGCGAAATCGGGACAAAACATCACGAAACACCAAAATTGCACCACAAGCCTAGTCATACGCGTAATGCACAAGGGCATACACGTATTGCACAACTCCCACGCACCCCATATGCCCCCATACGCCCACCATACGCGTATTGCTCCTCACTCTCAAATCAATACGCGTATCACCTCCTCAATACGCGTATTGTCCAGTCTCCCTATGCGTAACCTACGAATTTGGGCAGATGGTCGGGCTCAGTTTCATTATTAATTAATTTTAAAAAAAAAACTTGATTTTTCAAAAAATATTCAATTTTTAGGAAAAAAAAACTCGATTTTTCAAAAAAAAAAACTCGATTTGTCGATAAAAAAACTTGATTTTTCGAAGAAAAAAAACAATTTTTCGAAAAATATTTGATTTTTCGATAAAAAAAACTCGATTTTTCGAAAAAAAAAAAACTCAATTATTTGAAAAAAAACGATTTTTCGAAAAAATATATTTTTTCTTCTAAAATCTTTTCAAAAAATAAAAGTCGATGTGTTTGAAAAAAAAACAATCGATTTTTTCTGAAGAAAAAAAAATGATTTTCTTCTAATAAAATATCAATTTTTTAAAATTTAAAAAATCGTTTTTTTTCTTCAAAAATTGAAAATATCATTTAAAAAAAAACTCAAATTTGTTTGTTTAAAAAAGTCCATTTTTAAAAATTAACGGAGACTTTAGGCCCTTTTTGAATTTTAGGAACCTTCACTCTAAGGGTCCTACATAATTTAAGGTTCATTTATTTTTAAAATTTTAGGTTCCATATATTTTAAGGGTTTAACTTTTTAGGTCTTAGCCCCTTAAATTGACAGCTCTAATTATTGATAATGTATAAATAATCATTTCTTAATGACTAATTATTTTATAGAAGTGTATAGTAAACGTTTTTTTGTCAAAAGAAGAGTAAATTTTAGTTTTACAATATACTTTTATGTAGTATTTTAAAAATTGAACCGAAACTGTCGGTTGAATCAGTCAGATTGAAAATTGGAGAGATCATTGATATGGTGTAATTGTTGGATCAAATAAATTATTAAACCGTATGAATTGATCAAAACCGATTTAAATTGGTAAAAATTGAGTATTAACAGCTTTGATATGAGATAAAAATTGGTAAAAATTTGGTCAAAATCGATTAAACCGATCAAAACCGATTCAAAAAATACTAGAGGTGGATATTAAACCAAGACCTCCATCCAATATTGATATGAGATTACCACTAGGCCATTTGCTTCTTTGTAATATAATTTACTTTATATATATATATATATATATATATATATATATATATATATATATATATATATATATATATATATATATGATAAATTTAGTATTTATTCTATTTAATTAGTATTGATGAAACTATTAGAATTTAAATACTGTATTTAAATAGTTTAGTTTATATTAATAATTTTAAATGAAATAAATAGTTATAGTGGTAATCTCATATATACTAAATTTATATACATTTCAATTTTTCAACTTTTCAGAAGCATATTATATACTAAATTTATATACATTTCAACTTTTCAGAAGCATACTAAATTTATATAATAAATAGTTATAGTTGTAATTTCATATATTAAATGTTAAATTTCAACTATTCCTTTTAAAACTAATAATATAAACTATATAAACTAAATTATATAAAAAAACGTTAATTATAAAACTGGAAGTAACTTATAAACTAAACTATAAAAAACGTTAACTATATAAACTATTCATTTTAAAACTATATAAACTAAACTATAGTTACATTTAATCTAAACTATAATATATTGTATGTTTAATCTTTAGTTATTAAATATATAGTTTATATAATTTATATAGTTTAAATAGATTAAATATATTTTTGCTTATGGGAAAAAAATATTAAATATATAATTCTGAGTATATTTTTAATTAATATAGTTTAAATAATTAAAAACAGTGGATGATTAAATATATAACTTTAATTAATATAGTTTATTAATAGTTTTATTAATTATCTACATCAATACTAATGTTTATCATTGTTATATTTAGTAATTAAATGTTAGTTAATTTCAATTTTGACGATGAAAGTCAATATTAAGAAAATCTTCAAATGTTAGAACAAATTTTACAACTTATTTTAAGGGATTTTTCAAAAAGTGCTTGTATAACATAGGTAAAAATATGTATTAACACTTCATTATATAACCAATTTAAGGATCATGATCCAAAAAGAGTGCAAAATCTTCTTCTTCTTGGACTTTTTAAGTGACTTCATCTTGCAAAACCTAAAAAATAAGAGTGCAAAATCCATAAGAAACCATAATGAATCATACTTGAGTATTCAATTAATAACAAAAATAATAACTACCATTTATATATATATATATATATATATATATATATATATATATATATATATATATATATATATATATATATATTATGTCTTTGACATATATATATTATTTCTGATTCCTGAAAAGTACTACAACTCCATTTAATAGTACTAGTTCTTATCATCATGATACAATAGAGTCTTGTTGTTTCTTGGAAAATGCAATGAGCTATGAGCAGCAACAACATCATGAAGGTGTGATTTTTGATCAGAATAACAGAAAAAGAGAGTTCATGGAGCAAGATGAAATAATGAGTAATTTGGGAGCTACATCATGACGAAGAAAGAGCTTCTAACTATTTTGAACGAGCAGTCGAAGCCTCTTCTCAAGACAGGTACAACTACAACATCCTCTGCTTCATTCATAATATTCAGTTCAGATTATTGTTGTATTTTTTAGATTAAGTTGTCACTTAACATGCTTGAAAATCATTCTAAAGTTTTGGTTTCATTTCATGATATGATATAGCCATGTTCAAGCAGCATATGCAAGTTTTCTTTGGGACACAGAGGAAGATGAGGGCACAGGTTGCAATGACTCACAATGTTTACCTCAACATTTCCATTTTGGAGAAATGGCTGCTACCGGTGCTTAGAAGAGATATGATAAAATGAATTGATAAGAAGATTTTGTTGAGAGAATCAAGCACACTGTATTCTAATAATTGAAATAACAAATTGATGTGTAGCTGTGTTTCTTCAGCATAGTATGTACAGTTATTTAGAGATTTTTCAGATTTGTATGCAGACCGTTTAATCAATTGAATTCCATATTTGAGGACTGGTCCTAATACTTAATTTGCATCAAAGACTCTCCATTCCAACTTAAGATAAACCATGATTATATACTATTCTGCATGTTTGTTTAACAATCATAAATATGTTTAGTGTGTGAGGCAGAAATGTTAAACATTTTTAAAAAAAGATTAGACCTTTGCTATTGGGAAGTGGAGCTGTACTTGGGCTTGCACCTGCTCCAGAGTACACCTTTTTAATATATGTTTCACCTGTTGGAAACCACTGAACAAGGAAAAATTAAAAGAAATATTATCATAATTATATATATATATATAAATATTTTTATATCATAAAGTAGAATTTATGTGCCCACGAACTAAGTACTATATATTCTTTCTTTATAGAATTTAGGATTGGCATAGAATAAGATAGAATATTCTGTAATATTATATTGATTGCTTTGAATTCTACATAAAAAGAGCTCATTGTACAGTTGAAATACTTTGTTTACCCTACGTTAGAAAACCTGAAGCTAGACAAATACACACCAGTTTAAGCAAATAGAGACTGATATGCTCGTACCATGACAAAAGATGTTCAACAATATTGCTTTTAATCATCATGCTATAGGTATTAAAGAAATTAAAGCATGATGATTAGAATTGAAGCAAATTGAAATAAGATAGGCAAGTGTAACAATTCACAAGCTGAACATAACTGAATCACAAATTTCTATTAATCTTCATCTTCACCGTCTTCATCTTCACCCTCTTCATCTTCACCGTCATCATTGGAATCCTCTTCATCTTCATTTTCTTGCATCATTGACAAACTAACCTCTTCCCCATCAACTTCATCATCTTGTAGGTGATCAATTGGGTCATCTTCAATTGTTGCATTAACTTGTGACTCTTGAACTTGAAAAGCAACCTCTAATGTGTGCCTATCATCAACAACCCCTCTTGGCTTTGTCTTTATAGCTACCAACCAATCAACCTTATCTCTTGGGCAGCCAGGATAAGGTGAATAATAAACTTGTGTTGCAGCTTTTGGAAAAATAAAAGGATCAAATTTACTATATTTTCTCCCCTTACGAACTTCTACAATTTTGTATTGACGATGTATTCGCATCCCATGTCTTGAAGGGTCAAACCAATCACAGTAAAATAAAACCAACTTTTTTGTTGTTTGACTTGGCCATTCAAATTCTAGAATCTCTGTAATAATGCCATAATAGTCATTTGAGGTTTCACCTTGTCCTATTCCACTAACACATACCCCACTGTTATCGGTTGTTTTTCCTTCACTCCAAGAAGTTGTGTGGAATTTGTATCCATTTGCAAAATAAATAGGCCAAGATTTCGCTAGTCTCAAAGGCCCCCTTGCCAAATCATACAAGTCAGAATTTTGTCTCTTATGTTTGCAATTCATTGTCACCTAGTCAAATAAATCAATTCATACATCTTAGTTTAAAAGAAAAATCTACACCTTTGTTCTAACTCAAATATCCTAGAATTGAACACTTATTAAATATGCTTACGTATTCTCGAAACCAACGCGGAAAGTCAACTTCTAGTTGTTTATCAATGATTTCGTCATTGAGATCCCCGTAGATACTTTTCAAACTTTGGACATACATACTACAAAAGATATTATTAAAAATTAGTGTCATTATTAGTTTAATAAATATAGATATATTTATTGCTCAATACTTACTCAATAAATGGCTTAACCTCTTTGCAATTTAAGAGAACGTGTAGTTGGGCAGCTGCCATTTCTCTATCCTCGAGCCACCTTTCACAATATTTTCCCGCTGTTTGACCATTCAAATGTTCAAAGATAGACAAAGTTGGTTGCATATGGTCTTGATGAATCCCCTTGTTTATGCCAATAACACTTGAGTTTTGAGCAGGAGGCAAAAAAATAATGGGAACTGAAATAGGATGTTTCTTGCACCAAATATGCTTCACAGATACATCCTTCAACATTTCTTTTGTTTTTTACTGTTTTTTTAATTTTATTTAAAAATCTTTCAAACGGATACATCCAACGATATTGAACTGGTCCACCCATCTTAGCTTCTTCAGCTAAATGAATTGGCAAGTGCTCCATAGAGTCAAATAATGCGGGTGGAAATATACGCTCCATCTTACATAATATCAAAGGAATGTTTTTTCCCATTTGTAATAAATGATCTTCTCGCAACACTGTTGAACACAAGTCTCTAAAAAATTGACTAAGCTCGGTTAAGGTCTTCCAAATTGGTTCGGGGAGAGCACTAAAAGCTATTGGAAGTAGACATTCCATAAATATATGGCAATCATGGCTTTTCATACCAAAGAGTTTTTTTTGCTTTGAATCTACACATCTAGCCAAATTAGAAGCATAACCATCAGGCATCTTCAATCCTTTCACCCATTCGCACACACCAATTTTTTGTTCATTCGACAAACAATATTTGGCTTTGGGTTTCATATATTTCCCATTAGGATTTTTTTCCAGCAACAACTCTCTTCTATGACAATACTTTTCCAAGTCCAATCTTGCATTTTCGTTGTCCTTGGTTTTCTCTTTGTTGTCCATAACCGTATGAAAAACATTTTCAAAGACATTCTTCTCTATATGCATAACATCAAGATTGTGCCTTAATAAGTTGTGTCTCCAATAAGGCAAATCCCAAAATATGCTTCTTTTGGTCCAATTGTGTGAAATTCCACGGCCAGGAACAATGCAATTTTGCATGTTAGTTACCTTAGGAAGCCCACAAACCTCTTTCCAGACTTGTTCACCATTTAACCTTGGAGGAGGCTGCCTTGTCTCAATTTTATTTTCGTAAAACGCAACCTTATTTCTTCTAAAAGCATGATCATGAGGTAAAAATCGACGGTGACAATCAAACCAACATCTCTTTTTTCCTTTTTCCAATGAGAAAGCTTTTAAACCTCCCTTGCATACTGGACAAGCAAATATTCCTGCAGTACTCCACCCAGACAACATTCCATAGGCAGGAAAATCATTTATTGTCCACATTAATGCAGCTCTCAATCGGAAATTTTGCATCTTTGATGCATCATATGTTACTACACCATCATTCCACAATTGTTGCAATTCATCTATCAACGGTTGCAAGTACACGTCAATTTTACCTTTTGGATTTTTTGGACCTGGAATGATCAAGGTCAAGAACATATAAGGCATCATCATACATAGCTCAGGAGGTAGGTTATATGGTGTGACAATTACAGGCCAACAAGAATATGGTTTTGCAGATTGGCTAAAAGGGGTGAAGCCATCAGCACACAAACCAAGTCTAACATTTCGAGGTTCCGAAGAAAATGTAGGATATACTTGGTCAAAGTGTTTCCAAGCTTCCCCATCTGAAGGATGACACAACACACCTTCTTCCCTACGATTTTCATAATGCCACCTCATATGCTCTGCGGATCTCGCCGAAGCATATAATCTTTGAAGACGAGGGATTAAAGGCAAGTAGTGCAATCTCTTGCGAGGAACATCTTTATAGTTTCGCTTACGCTTACGTTGAAGACATGTTTTGTATCGAGGCTCATTGCAAAACTTGCACTCCTTCAAATTTATATCCTCTTTGTAATACAACATACACCCACCAATGCAACAATCTATCTTTATCCTTGATAAACCGAGTCCAGCCACAAGTTTTTTTGTTTCCCTAAAGTTAGAGGGAATTACATTCTCTGGATGGCTTGATTCCTTCATAAACTTGATCATGTCATCGAAACATGCTTGTGACATATTGTGTTTAGATTTTAAACTCAACATCTTAATAGCAGCAGATAACTCAGATGTGTTTTTACATCCCGGCCACAATGGTTGTTGAGTTGAATTCAACATGTCATAAAATAATTTTGCTTTCATATTTGGAGGTTCCTCTTCTTGTTGCATAAAATGTTGCTCGCGATTAAAACCGGCAGCATCAAACACCATGTCTTGGTATCCATGAACATGTTCATAACTCCACTGTTGACTACTACTACAAGGCGCAACCATATCTATATCATCATCGTCATTATCATTGATGTGAGTGATTATCTCTCCATGGCAGGTCCAATTCCAATATCCTGGTGTAAACCCATGTTGGTGAATATGAATGTTTGCCTCATCTGGGGTGAGGTGGTCCTCATTTTTGCACAACTTACATGGACATCTTATTACACCATCCTTCAAATACTCATTCTGTTTACAAGCAAAATTTATAAACTCTTCAACGCCTTTTAGAAATTCACATGTATGTGCACTCCGGCCAGGAAGAAGCCTATTATACATCCATGTTCGATGCAGAGGAATTTCCATTTCCAATGTAGCTTCAAGGTTTTCTTAGATGTGGCGAAGAATCTAATCTATTATGTACCTACGTTTGTACACAGTAGAAGATACATATATTTTAGAAGTAATGTGAAACAATGATATTTTTATTTGTAATAATGAAAATTGTGCCAATACACAAACCAATAAAATTTATTTAAAAATGTTAACACAAATCTTATTTGTTGGACATTAAAAACAACAAGATTATGATACATTCCATAACAAGGGCCGAACTCTACCGAATGTGTCAATACTGTAAATTTGTGACTACGACGAATAGTGGTAAGTGAGAAACATACCAGGAGCAAGAGCAAGGGCGAAAGTAGGAGTTTCAGACACTGCAAAAACAATAAGGCAATAGTGATTAACATGATCAAGAAAGGAGGAAAAATTTTCAAAGGGTTAAAGCTTAAGTAAAGATCATTGTTCAAAGGGCTGAATCTTAAGTATGGTTTCCCGCTTCTCATCAAATGGTTCAATCCTAAATAAGGTTATCCATCGAAGGGTTGAAGCATAAATTTAAATCAAATTGAGGTAAACTGATAAAGGCTAAATAATAGATTGAGATACATTTCAAAAAGCAAGCCGAGTCTATAGTAAAACAGTTTTGCACTTTAAATTTTTTTTACAACTCAATATCTATGTGAGGTCATTCAAAATGGTTTAATAATAAGTTAGAATGAATAATAAATCAAAATCATATCCAAAAAGAAAGAAGGTCCAAATTAAATATCACTTCAAAATTTAACAACTCAGATATAGAAGAAAAAACACTAGCTTAGCAATCAAGACAAAAAAAAAAGATCAAAATTTCCATTCCAAACATTCATTACAAAACCTTTGTCCAACTATGAACTCTATTACATGCCTAGTTTATACCAAAATAACAAAAAGAACAGAATCATACAAATACAACCACCGTTAAACAAGCTTCCCATCAACTCTGGACTTGATAGCATTAGTTTTAGGCAAATCCATGTTTGGAAAAGGAAGTTGAACATTAACTAAGGCCTTATCAAATCTCAACTAATATCTCTTAATTAAGAGATTAAAGAATATTCAAAAAAAGGTAGGTATTTAACAAACACATTAATGCCGTTTTTTTATATCATTGAATTTGATTATGCCTCTACAGACATACATTTATTATCTCTTACAGACATACATTTGAATACAAAAGACGCGGATTAAAACTCACAACATTCCAATTTAATTTATAGTTACACGGACACATACTCAAAGCCGTGATATTTTATCTAGTTTTCAAGAATCATGATAACATTTTTACTATTAATTGTACAACAATACAATTGAGCTAGTATGCAGTGTCACTACTGTAAAGACTAAAGAGGTGTATTGTAAATTTCAAACAATTGAGCTAGGATGCAGTTTCCGTTGCACGTTCTTCGCCTTCAGCAACTGTGTATAGTATAGTTCAGCAAAAGCAAAAATGGGATTTCTAGAGCTTTTGGAAGCGGCTTCTATGCCAGTTATTCAAGTTCTGCTCATTTGTGCATTGGGAGCTTGTATGGCTACTCAATATTTCAATAATATTCTTTCATCAGATTTTAGAAAATCCTTAAACAAGGTAACATTTTCAATAAATGCATCACATATTAATCCGACAAGTCCAAACCTGTTTCGAATTTGAATATTTATCTGTTTTGCAGGTTGTATTCTTTATATTCACTCTTTCACTTGTGTTTTCAAGTTTTGCCAAGAGTGTTTCACTTGAAGACATGATATCATGGTACATGTCCCTTTTGATTCTCTTTAGTGTTTCTCTTAATTGGTTATGTTTATTTAATCATTTGTTAATTATGAAATTATACAGGTGGTTTATGCCTGTTAATGTTGGACTCACATTCTTAATAGGAGGGTTTCTAGGATGGATACTAGTAAAGTTACTAAAGCCTAATTTAAAAGTCGAAGGTCTTATTATTGCTGCATGTTCATCGGGTATATTTTTTTGAACGAATCTTTAATCAAGTTGGGCTCTAAACTAGTATGTAACCGAGTTGTTTTATCTTGGAGACATCATACTTTATACAATTTTAGACAGTATCACGAAATATTTTAAAGAGAGAGCGGTCTAGTGTGCACCTCATTGCAATAGTCTCTTTGATTACTCAAACATTTTTCAAACGATTTTAAGCTCCATTATGATCCTATATTAAATGAATTTATTGTCTAAAGTTAAGTGATTTCATGAGTTATTCTGTAAATTAATCAGGAAACTTGGGAAACCTACCTATTGTAATCATCCCTGCAATATGTAATGAGAAAGGAGGTCCATTTGGTGCACATGATGTTTGCCGCAATCATGCACTCTCATATGCATCTTTCTCTATGGCAGTAAGACCTCATATGAATTTTTTTACTATAGTAGGCTATAGCACATAGTGTATCTATCTTATTGTATTGTTTTTGTTTTCAATTGTAGCTTGGTGGTGTCTTCATGTGGACCTATACTTTTCAAATTATAAGAAGCAGTTCAATGAGATTTAAGGCACTTGAGGCTACTCAGATCATAAAGGTTCCAAACAAAGATCTTGAAGGAAAGATCTTCGAAAGTTAGCTGTAAACTGAAGGCGGAGAATGTTGATATCTGTTACCCTCCGATTTTTCAGAGTGGGGGGAAGTTTGATCTTAGGCCTAGTGCTGTAAGCAACAATGAGGCACTTTGCTATGCCTCTGCTGGTGTAATTGTAAGTGTATGTGGTTTTGGTGTAATTGTATGCTGGTGTAATTTTTTTACACAGATCATTTAAGTATTTAACCATAGATAGACTAAAAAGAAACAACTTTGTACCTACGATGACTCACCAACAAACTCAACAGGGAAAACTGAACATTTCTTTGCTATTGTAACATTTTTTCCTGCCTATAGAGTGCTAAATCCATTGCATTTTCAAATAGAACTCAAAATAAAGGTTTAATTGGATTAAACTCATTGTGGCATTTCAACAAACACCTTGTTGGCAAAACTCAATCCAAAACCAAGTCAAAAATAACAATTAGAATGCAGGGAAGGAATACATGTTAATGAAGATTCTATAAACATTGTTTATCAAATAGAACAAAGGAAGAACACAAAATCGAAAAATAATATCAAAAATTGAAAAAATAGAACTGAAGAAGAATACTTATGTCTAAGAAGATTATGAGCGATGAACCTGGAACAACGAACTGAAGAAGAATACTGATTTCGAAGATTGTGAGATAGATTTTGAAACTCGACGAAGAAATGCAAGTTTGCCGTCGGCGGAATCGGTGAAGATGAATACAACGTGAAGATGGAGATGAACACTTTCTACTGTTTCTTGTTTTGTTTCTCAGTTTGAAACCTTTTATTTTTTTTTCAAAATTTATTTATTTTTATTTTATATTATTAGTTTTAAAGTATAAAATGAATGGTAAAGTAATAATTTAATCTAAAATAAAATTATTTGTATTAAAATTATTTGATTTTTAACTAATTTAATATATGTATTTTAAATAAGAGAATAATTTAATTTATTAGAAAAAGTGAAAATTTTATAATCTTAATTTAATTAAAATTTTATATTTCTCATATTAAATATCAATAAAATTTGGTTTATAATTTATTAGAAAAAAAATTAATATTAGAAAAAAAACTTATTAGAAAAAAAATTAGAAATATAAAAATTAATATGAAATTAGAATATATCAATGTTTTATAATTTTATTTATAATTATTAAAAATAAATAAAAAATAAAAAATACTAATATTTCGCAGGAAATGTCGCAGGAAAATTCGCAGCAAAAGTCACAGCAATTCCTGCGACTTTTCCAGAGGATTTGAGTTTTCATATTTCCTGCGAAATAAATTGCAGTAAAATTCGCAGGATAAAAAGAATAATATTATAAAAATCATTATTTTGATTTTTATCTTAAGTTTTGAGTTTAATTTTAGTCCCCTCTCCATTTTAAATCATATTTTTAATTATGTGACATTTGGAATTTCCAAATGACATTTTATTTTATTTTTTATTTTTTTTAATTAACAATTAAGTTATTTTTATTAAATTTTTTAAATATTAATTAATTTAAAAAAATGGACATATATTGTTGAATCACAAGCCTATTTTGTATTAAATTAAGCCCAACACAAAATTTGATGTCAATTAGTGTTTGTATATAGTATATAAACAGTTAAAATTTATCCATGATAAACGATGTGGAACATTATTAGCACTATTTATCACCACTTTTGCTTAAGTAACTTCATAATTGTCTTGTTAAAGAGTAGTACGTAGCAGTAGCTGAAGTAGCACTATTTTTTGAAGAACCGTTAGTTACTCAAATTGTAGTAGCAGTAACCATGTTCATTTAACAAAGATTAATACATTTTCGAACAATTTGTACATTTTCGAACTGCATCATCACTTAATATTAAGCCTGAGACAAAGATTGATACATTTTCAAACAATCTCCATACCATATTTATCGTGATTACTTTTCAGTAGTTTCCTTGGCTTACTCTCCATGCAAAATTGTTACACAAGCATGCAATAGAAGTTCTTTTCAGAACAATCTAAACAACCATCTTTTTTTTTTACCCTTAAATAATCTTGTTACCTCGATCACCAAGTTGTTTAGGAGAATGAGTGTTAATAATGTTATCTTCAATTTATCTACCAATGATCACATTAAGTGCCTAAAAAGTGTTTAAAGAATATGGGGTTGCTGTAAGGCCTCAATTGGTGCCATAATTCTGAATCATATGACTGTTTTATGAGAGATGAATTGTATTCATTTTATAAAGGCATGTATCTTCTAACTTGCAAGTGCTTCAACCAGCTATAATAATTTTACAAACCTAACTCTGGAAATAATATACAAACATTCTTTCATATTTTCTTTGTTTTAAAATCATTCTTGTTTAAAACTTTTGCATAGAGAGATTAAAAGATGTAATAACTTTATCATAAATATTATACTTTTATTAAATAATCTTATTAATAATATTAGAATAGAAGAAATTTGCTGTTGCCACGTCTCATGCTCAAAGTTTTCTTCTTCGGAAAAATGACCATGTCGCGACAAAAGTTTCTTACCACGTGTCCAAATGTGAACCGCTGATCGTAATGAAAGTGGACCCGCAGCTTTAACTTTCGCTCAAAGGATACATGAATGCAAGATAATGAACCAACTCTCTATATTTTAGACTAGATGCAGTAACCATTTGTTTAGTATAGTAATTATGTTTATTTATATTTTAATTAAATGGGTTAATTTATTTAATTAGACAGTTCATGATATTGATAAGTAGTTGCTTTTAATTTAAATTAATTTTTAAAATATTAATTTATTTTTAAATAAAATAGATTTAAATAGTGTATCCCTGTAAATTAGTGAGTTTTTAATTTTCGTTCCTTTAAATATTTTTTTTTTTGGATTTTATCCCTATATAATCCGTAAAAAAATTCGCAATGTGAATTTTGATTTTAGAGACTAAATTGTAAAGATATTCATCTTCTAAATGTTAATCAAATTTACCTCATTAATATCTGTTTAGGAAAAATACTTTGCGAAAGGTTGGAATTTCAACATCAAAGTGTGACCATTTAACATAACAGCCATTAGAATTATTGTACTCTTATTGTCGCCGAACAAAGCTTCAATTGGTCCAAGTTTCTCCTCTAAATAAATCCATAACTCCACACCCTTATCTGCTTCTGTTCTCTCCACATGACAAGAAAAAGACAAAAATAAATATTCATAATTTTATTTCTAGATATAACATTTTTTTAATAAATTACAGAAACTAAAAATATTTATTGTAATATTAGCTATAAAAATATAGATTTAATATTATAAATAAAATAAAAATTAAAAGTTTCATAATTATAAAAAAGAAATAAGTATTTTTTTTTTTTACGTGTATCAGCTATCATGGAAACGAAAAAATTATACAGAATTAATAAGAAAACCAACTTATATTAATATATAAACTTTTAAATATAAATGAAAAAGAAAAACAACTTATATTAATTTATATTATTATATAAACTTTAAGATATAACTTTTTTTTTTGGGGTCTATATAACTTTTTCATTATTATGATATACTAACCGATAATCATTATAAGGATAATGTAACAAAAATGAAATGATAACGATCATAATATTTCAGGCCAATCTTTCAGGCAGGAGATTGAAATCACAAATCATATTAAAATGAAGATTTATATCATAGTGTTTAGTTGAATATGTCCTCATTATTTAATTATTTAATAATGTATTATTATTTAATGTTAATGTGTTTCAAGACAAATATATTTTAGATTAGTTATAATATATTTAGTTACTAGTTAAGGTTGTAACTAGTTTCTATTTTGCCAGTTCAGTTTTACAAGCTGACTCATCATATATATATATATATATATATATATATATATATATATATATATATATATATATATATATATATATATATATATATATATATATATATATATATATATATATATATATATATATATATATGGCATCTCAATATATCAATGTAATCCAAAAATTGAATCACACAATATTTTTTACTTTTCTCATTTCATATTCTTCGCAGAGCTTAGAGTTTCAGAGAAACCTTTACTCTTGATATTTTTCTGCTCACAGTTTCATCATCATCACTGAGTGACAATGGTGAAATCCTAATCTCTTACATGACATCGTTCGCTTCTCAATCATCCATGTTTCCCTAATTTTTGTTTTTTGAGTGTTTCGTGATTCGATTCATTCAACTTCAACTCTTTGATATGCAAGCTTAAGAATCGTCAAGAATTGATGTGACCTTTATCAATGGCGTATCAAGACAACCTTGAGTCCCTTGTTCGTGTTTCTATGGCGTCTCAAGAAATCTCTAACAGATTTGGGGCTGCAAAATCCACAAATTTGTTTGGTCTTAAACTCTCCATCAAGCTTCAAGAGAATAACTACCTTATATGGAATCAACAGGTTGAAGGAGATATCCTATCTCAAAAGATGCATAAACTTGTTGTGAATCCGAAGATTCCATCGAAGTATAAGTTAGATCAAGATCGTCTTGCAGGTGTAATTTCTGAGGAGTATGAATCTTGGATTGTGCAAGATCAAGCATTGTTCATCTAATTGTTATCAACTATTTCTGAATTTGTCTTACCTAGAGTCCTTGCGTGTAAGCATGCCTTTAAGGTGCGGGACAAGATTCATCTATTCTTCAATGCACTGATGAAGACGAGAGTTCGTCAACTGTGAGTTGAGCTTAACACTACGCCAAAAATGACTTTTACTAGTGCACCTTAGACAATGCTCTTATGCAAAAGTGTTGCTATAAGTTAAATAAAAAATAAAACACGGAAACTGTATACGAAAAAGAGTAAAAGCGCTGCTAAAAGGGCTACCTTAGACAACGCTTTTTGTAAAGCGCTGGTAAAGGACCACATTAGACAGCGCTTCTGGGAAGCGCTGCTAAAGACCTATATTAGACAACGCTTTTATCAAAAGCACTGTCTAGAGTCATATATATTTTAAAAAAATAATCTGAAAAGCATTGCTAAAGGCCCATATTAGCCAGCGCTTGTCAAAAGCGCTGCTAAAGGCCTATATTAGCCAACACTTTTCTCAAAAGTGCTGTCTAAGATCTTATTAATTAAAATAAAAAATTGAATAGTATCAGTAATCTATTTTTTATATCTCTATTATTTCCCTCTTTGCCACGAACGAACAACTCTCGCCACCGCCGTCCACCGTCCTCCACCGTCTCGATTACAGTTTCACTGTCGTCCTTCCTCCATTGTCCTCCACCGTTCTCCACTGTTTCGGTAAGATTTATTCTTTTCTGTTAGGGTTAATGTTAGAGATAATAAATAGTGGTTCTACTCATGAATGTAGCTTGGTACTGACTTTGGGATAGATGGTTAGGGTCTGTTAGAAGTGTTTAGGAGTTGAGATTAGAATGAGTTAGGATGAAACCTTTTAGAATTAGTTACCTAATAGTTAGTGTATGTTAGTTGAATTGTGACTGGAATTTTGACTGAAAATGTTAGTGAATGTTAGGATTAGTTGTTATGTTTGAAAAATTCAGTTAGGAGGAATTAAATTGATTAGTAGTGTTAAGAAGCAAATTAGCATATACTGAAATGTTAGAGGCTAGGATGTTAGAATTTCAATAAAAAAATAGGAAAGTTGGATTGTATGATGAACACAAAAATATGAATTTGCTTGAATTGCTATTGAACTGTCATAAGGTGTTAATGTTAATTGAACTATGATGTCTATGTTAGTTGATGACTTGAACTAATATGAAATTAAGTGACATGTCAATAGGGAATTGGCTTGGTTTTATATTGAACTTGTTATGAAAGCTTGATTAATTTGGAGACAATTAATGTTATGTAATGGAAACAAATAAGGTTGTGTTATGTTAATGTTAATGTGAATTAGTCATGAAGCTAATAACTATGTGTTGGGGTTGTTATGAAATTAGTAGGCCATGAGATGAATGATGCCAACTGAGATTTGATATTAAAATTATTGGCTAATGGCAATGGTGTGTCAAGTTGATGAAGACATGTCAATTTGGTTGGTTTGGAATTGCTTAATCTGTTTTGAAAAGGAGTGACTAACATTTGAGTTGTTAGTGTTTTGGAAATGGTGTGCCAATTTGAATTATTAGTTAAGTGTTGCAATGTTATGTGTTTATAATCAGTTTGAATGCTCATGTTAATTTAAAAATATGCTACAAAATGGTAAGATTATAAATATGAAATGCTTTAATTATGCATGAACTTGTTATGGAGTGTTAAAACTTTTGATTAATTTGTTGAGTTGTCATGAATGTCAATAGATTGTGGGTGCCCTAGAACTGCCACAATATTTGGTTCTCTCATGCTTAAATATTTGATTCTCTTATGGATATTAATATCTTGGTTTTATACTATTAAATTCAAAACTATACAATTATAAACGATTCAATTTTGGAATTCTTCAATGGCTTGTTCCTACTTTAATCTCTCTTGTGTCACTAACATCTTCATGGTTTTAGTTTTGAAGTTGATATTGATTGCTTTCAATTGTGATTGTTCTTTTCAGATTGTTGTTTGAGGAGAATTTGTTTTGAACCAAGTGCTACTACGAGAAAGGTATTTTATTCTTGCACTCAAATCTTCATATGGTAGACGATAGGTGGAATAAAAGTTTGTATTAATCTTATTTCTGTGACGCGAAAGTGTTTTTCTTAGGAAAATCTTCTTTTATGTTCTTTTGAAATAGTTGCGTGAATAATTATAGTAGTGTTTTTGTTTACCTTAATAAGTAGGAAAACCATGGATAAAAAATGGATATCTGCCTATCGATTGTCCAAAGAGTACGAGAATAGGGTATTGGAATTCGTTAACTTTGTTGTTCAACACGTTGAAGACCCCAGTCGAATGAAATGTCCTTGCTTAGGTCATTGTTATATGGGTAAGGTTGACACAAATGGATTGAAATCGCATTTACTGATGCATGAAATTGATCGAAGTTATAAGTGTTGGATATTTCATGGTGAGAAAATTAACGAGAATTTTGAATTGGGGGGGAAAAGTAATACGACATATGCTTCAGACGACAAAGACATGGAAACATACAATGGTGATCGAGTAGAAGAGATTGCATAAGCACTTGAAAAAGATATTCATGATTGTCCCAAAATGTTTGAGAGGTTGGTAAGCGATGTAGAGAAACTGTTGTATAAAGGTTGCACTAAATTCACAAGACTGTATGCGGTATTAAAGTTGTACAACTTAAAGGAGGGCAATGGATGGTCGGATAAAAGTTTCACAAAGTTGTTGGCCCTTATGAGAGAAATGCTACCAGAGGATAATGTTCTTCCTAATCGAACCTATGAGGCCAAAAAAATGTTGTGCTCTATTGACATGAGCTATGATAAGATACATGTTTGTCCAAACGATTGTGTTTGGTTTCGAAACGAATATGCATCGTTAACTAAGTGCCCTAAATGCGGGTTGTCTCGATATAAGAAAAAATTGTCTCTAGTAAAAGTCTTATGGTATTTTCCTATAATTCTGAGATTTAGGCACATGTTTCGTAGTGAAACAAATGCAAGACACCTAACTTGGCATGCGATGAAAGAATTATTGATGGAAAGTATCGACATCCGGCTGATTCACCACAGTGGTCGAAAATTGACTTTGGAGAAGAAGCAAGAAACTTTCGCTTGGCATTATCTACTAATGGAATGAATCTGAATGGTCTTCAAAGTATCTCACATACCACATGACATGTGATTCTTATGATTTATAACCTACCTCAATGGCTATGTATGAAGCGTAAGTACATGATGTTATCTATGTTAATTTATGGGCCTAAACAACGAGGGAATGACATAGACGTATACTTGACACCTTTGATCTAAGATTTAAAGATTTTGTGGGAGAACGGTGTGGAGGTTTATGATGGATATAGGAAAGAAAATTTCAATTTGAGGGTGATGTTGTTTGGCACAATTAATGATTTTAATATAGGAATCTATTTGGGTATAACATTAAAGGTCAATGTGTGTCTCTTGTTTGTGAAAATGGAACCGATACGACGCAATTAGAACTTTGTCAGAAGAATGTGTTTCTCGGTCATTGTAGATTCTTAAATTATAAACATCACTACTGTGGATGGAGAAAAGCATTCAATGGAGACACCAAACAACGTAAAGCTCCACCTGCATTGTCAGGTGACCAAGTTTTTGAAAAGGTGAAAGATGTATGTACTCAGTTTGGCAAGCCTTTTGCATATAAGGTTGTCAAAGGTGGGTGGAAGAAGAGATCGATATTTTTTGAATTGCAATATTGGAAGTCTTTGTATGTGAGACATTTTCTCGATGTTATGCATATTGAAAAAATGTATTTGAAAGTGTTATTGGTACGTTACTCAATATAAAAGGAAAGTCTAAGGATGACCTTATAACAAGGGAGGGCATGTTAAAAATGGGAATAAGAACTAAATTAACACCCGTGAAGAAAGCAAGACGAACATATCTACCACATACTGCTTTTACTCTATCTAGAAAGGAGAAAACAATATTGTGTAAGTTTCTGAGTGAAGTTAAAGTTCCAGAAGGATACTCTTCAGATATTAGAAGACTTGTGTCTTTGAAAGACCCCAAGTTGAAGAGTTTAAAGACACATGATTGCCATGTTATAATGGAACATTTTCTACCAATAGGTATATGTTCTATTTTTCCAGAAAAAGTAAGAAGCGCCATGACTAAATTGTGTTTTTTCTTAAGGTCAATTTGTAGTAAGGTGATCGATCCTGAGATCTTACCAACACTATAAAAAGAAATAGTTATTACCTTGTGTGAGCTTGGAATGTATTTTCCTCCCTTTTTTTTGACATAATGGTACATCTAGTTGTTTATCTTGTGAAACACAATGGGGGAAGGTTGGGTAGTGATGGCTTGAATCATAGACCAAACACCATGTCTGAATCCAGACCAAGTATAACATATGCTCAAGTAACTAAAATGAAGATATTTGAGGTTTCGGTGAGAAGGCCTGGTGTTGGTAAGAGTGAGTTAAAAACTAACTACAATAGAAACTTTAAATACAAGGATAAACCATCATTTGCTTATTTATAATTCATTGTTGGGAAGGAGGACATGAGTAGGTTTGATAAGGAATTTATGAGGGTTGTGGTTAAACCTAGAAACCCTTATAATATTCAGAATGAGCTATAGGTTATAGGCGATTTTCGTATCCTTGCCACTCTTTTAGGTGCAAATATGTGCTTACTTGAAGAAACTAATGGTAGGGATATACAAGCCTTAATTGATGAAGATGAAGCTTGGATTTCATAGAGATTTTCAGATATTCTCCTTTAGTCTCTGGCAGACATTGATAATGAGAGATTAATGTGGCTCAGGTATTATGGACTGTCATGTCATGCATAGAGTAATCGTTTCTTCAAGTTAGTTTCGATCCCCATCGGAGAGTTTATTTGTTGCGATCCTGAAATGGAGTCCCAATCTAAGTTGGATGTTGCAAGATTTCTCATTAAACAAAATATTCATTGAATCTCAATGAAGTGTTTAATGTCGAAATTAATGATAACAACGTGAAATTCGTGATATGCATGGCCCAAAACGTATCGTCGTACCAAAAAAAGAAGATTTGATTAGCTCAGGGTCAGAAAGTGATAATTCCGATGATGATTTTGATAATGGTGGTGGTGTGTGGGATTTAAACGATGATGAGGGTGGAAAGTTAGCTAGCAAAGGGGTGTCAGAGAATAGGAAACCTTCACAGCGTACTGCTACTTCGACTATTGGTATGGGATTTGCAGAAAGCTTAGAAAAATATAAAAAGTTTGAAAAGGTTTCGGAGACTAATGGAACAGAGGCGTTACTTTTAGATACGTGTGTGGTAATAGGGAAAATGGGAAGTTTGGAGGGATATAAGTGGACAATGCTTTAATTGCATTAATGGAGGATTCATAAACATTTAATGCAAATAATCATGAATCTTTATGTGTGGAATAGGGGGCTCTGGTTCCAAACGTATTAAAAACAGGTATGATGGATATTCAAAATAAGGATGTTGACCGTATGTTATCCACAACTATAGATGTGGACCGTGTATTAACTTCAAATGTGAATGTGGATAATGTGGTGCTTGACATTGTGGGCCTGGACCAAGATACTTCAAACCCTATTTATTTTTCACCTGTTGGGTTGGATGTCGTTCGTTTTGGGCCCTTGCCAAGGAAAAAGAATGTGTTAAATGAAATTTATGAGAGTTTTCATATACCATTTTCTCCTTCATATTACTCTCACCTTCTCCATGCGTCCAAAAATTATTCTATGCATATTTTTGTTTCTGCCTAACAATTCTCAAATGATAAGGATTCAAGTTTGGATGTGGAGAATTTAAACTCAAGATATTCAGGTGGCTCCAGATTGTGTTGTGAGTCTATCAATGACTCTGATGCTAATCAAGGTAATTCTAGAATTAAGAAATCTTTGGAGGTGTGTCCAGTAAAAGTGTAGATGAGGGTAGAGGGTGATGGAGACGATGAATCATTTGAAGGTATCGTACGAAGCGTGGAAGCTCGAGACAGAAAGGACTTTTAGGAATCAATGGAGGTAACAATTAGGGTTCCATGAATGTGATAACATTCAACATTTGAGGGAGTTGTAATTTTGTCAAACGAAGGAGAATTAAACGTATACTGTTGAAGGGTTCAACTGATTTATGCCTCATTCAGGAATCTAAGAGAAAAATAATGGATGATATGTTTGTTCAAAGTATTTGAGGGAGTGTTGGTTGAGATTGGTCTGCTTCTAACTTTGTGGTTCAGTCGGGTGGCATATTCACAATTTGGAGAAAAAATCATCTTGAACCAATTTTCAGCTTCAGAGGTACATGTTATCTTGGTATGTATATCTCTTGGAAAGGATTGTTGTGTTATATTGTGAACACATTTATTCTCCTTTTGCTTTGGCTGATAAATGTAAACTTTGGTCTGATCTTATTATTGTTAAATCCAATTTTTCATCTGGGGAGTGGTTAATTGGAGGGGACTTTAATACCATAAAATCATTTGAAGAAAGGAGGGGAATGAGTCATAGTTTAGGGATTGAAATGAAGTAGTTCAACATGTTTATAGATATCATGAATCTTGTGGATTTGCCTGTAGTTGTGAACCAATTCACCTGGTTTAAATCCAACGATAGCTGTTGCAGTAGAATAGATAGATTTTTGTTGTCAAAAGACCTGATTTCTAGATGGGACATCTTGGATCAAGAGATAGGTGATAGAGATATTTCGATCACTGGCCTGTTTGGTTAAATGATAATATGTTGAATTGGGGTCTAAAGTCGTTCTAGGTATTCAATAGTTGGTTTGAACATCTAGGTTTTTTGAAATTTGTGTCGAAAGAATGTAATATTATCCATATTGAGGGCAACTCTGCTCATATTCTATCTGGTAAATTTAAGGCTCTTAGAAATAGATTGCGGTGGTGGAACATAAACGTGTTCGAGTGGATTGATTTGAGAGTGAAGTTAGGTGTGGATAGGCTTAATGTTTTGGAAGAAGATTTGATGGGTGACAACAAATTTTATTTGAAAGAATATGTCATTAATAGAGGAAAGACTCAACTTGAGGTTTGGAATAATCTAAATTTAAAAGAAAGTTTGATTAAACAAAAGTCGAGAGATAAGCTTGTTATTTGTAAGGAGGAGTATATGGAAGTTTTGGTGGAAAATAGAAGCAATGTTACGAGTGATATATGAAAGAAGCTTGATTTTCAAGAACACATCCTTATCCATAAATATTGTCTAAAGTGGAATCGTGATGGTGACTAGAATATCACTTATTTTCATAATGTCTTGAAAGGGAGACATAGACGTAACTTCATTGGCTCTCTATATTTGGAATATAGTTTGTGTGGATTAGTTAGAGATGTTAAGGAGGAGGCTAGAATATATTTCTCAGATAAATTCAAACAACCCGAAGTCAACATGCCAACTCTTAATGGGATTGGTTTTAACTTTCTCACTGTTGCAGATTCATAATCTCTTGAGGTTGAATTTTCAGAAATGGAAATTAAGGAAGATGTTTGGAGTTGCGAGGGATCAAGAAGACCTGATCCAGATGGATTTAACTTTGTCTTTATCAGGAATTGTTGGCATTTCTTAAAGGAGGATATCTTTCGTTTTGCCAAGGAGTTCCATGGTAAGGCAGATCTTTTGAAGGCTATCACTTCCTTTTTTCTTACATTGGTCCCTAAGTCTAATTCTCCTTCTAGTTTGGATGGGTACACACCTATTTGTCTTGTAGGTAACTTGTATAAAATTCTGAGCAAACTGTTAGCGGGTCGGTTGAAGAAAGTTTTAGGTTTATTGATAGATAGATGCCAGTCTTCTTTCGTCCTTGGTAGGCAGTTGTTGGGCGGTGTATTATTGGCTAATGAAACTGTGGATTATGCTACTCGAGATAATAAGGAATTCCTTATTTTCAAGGTTCACTTAAAGAAGGCTTATGACAGGGTTAATTGGGACTTCCTTAGTTAAAGGTTGAAGAGAATGTGGGTTGGATCTGTCTGGATGAGTTGGATGGAATCAATGGTTTTTTCAAGTCATATTTCGGTTTTGATCAATGGGGTCCCTACTAAGGTTTTCATTTTTTAAAGGGGAATGCGACAAGACGATCCAATTTCTCAAATTCTCTTTGTGATGGTTGCGGAAGGTTTGGCAGGATTGGTTAGGAAGGCCTCAGAGATTGGTAAATACAAAGGTTTCTCCTTTCATGGTCTATGTAGTGTTGATCTATTACAATTTGTGAATGACACTTTGATTTTAGGTTAATGGAACTAGAAGAAAGCTTGGGCCACCAAATCTATTTTGCGAGGTTCCAAAATTGTTTATGGTTTAGGCGTCAACTTCCACAAGAGTAAAGTTATTTGGGTTAATTTGAACAACAACGTTTTGTTTGCTGCTGCTAATTTTCTTTCTTGTAGAGTTGAAGACAAAGCGTTTTCTATGTAGATCAAAGTTAAAGCGTGTTTATAAGAAGCGTGGCAACATGGAAATCTATGTAGATCAAATTTAGAGCGTGTTTATCTTGTTGGAAAGGTAGATTGCTCTCTTTTGGAGGTAGAGTAACGCTTATCAAGTTGGTATTAGGTAACCTTTCTATCTTCCTCATGCCTTTCTTCAAAGCACTGATAACCGTGTGGAAAGAAATTAAGGGTATTCAGAATAGATTTCTTTGGAGCGGGATGGAGGATTATAAGAAGATTTATTGGGTTGCTTGGGATAATGTGTGCAAACCAATCAGTGAAGGCGAGTTAGGCATTAAGAAGATTGATGAAGTCAATTTAACGGTTTTATTGAAATGGAAATGCGCGATCTTGGCAAAAAAGGAGGCTTTATGGCTTGACCTCCTCAAAGCAAGGTACAATGAGATCAGGAAATTAGTTATGGAGGGTAGCGTTGAGGTTGATAAGAAGCATAACTCATCTTGGTGGAAGGATTTGTTTCTTTCTGAAAAATTTATAACAGGTTTGTCGTTTTCGTTTCCATCAACATCTCTGATAACATATGGGATAATTCTAATATGAGGTTTTGGTTAGATTCTTGGGTGTTTGTTGTCCCTTTGAAGGATTGCTTTCCCCTTTTGTTTTTTGATAGTGCATTGAAAGACGTGATTTTTACTGACATGAGTGATTGGGTAGATGGTTGTTGGAAGTGAGGGTGTTTTGGTCTTTCTGAGCAGGTTCAGACGGGGTCTGTGGGTTGTTTCGATTCGTTTTTCCAAGTGTTACCGCATGTAGTGCCTTCGACGGAAATTGTGGATAAGATCCTTTGGAAACTGGATATGAAGGATGGTTTTCCGGTGAAATCATATTCTCTCGCCTTGGAGAAGGGTAGACTCGGTAGTGTGGCTGAACCTAACCTTCAAATTGCTTTTCGGTCTATTTGGAATTCCAATTTTTTGCTTAAAGTTCATGTTTTCATTTGGAGGTGATCTATCAACATGATCTCAACTAAGGACTGTCTTTCCGTAGAGGCATTCTTCAGTCCCCACATTAGCTTGTGTATGTCCAATATTTTGATGTTGATGAAGACCTGAACCACTTATTCCTCAGCTGTAGGGTGGCGAGATCTGTATGGGATTTTGTGGTTGAATGGCTAGGCATTGAGTGGTTTGTATAGGAGCCTTTGTGTAAGAGTTACTTGGGTTGGTCGAGAGTTGAGAGATTTAAAGACATGAAGAAAGGTAATGTCGGGATAATGTGGATGACAATGATTCGGGACCTATAGAAAACAAGAAATGCTATTTTATTTAAGAGAACTTTCGGTGTGATTTTGGATTTGTTGTGGGATATTAAATTAACGGTGTGAAAGTGGTCATTTATAGGAAATAATTCTTATTCCAATTTTAATTTTTATGATTTTTGTCCGACACCTTTGATTTGTATGACTTAGTTTGAATTGATTTGAATTTTGTTATATCAAGATTAGAATACCCTAATACTCTCGATTTATATACCTTGCTTTAAAATAAAAAAAAAACTATAAATGACACTATCAAAGCATGGTTTGAATTATCTTTTAGAACTTTTGGATTGGATTAGATTGAAGTAAGGTTGCGGTCCCATGTTGATGTTCACGAGGCACGTACCACATATTGAATGATCACTATTGGTGCATCTCCATCGTTACCATAATACACCAAATTAACAAGTGCCCCATGCTAAAGCACGTGAGGTCCATTACATTAAATTCCACTCAACCCATTCTATAACTAGTCATTACTATTACTATTTCCTTAATTTATTTATCATAACGCGTAGAGTGTGACCAGAGTGTACAATATAACCCAAAAAAAATAGAAAAAACAGAACAAAATGAAAACATAGTAACAAACACAAAAACACCAAAACCAATCTCAATGGCTTCTTCTAGGAAGAGTTTTCTTTCAAGATCAAGTTACATTTTTCCAACATCCTCAAAGATAGAGACAAATTTCAACGCAAAATCATCCGAAGCAACGGAGTTCGAGCTCGATGAAGCCGATGTATGGAACATGCCATATTCAAATTCTAACAACATGTCAGAATCAAAAAAGTGTGTATTACCAGGTTTGAAGAGAGTTTCTAGAAAAATGGAACCCAATAACCGAGTTAACCCTATAGGTTCGTCTTCTTTACCGATGAATATACCGGATTGGTCGAAGATTTTGAAGGATGAATACAAGAAGAAGAAGAACAAAGAGAGTAGTGATGATGATGATGAAGATGAAGATGGTTATGGTGGAGAAATTCGTTTACCTCCTCATGAGTATCTTGCGAGAACTAGAGGAGCTTCTCTTTCTGTTCATGAAGGGAAAGGAAGGACTTTGAAAGGTAGGGATTTGCGTAGTGTTAGGAATGCTATTTGGAAGAAAGTCGGTTTTGAAGATTAATCTAAACTTCAACTGACAGAAGCTGATATTGTTACTTTAAACACCTTTATCAGGGTTTGAACTCTCTAAACTCACATCTGTATGCGTGAATTTATAGTAGTTATTATCGCTTCGTCTATCTATAAATCTTCTTGATCTTCCTTTCATTTTGAGTGTCTAAGTGTTTTTATTAACTTTTAGGATTTGGATCACTCATCATGCTTGTATATTGTAATTAACTATATTAATCTTCTTAATGCATAATTAAGTATGTTTAATCTTTTGTGGCCATGTTCATTCTTGTTTTGGTTCTTTTCTGTTTTCATCCTCTTATTGAAAACGATGTCGTGTGGTTAATACTAATAAGGTTGGTGGTTAAAGTAAAGACTTAATTGAACTGGTTGGTGAGAAGAAAAAAAACAATGCTATCCATCAATAATTCATCAAAGAGTAGCGTTATTTACACGTTATTTTTTTATATAATAAAATACATATTCTATATTTTAGCATATTCTTTCTTTGATTATTTATATTTCTCGGATAATGAAGTGTATATGATGACATAGTTACGAGATTGTGAACATGTATATAACTCTAAACAATGCAAGGAGTTGTTATAGATAGACTTGAAATTTGTTGTATAATACTTAGAAAATCATTTATGAGGGTTAACTAACAATAGTATGGAAATTCTATTCAATTTTTTTATAAGAGAATTTTAGTTTGTTGAAGCTTCCTTTGACCTTAAAATAGGGTAATCTTTTATTTCTTCCAACTTCCAACTATTTAATTTCCACATCATATGTTTTAGTTTTCTCTTGTTGTTTGTTTTGTAGGCATTTCTATAAAATTCAAATTTTACAATAGTTGACGTGTCTCTCAAATATAATGCAATATCAAAATGCTACAACATTTAGAAATAGAAGTCTATTGAGTCTCTCATAAATGATCGTTAAAATGATGTGGTGGGGAGGAGTCTTTTGTAAATGATCGTTAAAAATAATAAGAAAATGTTTTACTGTGGTGGCTTTATGATTTTGTTACGGTGGAAAAGAGACTCATCTGTATGGTTGACACTCTAATATCAAAATAAATGAGAGAATAAATAGTACTCTCAGAGTATAAATAGATTCGAATATCAGAAATTGCACACTTTTCTCTTTAGATAGCGAAAGCGGTTAAAATCGTATGTGTGACATGAGGCGCGTTGTGCGGGTAGCCGTTGGATTCAACCTAACAATAATCGATGCATTTAGAGTGAGGAAATGCATGTTCATAGAGGAATGAGAGATCATTTGTTCCATGTGCTTTACCTCTTGATGACACTCTTGGGTTTGTTGCTTTGGGTCTTACGAGCGATCGAGAACACTTGTCCCCTAATCCTTTATCCCTATATACATGACAAGGGTTTGTCGGGTACGCCCCTAAGTCGGCTGCTTGGCAGGAGCGGGTGAAGAGCCTTGATGGAACGCCACTTTCGTTAGGAATATGTGCATTAAATATTTTTCTTGTAATGGGTAATATTTTGCAAGGAATTTATGACGGGTGTCCCTACACTGGACGATAATGATATTTTTTTAACGTTGTGACACTCGAGTGCCTCAAACAACTTGCGATGAGATTTAGATCGTTTGGTGGTGTTATTTTAGCCCCCTACAACGGATCATACAGTCCGTTGTGATTGGGGCACATATAAAGTTACTGAAATATTATTTATTATTTTTTTCTTTTTGGGAACGGTCAAAGATCTTCTTCTTTTGTATCATCAACTTCCATTTTTTTACGAGCTCTTGTGCACTGATTTTTTTATTAGGTTTATACGACATCCTATTTGGTGGCACCTTTGACACATAGGCGATCAACTCATTTCCTATAAGATAAGGTATATATCTTTCTTCCTACTTCAAGAAGTATGTCAAAGGTGATTCCTCCCGCAGACTAGACAAATTCAGCTCTCGAACGTGAGACGATGTAAGGAGCCCCAGACTCAATAAGGCGAAAAAAGAGGCATCCCAAGGAGAGGGCAACAAAGTCGTGCGAAAAATGCTCGATACTATTAGAGGATGATTCGCCAGAGGCACAAAAACTAGCTACACCTGTAGAATATACGCTCTCAAAAATATGAATATAGAAGGCCTCCCAAATTTTGAAGGCGAGGGCGAGCTGAAGACTCTAGAAGCCACAATCGTCTTCTTTGAGAAGGACTCAGCTTGCATCCACCCTCACAATGATGACTCCATCGTCATTACCATTAGATGCAATGATTGGAGATCAAAAGTGTTCTCGTAGACCATGTAATTTATGCATATATTCTATATTGGGATGTGTTTGAAAGACTCCGCCTTGACCCAGATGATCTAAACCCCTTCAAAAGCCTGTTTGTTTGATTATCTAGAGAGCAGGTGCAAGTGAAAGGCTACATCACTCTAAAGAACACATTTGAAGAGCAGGTCAAACAAAAGAAATTAAGGTAAGATACTTGGTTATTGATGCCCTTTCTTCTTGCAATATGATTATAGGGTGGCCAACTTTAAATTAGTTGGGTGTCACTTTATCTATTTTGTAGTTATGCATAAAGTACCCACTCTTTGATAGGGAGTAGGAGTTATCCAAGGAGATCAGGAAATCTCAAGAAAATGTTATGTGGAGAGCCTTAAGCTGAAAAGGATCCACATTATAGGCGCAAACAATAGGAAATTTAGCTCAGGGATAAATCCACCAGGAGAAGCTTGCAATGGATAATATGCTCCACCTCTAGCCAGCGAGGTGATCTGTAACACCCAAATTTTCCCCCGTATAATTTCAATTTAAAATCAAAGTATCCAAAATAAAAAACTAAATTCAAGTGTTACAATACTTTTAAAAACACAGCTCAAACGATATGTAACATAAAAATTATTCATGCAGCGGAAATTCCAAAGAAAGTAAACATAGTATTTATGTTTTCAAACATAAAAATATTCAACATCGTTCCCAACTCTCCAAAGTTACGTATCAGAGCCGACTCTTCTAATGTGAAGTGCATCGAATTCACCAACAATGGACTTTACTACTCGTGATCACTTGCACGTTACCCACGTAGAAATAACATTCAAACAAAAGGGGTGAGATACTTACACCAATAAAAGAGAAAAATAATACAACTAAGAGATAAGCATCATCAAGTATTCACCACTTCAATCAATAAACGGAATAAACATTCACACCAACAAACATATCATCATTATGCAAAACCATCAACTACTTCATGCAAATGAGACTCCACTAGACTCAATGCACGTGGTACCATTTAAAGATCCCTGTTTCATGATCTAGTTCCCGTCGGAACTCTCGACCCTTATTTCATGGTCCAGTATGACCCCTATTTCATGATCACACCCACAACCACTATTTCATGGTCACGTATGATCCTTATTTCATGACCGCACCAACAACGATTCCCTCATGGAATTTGGATGGACATTGTTACTCTACCTTGGTACACCATCCTACAACTATGCACATTCTATGCACCATCAATGACATTATGCAACAACATCGTCTACGACATGCGATAACATGAACACCAACATCAACAACAACATATATCAACATCAACAATAGCATGTAACAACATCAAAACAACATATAACAACATCAACAACACACACACATACACACACACACACACACACACATATATATATATATATATATATATATATATATATATATATATACATACATGTTAATTCATTTTTTATGTCATTACATCTAACATACTACAAAACAAGCCCATAGCCTATCACCACACCAATGCCTAACCACCCGGGTATAAAATAAGTAATTTCTGGAATTTTTCATAATAAAATTAATTTATTTTTGGTTCCAGGCAGCGTTGAGAGGCGCACTAAGAGCACGTGTCTCTACCCGGAAGAGGCTAAATTTCCAAACACCGCGCTAAGCGGGACGACGAATTCTGTAGAAATTCTCTGCGATTTCAACTTATTTCCTGCTGCGATTCTTTCTTCCAAAACTCTTCTTATCCTTATAAAAACACATAATTTCATACATGCTTTACATTCAATCTATATACAATCACTCAATAAATAAACACAATAATTCATCAATTCTTAATCATTCTATCATACATCTACGATCAATTTTTACGAACTGAATTCTCTTTTCTCCAAATTCCCAACATAACCCTTGGACCCCTAATATTGGAATCCCCATTTTCCCCCACTAACCTCTCACCTAATCACCATAATGTCCTTTCCACTTAATATTCCACTAATTAAATTATTTCACTATTTTAATATAATCATTAAACTTATATTAAATTAAAATAATATAATATAATTTTTTTTACTCAACACACCAACCTACATCACAATACCACTACCCTTCACTAAGGATATGCAACCACCAATACGACACAACAACACATATCAATCTTTATGGTTCACACAACACACAACAATTTCCAATTAATCAAATAAATAATTAACGATTAAATCGGGGTGTTATAACTCTCTTCCACTTAGAATATTTTTGTCCTCGAAATTAACCTGATGCGAATAAACTCGGTTACGACTCCCGCATCTTACTCTCCAATTCCCAAGTCATGTTTCCATCGACAACACCTCCCCATACTACCTTCACGAGAACAATTTCTTTGCCTCTCAACCGTCACTTTGCGATCATCGATACATTTTGGTAATGCTTCAACCATAAGGTTATCTCTTACCTTAACTTCATCCATTGGTATCACATGAGACGGATCCAGAACATACTTCCGAAGCTGCGAAGCATGGAATACATCATGCAAACTTGATAATTCGAGTAGTAAGCTTTCTCGACTTCAAAGCTCGTCCAACACCGGTCACCAGAGTGACTCTAAAAAACACATGGTCTCCTTCCTGAAACTCAAGATCTTTCATTCTCTTGTCGTGGTAACTCTTCTGCCTACTCTGTGAAGTTCTCATTTTATCTCGAATTAACTTCACCATCTCAGTCGTCTACTGCACAATATCAGGTCCAAGTACAACACTCTCACCGGACTCATGTCAACATAAAGGTGTCTGACATCTTCGACCATATAGCACTTTAAAGGGCTCCATTCCGATACTGGAATGATAATTGTTGTTATAAGTAAAATCGATCAACGAAAAGTGACTATCCTAAGTACCTCCTTGTTCAAGCACACAAGCCCTTAACAAATCTTCCAAAGATTGTATAGTCTTATCCGTCTTCCCATCAGTCTGTGGATGATAAGTTGAACTCAACTTCAACTTCGAACCCATGCCTCTTGCAAACTCTACCAAAATCTAGAAGTGAATCTCAGATTTCTATCTGACACAATACTCAAAGGAATCCCATGCAACTTCACAATCATAGTGATATATATATATATATATATATATATATATATATATATATATATATATATATATATATATATATATCGGCCACTTTCTGTAAATAAAAACCAATACCAATCGGAATAAAATGTGTTGAATTCTTCAATCTATCAAAAATTGAGATACTATCCCATTTCCACTCTGGAATATCCAATAGAGTATTGGTAACCCCGTAACAAAATCCATTGAGATACTATCCCATTTCCACTCTGGAATATCCAACGGTTGCATCAAACCAGTAGGTTTATGATGTTCTACCTTCGACTTCTGGCAAGTCAAACAAGCATAAACAAATTGAGCCACATCCCGCTTCATGCCATGCCACCAAACTATCTTTTTCAAATCTTGATACATTTTAGTAGCTCCCGGGTGAATACTCAGGACACTTCTATGCCCATCCTTAAGAATCATTCTCTTCAGTTCAAGATCATCAGGAATACAAATACGCTCATGAAACCTTAATACTCCCTATTCATCAACTCAGAAATCATTACTTCCAGCACGTTCATCACCATTCATTAAGTTCACCAAATTCACATCCCACTTTTGACCCTCTCGTACACGATCAAGAAAATCATTATTAACCTTCAACATCCCCAAAATTACATTGTGCGGTGTCTGCTCGCATACCAAACTCATATCTCTAAACTATTCAATCAATTCCAATTCTCTAGCCATCATGGTCGACATATGCAAGGTTTTCCTACTTAACGCATTCACCATTACATTAACTTCTTCGGGATGATAATTCAAACCAAAATCATAATCCTTGAAGAATTCCAACCAACGCCTCTGCCTCATATTTAACTCCTTCTGATCAAAGAGATACTTCAAATTCTTATGATCACTGAATACTTCGAATCTCGAACCATATAAATAATGCCTCCAAATCTTTAACACAAACACCAATGCTGCTAGTTCCAAATCATGGGTAGGATAATTCCTCTCATGAATTCTCAAATGTCGTGAAGAATACGCCACTACTTGAACGTCTTGCATTAACACCCCACCCAAACCAAACAGATAAGCATCACAATAAACCAAAAACGGTTCATCTAGTTTAGGTAAAGTCAAAATTGGAGCAGTAGTCAATCTCTTCTTTAGCTCAATGAAAATCTATTCACATTGGACGTCCCACACAAATGCCTTATTCTTACAAGTTAACTGAGTCAACAGATGTGCCAACTTCGAAAAACCCTCAATGAATCTGGGATAATAACCAGCTAACCCCAAAAATCTTCTAATCTCAGTTACGGACTTCGAAGTCTCCCACTGTAGAACTGCATCTACCTTGGATGGATCCATGGTAATACCCTCACCCGAAATTACATTGCCAAGAAAACCGACTTCCTTTAACCAAAATTCGCACTTCGATAACTTAACATACAACTTTTTTTTCAACACTTGCAACACAATTTGTAGATGTTCAGCGTGTTCTTCTTCCAACTTAAAGTATATTAGAATGTCATCTAAAAAGACAACAACAAACTGGTCCAAATAATCATGGAAAATCCGATTCATATACTCCATGAATACTCCAGGTGCATTAGTAACTCCAAATGGAATCACTACATATTCATAGTGTCCATACCGAGTCCTAAAAGTTGTTTTCTGCACATCCTCATATTTTACCCTTATTTGGTGATAACCTGCCCGCAAATCAATCTTGCTAAACACAAGAGCACCCACTAACTGATCCATCAGATCGTCTATCCTTGGAAATGGATACTTATTCTTAATTATCAATTTATTCAGCTGCTTGTAGTCAATATACAACCTCATACTACCTTCCTTTTTTTCCACTAACAACACTAGAGCTCCCCAAGGCAACACACTCGGCCTTACGAACTTCTTCTCTAATAGTTCCTCTAGTTGTTTCGTTCGGTTAACTCAGGAGCCGACATACGATATGGTTCCATCAAAATAGGTCTAGTTCTAGGCACAAGATCAATACTGAATTCCACCTCTCTCTCTGGTGGTACATCCACAATAGCATATGGGAACACTTCCGGAAATTCCATCACAACTTGCAATTCATTAATTGTTATTTCATTTTCCACCGAAAAAGATGCAAACAATGCTAATACTTGAGTTTCTTCATTCAAAAGTTTCCTCAACTCTCTAGCAGATAGGTAATCAACTTCTTCTTCCTTTTCATCAAAAGTAAGGAATCGAACTGACTTGCTGAAACAATTAATGTGAACATGATTGAATTCCAACCAGTTCATTCCCAGAACCACATCTAAACCTCCCAACAACAAACATATTAGATCCATACCAAAGTCCTTACCATAAATCGATAGAGGACAATTAAAACAAACTAGAAAAGTATTTAACGATCCATTAGCAGGAGTCTCGATAACCATTTCTTCTTTCATGGTGAAACAATAAGACATATCTTCTCACACAATCAACAATAATAAAACAATGTGTAGCACCAATATCAACCATATCAATCAAAAGTGTATCATTAATATAACGAATATCTATGATTATTCGATCCTCACTGGAAGTCTGTGTTCCTACCAAAGCAAACACCTTTCCTCCAGTTGCCACTTTCTTCGGTTTCTGACCATGAGTGCTGATATGGCCTTGCTCTTCACAGTTGTAACAAGTTACCATGTTAGTCTTGCACTCTGCAATCAAATGTCCAGGTTGACCACATTTGAAACACTTCTTCACATCACTCATACACTCACTAATACGATGACCCAGTTCACCACACCTGTAACATTTCAGAGAAGTAAGGGCACCTCCCCCACTTGGCTTCTTACCATTAACATGCTTTTTCTTAACTTTATCAGTCGGAGCTGTATAAGGCTTTCCACGATGCATTTTTTTCTTTCCTCTCCTCTCAACTAAACTCTTAAAGTGATCTGATCGAGCCTTGATGTCTTCTTCAAATATTCTATAACAGTCAACCAAATTCGGGAATCTTCTGATACTTTGGTAACCAATTGCCTGCTTGATTTCAGGCCTCAGACCATTCTCAAACTTAACACACTTCAAAAATTCAGTAATTTCTTTACAATAGTGCGGATAGAACTTTTCCAAGTTAGAAAATTTGGCAGCATACTCCATAACTGACATACTCCCCTGCTTCAACTCCAGGAACTCGATCTCTTTATTTCCTTGAACATCCTCTAGAAAGTATTTCCTCAAGAATTCCCTTCTAAACACAGTCCAGGTAATTGCCTCGTCAGATGCTTCCAACCGCTGACGGGTGCTAACCCACTAGTCATCAGCTTCTCCCACTAACTTGTGAGCACCCAACTGCACTTTTCGGCCTTCAGAACACTCCATCACTTGGAAGATCCTCTCAATATCCTTGAGCCACTTTTATGCTCCATCCAGATCATACTTTACCTTGAAAGTATGTGGGTCATTCTTCCGAAACTCACCATTCTCACAATTCCCAACATTCATCGGATTTTGTACTGCTTGATCCATAGCCTGCATAGCGGCAACAAGTACAACATCATTTCTCCTAGCCATTCCAAACCTGCCACACAACAACAACCAGAAACAACGATTAAGAAACCTACAACAACACACAATGACTTAACTACTTGGTTGGACGGACCAGCCTACTCTGATACCACTTTGTAACACCCAAATTTCCCCTGTATAATTTCAATTTAAAATCAAAGTATCCAAAATAGAAAACGAAATTCAAGTGTTACAATACTTTCAAAAACATAGCTCAAATGATACGTAACATAAAAATTATTCATGCAACGGAAATTCCAAAGAAAGTAAACATAATATTTCTGTGTTTAAACATAAAAATATTTAACATCGTTCCCAACTCCCCAAAGTTACGTATCAGAGCCGACTCTTCTAATGTGAAGTGCACCGACTTCACCAACAACAAACTCTACTACTCCTGATCACCTGCATGTTACCCACATAGAGGTAACATTCAAACAGAAGGGGTGGGATATTTACACCATTAAAAGAGAAAAATAATACAACTAAGAGTAAGCATTAGTAAGTATTCACCACTTTAATCAATCAACAAAATAAACATTCACACCAACAAACATATCATCATTATACAAAACCATCAACTACTTCATGCAAATGAGACTCCACTAAACTCAATGCATGTGGTACCATTTAACGATCCTTGTTTCATGATCCAGCTCCCTTCGGAACTCTCAACCCCTATTTAATGGTCCAATATGATTCCTATTTCATGATCACACCCACGATCCCTGTTTCATGATCACGTACAATCCCTATTTCATGACAGCACCAACAACGATTCCCTCATGGAATTTGGATGGACATTGTTACCCTACCATGGTACACCATCACACAACTATGTACATGCCATGCACCATCAATGAAATTATGCAACAACATCGACTACGACATGCGACAACATCAACAACAACATGCAACAACATCAACAATAACATATAACAACATCAACAACTACAACATATAAAAACATCAACAACACACACACACACACACACACACACACTCACACACACACACACACACACACACACACACACACACACACACACACATATATATATATATATATATATATATATATATATATATATATATATATATATATATATATATATATATATATATATGTTAATTCATGTTTTTATCTCATTACATCTAACATACTACAAAACTAGCCCATAGTCTACTAATACATGCTCCTAACATCACTACACCAACACCTAACCACCAGAGTATAAAATAAGTAATTTATGGAATTTTTCATATTAAAATTAATTTATTTTTGGTTCCAGACCGCGCTGAGCGGCCCCTTACGTGCTAAGCCTGCGCGTCTCTTCCTGGAATAGGCGAAAATTCCAAACACCGCGCTAAGTGGACGATGAATTTTGCCGAAATTCTCTGCGATTTCAGCCTATTTCCTGCTGTGATTTCTCTCTTCCAAAGAAACACAACAATTCATTTATTCTTAATCATTCTGTCATACTTCTTCATCAAACTTTTCCCCAATCCCTATGGATTCCAATCTAATGATTCTCTAATTAATACTCATATTATTTTATCCTTAGAAGATGAAAGAAATCCCACCCTTACCTATATTCGACGGACAATTTCTCTCTTGATGGGATTCTCCTCCTCTAACTCTTGCCCTAACTTCCTTATTCCTTTCTTTTGTTCACGCTCTTCCCAATTTCCATGATCAGTTTTTACGAATTGAATTCTCTTTTCTCCAAATTTCCAACATAACCCTTGGATCCCTAATATTGGAATCCCCATCTTGCCCCCACTAACCTCTCACCTAATCACCATAATGTCCTTTCCACTTAATATTACACTAATTAAATTATTTCACTATTTTAATATAATCATTAAACTTATATTAAATTAAAATAAAATAATATAATTCTTTTTACTCAACACACCAACCTACATCACAATGCCACTACCCTTCACTAAGGATATGCAACCACGAATACGAAACAACAACACATATCAATATCTACGATTCACACAACACACAACAATGTACAATTAATCAAATAAATAATTAACGATTAAATTGGGGCGTTACAACTCTCCCCCACTTAGAATATTTTCGTCCTCGGAAATTTACCTGATGCGAATAAACTCGGATACGACTCCCGCATCTTACTCTCCAATTCCCAAGTCATGTTTCCATCGGCAGCACCTCCCCATAATACCTTCATGAGAACAATTTCTTTGCCTTTCAACTACTTCACTTCGCGATCATCGATACGTTCTGTTAATGCTTCAACCGTAAGGTTATCTCTTACTTCAACTTCATCCATTGGTATCACATGAGACGGATCCAGAACATACCCTTCCTGAAATATCCCTACAAGGAGGGAGGCGATATAAATTTTCCAACGCTACTGTTAATCAAGTTAGAGATCAGAGAAAACCTCATTTGTCTACCCATGAATTAGCTCCCCATGGGATAAATAATTGCATCCTAAAATACAAGCATAAAAATAGGGTTACAATGAAGACATTAAATAAACATAAAGTTGTAAGCCGATTAATGTTTTAAAAAAATATTATAAGAGGAACAAAATACAAGGAACAACTAATCATCCTCCATCCGGCCATCCCGAACCACCATAAAGGGATCATTCTAGCTTAAGTCCAAGTTGGGGTAACAGAAGACAATTTGCCTTCTTGCCCTTTCAAAATATTGGGCGAGGTAGCCACAACTTCGTCTTTGAGTGGCAAGAGGTTCTCCTCCAAAATATATATGTTGTTGTGAGCTTCCTTTATAAATTTCTCCAAACACCTCGCCTTTTTAAATCGCGCAAGAGTTGCGATAAGTATTTCCTTGGCATGCCCCTTCATGCTTCTTCATTGATGCCCTTAACGCTACCATGTTTTCTTGAGTGCTTCTCATAGTATAATTTGTCTTGGACTGTCATTCTTGGATGGTACGAGAATATTTCTCCCTCTGAGACTTCCTTACAAGAAGACACCATAAAAGTTTGACCTTTAGTAGTTTCGATGAATAGAAGAAAGACATGCCAAGAAGTGGATGGTAATCATTAGGAAAGTTCTCCGAAAGAAAGGGGTGGCGATTAGAGCACTCCATTACATTAAAATGTGGGGGTATTCCATTGAGAATATATAATGGGGGATAAATATATTGTTTGCTCTCTCGCCCTCTTCTGCTACCCAATGACTTCTTGATGGTCAAGAAGAACCCTTCTCTAGCCTTAGGCTCTTGGAAGGGCGAGCTTATTATGGGCAAGATGTATCACCCTGATGCTTTTCACCCACATTAGTTAAGACTCAAAGGAAAGAAGGGGGTTAAGATAATTGTTGTTGTTGGAAAAAATTGTTTGTACCATATCTCTAAGGTTTTAATTATAACAAAGTATTTAAAAAGCAATATAGTATACTAACAAATGTTCAAGTGCGCAGGACCGTAGACTAAAATTTCTGAAGAGAACTTAGTACTAGTACCTAGATTTGACATTTAAAGATAAGATAAAGATCCAGATTCTCAAAGATCAGAAGCTGAATACCAGACTCTGAATGTTGTAAGCAATTGAAGATCTAGACTTTGAAGATCCATTCAACGCAGGGATCAAGGAGATACTGATAGGTCACTATCAAACTTTAAGGACATTTGTCTTTTTCTGATCACATTAAGACTTAAGCAAAATGATTCATAAGATAGTTGGGATGCAATGTATAATTCCTTTTGTAGAAAAGGGATTTCAAATGAGCTTTCAACGATATTAACTATATCAAGAAAAATCTCAACGTCTCTAAATCAAACTTCTTAAAGACTCTCTTTTGCAAACTATTCAATGACTTTTCTCTCTCTATATATAAGGAACTGAAGATTTGAAAAACGAAACAATGAACCATTTACAATAAAAGAGTTTTTACTCTGTCAAACATAAAGTACAAGTTTAACTTAGAATTTCTTAACACTTGTATATTCAAGAAATTCTTAAGTCTTAGGAATTTCTTAACACTTGTATATTCAAAAAATTCTTAAGTCTTAAAGAGTCTTTCTATGTTGTATTTTTTTACACCACTGATGGATATCAAGTGTAGTTTTTCATAATCTCTTAACTATAAGTTAGAGTTTAAGAACTCTTTTGTTAATTGCTTGAGCAGTTGAAGTCTCTTACTTGTGTGTTTGAACATTGCAAGCCTCTTTCTTGTGTGTTTGAGAATTAAAAGTCTCTTACTTGTCTGTTTGAGCATTGTAAGTCTCTTGCTTTGTGCTTGAGTAATTGTTATAAGTATTGATTATAGTAAAATTCCTTGGAAGTGAAAGGGGTTGGACAACTCTTGATTTGTGGGAGGAACTGTAACACCCCAAATTCGATTATGAGTAATTATTGCTTATTTGAGGATATATATATAATTTTGGAAAATAAGTGGTTATGTGGCCCGATGCATTGTGGTGATATTATTTTAATAATATTAATAATAAGAATAATCATGTAGTATTATTCGAAATTATTGTTTATTATTAGATAATAATAAAAGTGGGGGTATGGAGGTTATGTTGGTCAATTGAGAATATGAGGAGTACTTTTATATAATATGAATAATTAGTGTATTATTATATTAGTATTATTTAATAAAAATATTGAGGAAAAGGGAAAGATGGTCTTTATGAAGAAAGAGTAAGGTTAAGTTGGGAAAAACATAAACTGGGATAGTTTTTGTAAAAGTGAGTATACGATCAAAATTGGATCTATCGTGTTTTTGGAAAAGAGCTCTGAAGAAAGGAAGGAGAAGAAGCTCAGAGTCAGGAAGTTACGAAGAACCTTGGAGAGGTGTATCAATCGGCGAAATTCTCTAAGGTATGGGGAGTTTTCATAATCTATTATAATTATATAGGAATTGGTTTATGAATAGATTAGGTTTGTATGCTTTCGGGGATTGTTAGGTTTGATGACATATATTGAGTTATAAGAGTATGAATTGGTGAATTAGGATTGATAAGATGATTTAGAATGGTGTGTTTGATGTTTGAATTGATATATTGTTGTTGTATATGATTAATTTTGATTGGTAAGAAGTTTTGGGTTGCATTGGAAAGAATTCGTATGAAAAATTGAGGTATTTTGGTGTAGAATTCGTAAAAACAGCAGAAAACTGCTTATGTACAGGTGTTAACTGGTTAACGCTTTGGTTAACCGGTTAACCAGTGAAAAATATGCGTTTTGGGCGAAAAAATGAGGTGTTAACCGGTTAACGCTTTGGTTAACCGGTTAACACTGTATCGGTGGCACTTTTATTTTGAAAAATTCATAACTTTTGATCCGTAACTCCGATTTAGGTGCCGTTTGAAGCGTCGGAAAGCTAACGAGATGAACTTTAATTTAATGAAATAAAATGAGCGAAATGATACATTTTTAAATGATGAATATTTAGAAAAAGTTGAGTTGGTTTTATGATTATAAATAAGATTCTATTGTAAGTTGACGATTTGTTGTTGTTGATGAAGGAAGTCGTTTGCTTTGCTGTTAATATGAAATGAATGATGCGCAATTGATTTCTCGATGAATTTTATGGTGTAACGCATCATTGCATTTCATGATATTCACGATGGGGATTCGGCCTATTTATTTGCTTCAATCTCATTGTGTGGATTGAAGTGTCTCGATGATTCACGATGTGCTCCTTTGTGGAGGGTTGATGGTCATGTATCCATCTCACGATGAAATTGGTACCACATGCATAATTGCATATCATGATAGTTGGAATTGCATATGTCTGGATGAATCCACGATTGAGTTGTTGTTGCTGAATTTTTATAAGGTGTTCATGATTGAGTTGTTGTTGCTGAATTATATGGTTGAAGATGTTATGACATGCTTATGCTAATTTATTTATATTCCATATTTTAATACATTTATGATAAATTATGATTACTCACCCTGCCTTCTTGGAAATGTTGCCTCCTTCGTGAGTAACTTACAGATGTCGAAGAGTAGACTTGCAGTGCAATAGGAGTTTCACGAGTCTCGGAGAATCTTTAGTGTTCCTTATTAGTGGTTCTGGTTTATGTGTCCTGCTCTGTGTCATGTAACACTGGGATGGGTTTTCTTTTGCTAAAATGTTTTCAGTTATGTTATTATTTGGATAAATGTTTTCCCATTTTATGATGTTAAATTCAGGATGGTGAAAATTATGTTTATGAAGTAAACTAATGAAGTTTTGAATTTTGAAGTTTAAATTCCGCTGCGAGATGCTTTATGTTATTCTTGATGTTGTTTAACCCGTGTTACGGGACAAGACACTGTGTGTTTGATTTTCTGATGAAATGTGATACCCTTTCTCGATGATTACTCTGATATTATTTAAATATTTTATTTTGGGGTAGAAGGGTGTTACATTAGTGGTATCAGAGCAGGTCGGTATGTCCGGCTAGTGTCGTTAATGTCGTTTATTTCCCTAGTGCGCGATATGTGTGTGAAACACTATCGGCACTTGTTTGTTGGTTTCTAGTTGTTGTTTGCAGAGATTAGTTTGGAATTAAGTGGGGGAGAAGCTTACTTCCGAAATGTTATTGGTATGAAGAAATTGGTTCGAGTTGATGTTGGTTGTGAGAGTGCAAGGTTGTGAAGACGATGTTGCTGTGGACCGGCAGGAGTTTGGACTCCTGAATTCGTATCAGTCGGTTTAGAGAAGTGTGTATATTTTAGGTGGGAATTGTTTGAGAAGGAATATTTACTTTGATGGAAATGATAAGTTGACAGATCAAGTCGCTAGATTGTTTCGCTTTGAGTGTAGTTGGATTAAGCTGAGTAAATTTTGAAGCTAGAGTTAGAGTAAAATCCTTGGTAGAGTTTGGAAGAAAAAGAGGAGAGAGATTGAACTTATGTTCATCAATCTCAAAATTCTGGTTTTTGAAATCTTGGAGTAGTTGTCACGAGAAGTGGCACAACTTTTTGCTCGTGACTTGAAATGAAGCGGTTATGGACTTTTTGGAAAGCTTACAGAATTCCCTACAGTTTACATATAAGATTTGCATTCGGGATGTTTGTGATAAGGAAGATAAGTGTGTTTTACTAGTCGGGTCTGCTGCTGATTTTGGAAAATTCTGCATACGAGAATTCTTGACCAGTCCCATTGCAAGGGGAATAACTTTTTACTCGTAAGTCGGATTTGAGTGATTCTTGAAGTTCTGAAATCTGCACAAAATTCTATTCATGTTAGAATATATATATATATATATATATATATATATATATATATATATATATATATATATATATATATATATATATATATATATTTGATTTGGAGGTCTTTATTGGAGAAGATAATTGCGTTCAAAGTGGGGAGTGTTTTGCTGGAAATTTTAGGAAGATGAAATATTGAAAAATAATAAGATGTCGGTATTAGAGGGGATGCATAAGTATTTGGAGAATGCATAAATGTGTAGTGAGGATGATTAAAATTCTGATGTTAGATGATAGTAATGTTGAGAGGAAGATGATGTTTAAATTGTGTTGTTAAGAATTATAATTTGAATGAAAGTCATGAATGGAAGAGAACCAAATTGGATTGTGCTTAATGCCGTAGTGACTCCAGTGTTATAAGAATATTTAAAGCAGTGTTATACAAGGGCATGTATGATGGATTGTGTATTGGATTTTAGATGTCTTGGTGAAATCGACTAAGTCGGAATTAAGGAAACTAAGAAGATGTTGATAAGTCTTATAGAGTTGGCAGAGAATTATGCCTACACACTTTATACATAAGTTGAAGTACGCTATTGTGTTGGGTAACGACTATTTATGCCACTATTATGGTTGTCGGATATTTATTGACAAATTGAGGAACTTACCATCCTTAATCTATTGTTGATAATAGACAAAATCATAATTGAGGAATAGATGCGTCATGCTAACTAGTATAGTATATGAGTTAAATCAGTTGAAGTCGAGCTGGACATTTGAGTGTTGTTTGAATTATCGATAGAGAATCATATATAAGAATGTTAGTCAAATTTAAGAATGATGGTATGAAGTTACGTTGGGAGTAAATAGTATTGTGGAAATTTATAGTTAAACTCTGGATAATAAAAATTATTGTTTGATGATAAATTAAGTGACATGAGGCTTGGAGTTTCTTGAGATGATTCGAGGTTAAAGTATATGGAAAAGTAAGACCAAGATTTTCAAGAGTATAGGATTGAATTGAGTTGAAAGAATCCGACGAAGTAAGATTATAAGTGGGTTTATTAAAGCGTGATTTTGATTAGAACATGGATAATTGTTTTGGTTGTGTTGGTTCGGATAAGAATTTATGAAAGGTGTATTAGTATGAGTAAGAATCGAGGATTCGATACGTTGGATTAATTAGAAGCAAAGAAATATGAGTTATCTTGTGGAAACTGTTGTATCGATGTACCTTATATTGTCATAATGATATAGTGTGTTTAAGGTAATTTTCGAAGGAGGTATTATTTAAGATGGTAAAGTTGTAGTTGTGTTGAGGATAATTGGAAATTCATGAAGTATGTAAAATTTTGACCAAAATTTGGAAGTTGTCGCGGTTGTATTTATGATTGAACGTTCGGAGGTGTTGCCTTATGAATTTAAGTTGGATGTATTCGGTAACTACAAGAGTAGAATACCTATTGAAACGAAATTCAGAAGAGTTAAGTCGAAGGTGTTATGGATGTGTTGGTTTGGTGATTGAAGAAGTTGGAAATAAACTTGGTAGTCCTGGAACTTTGAAGAGTAATCAGAGTGCGCAGCGAATGCATGGTGCAGTGTAGTTGTTGTTTGCGAATGAAAACGATGTTGATAGTCGATTGTTTTCATGTTGGATTTAAACTGTGTGTTCCAGACATTTCGGGAATTAAAGAAAGTGTTTTTTCTTAGAGGGATATAAAATTCGACTGAGTATTCATCATGGCGCTACGAAGATGTATTAGGATTTACGCAGGTTATTTTGGTGACCGGGTATGAAAAGGGTATTGCTGAATTTGTATATGTTTGTTTGACATGCTAGGAGTCGAAGATTGAACATCAGAGACCTTCAGGTATGATGCAACCATTGAATGTTCCTGAGTGGAAATGGGATAGCATTTCCATGGATTTTGTGACTGGGTTACCTAAGACTACAAGAGGTAATGATTTGATGTGGGTAATTATTGACTGATTAACAAATCCGGCGCATTTCTTGTCAAAGAAGATTAATTATTCTATGTAGAGGATAATCGAGATTAATATTAAGGAAATTGTGAAGTTGCACGGTGTACCTTTGAGTATAGTATCAGATAGAGATCTGCGGTTTACGTCGAAGTTTTGGAAGAGTTTGCAAGATGCTTTGGGTACTAAATTGAGGATAAATTCTGCTTATCATCCACAGACGGATGGTCAGACGGAAAGGACATTCCAATCTTTAGAAGATCTGCTGAGAGCTTGTGTTTTGGATCAAGGAGGATCTTGGGATAGTCATTTGTCATTGGTTGAGTTTACATACAACAACAATTTTCATGCTAGTATTAGAATGGCTACATATGAGGCGTTGTATGATGGACATTGTCGCACTCCATTGTGTTGGTATGAGTCAGGAGAGAGTTTGGTGCTTGGGTCAGAGGTTGTCCAGGAGACAACGAAAGATAAAAATAATTTGGGAAAGGATGAACACGTCGCAGAGTCGTCAGAAGAGTTATCATGATGATAGGAGAAAAACACTTTAGTTCCAAGCGAGAAGATCAAATAAGGGAGTTGTATCTGACTATGTCTACTCCTGGTAATTTTTGAGGACGAAAATTCTGTAAGTGGGGAAGAGTTGTAACACCCCAAATTCGATTATGAGTAATTGTTGCTTATTTGAGGATATATGATAATTTTGGAAAATAAGTGGTTATGTGGCCCGATGCATTGTGGTGATATTATTTTAATAATATTAATAATAAGAATAATCATGTAGTATTATTCGAAATTATTGTTTATTATTAGATAATAATAAAAGTGGGAGTATGGAGGTTATGTTGGTCAATTGGGAATATGAGGAGTACTTTTATATAATATGAATAATTAGTGTATTATTATATTAGTATTATTTAATAAAAATATTGAGGAAAAGGGAAAGATGGTCTTTATGAAGAAAGAGTAAGGTTAAGTTGGAAAAAACATAAACTGGGATAGTTTTTGTAAAAGTGAGTATACGATCAAAATTGGATCTATCGTGTTTTTGGAAAAGAGCTCTGAAGAAAGGAAGGAGAAGAAGCTCAGAGTCAGGAAGTTACGAAGAACCTTGGAGAGGTGTATCAATCGGCGAAATTCTCTAAGGTATGGGGAGTTTTCATAATCTATTATAATTATATAGGAATTGGTTTATGAATAGATTAGGTTTGTATGCTTTCGGGGATTGTTAGGTTTGATGACATATATTGAGTTATAAGAGTATGAATTGGTGAATTAGGATTGATAAGACGATTTAGAATGGTGTGTTTGATGTTTGAATTGATATATTGTTGTTGTATATGATTAATTTTGATTGGTAAGAAGTTTTGGGTTGCATTGGAAATAATTCGTATGAAAAATTGAGGTATTTTGGCGTAGAATTCGTAAAAACAGCAGAAAACTGCTTATGTACAGGTGTTAACTGGTTAACGCTTTGGTTAACCGGTTAACCAGTGAAAAATATGAGTTTTGGGCGAAAAAATGAGGCGTTAACCGGTTAACGCTTTGGTTAACCGGTTAACACTGTATCAGTGGCACTTTTATTTTGAAAAATTCATAACTTTTGATCCGTAACTCCGATTTAGGTGTCGTTTGAAGCGTCGGAAAGCTAACGAGATGAACTTTAATTTAATGAAATAAAATGAGCGAAATGATACATTTTTAAATGATGAATATTTAGAAAAAGTTGAGTTGGTTTTATGATTATAAATAAGATTCTATTGTAAGTTGACGATTTGTTGTTGTTGATGAAGGAAGTCGTTTGCTTTGCTGTTAAAAATTGGTTTTATGATTATAAACATGATGTTATTGTGAATTGGCGTTTTGTTGTTGTTGATGAGGGGATTTGTTTGGTTGCCTCGTTGATTCGAATAATTGTTTTGTGGTATGGTTGATAAAAGAAGTATGGTTGATGTGTTGTCGTGATGAAATACATGATTTTATGATGATTATCTGTTGAACATAAAAATGATGGGTTATGTCTTGATGAGTTGAGGTAGCTAATGAAATGAGGTTTTGACGTGTTATTGCGATGGAAATATATGATTAATTGATGTTGAGTTGTTGATATGAAATGAATGATACGCAATTGATTTCTCGATGAATTTTACGGTGTAACGCATCATTGCATTTCATGATATTCACGATGGGGCTTCGGCCTATTTATTTGCTTCAATCCCATTGTGTGGATTGAAGTGTCTCGATGATTCACGATGTGCTCCTTTGTGGAGGGTTGATGGTCATGTATCCATCTCACGATGAAATTGGTACCACATGCATAATTGCATATCATGATAGTTGGAATTGCATATGTCTGGATGAATCCACGATTGAGTTGTTGTTGCTGAATTTTTATAAGGTGTTCATGATTGAGTTGTTGTTGCTGAATTATATGGTTGAAGATGTTATCACATGCTTATGCTAATTTATTTATATTCCATATTTTAATACATTTATGATAAATTATGATTACTCACCTTGCCTTCTTGGAAATGTTGCCTCCTTCGTGGGTAACTTGCAGATGTCGAAGAGTAGACTTGCAGTGCAATAGGAGTTTCACGAGTCTCGGAGCATCTTTAGTGTTCCTTATTAGTGGTTCTGGTTTATGTGTCCTGCTCTGTGTCATGTAACACTGGGATGGGTTTTCTTTTGCTAAAATGTTTTCAGTTATGTTATTATTTGGATAAATGTTTTCCCATTTCATGATGTTAAATTCAGGATGGTGAAAATTATGTTTATGAAGTAAACTAATGAAGTTTTGAATTTTGAAGTTTAAATTCCGCTGTGAAATGCTTTATGTTATTCTTGATGTTGTTTAACCCGTGTTATGGGACAGGACACTGTGTGTTTGATTTTCTGATGAAATGTGATACCCTTTCTCGATGATTACTCTGATATTATTTAAATATTTTATTTTGGGGTAGAAGGGTGTTACAGGAACCAGTATAACTGCTTGTGTCTCTTTTTCTTTCTTTTCAACCTATGAATTGTTTTAATTCAATGCTAAACTCTTAACTCTCATTCATATTCTAGACTTTAAGTTTAGAATTTGATAAGAGATTTTCAGAAAAGAAAGAAAAATAAAGCACAATTCAACCTCCCCTTCTTGTGTTTTTCTCACCTTTATTTGTAATCAGAGCACGGTCTGTGCTTTTAACACTTAATAGTGGTACAAAAAAAGATCCTAAGAGAAAAACATGACTGATGTTTATGAAATTTCTGGTCCTAGAAACAATTATGTAAACTGTGATTATAAATCATCTGAAAAGAGAACTATAGTTCTAAACCTCAAATCTTCAGTAGAGATTCCACTGAGTTTAAATAGTGGAAAAGTAAGATGTACACTCACATCATCATTTAAGAAAAAACTTGTTTATTCAATGAAAGTCATCACTAATTAATGATGAATGAAAAAAAAACATTTGAAACTTCTAAAATATAAGCTACATATTTTAGACCTTTTTGCTATGATATTTTCACCATGTGAAATCTTCAACACCACATGTTCAACTCTAGTGCAATAGCCTAGATCATCAAACGTGCATATGAATAATAAATTTTGCTTTACATCTCGAACATATCTCATGTTATGAATACAAATTCATGATCTTTGAATATTTTAAATTTGATTGTACCAATATAATAAACCTTGCAAGCCTTGTTGTCACTAAGGTGAACTACTCCATATTCCTCCAACTTCAAAGTCTCAAAGTGTTCTTTTCTTTAACACATGTGATAAAAGCAAACTGACTTCATGGCTGAACCCTCTTCAGTATCCAAACTTGACACCACTAATGCACTAACACCTGCATAAAATGTCCTTGTCGAAGGGATCATCAATCTAAATAAAATCTTCATTGTCCTCCCTTTCAGAACAATCCTTTTTAAAGTGAACATTTTTATGAAAAATAAGACATTTTAACCTTGACTTGTGAAACCTTTTTTATTTGGACACCCATTTATGCCTACTCCCTTCTCCTGAGATACTCAAGCCTTCACCACTATTGTCAATCGTTGATTTTTGTTTAGATTTTACAGTTCCCTGAACTTCATCCAAAGTAATATTATCTTCCTTAGCATAACAAAAAACATCTTTAAAGTGTTCAAAGGATCTGGGTAATGAGATCAACAAGAGTAGAGCCTAGTCTAATCTTCAATATTCTCTACATCATCAATAATCTTGTAAAATTTTGTCAATTTCTCCATTTTGAATTTGTTATCTACCATTAAGAATGTGTATAGTTATTATTTCAGACACAACTTATAAGCCAAACACTTGGTCATATATAATAATTTAATTTTTACCCACTTCGAACGCGAAATCTACTTCCTGGAGACTTTCTTAGAACTTTATCCCAAATACACAAGATAATGACACTTCTTATTTTATCCACCATCTTAATCTACTTTGTTTCTATTAGGTGTGGAGGCATCAATGTCACGCCCTTCAATAACCAAATACATTTTTCAATCATTTATAAATCATTTTTCAAATATTTAACATTCGTTTTTCTTGCCTTTCACTTTCACTAGTTTCAAACAACTTAAAAATCATTTTACTTTTCACTTATTATTTATCCACTTTCATTCATTTAACATTATTTCCATATACTTTCTTTTTCATTCATTTTTTTCATCCTTTCATAGCATTATAGTTTAGCTTAGAAAAGTTATATTAAATAACAACTTTTATATGAATTAAAACTTTACATAACAACACATCAAGAAATGTCAAATTCAACCTAACAAAGTTATAAAAAATGTTTCAACAGTATCTCCACCTTTGTATCAAATTTATTATCCAGCAATCTTTATTAATTCCACTCCTACAACTACAAAATATTTTCATCCACATTATGAAGATAGCTAGTACAATTACATGATTCACAATCAACAACTCAAACTCTCTTGATCTTAACCTCACGGGTCAGAATCAGAAGGATTCATTCCTAATTCTTGCAAAAATTTAGTCACAGTCTTCAATATGACTTCATTACTTTCTCGATGCAATTGGTGTGAAGAACCTCTTGTGCTTGCATCAGAACGACTCATTTTTTGTCTCTATTCATTTACAACAATAATGGTTATATGTATAAGAATTCAAATTGCATAAACTTACATTTACAAAATTACTACAAAAATGAATTTAAATTTTATTTTTCATAAAATTAAAACTTATGTGATTATATCAATTTTCCTTTTAGCTTAACTATACAAATTATTTTTTCAAAAAATAATTATAAATATGTTTTAAAAAAAAAATTATTGACAAAGACATACCTTACGCGACTTCACCAATGTGTTATCAGCATCCATTATTTCCATCAACTCGTCAAACTGAAAGAAGTAGTAGATCACCGATTTTTTAAATCGGTTTATATGAAGTTATTTATAATTAATAAGATAATTTTAAATTTGGAAAAACAAAGGAAATTCAAACATCCTAACATTGATTTTGATACCTGTTTGACGATTATTTCAAACTTTTTTGCACAAGTATGTAGTCTTGTTTCATCATCTTCTTCCTTAGATATTCTTTCTGCACCTTTGGGTTCATTGTGAGACATTTGTAATTGAGTCACAAGAAATATAATTGGTGGAAAAAACAAAGAGTGAAATGATTATATATATATATATATATATATATATATATATATATATATATATATATATATATATATATATATATATATATATATATATATATATATATATATATATATATATATATATATATATATATATATATATATATTTTAATTTAAATCAAATGGTTGTTATCTCTTCCTCTCACTCTCATATAATATTAATTTTTCTCACTAGATACATCCTTTATATATATAAAATAAAAGTAAAAAAAAAATTACGTTTTATCTTTTTTATGTAAATTCTAGATTGATCTTAAAAAATAATATATATAGCAACATATAAAAATACAAGAAAATATGAAATGTAGTTTTAAAAAATGATTTTTATGGATTTTAAATATATATATATATATATATATATATATATATATATATATATATATATATATATATATATATATATATATATATATATATATATATATATATATATATATATATATATATATATATATATATATATATATATATATATATATATATATATATAAATTGTGAGTTTATTAATTTTGTATAAATCGTTGATTTATATGTTTATCAACTATGCTGTAATGTGTAATTGTATACACATAAGTTCAATCATATTTCACAACCAATTCACAATGTTATATTAGTTATTTAAGTAATATTATGAATTAAAATATATATAGTTAATGAGATTTTATTAAATGTATGTATATGCAAAATGTTTTTAAATAAGTAAATAACCACTAAACTCATATGCAAACTTTATCTCAGGATTTATATTGGTATTTTATTATTTTTCATGTCAGATTAATTCTTTAATTCTTAAAACGTGTTATTTTATTCTTTTGGTCTAATTACCGAAGAAAAAAATTTCAAAAATCGATCGTTGAATTTGTCGCTAATTAAACAAAAAAGATTAACATAATATATTTTAAGAGTTAAAAGAACAATCTAACACAAAAAATAATTAAGGGATCAAACTGAACCCGATAGTATACTTAAGGGATAAAAATAATATTTTTCCAATATAAAATAATATATATTTTAAAATTATTAAATCTTAGACCAATAATTCATATCCTTTTAATCAAACTGCTAAATATCAATTCTATTAAAATTATATTGACTGAATTAAAAAGAAATATTTTTTATAATAATATTAAATTTGATATTAATTGATAGTACCTTTGCCATGATAGTCATTTAGCATATTTTTATCCATCTTCTAATAGTATATTTCATTTTAAAATGCCAAAAATAATAAATAAAACTAAATTTTTCATAATAAAAAAAAAATTAAACTTCTGCTTACTAATACCATGGGTTTTCACTGTGGTTTTCGCAAACCATGGGTCCAAACATAAGCTTAATTATGTATCTTTTGATTAAAAAAAAATTATTGTGCCTTCAATTACGTTCAACAATCACGTTTATCACATCACATTTAAAATTTTATAAAATAGATTTCATGTAACTAATTTTATATGCTTTTTTTTAATATATACCAACAAATATTAGTAAAATTATTATTCACAAAAAGAAATTGTAGATGTAGTCTCATATTTAATAATAAGTGTTTTAAAAAATATATTATAATTTTTTTTAACATTATTCTTTTATAAAAAATATAAATCAAAGAATCTAAATAGTTTGGATATAAGTTTGAGATGTTTTTATCGCCTTCCAATATAAAGAAACATGAAAAACCATAGTAAATTTAAAACATTAGCTTAACATGTGTTTGAACGTGAACACAATGACATTTCCATTTCCATTTCCATTTTCATTTCAGTCTTATAAAGAAGTTAATTATGACATTCCCATTTCATTCTTATAAATAACAGAAATGAAGATATAATAAGCATCTTTATTATTGGATATGCTTTAATGTGTAATTTTATATACATAAGTTCATTCATATTTTACCACCAACTCAATATGATATATTAGTTATTTAAATAATTATATACATAAGTTCATTCATATTTTACCACCAACTCAATATGATATATTAGTTATTTAAATAATTATATACATAAGTTCATTCATATTTTACCACCAACTCAATATGATATATTAGTTATTTAAATAATTATATACATAAGTTCATTCATATTTTACCACCAACTCAATATGATATATTAGTTATTTAAATAATATAAGTAAATGAATAAGAAAAAATCAATTAAATCGATTATCAAAATCAAATCAAATCGATTATTATTTGTTCGGTTCAGAAATCGAACCAAATCAATAAAAACTGATATGGTTTGGTTCGGTTTTTGATTTTAGTTTGTAGAAACAGTCAAATCAGTGAATCGATGATTATACATACCTACTTAATCTTTTATTTAGTCCATTATTAAACCCAAATTTTGTATGGGTCAAAATCTTCTTGATCTTTTGCTGAAATTTTCTTCCTTTTAACAAAACTAGTATGATACTGTGTCTTCGCACGGGTACCCGTCGGAGGACGCGCATTTGTTACCAAGACCGACATTTTTTTTAAAATACCTTAAAATTCAGAAAGAACAATAATTATTAGCTAAGAAAAATGTTGATTGATTAGTTCAAATAGAAAGATGATATTAAAAAATAATATAAGAAATCTCCATTAAAAATAATATAATCAAAATTATATTATTAGATGAAATAAAAATCATAATTTATGTGTAAATCATATATAAAATTAGTTGTAAATGATATAAATAAGTGGATATAATAAATAATGTAAATCATAATTTTTATTAAATAAATTGTTTACTTCATAATTTATATACATTTAAATATATATGAAATGAAATATATATTTAAAAAATGATAACATATAATAAAAATAATTTAAATGATAATGTTTTAAAGATGTTGTTTAAACAATATAAACATAAATATATAAATACTTCCGAATATTAAAAAATAAATAAAAAGTAAAAGTAAAATAGAATTAGTGCAATTCATAATATAATTAAAATTAAAAAGAAAATAGTTAGTTTAGAGTATATGAAGAGGTCTGCATGTATCCAAAAGAAATAACTGAAACGATGTAATGCTAACCAAACGTGTTGAAGTGTCCATAAAATGGGTTAACTCAATGTACTTGTTACAAAAACTAACGGAAAAGAGAAAGAAAGCTCACAACTTGCAATGGCACAATGGGACAAACTTTGTACCGGAAACATGATCCGACGGTGTCGTCAAGACCATGGCCTCCGACGATCATGGAGGACGAAGTATCAATCAGTGATAGATACTTCAAACGATTCAGAGAGGTTGAAATGTATTTGATGTTCATTTTTGCGGGTATGCATGCAACTCTATCATACTCAGGTTTATAATGTTTTGGCTCTTTTGTTTTTTTATCCAGGATTAATGAAGAAACAAATGTTGGGATGCACAATAACCTGCTTGAATCCGAAGTGAACGCAGCAAGGTAAACCATGGTCTTGACTCTATTTAGTAACAGTTAGGGTTTTTATGTTGACATATTAAATTTCGAGTAACATTATGCTATGTTATTGAGTGATAATTTCTACAATGATGTTCTATTATTTAGACATGTTTGTAAGAAATTGGTTCATATTTAGTTCAGTGTTCTTAGGTTGTTAGATTGTATTTGCTTCTGGTCGTATCGGTTGCAGCGAAATTTGTATTCAATTTTTACTCCAAGATATGGATATTACTCAGTCTTGTCTATTTTTCCCAATGTGTTTTTCATTATTGTTTTACCCTGAAACAATAAACATTCTTGTTTATGCAATTCTTATGGAAACGTGAAAGAAAAGGATGTCAGGTGCGTTACGGAAACTGGAGAGTGCTCCAAAAAAAGAATAAGGTAGTTTTCTAAATTTGTAACTTCAAGATATGAAATATGTTTGTTGGGTTTAGTCTGACTATGCTATGTTTGAGGTTTATGTGAAACATGCCAATTTTTTGAATGACATTTTGTTAACTTATTAAGACAACCTGGTTAGTGACAAAAGGTTATTGATGAACTGAACTACTGCTGCAGTTTAAAGGTGAATGCTCATGAACTGCTACTTGTGTATGGATTAAATGTTATAACTATTGGTTAAGAAACAATGAGTTGGATGCCTAATTTATAGTTATAACTGAATTTTCGCGGCTCCGAAACTCATTATGATTGTTTCCAAGAATAGATGCAATCAAATAATGGCCTGCAACTTTTGCTTGTGCAGTTTCTAAGAGTTCATATTCTTCTCTATATAACCCAACAAAAATAACAAAAGGTTAAAGGATTGTGGAGAGTTAACTTTATTTTATTTACTTAAGATTTAGGAAAGCTAAAAGAATACCATGAAACAGTTCCTGTAAAAAAATTCAATCACATTCATGAACAATTAGAGAGTTGTTGTCATGATTAATTGTCACCTTGATAAATGAATAAGATAAATATATTTCCTTGAGAGAATATAACTTATAATAGCATTTTCTAGTGAATGAATGGCTGTGTACTTACGTCTGTTATGTCCTACTGTGCGAATGAATGACTATGTACTTAGTGCTTACACTGTATGTGGTTTAGACAACAATTAGGATAATTGATTTGCAAACACACTAATCAATACTTGAAACCACATACATATCCTACTAATGTCCCAAACATCAAGTTAGATCGAAAAATAACTTGTCAATCTAAGACTTCCATCACACGGGTACCCGGCGGTGACGCGTATTTGTTGTAAAAATGATTTTTTATAAAAATAAAAAACATAAATATATAATAAAATCAATATATTTGATAAATTTTAAATACTGACAAATTAATAAAAGAAAAAAATATTTATGTAGTAGTGGGATACTCGTGCTTCCGCACGGTACTTGTGTGGTACACAGTGTTTGTTTTCAAAATATAATAAAATAAATAAAATTATTTTACGAAAATAATTTATTATTTTTAAAATAAAAACATATTTTTAAAATAAAAACAATATTATTTTATGCAAATTCTTATACTAATATCAGTATCCGTGTGTTCGCACAAATAGTGGTGTGGTATGTTAAGTTGACGTCACTTAATTACAACTTTGAAGAAATAAAACATTGTGATGAAATAAAGAAAAATCAAAATAATTTATTAATAATTTATAATCAAAATAGTTTATTATTTTTAAAAGAGATAATAAATCGGGCCGCAGTTTGCACGGGTCACGCAATATCATTTTCTTAATTGTTAGAATAGTAAATTAATATAATATAGTGAAATTTACAGAAATATATACAAATTAAGTAATTTTGACCCGTCAAAAAAGTATATTTTAGTATAAAAATAAATATTATTATGAACAAAATTGTATTAAACAATCTTACAAAATAAAATAAAAAATTGTTTGTGAAATGAAGAAAGAAATAAAGAGAAATTTTAACATTTGAAAATAATGATTTTGCGTCTCAAATAGAGACAATTAATAATTATAATAAATTAGATATTATAATGATAGTGACCCATGAAAAAAAAAGAAATTTTTATATTTGAAATATAATTAATAAATATAATATAATGATGGTTAATAAATGTATATAAAATATTGAAATGAAATACTAAGAGACCCATGCATTTGTACGGGTCACAATTCGTATGGGTTGCGCAATATCATTTTTTTTAATTCTTAGAATAGTACATTAATATAATATAATGAATTTTACAAAATATATATTTTTACCATTCGAGAATGTATATTTTAGAAGAAAAAATAAATATTATTATGAATTCAGTTCTATTAAATAATCATACAAAATAAAAATAAAAAAGAGTTTGTGACATGACTAAAAGAAAAAAGAAAAATTTTAACATTTAAAAATAATAATTTTGTGTCTTAAATAGAGACAATTGATAATTATAATAAAATAGATATTTTGATGATAGTGACCCGTGAAAAAAAAATAGAATTTTTTATATTTGAAATATAATTAATAAATATAATATAATGATTGTTAATAAATGTATATAAAATGTTATTTTATTTAATTGTTGGAATAATAAATTAATATAATATAGTGAATTTAATATATATATATATATATATATATATATATATATATATATATATATATATATATATATATATATATATATATATATATATATATATATATATATATATATATATATATATATATATATATATATATATATATATATATAAATTAAGTATGTTGAACCGTCAAAAATGTATATTTTAGTAGAAAAAATAAATATTAACCTGAACTTGGTTGTATTAAATAATCATAAAAAAAAGAGTTTGTGAAATGAAGAAAGAAAAAAACAAAGAAATTTTAACATTTGAAAATAATAATTGTGTCTCAAATAGAGACAATTGATAATTATAATAAAATAGATATTTTGATGATAGTCATCCCTGAAAAAAAAAATTTAATATTTGAAATATAGTTAAGAAATATAATATAATAATTGTTAATAAAAGTATATAAAATGTCATAATTATAATAATAAACGACTCGTGCGTTCGTATAGGTCACGGTTCACACGGGTCACATAATAGTATTTTTTTAATTATTAGAATAGTAAATTAATATAATATAATAAAATTTAAAAAATATTGACAAATTAAGTAGTTTTGATCCGTCGAAAATATATATTTTAGTAGAAAAAATAAATATTAATATGAACTCATTTTTATTATACAATCATACAAAATAAAATAAAAAAAGAGTTTGTGAAATGAAGAAAGAAAAAAAAAAGAGAAATTTTAACATGTGAAAATGATAATTTTGTGTCTCAAATAGAAACAATTGATAATTATAATAAAATATATATTTTGATGATATTGACCCGTGAAAAAAAAGAAGAGAAATTTTGATATTTGAAATATAATAAATAAATATAATATATGGTTTATATATATATATATATATATATATATATATATATATATATATATATATATATATATATATATATATATATATATATATATATATATATATATATATATATATATATATATATATATATATATATATATATATATATATATATATAATGTCATAATTGTCTCATTTTTTTATTTATAAAAATAGATATTTGTAGCATTTTTACGTGATTGTCTCATGAATTTTTTTCTTGATCGTCTCATGTCTTATTCATTTTTTTCGTGATTATCTCATTTATTTTTTTGTGATTGTCTAATGTATTTCGAATTGTGTCTTATTTTTTTCCCCACGTCTTATAAATTTATATTTGAATATATTTTAATGGATTTCGAACTGTGTCTTATTTTCTCTTGTGTCTTATAAATTTAAAATTTAAATATATTTTAATTATGATTTTTGAATAATGTATAATTATTTCTAATTATTCTAATATTAATAACGAATCCTTATAATTATTTCTAATGATCATAATATCAATAGTGATTATAATTATTTCTAATTTTATATAAAAGCATTGAATTTTTTAATTATTATTTATAAAATAAATTTTGACTATTTTTAGTCATTAAAATATAAGGACTAAATTGTATTTTCAATGGATGAGGGGCAGTTTTCAATGATGGAAGAGAAACCGTTTTAATAGGTGTGTTAATGAGAAATGCTCAATTGTGTTTAAATTATTATTTTTATTTTCGCAAAAAAAAATTATGAAAAAAGTTATAGAATTATACTTTAATATGATTATTTATTTTATAGGAAGAAATTATTGAAACAACTTCCACTAAAATGAGCTAAAAAAACTTCTATTATTAAAATTTTTCTTTATGCAGTTTTTTATTTTTATAAATAATCGAAAGGAAAATTATAGAAAAAAGTTGGGTTAGAGAGAGAAAAAATATAACTTACACCTATTAAGACGTGGGAAGGTACGAGTATTATACATGAGCAGTGGGAAGGCACGGATACCCGTGCGAAGGCACGAGTATTAATATACATGAGCAATGAATACCCAAATTTTGTATGGGTCAAAATCTTCCTGATCTTTTGCTGAAATTTTCTTCCTTTTAACAAAATATTCATCCAAAACCATACTCCCAACATAATAAATAGAAACCATAAACCACCAACACTTGATCTTACCAAACTGATGTTCTGGCTTTCCGTTACCATTGTTTCTCTCACAATATTCATTCTTATAGGTTATAGTTTTCTTATTTTTGTTCAAGTTCTATTAATTAGTTTTCATTTTTTTTACCTGTCTTGTTTCTTCTCCTTAAACGAATTTTCTTCTAGTCTTATTACAAAAAGGTTTGACGTGTATTTGAGGTGTGAAACACGCAATACTACAAAATATATCACAACAATTGTTTAAATAACCGTAGTAATATCTCATATTCACTCGCCTGAATTTTTTATTTAATTGAAAGACATTTCACCACAACCCATAATAACAATTGTTGTGATAGATGAAAGGCTACTTGTTTTGATTCTCAATGAAATTATGGTACACATATCACTTATGTCCTAACCACTTGTCGGGACATTGATCTATGCTATGAGTTAAACAAGGATCATACGCGTAGATTGATATTCAACAATATCAGCGCATGAACATGTCAAATGTTCCAACATCATCCAAACCAACTGAGAACAACTGCTTCAAGCTGCTATGTATTCAGCCTTAGCCGTGGATAGAGAAACACAATTATGCTTTTTGCTGAACCAAGATATCAGATTGTTTCCTAAAAAGAAGCATCCTCCAGATGTTCTTTTTCTATCATCAACACATCCTGCTCAATCAGCATCACAATAACCACTTAACACAGAATTGGAACCATGAGAGTATAACATACCATAATCACATGTACCATTGACATACTTCAAGATTATTTTCACTTGGTTGATGTGACTCACCTTGGGATCATCTTGATATCTAGCACAAACACCTACAACAAAATCAATGTTAGACCTGCTTGCTATGAGATATAATAAGCTTCCAATCATACTTTTGTAAAGACTTTGATCCATATTCACACTTTTTTCATCTTTATACAACTTCAGATGAGCATGATCATGTGTCCTTTTGTGGCTAGCATTCTCCATTCCAAATTTCTTAACTTTATTCTTGGCATATTTACTCTGAGATATGAATATAGAGTCTTCCATCTATTTGACTTGAAGACCAAGAAAATAAGTTAATTCACCAACTAGGCTCATCTCAAATTCAGACCGCATTTGTTTGACAAAATGTTGTACCATCTCCTCAGACATCCCACCAAATACAATATCATCAATATAGATTTGAGCAATCATGAGCTTCTTTCCTTCTTCTTTAACAAAGAGAGTCTTGTCCATGCTACCTTTTCTGTAGCCATATTCAACAAGGAATTATGTAAGTCTCTCATACCAAGCTCTTGGAGCTTGTTTCAATCCATATAGAGCTTTCCTTAACTTGTAAACATGATTAGGTAAATTAGGATCAATGAATCCTTTGGATTGTTCCACATAAACTTCCTCATTTAAGTAACCATTCAAGAAATCACTCTTGACATCCATTTGATACAATTTGAACTTCAAAATGCAAGCAACTCCAAGAAGTAATCTAATAGATTAAAGTCTAGCAACAAGAGCAAAGGTCTCATCAAAATCAATTCCCTCAAATTGAGTGTATCCTTGAGAAATCAGTCTGGATTTATTCCTGGTAACAACTCCCTATTCATCAGATTTGTTCTTGTACACCCACTTAGTTCCTATCACATTTGATCCTTTAGGCCTTGGGATAAGATCCCAAACTTAATTCCTCTTGAATTGAGCTAACTCCTCTTTCATAACATTGATCAAGAACTCATCAGTTAATGTTTCTTTAACATTCTTTGGCTCTATCTTTGACACAAAACAAGAGTTATAGATTATTTCTCTTGATCTGGTAGTGACTCCTTTATCCAGATCTCCTATGATGAGATCTTTAGGATGATCTTTTTAAATCCTGATAGAGGGGCCCTTGTTGGTCTGACTAGCTTCAGGCTTAGAACCAGAGGGTTGTTCATCAATACTTCTGTCTTCAGTTTCTACTGGAGTTGCATTATGAAATGTTTCAACATCGTCCAGGACACCAGCTTCTTTGTTCAGGTCTTGATCATCAACAACAACATTTATAGACTCCGTCATTACTTTAGTTCTGGAGTTGTAGACTCTATAGGATCTGTTGTTGATAGAGTATCCTAGAAATATCCCTTCATCACTTTTTGGATCTAATTTTCTTCTTTGTTCACGATCTTCCAGAATGTAGCATTTACTTCCAAAGACATGAAAGTATTTCACAGTAGGTTTTCTTCATTTCCATAATTCATACAGAGTATCTGGAATACCTTTCCTCAAGGTGACTCTGTTGTGAATGTAGCATGCAGTATTCATTGCTTCAGCCCAAAAATGATAAGGTAATTATTTTGCATGTATTATGGCTCTAACAAATTCCTGTCTAGTCTTGTTCTTGCTTATACAATTCAATTTTGCTGGAGTAATGGGAGATGAGAATTCATGACTAATTCCTTCAGAGGAGCAAAATTCAGCAAACTTGGTATTCTCAAATTCCTTCACATGATCACTTCTGATTCTAATAAAATTGCTTTCCTTTTCTCTTTGAATTTTTTGACAGAGATCTCTGGAAACTTCAAAAACATCTGACTTTTCTCTGATGAAATTTATCCAAGTGTATCTTGAATAGTCATCCATAATAACATAAGCATATTTCTTTCCACCAAGACTTTCTACCGGCATAGGTCCCATAAAATTCATGTGAAGAAGTTCTAAGACTTTTGAGGTGGTAAGATGTTGAACCTTCTAATGTGACATCTTAGTCTGATTTCCTACTTGGCATTCTCCACATACTTTCCCTTCTTCAATTTCGAGCTTTGGAATTCCTCTGACAACTTCCATGGATATGATTCTCTTCATTTCGTTCAGATGAAAGTGTCCAAATTTCTGATGCCAAAGTTTTACTTCATCTTCTTTAGCAAGAAAACAAGAGGAGACATAATTTGAATCTTGAGATACCCATAGATTACAATTGTCCTTAGATCTGACTCCATTTATGATCAATTCACCTTTCTTATCTGTAACAAGACATTCAGATTTGGAGAAGTTTGCTTTTAGTCCTTGATCACATAGTTGACTGATGCTAATTAGATTGGCAATCAACCCCTTTACAAGTATAACATTGTCAAGTTTAGGCACTCCTGGGCAGTCCAACTGTCCAATTCCCTTGATTTCACCTTTGGCTCCATCACCAAAAGTAACAAAATTAGTAGCACGAGGTCTCATATTCACCAGCAAATGTTTGACACCTGTCATATGTCTTGAACACTCACTGTCGAAATACCAATCATTTTTTTATGAAACTTTGAGAGAGGCATGAGCTATCAGGTTGTTAGTACCAACCTTAGGAATCCATTGCTTATTGATCTTAGGTATGTTCTGAATTAGAACATGCTGAGGGGCAGGCTTAGGATATCCATAGAGTTTGAAACAGTAAGGCTTCAAGTGACCAAAATTTCCACAATAGTGACACCTCCATCTATGAGAATTTCCTCTTATGTAATTTATAGGTCTTCTGTTATGATGTTGAGACATCTGATTCAACATCTTTTGTGTAAGCTCAAAATAAGCAAGATCCGAGACATGTTCTTTCCTTTTGTCAAACCCTAGACCAGTCATATCTCCGGCTATCTTTCCATCTTTCAGAATCTCATCTAAAGTTTTTTAACTACTGTTCAACATCCTGACAAACTTGGTCATTTGATCAAGTTTGGAGTTTAGCAATGTTACCTCATTCTCCAACTTGGAGATGGTTTCCAGATGCTCTTCATTCTCAATCTCCAATTGAGATATGATTTTCTTTTGTTCCTCTCCTTGTTGGCACACTTCTTCATTTTTGAGACATAGTTCTCTATAGAAGGTAGCTAACTCATCATTCATCATCACTGAGATCAAAATAATATCTCCCAGTTAGAGCAGTAGCATTCTTAACAGATTATTCTTCAACTTCACTTTCAGAGTCCTCATCTGACCAAGCCACAGTAAGACCCTTTTTTTTTCTGATTCTTGAGATGTGCGGGGAATTCAGATATGATGTGGCCAAAACCTTCACATCCATAACACTCAACTCCTTTTCCTTAAGAAGAGTTCTCTTCAGCCATTGTCTTTCTACTAGAGTCTTTGACCTACTAATGGCAGATGAGTTGTTCTTGACATTTGTTCTTGGCTTCTTGTCTATCTTTAGCATTACTTTGTTAACCTGTCTCCCAAGAAGAACTATAGCATTAGATAGGCCTTCCTCCGCATTCATATCACATTCTTCTACTCTATCTTCAGTGTTGGAAGAAAAAGAAATATTTTTTCTTTTCTTGTTAGATTTGTCACTTATTCCAATCTTAAAAGTTTGAAGAGATCCAATAAGTTCATCCAATCTCATCTTGCTAATGCCATGAGCTTCTTCTATGGCAGTGACCTTCATGTCAAATATCTTAGGTAGAGATCTGAGAGCTTTTCTTACTAACTTTTCTTTAGATATTGTTTCTCCAAGAGCACCAGATGCATTAGCTATCTCAAGAATATTCATATGAAAATCATAAATACTTTCATCATCTTTCATCCTTAAGTTTTCAAATTTTGTGGTGAGCAGCTGAAGTCTTGACATCTTAACTTTGGAGGTACCTTCATGAGTAGTTTTGAGAATATCCCAATCATCTTTGGCAACAATACAGGTATTGATCAATCTTAAGATATTTTTGTCAATTCCATTGAATATGGCATTCAAGGCTTTAGATTTTCCCAGAGCAAGCTCATATTCTTCCTTAGACTAGTCCTCCTCTAGCTTTAATTCTGTAGTATCCTTCCCATCTTTGTCCTTTACAACAGGGTGTTCCCATGAATAGCTTTCCAAGCCTTGTTATCCAAAGACTTCAAGAAGGCAACCATCCTTGGCTTCCAGTAATCATAATTAGTTTCATCCAGAATGAATGGTCTATTCACAAATCCCACCTTATTGTCCATTATACCAGAAAGTAACTTCCCTAGATCTCACCCAGATACTGAGCATGATTCTTGCTCTAATACCAATTGAAATTCTGGTATCAGATATGTGATGTCGAATAATATGTTATGATATTACTATCTGAACATTAACAAGGTAAATACAGAATAAAGTATAGCAGCAATAACACAAGAAATTGTTAACCCAGTTCGGTGCAATCACACCTACTATGGGGGCTACCAAGCCTGGAAGGAAATCCGCTATTAGTAGTATCAATTTAGAGTTAAACAATCCTAGTTTACATCACTCACTTAATCACTACCCAATGCAATTTATATCTAAGAACTCTTAGATAAAAGAACCCATTTTCACTCTCCCTCAATCACACACTGTGATTATTAAACAAAACCTTACAAAGAAATAGAAGAACACTCTTCCAAGACAAACAACTTAATCTTTCTTAAAATCTTTAATCAAGAACAAACACTCAAGCTTAAAAGCTTAGAGTGGACAAATTACAACTCAATAAAATCAGTCCAATTCAAACATCTAGGTGATGTTAAAATGTAACACAAACACAAACACACACACACACAAGGAAACCCTAAAACTCAAAAGCACTAAGCTTTACAATACATAAAACATTCCACACGATTACAATTAGGTTAAGCAGCTTGTATATAAAGAATTTTGAATGGTTCTGGGTCAGATCAGGAACTTCCAAAGATATGAAATCAATAATTACTCCAAATCAAGTATGAAAAGATCTTCAAAATCTCCAAAAACAAAACACATATCAACTTCTGTATTTGACAACAAATCTCCCTTGATTTTCGCATATACTTGAGCAAATCACATAAAGAAAAACCCACTAAAAAAGTGCAGAAATTAATCAAAAGTTTCTGCATTAGGACAACACAGATGTTACGACATCTGATCTGACATCACAAAAAAAACCTGTACAAATTTTCTTCAAGTATGTCTGAGACATCTTACAAGACATTAGAACTCATGATAATGTTTTTCAACATATGCAGCCAAACCAAGAACCTTCACTTAGGAATATTTCTTGTGAATCCCTCACTAAACATGCATTCATTTAAATTGATTCAAAAAATGATAATATGAAAATTAGGTTATATTTGAAAACTAACTTAGATCAATCAATGTTTTTCGAATTGCATACATCTTATAATTCATCTCTGGTTCTTTAACATAGAATATTTGGTTCAATGCCTCAAGTTCTTCAAAACAACGATTCATTTTGTTATATTTTGAAACATCAAATTTTTTGAATTTTTTTGAATCATCTTCGCCACTGTCACCATAATATTCATCATCATCGATTAGAATAATGATGATGATGACTCAAAATTAGTCACAAATTGATGTTTTGCAAAATAAACTATAAGAGAGTGAATTTTGCTTTGAAGAACTTGGGGCGTTTAATTAAATTCTATATGTTAAAGAGCGAGAGATGAATTACAAGATGCATGTAATTTGAAATCAAGCAATCCATATATTTCAGGAATAATTTAATTTTTCAGGTTATTATCTTCTAAATCAATTTGAATGGTTGTATATGTTTATCGAGGGATAAGGAAAAAAACAAACAATCCATATATTTTATAATAAACTCATATATATATATATATATATATATATATATATATATATATATATATATATATATATATATATATATATATATATATATAGGGCCGGCCCTGTGCAAGAGCAACAAGCTCTACCGCACAGGGCCCCAAATAATAGAGGGTCCAAATTTTTTAAAAGATGCAATTTTTTTCATTAATATTAATAAATATATAAAAAATATTATATAAAAATTCAATAAAGTAAAAAATATTATGAAACTTAGTACATAAAAAAATGAGATGTGTCAAATGTTAACATAATTATAATTAAATTTATTTTTAATTAATATATAATTATATTTTTCTATCATTTTTAATTTTTAATTTTTTTTTTTAAATTAGGCATATTTTTAAAAATAAAACGGGGCCTCTGGATTTATTGGGCCGGCCCTATATATATATATATATATATATATATATATATATATATATATATATATATATATATATATATATATATATATATATATATATATATATATATATATATATATATATATATATATATATATATATATATATATATATATATATATATATATATATATATATATATGATCAAATAACACAAGATGTCAAAGTTTAATTTGACACCAAATTTTAACCGTTAATAACATTCGATCAAAGATCATATAAATAGCCTATTTTTTAGGGAAAATAATGGACCGTATATTTTTTTTTATTTCATTTAATGTGACGATTTGATCAATCATTTTAATGGTAGGGATTTTGTGTCAAATTAAACTTTGACACCTTGATGCCATTTGATTTGATCTTGTCCATTGTCATTTGGTCCCGGTAAATTAACGAGTTTTTGATTTTAGTCCCTATAATTTTTTTTGTCTGAGTCTCTATATCTTCGTTTTAGTCCTTAAAATCAAAATTCGCAGGAAAGCTGTGAATTCTTACAATATGAAAATACTCTTTTATTATATATATATATATATATATATATATATATATATATATATATATATATATATATATATATATATATATATATATATATATATATATATTCTCTCTCATTCTCCTCTATTAATATTTACAATATGAAAATACTCTTTTGTCCCTAATACAATTTATTAAAATGCAAAAATACCCTTATATATAAAGGGTATTGTAGTAAATGTTACTCCATCCGTTCCTTTTTAAATGTCACTTTTTTTTATGTTTTTAAAGATATAAAAAAAGTTAATTAATACTAATAATTCTCATTTTATTTATATTATCTCTAATTATTTATTATATTCATTTTACCTTTTCTCTCTCTGTAATAATTATCTAGGGATAATTTTGACAAAAATGCATTCAATACAACCTTGAAAATTTCAAGTGACAATTAAAAAGGAAAACAAAATTATTCAAAAAGTAACACTTATAAAGGAACCGAGGGAATACTTAATTTTATTTATCTTGTCCATTGTCCATCAAACATAGCATATGATAAAAATTCGTTAGTACTTTAAAGATCTATAATATGTTTTTCTGTTCAATATTTATCCTTTTATAAATCAAATGCACCCGAAATATATTATTTGAAAACATAATAGCATAAAATATACACACATAAAAATATGATAGCTAGAATACTAATTTTAATATTACAATTGAAAAAAATGTTATAAACTGATTAAACAAAACAAAACAAACCAAAATAGTTAATTTGATTTGGTTCCAATTTTAAAATACACCAAAAATTAAATCAAACCAACCCGATGAGAATATCATCGATTTAGATTTTTTTTAAAGTTTATTTAATTAAATAGATCTGACTTAGGCTATGTTTGGATTGATGGAACGTAACAGAGCGGAGCGGAGTGGAACATAGCGAAGCGGAATGGAGTGGAGCGGAATGGAATATAGATCACACTCTATTGTTTGGATATCTTATTAAAAATATCATATTCCATCACATACATCCCAAATTGGATGGAACAAAAAATGAGGATTTGGATGGAATGGGATGGAATGGATTCCATCATGTTCCATTCCATTCCATCAATTATTTGCAAATCCAAACAATAGAATCATTAGTTACCACTCAATTCCATTCCATTCCATCACATCCTACCAATCCAAACATACCCTTAAACTATTAAAAAAGCTTATGAAAACTTATAGGCCGGCATATTTATATATATATATATATATATATATATATATATATATATATATATATATATATATATATATATATATATTAAATAGATTATCCTATATATGCATATATATTAGAAAAAAATGATACATATGTTAACCTATATATGTATATATATTAGAATAAAGACTAAATAGATCGGCTCATATATGCATATAAAGGTCAGTCTATAAAGTTTCTTAAGTAATATGAAATAATTGAGAACGTTAATGAGAAAAAGGCTTGTAAATAGATTTACAGGTCATACCAACCTTTTAAGTTTATTGTAAGACAAACTCAGACCTTATAAAACCTAGCCTAATCTAACATATTTCCACCCCTAAACATGATTATATCTATGTTCTAAAAGTATATTCCATTTTAAAAAGCCAAAGATAATAAATTTAATTTAATTTTTATTATAAAGAAAAACTAAACTTCTGCTTACACACAATCCTCGTTTCAACGACATTTTCATTTCAGTCTTATAAATAAATAACAAAAATGAAGATATGATAAGCATATTTCATTATGATATGCACACACACAATCCTCGTTTCAAATACCCGGCACAAACCATTGAATTAGAAATTAATATTTTTTTAGCTATTATTATAAATAAAAAAATATGTTTTAAATCTGTTGATTAATTTATGTATTTAATTTATATATAGATCAAATATTTTAATTACTTAATAAATAAATAAAAAATTGTTATGTATATATAGTTACTTTAGGAGAGACTATAGTTTAAGTTTAACTAATCAAACAAACGGCATTCTAGATGTTTTAGTAAAAAATGCTCGCAAAATGATTTATAAAAAAATATAGGGTTAGTAGGTATTTACATGTAATGTTAGCAATTTTTTTTTTCTTTCCATTTCTGTCTTTTGAAAACGACGTTTTCAGAAAAATCGTTGTCAAAATCTGCATTTGACAACGATAGAAAATAAACCGAAACACGCTTATATTTCAGGAGGTGAATACCTATTAATCCAAAAATATTTTATACAAATCTAAAAATACTTTTGATTATAATAATCTATATAGTTTAATTAAAAATATATGTCGATTGTTTAAATGTATTACTAATAATCTTGTTTTACTGAAAAATATTAGATATGGAAAAATACAACCACCTTCCCTAAAATTTACTAAAATAACATCACACTCTAATTTTATAATATACAATTTTCTCCTTTAAATTTCTATCAAATACTCACACATTCCTTCTTAATTAATTTAGAACATATTTACTTGATACTATGATATTGAAATAAAAAAAAAATTATTTAATCTGATAGTATAATCAGGGTTTTAAAAGACGATCGCGGTCGCTTAAAGTTTTTTGCGCTCTCGATCGGTACTGATGTCGCGACACTGATTGTGGTCGTCGCGGTGTGAATTAACCACAATTTGTTCTTTAATATAGAAAACCGTGATAACACTATCGATATCGACATTTGCAAAAGCTGTTTCGTCGCGGCAGTTTTCGCAGTCGCGAACTAGTTTTTAAAACCCTTAGTATAATTACATGTAGTTGTTATGTTAGTAGCCAAAGTGCTAAACCAAGTACAACGTTCTGTTCAATTTAAGACCGATAGATCAATCCAAGAAACCTCTCAAGAACAATATCTGTCATTTTCTCCCTTTTTATCTTTATCCCTTGTTCTTCCCCCGTTTTCTCCTGGTAGTTATGATTATCATCTTCTTACATATCAATTTTCCATAATACGTGTGTTCCTTTATAGGTGATTTCACGATGGCATAAGTGCTTGTTTTTCAGTTTATCAGTTTTTCATCATGCGAGAGATGAAAAGAAGACGTCTCAGAATTTCATCTCTCCACGAATGCACTAAGCATATTGTGGTTGACCAGAGTGTAATCGGTCATTCATAGGTCACTCAACCCAGAAGCGGTCAGAACCGACTGAAACCACTGCTCATCCGGTTGAGCCAATGCTAAAATCTTCCTCCCATGGTTCAGGAGCTTTTAGAGATCAGTCTCCTGCGAATTTCCAGAAATAAATGCCAATAAGAATCAATGTCAGTAAGAATCAATGTTTGAAATAATCAGTGTTAGTAAGAATCAATGTTAGAAATAATGAATGTCAACAATTTAAATTAACGTAAAAAATTAATAAAAAATTAGACTAATGTTACCTCTTTGTCCCAAATATGTCTGGAAGTATGGTCTAGATACAAAGGAAGTAGGGACATATCAGATGGACCCCTTTTGAAATCCTTTGGCTTGACATCATCAACCTCACCATCTAGAGGTGGCACTGGTGCATCAGGATCATCAACAACCTCACCTTCAGGAGGTAGCACTGGTGCATCCAAATCATCAGTGGAAGGTGGTACCAGATCAACAAGAGGTGGCACAGGTGCATCCTGGCGCCTACGGGAGGATGGGGGAAGTGACGCGTCAGCTGGTGCATCCTATCTCCTGTAGGATGAAGAAGAAGAAGGTGGAGTGACCTGAGATGTAGATGAAGTGTCCTAAGGTGAAGGTCGGGCCCTAGGAGTGGATTGAGCCACATGAGTAGACTACGCCCCAGTAGTCGATGCGTTTCCCTGGCCAAAGGTACTTGCTACCTCTAGAACCGACTAGTTCCGCTCCGCCAAACGAATGCGTGCTTGGAAATTCGTCCAAGTCTCAATCGGTTTGCTCTGTCAGTCACTATGCATGCAAGGTAAAATTAGTCGTATAATGAGTTTACGCAAAAAAAACAACACAAACAAGAAAATTATAAAACAAAAAATAAACTAAGGAATTTCCGAAGATATATCAATGGGAACCTTCTGGAAATGTATCTTCGGAATTTTCCAAAGAAATGAAACATTGAATTTTTCCAAAGATGTATCTCCGAAATTTTCTGAAAGTCATAGGTCGTGACATTGGTGTCCTATACTATATAAAATGTGAAAATTAAAGTCCTGATCATCCATTTGAGCCAACAAATAATACACGCACTTACTCTAAACTATATTTCATCTGATTTCTAAACATTTATACACCTAACAATGGATTCTAACTCGTTTACAACAAAATTCTAATATTTATCGAAAACTCGAAAAATTTACCCGAAATTTATGTTTTGGAAGATGTTAAATAAAGAAATGGATGATGCTTGATGATTACTTGAGCCTCAGACGGATGAAATGTAATTTGATGAAGTTGGAGAAATTTGGGAATGAGAGAGTGGAAGAGTTTTGTGAATGAAAATGAAAAGTATGAGAGGAGAAGAGTCTGACACGATAATAACCTCCAAAATATTCCGGAGATATATCTCTGGAATATTTTAACGTTCACTTAATTTTTGGTGCATTTAGAGATATATCTCTGGAATAATTTAACGTTCAATTGAAATTTTGTGTGTCCAGAGATATATCTCCGAAATCAAGGGGCATATGTGGAAAGTCACATGGTGTGGAAGAAGTTCATAGGATGAAAAAGAAATCCCCTTACAAATGTCCTTTCAAAGTAAGTTCTGGAAAATTATTTGGGTATTACCTTACAAAGAGAGAAGGATAAATGTAAACCTAGGAAAAAATATATTAAGTATCGGTAAATATGGTGGTGCCCAATACTAAGAAATACATCTAGTGACTACAAATTCTTGAGGAAAGAAGGAATGTTGGGTTATTTTTTGTTGTGGCGGGGTTTAGGGTTTAGGCGGCGGAGTAGTCTGCATCTGTTGTCCTTTCGTTGGTGTTTCATATATTCATCCTAAGTGCTTTTGGCCTTTGTTTTTGGTCTTCATGGCGGGCCGCAGTTCGTTGAGTATCCTTGTAGAAGGGTTTTATGTAAGAAACTAAATTTTGTAGTTAAAATATTTTCGGACACTTTTTCTACTATACTTCTACTGGTGGAGGTTTTACTCAAAAACTGCCTTTTCTTATTTCTCTGCTTTCTTACTTGCACTTCTTATCAAAATGACAGCATAAAAGGTCTTTATATAGACTCACAACCTTTAGCTATTCTAGGAGACTTAATAACTAGTAAATACTATTAATTTGCCCACTATCTCTTGGCCTTCCAATTATAACAGACTCTTAAACTCTCCATTAACTTAATAGTAAAAACTCATTAACTATAACATTAAAGTTTATTCAACAAAACTCCTCTGTAAACTTAAATGTTTCTTCTATCCATCATGCCTATCAATTTCTTGCCTCTGTCGAAGATTTCTTTTGATAGTGGTTTTGTGAAAATGTCTGCTGCTTGATCTTTACTTGCTACATGCTTCAATTCGACATTTCCTTCCTTCACGTGTTCTCGAATGAAGTGGAAGCGAACGTCAATGTGTTTGCTCCTTTCATGATTTACTGGATTCTTTGCTAACTCAATTGCTGACCTGTTGTCAACTTGTATCGTTGTTGCACCTTTCTGTTCTAGCTCCATTTTACTCATCAATCTTCTGAGCCATACTGCATGACACACACACCAGGATGCTGCTACATATTCTGCTTCACATGTCTCCATTCTTGCGACCGGTGCAAATACTTCGTCATAATCAACTCCTGCTTTCTGTTTGTATCCCTTCACAACAAGTCTCGCTTTGTATCGTTCTATTTCTCCTTGAGCGTTCATCTTTTTCTTGAATACCCACTTTACACCAATGGGTTGACTACCTTTTGGCAATTCAACTAGCTCCCAAGTGTTGTTGTGATTAATCGCCCTCATCTCTTCGTCCATGGCAATTTTCCATTTCTTGTCTCGTACTGCTTCTTCAAAACTAATGTTTTCAGCGTCTGCCAAGAGACATACAAGGTGCACTTCACTTGTTGAATCATACAAATCTTGCAAACTTCGCATTCTAGGTTGTAGAGGTTCATCTTCGTTGTCAGAATCTTCAATGTTTGTCGAAATGTTTGGTGGTACAGCGACAAATGATTCTTCAACTTCGACATTAGCTTCTGTCGAACTGTTCCAGTCCCACTTACTTGCTTCGTTTATTCGAACGTCTCTACTCACTATCACCTTCCTTCTTATGGGATCAAATAGCTTGTACCCTTTTGTTTTCTCATCATACCCAATGAGTATGTATTTCTGACTTTTGTCTTCAAGCTTCGTTCTTCGTTGATCTGGTACGTGTGCATACGCCACACTACCAAATACTTTGAGATGAGAAACTGTTGGCTTCTGTCCACTCCATACTTCTTGTGGTGTTTGATCTTCTAACTTCGAATGTGGACATTGATTCTGAACATAAATAGCACATTGTACAGCTTCTGCCCAGAATTCCTTCGGCATGTTCTTGCTTTTAAGCATTGAACGAACCATGTCAAGGACTGTTCGATTTTTCCTTTCAGCCACACCGTTTTGTTGAGGTGAATATGGTGCAGTTAGAAATCTCCTTATGCCCTGCTCTTCACAATACTTCATAAAAGCTGTTGAAATATACTCACCACCTCTGTCAGATCGAACAACTTTGATGTGTCTGTCAGTTGCCTTCTCCACCATTACTTTGAACTTTTTGAACACCTCGAATGCTTCAGATTTTTCTTTCAAGAAATAAACCCAGGTTTTTCGTGAGAAATCGTCGATAAAGGAAATGAAGTACCTTTTTCCACTGAAAGATTCTGGCGTGATTGGCCCACATATGTCGGTGTGAATCAATTCAAGGATATGCTTAGCCTGATATTCTGCCTTCTTTTGAAATGAGGTTCTTGTTTGTTTGCTAAGTACACATTCTTCACAGAACTTTCCTTCATAATCCATATCTGGTAGTCCATGCACCATGTTCCTTTTCGCCAACCTTTTCAAACCAGCATGATGTAGATGACCAAAGCGTAGATGCCACAACGACACTTTGTCTTCGACATTGACCTGCAAACATTTTTCTCGAACGCTTCTCAAATTTAGTTTGTATATTCGATTTCTCCCCATCTCGACTTGAGCAATCAGATGCCCTAGCTTGTCCTTCAAATGCAGTATCCGATCTTTCATAAGTATCGAATAACCTTTTTCTGTAAGTTGTCCCAAACTCAAGATGTTGGTCTTGAGATCTGGTACATAATAAACATCCTCGATTGATCCAATCAAGCCATCCTTCTACAAGTAACAGATTTTACCCTTGCCTTCGACTTTCACTTTCGATGCATCTCCGAAGGACACATGACCATCTTCAATCTTTTGCATTTCTTTAAACAGGTGTTTGTAACCACACATATGATTACTTGCTCCTGAGTCAAGATACCAAACATTGTCATTTATGTTGATCTCATTTTGAGCCATCAAGAGAAAACCTTCATTTGCTTCAGCTTCCAAAGTTAGATTGGTTGTTTCTTCTACCTTCTTTTCGATTCGACAATCTTTTGCAAGATGTCCCACTTTATCATAGTTATAACATTTGAATGAGTTGCAATCCTTCGCATAATGACCATACTTGCCACACTTGTAGCATTCAAAGTTTGAATGGTTCGACCTACCACCTCTTTGATTACGTCCTCTGCCACGCCAGTTTTGTTGGATCGACTGTCCTCTCCCGAAATTGCTGCCTCTACCACTTCGACCACTGTCATGTCCTCCACGACCACGTCCTCTTCCTTGAAAATTTTGAGAAAAGAGTACCTTTTCGTCTTTGATTTGCTCCTTGGTTTGATTTGCGTCCTCTACTCCTTCTTCCTTCTTTTTCATCTTTCGTTGTTCATGTGCTTCGAGGGAACCAGCGAGGTTTTCGACTGAGAGTGTCGAAAGGTCCTTCGACTCTTCTATTGCACACACAATATTCTCAAATTTATCTGTTAAAGATCTCAAAATCTTTTCGACAACTCGTGCATCAGTTACTGTTTCGCCATTTTTGGTGAGTTGGTTCACCACCTTTTGTACACGCGTGATGTAGTCAGATACATTTTCTGACACCTTCATCTGCATCCTCTCCAATTCTCCACGAAGAGTTTGGAGTCGAACTTGATTTACTCGATCTGCTCCTTTGAACACTTTCTCTAGCGTGTCCCACGCTTCTTTCGACGTAGTCGAACCGGCAATCTTTTCGAAGCCTGATTCATCAACAGCCCTAAACAGCATGTATAGTGCCGTTTTATCCTTCGATCGCGTCTCTTTCAACGCCTTGTTTTGAGCTGCCGTATATCCCCCAATATCTGTTGGTTCTTCAAACCCATCTTTGGTCACCTCCCACGCGTCTAGAGATCCGAGAAGTGCTTTCATTTGGATACTCCAGTTTTCGTAATTTAACTTCGTTAGCCGTGGCAACGGCATTTGATTCATCATGTTTGCCATTAGCTCTGATGCCAATTTGTAAGAAACTAAATTCTGTAGTTAAAATATTTTCGGACACTTTTTCTACTATACTTCTACTGGTGGAGGTTTTACTCAAAAACTGCCTTTTCTTATTTCTCTGCTTTCTTACTTGCACTTCTTATCAAAATGACAGCATAAAAGGTCTTTATATAGACTCACAACCTTTAGCTATTCTAGGAGACTTAATAACTAGTAAATACTATTAATTTGCCCACTATCTCTTGGCCTTCCAATTATAACAGACTCTTAAACTCTCCATTAACTTAATAGTAAAAACTCATTAACTATAACATTAAAGTTTATTCAACATTTTATTCTATATTGGAAATCTGCATTTTCCCTCCAAGCATTGTGCAGTGTGAAGCTTTCATAGCAAGCTTGTCGGTAGATCAAGATGTACTTCTTGGTGCCTTTGTGCTTGTGTTCTTATCAGCATCAGAGCGAATTTCCAGGTTCGGAGAGGAGCCCTTCATTTGGTGCAGGCTCGTTCCATTTTTAGGGACCTGCTTGTGCTTGGCTTGGTTTGCCTGGGGTTTGTAGTCGTTTCTTGCGGTAGCTCCAAGCTTTTGAGGAATATCGGTTTGCATTTCTGGAGATTTAAAAATCATGACCTTGGAGTATGCTTTTGCGTTGTCTTTTGAGTTAGAAATTCTAGGACGTTCTAATTTGGAGTATCTTCCCGCATTATTCTCGGAGCTCATCCTCTTTGCGTCTGAATCCAGGTCTGATTGCTAGAGTGCTTTTCTGCTGTGGGCGTGGGGAGTTCTGGTGTGGTTGTCCTGGCAAGGTGCTCTCTAGTATCCTTGTTGTAGTACAACTGCTTGCTTTGGTCGATGTGAGCCCTTTCATTGGTTAAGATGGCTATTGATTTTAGATGAGTGTTTAGCTGTTTAGTAAGAAAAAATAAATATTCACAAGACCCATTTGAACATAAACATATATTTCAAAAACTAAATTTTTTGGATTTTATAAAAATATATTTCAAAATATTACAAATTTTCTAGATTTATTTTTTATAAATTAAAATATTAATTTTGATTTATTATAACATAAACATACTTTATATACATTATTCTATGATGGTGAGAGATGACTACCCATCCAACATATATTCTTAAGAGGAATGATATTCTTAAACCAAACCTAGGAAGAATTATCAAGTGGGGTCCACAAATTTGAGAGTTTGACATCTCATACAAGCCAATAGAATACCTTAAAGGCAAGTGTTTTCAATTTTTGTAGGAAAACGGACAGAGAGGTACCTTAAAATAAGATACATAACGGCCAGAGAGGTACCAAAAAATAAGGATGTGGCAAAAACCAAAGTCCTACTAAAATGGCTGACAAAAGAAGGGGAAACAAGTGGTGGAAGAAATTCATGAAGGACTGCAAAAACAACATCTAACATTTAATGACAGGGGCCCTTTTTTCCCAACTTGTGGTGCTTATGCAAAACTCACATTAATCATGTGTGTGAATATGTTGTCGTGTGTGTAACAAGTAAGAAAGTTTATTTGTAAGTTAATGACTAAAAATAAAAGTGAACATCTAAGTTAATGACTGAGACTATTTAAGATTGATATAAAATTTCAGCCTTAGAATGCACATAATGCAAGATGAATCAGAATTTAAATCAAATGTGTAATATCATATTGTTGATTAGACAACTTGTTATAAACCAATCATGTTTATAATAAATTCTGGCTATATGATCCACTCACCTATATATTCAGATATTTTTAAAAACCAACATAAGCCACATATTATCCTACTACAGAAAAGAGAAATGAATTTAAAATTGATCATCAAGCTCTTCAAATTGAACTGATGTTTTTTTGCCTTCGTCGCGCAGCTGATGGATTCCATAAAAACTTCAACCTCCTTCCTCTTTCGATGAAGTCGCTGATGTTTCTCCTGCCAAAATTCTCTTCAAAACATTTTCGTACCCCGCGTCAATCCGTACGGTTTGGCCAAAAAGCACAATCTGAGTCAACTTTGCATGATCATGTTTCTCCGATGGTGAGCACAAGATATTCTCACTGTCATTCTCCGATGGGACAGTCATTGATGTTGTAGCATTAGGATCAAATGGTTGTTGGAGATTAGGATTAAATAGACTCAATGGAGACTTATTATTGATGTGAAGGTCTGATAAAGAGAGACCAAAAGGATCATGCCTGGCTCCTTGTATACCAGCAGGACCAGTTTCTGGTAAATGAAAACTTGGAATATTTGTAAAACTTGGCATTAAAAATTGGCCATTAGTGGGGAAAGCTTGATGTTCAAGCAATCTCAGTTTCTTCCTTGATGGTGGCAAGAAGGTGGAAAAAGAGATTGCAGGCATGTTCCATAATATTTCCACTTGCCACGGATTCACCATTTTCATATTTTTAATTAAATCAGGTTCATCCCATGTAACCTAAAATGTACGATATCAGAACATTATTCAAAGCTGAAACAAAGTTGTAAATGCAACTAGCTCAAAGGATTATGTAATAAACAAAGTCTATACCTGCAGAAGTCTCCAAAGAGAGTCGGGCCATGCTGGATCAGCAGCCTCAACAGAAGCAATTGTTCCGACACACAAACGTGTCTTTGGCGAGTCTTCGGTTTCAGTGGCCATCTTGAACTTCATTCCATGACACCATCTAATCTGAAGTGCTTTTCTAATCAAAGAAGTTTTCACAAAATACTCGGGAGTACCAACCCGAGGATAGTAAACGACATCAAACGGTTGCATATTTACTCCAAGTCTTACTGCTTCAAGAACATGTTCAGCCTTCACTTTTCCCCTAGCCATAATCTTATCACTTATTCTCGATCCATTTTCTTTATCAAGCCCTTCTTTATAGACACTGCTAGGGATGTAACTATACATGTTGCTCATACATTTTATTCTATCATGATATAAATGCCCTAATCTCAAATGCCATAGAATGGCTAGAGCTACATTATCTGATTTCTTATTGGTAAAAACACTAGAAACAAAAGCTATATTACTATCTTCATGATAAGCATCCAAGTAATATAAGCCATCATTCTCTTTAGCTGAACAATTCTTCATCAAGCCCTTCTTTACCTGTACAACACATCTGTTAGATTCAAAAACTACATTGCAGTCTTGCTCTTTACATAGTTTTGATATTGAAATCAAATTGACCTCAAATTCTGGTAGAAACAATACATCCTTTAAAACAAAATTATTAGCCAATTTCACATCTCCATTGGTTGATGTAGTAAGAGAATTACCATTGGGAAGATTCACCTTTATAGAATTGATCTTATTGATGGGGCGAAGACGTGATGTGTCTAGCGGTATCTGAACTGCAAGCGCACAGCCTATCGCAGTAGTAATAAAAAGATGTCGAACCCACAGGGACTTTGTAATCACTCTAGTGCTAGAAGGTCTGCTAGTTTAGCTAAGGCGAAAATTTTTCACGATTATGGTTTTAAGGATTAAAAACGGGAATTAAACTTAGTTAAGGAAATAATGAGAAGGCAGTCGGTATGTAATTATATTAACCTATGCGGGTCAATCTAGTATAAGCTTATAAAGATGTTTCACTTAAATAATTCTGTAGAGATTACCAGTTTAAAAACCCTCGACTCACACTCTCATGGTCTTATCTCAGATCTTACTCCTAAAGCCCTATGCCTGCTCTCGCTAGCCCATAAGTGTTTAGAAAATAATTTTTGAAAACTTAATAAGTCTAATTCGTTTTAAAGCGCTCTCGCTGTATTTAAATCAAATGCCTAACTTTAGCTATCCGGTTAAAATCTCACACTCTCGTGGTCTCGATCTAACCTATTTCACTTTTCTTACTCTCGTAACAAAAAGCTTGATTTTAATTATAAAAAGCCACAGCCATAATATAAGTTCTTAATTATTTTTAGCTTAGATTCGATTTATCCGTTTTGGTTTGGTTTATTACATACCGACTCGATTAATTTAGCTACTCATATTTATTAAACCAACAGACAGATACAAAATGAAATAAATAAATATTAAAGCATGCATTATATAATAATAATAGAAACTTAACATAAATAAATAAATAAATAAATTCAATATAAATTGCAAAACAAAAACCTGAACAATTTAATTCTTAGACTCTTTCTTCCACAAATCGGCAAGCTTGGAGTGTCGGAATCGAAATAAAATAAAATAACAAGTTCTGAGGCTTAAAGAAATTTAATTGAAAATAAAAATTTCCTAATGTTGGAAATTGTTATTAAATGGGTTGGAAATTAAAGGAAAACACAGCAAGAACAAGAGCTGGAAAATAAACGGGTTGAAAGAAAAAACGGCAGAGCTTCCGCGTAAAAATTCAATAATAAACTCTGTACTTTTTCATTTGATCCTTGGGTATTTATAGAAGAGGATTTTGGCAGTTGAATGAGTAGTAGCGTGGGCTTCGTTCTGTTTTGAGAGAATCCAGGAGATGTGGTGTACTGGGTGTTGCTGCAGTTGAGGGAAAGTAGGAGTCTCTGAAGACTCGTTGCACGTTCTCAATTAAATTCAAACAAATTTAATAACTTTTTCTTGTCACGTTCGTGACATGGTGTAACGGTCAGATTTCTTCAATTAAGCGCGTCACGGTCGTGACATTGGAGTAACGATCGTGAGACCTCTAATTGGCATGTCACGGTCGTGAGTCAGTTGTGACGACCGTGAGAGCAACAAAAATTGCAGACTTTAGCAGAATTGATCTCTTCCTTTTCTTTTCATGCTAGATTTGGTTCATTTGATCTTTTTCTCATAATTTGGCTCTAGACATGTTATACCTGCAATGTGACATAAAAACTCGAAACAATCGGGAGTTAAAAGTACTAATGTACGATAAAACAGACTAAAAACATAGTAATAATGTGATACGAGTTATCGTTATCACTTATCATGTTTTAGAAACTGTTCTGGACTGGGCCATGACGTTATGCACGACATGGACCATTGCTCGTCGGATCCAGGCCCAAACGACCGGGCACTTGGAAGCATCGGGCGAAGGTCTTTTCCCCCACTTCAGAGGGACGTCACTTCACCAGCTTGACTGTGCGGCGGGAAAAGAGTGCATTGCCCGCTCAATGATCTTCATCCACAGGTCACCGACCCATGTCACGGGCATCTAAGCCACGTCGGGCAGACCCATGTCTACCAACTCATCTGGCCCGTCACCCAACTCCCCTGTATTATCTCCTTAGGGATAGGGGCAGTTGGACCAGGGAGCAGACCTTTGGTCTAGGTCTTCACGCTTCTTACGCGTCCCCTGGCAGCTCCTCCTTGGGCCTAGCTAATCCAGCCCATTAGGAGCCTTGGCCCAGCGCTGGGGGCTCAGTATAAAAACCCTTTCATGGCAAAGGGTCAGGTATTATAACTTACTCTCTGATAACCTTATTTTGTACCTCTTCTAACTTAAGCATTGGAGCACCTTGCAGGTACACCCCCTCTCACTCACCTCACTCTCTGGCCCAGTCTACAACCCTTGGAAGGCCCTCCTGATCAGGTAAGATCAGTGGCGCCGTCTGTGGGAACTAGCTATCCCCATCTTCATCAACAGAGGATCAAAGCTCATTTATTTCTGTCCTTCCAACATGGTCGGAGAACAACCTAGCGAGCGCAGCCGTCCCCTCGTCGACTACACTATGGACGACGGCCCGCAATCCCATGAAGCAGACGCTCGAGACGGTCGTCCAGCCACCCCGTCTCCAGAACCCCAAAATAACGGGGATGCCCCTCACGCTCAAAACCTAGGGGCAGAGACATTTCATCCCATCCCCGTTCCCGTTGAGGGAGACGCCACGATGATTGCCATGGTAAATGCCCTCAATCAGGCAGGTTCTATGCTCTATCAGCAGCACGAAAGAATCATGGCCCTCGAAGCCGAGCGACAAGAAGCCCGACCCCAGCAGGAGAGGAGGACACAGCAACGTCCAGAGCCAACAAAGAAGCGCGGGCGTCGCTCTCCCGAACCCCACGTCAGCAGGGCACGCGCCCGTCGTGACAATGGTCGAGCGGGAACTTCACCAAGGCGCGGGCACAGCCCCGTCAACAATGAATTATCTCCACTGAGGAGCAACGAGGAAGACTTGCACTGCCCCCTGTCTCGGGCAATAATGGAAGCCCCGCTCCCCAAAGGCATGGAGAAACCACCCAATCTAGCTGTATATGACGGGACCACTGATCCCGACGACCACGTCGACAACGTCAACGCAATGCTCGACTACCGCAATGATATCACCGGTCATCTCAAATGTCGACTGTTTTCAACAACCCTCAGGAAAGGGGCCATGGATTGGTACAAAAGCTTGGCCCCCGAATCCATTACATCTTGGAGGGTCATGAGGTCCATGTTCACCAGGCACTTCACGGCTTCCCGTCGTCACCCCAAGACTGAGGCGACCCTCGAAGCCATAGTGCAAAAGAAGAACGAAACACTGCGCTCATACATCGAGCGATTCAACCAAGAAGCTGTCGAGGTGGATACCACCGAACACATGAAGAAGTACCTCCTCGAAAGAGGGATCATGCCCGGCAGTGAGCTGAGCAGAGCCGTCGGGATCGAGCCTCCCCGCACATTGAACGAACTTCTGCACAAGGCCCAGACCTACATTAGATACGAGGAAAAACAGGTGGCACACAATGCCCGCAGCGGACGTAATGCTGGGGATACCGAACATTCCAAACGCGAGGACCCGAACATCCCCCGTCGCAATGGGGACAAGCGAAGAGAAGAAAGACCCCGCGAGCTCCGAGAAGGAAGAGGCCCCGCGGGCCGATACAGCGAGTACACCTTACTGACAGCTCCTCGAGAGCGCATCCTCGCGGAATGCATCAATTCTGAATTTAAATAGGGCAGAGTCAGGTTCCCAAAACCATCTGCACCAAAGCCTCACACTGACAAATCTAAGTACTGTCGATTCCACAGAAGCCACGGGCATGTGACCGAAGACTGCGTCCATCTGAAGGATGCAATAGAGATTTTAATCCAAGAGGGGCACCTAAAACAGTATACGAGGAAGAACGAAACCCCCAGACATGACGAGGCAGAAAAGAAGAGACCCCGGGAAGAAACACCCCCCGACAACTCTCCTTACCAAGTGGCCCTCTGCGTGTCACGCCCGGAAGATTTCTTCCTCCCCGAGCCATTGCCCGAAGGCAGAATCGCTGCGCTCAGCCCCTGGGAAGACTTCCCAACTGCACTGGTAATATCAGGTGGGGGAATTAACGGTGAAGCCGTTGCCCTTTCAGTCAAGCGCAAGTTCGACGAGCTCCTACTGACTGCCCCCGAGCAAAAGGCGACGTTGACAAAATACCGGGGGAAATCCAACCCAATATCCTTCTTCCTGGAGGAACTCCCGGGCGGATCCCCAAACTCGGGCATCCCACTATTGATCAGGGCAAAGATGGCCCAGTTCGACGTCCGACGCATCCTAGTCGACCAGGGCAGCTCGGTGGATATCATGTACGTCCACCTCTTCAAGACTCTGAAGTTAGACAAGACCAACCTGGCCCCCTACGTCGGATCCGACCTCCAAGGATTCAATGGAGCAACAACAAGACCGTGGGGATATGTCGAGCTCCTCGTCACCTTCGGGGAGCAGGAAACGGCCAGGGAAATCAAAATCCAATTCCTGGTCGTGGACTGCCCGTCCCTTTACAATTGCATCTTCGGACGACCAACACTGGCCGAACTCACCGCGGTCCCATCCACCGTCCACCTGAAGATGAAATACTACACCAAATTGGGCCGCGTGGTCACCATCCACGGCGACAACGAAGCTGCCCGGCGGTGTTACGACGCGGCAGTAAAAGGACAGGCCGTGGTCAGCACAAAGAGCAGCTGTAACAACAAAAAACTCAGGACCGAAGACCCTCCCCGGGGAGTTAACGCCATCGACCTCGACTGTCGCATTGGGCTAGACGAAACCGAAGAAGGGAAATCCACCAAGGAACGATCTCTCGAACACCCGGTTCGACCAATCCCCGACGGAGAGTTCGAGCTCATTCCCCTCGGGGACGATCCAGAAAGGACAGTGAAGATAGGCAAGGGACTGCCCGAGGGAACAAGAGAGAAACTCGTGGCATGCCTCAAGGAGAACTCTGACCTCTTCGCATGGAATGCCGCAGAAATGCCCGGGCTGGATCCTGAGATCGCGTGCCACAAGCTAGCTTTAGACCGGGCAGCCAAGCCCATAGCACAGCGTAGGCGCAAACAGTCGCCCGAGAAGGCAGAGGCTGCCGAACGAGCTGTAAAAGACCTCTTAGAGGAAAATTTTATTTCTGAAGCCCAGTACACAACCTGGCTCTCTAATGTAGTCCTCGTTAAGAAAAATAATGGAAAATGGCGTATGTGTGTTGATTATACTGATCTTAATAGGGCTTGCCCGAAAGATGCTTTCCCCCTCCCTAATATAGATATGCTCGTAGACAATTCTGCAGGTTTTAAACTCTTGTCCTTCATGGACGCATATAGTGGATACAACCAAATCCCCATGTCGCCCACAAACAAGAGACACACAACATTCATGACCCCAACAGGCAATTACTATTATAACGTAATGCCGTTCGGGCTCAAGAACGCTGGTGCTACGTACCAACGCATGATGAACAAAGTCTTCAAGGAAGAAATAGGGGACATGCTCGAAGTGTACATGGACGACATGATCGTCAAATCACACGAGGAGGTTACCCATGCTCGACACCTATCCAAAGTTTTCGAGCAGGCTAGGCAGTGCAAAATGAGGTTCAATCCCGAAAAATGCACGTTCGGGGTACGGGCAGGAAAATTCCTGGGGTTCTACCTCACCGAAAGAGGGATCGAAGCCAACCCCGACAAATGCCGAGCATTCTCAGAATTCCCGACCCCGAGGACCAAGAAATCAATCCAATCCCTCAACGGAGTGCTCACCTCACTCTCCCGTTTCATCGCCAAGTCCGTCCAGCATGCACTGCCATTTTTCAGACTCCTTCGCAAAGAGGCCAGCTTCGACTGGACCGACGAGTGCGAGCAGGCATTACTCCATTTAAAGAAGGTTCTCTCCGAACCCCCGATCCTATCACGACCATTGGAAAAGGAAACCCTATACCTATATCTCTCCGTGGCGACCGAGGCCGTCAGCGCCGTCCTAATAAGGGAGACCGATGACGGACAAAAACCCATCTATTTTACGAGCAAAGCACTCCAAGGCCCCGAGCTCCGATATCAGTAAATCGAAAAGGTCGCCCTGGCCCTCATAAATGCGGCGAGGAGGCTACGCTATTACTTCCTCGCGCATACGGTAAAAGTAAGGACCGACCAGCCGATCAAACAATTACTCGGGCGACCAGATATGGCCGGCAGGATGCTCAAATGGTCACTAGAACTCTCCGAATTCGACATACAATACGAAAGTAGGAAAGCCTTGAAAGCCCAAGCACTGGCCGACTTCGTCGCGGAAATGACCCACTGCCCGACACCAGCAGACGGCGCCCACAAGTGGACGATCTTCGTCGACGGCGCCTCCAGCACATCAGGCAGCGGAGCCGGGATCATCCTCGAAAATGAGGATGGGCTCCTGATAGAAGTTTCATTAGCACTGGCTTTCCCGACGTCGAACAACCAAGCCGAATACGAGGCTTTTATCGCGGGCCTGAGGTTAGCCGAGGACCTGGGAGCAAAAGAAGTAAAAATATCCACAGACTCCCAGCTCGTGGCCTCACAAGTGCGAGGAGAGTACCAAACCAAGAACGACAACCTCATCGAATACTTGTCCCTTGTCAAAGAAAAACTTAACAAATTCGAGAAATGGGAAGTTCAACACGTACCTCGCGAGCACAACACACGGGCAGATATCCTCTCAAAACTAGCCAGTACGAGGAAAAAGGGCGGAAACAAATCCGTAATTCAAGAAATCCTTCCTCGACCTAGCATCGACAAACTACCTCCTCCATTCGAGGTCAACGCGATCGGGGACGCCCATTGTTGGATGACGCCCATCTACAATTACCTAACAAGAGACGAACTCCCGGTTGACCCAAAAGAGGCGGCCACTATCAAACGACGAGCATGCTCGTACGTATTCCTCGAGGGTAAACTCTACCGTAGAGGGTTCTCCATCCCATTACTTAAGTGTGTCGAGGAAGAGAAAGTTCCCGACATACTTGGAGAAATACACCGGGGAATTAACGCCCAACACCTCGGCGGGCGATCGCTCGCACGAAAAGCCCTTCGCGCAGGCTACTACTGGCCGACCATGCAAACCGACTCAAAGGAGCACGTCAAAAAATGCGACAAATGCCAACGGCACGCCGACATGCACCTCGCGCCCCCGAATGACCTAAAATCACTGTCGTCCCCGTGGCCCTTCGCTTGGTGGGGCATGGACATCCTCGGACCCTTCGTCACCGGATCGTCCCAGAACAAATACCTCATCGTCGGGGTGGATTACTTTACAAAATGGATTGAAGCGGAGGCACTGGCTAAAATAACCGCGCAGAACATTCTCCGGTTCTTTAAACGCAACATCCTCGCTCGGTTCGGCATACCCCAGGCCCTCGTCACGGACAACGGGACACAATTCACGGACGGAGGATTCCAGGACTTCGTCGCCAGCCTGGGCACTAAACAACATTTCACGTTTGTCGAACATCCACAGACGAACGGGCAAGCGGAGGCGGCCAACAGGGTAATCTTACGTGGCCTTAAACGGAGACTCGGCGACGCAAAAAGGGCATGGGTCGAGGAACTCCATAGCGTCCTATGGGCTTACCGCACGACACCACATTCCACCACCGGGGAGACCCCATTCCGACTGACTTACGGCACCGAAGCAGTCATCCCGGTGGAGATACGGGAACCAACGAGGAGGCTTGAAGAGCCCCTAGACGAGGAAATGAACGACGAGACCCTAAGAGCCGAGCTCGACCTAGTCGAAGAGATCCGTTCCGAAGCAGCCCTAAAGGAAATGTCCCTCAAACAAAAAATAGCACTACGCCACGACGCGAAAGTCATAAGAAGGGAGTTCCAGGTCGGCACCCTGGTCCTCAGAAGAAACCAGAAAAAACCAAAAGAGGGAAAACTGGCCGCCAACTGGGAAGGCCCCTACCGCGTCCGTGATAAGACGGGCAACGGAGCCTATTACCTGGAAAACCTACAAGGGGAAGAACTCGCTCGACCATGGAACGCAGAAAAACTTAGACAATATTACAGCTAAATGTATCACGGGGAGACGTGGGTGGTACGACCACGCTCTTCGTCTCCAAAACCCCAAAGAGGAACCGCAAGACCCGGGGACGAGCCGGGGCCACACAGCGAACACAACCCTCTCCGACGATTGGGATCTTGATCAAGACTCAACGTCGAAGTACCACGACAGGCAGGGCACCCAGCTCGCGATGGGAAAGCCCAAGCCTCGTGGCCGGAGTTCGAACAACGAATCCGAGCTTCGATCCAAACGGGCATCAAGCCCGACACTTCATCGGTTCCCTAAACCGAGGAGATTGACAAGGTCGAGCAGAGCACATATTTATAAAAGTAAATATCACACATACACGAACACAATGAATGACAACAAAAACATTCATATATTTAAAACAATAACGGCCGAAGCCAAGTACGCCCGGAGGCCATATTACACATGCCTGAAGGCCAAAACACATCACGGGCACGCAGGCCACATAATAAGGCACGCAGGCCATAACAAAAACTATAAATCAAAAAACACAAATAATCAAGACTCCGCCCGGAGCACTTCCTCTTCCTCCTCTTCCTCAACCCTCAGCTCTTCCTCGGCTTCAAACGGGCAAACGATCTCTCCATCCCTGACACAATAGTTATGGGCCGACCCCTCCGTCACCAACTCAGGGTTTAGAAGCCTAAGTTGTTCGACAGCATTGTCGAAGCCCTCCTTGAAAACGGCCACAAGGTCTTGGTTGAGAGAGCGTATATGCCCCAGCAACTCACCGCGAGAACCAAGGGCACGCTCCTCCTCAGTCTCATCGGCCAAAGAACGGACCTTTTCCTCGAGAGATTCAATCCGAGCCCGCAGGCCAGCATTGTCCTCGGTCAGCTTCTGGTGATCGACCACCTGCTCCTCCAAGCTCGCCTTAGCAGCCTTCAACTGGTCCCGCTCCTTCTTGGCCTCTTCCAACTTCTTGCTCAGCCCTTCCTGCAGCTGATGCTCCTCCTGGTAGTCCGACAGGTCTTTGGACAGCTTGTCCTTCTCCGACCGGACCTGCATGAGAGCATCCTCCAGGGAGGCAGTGGAGACCGAAGTGTCAGTCAAGACCATGGCCGTCTCCATCACCCGGATGACAGCCGCCAGGTCCCTAGCCAACTCCTTGCGTCGAGCACCAGCATCTTGGTCTAGAATAGCCTTTGCCTCAGGCGCCGGCACAACAATCGCGTCCTCGGCCTTAAAGAACGACCGTTCTACGTAGCAAGGAGGTAGCAAGTAACTGCCCGGTCCACCACCCGGACTTCCCAGTGACGACCTTGAAAGAGTCCCCGCCGGACGCTTCCGTTTGTGGAGGGGAGAGGCCGCGGGCGACGGACTGTCAGGTATATCTATCGCCCGAGGAGGAGAGGAAGGCGTCGCGCTTGCCGCATTCGAAGTCCCGGCCCCAACATCACCGGCGGTCTCCAAGACACGGGCCACAGTTTTCTTTTTCTTTTTCGGCACCCGATCAGCCGCACCGGCCTGATTCGCCAGCTTCAAGACTCGATCACGCGTACTGGGCATGGCACCTGCGAAACATTACACACAAACATTAGCGAGCGAAAACATAGACAAAAATAAAAGACTAAGCAAAAACTGCCTACTCAATAACGCTAGAGCTTCCTCCTCGGTATCACACTCGAGCAAGGCCTTCGTATTGATGTAGCGCGTCTCAGTAATTGGTGCTCCGGCCTCATCAAGGTAGGGCACGCCCCGTCGATTCGCCCAGAACCCCAAACTGAAACTCTGCATGTAATCAACCAGCTTCTTATACGCAAGCCTATCCTCAGTGCCGAGCATCGCGTATTTGATCCTGTAATGGGCCGTGGAGAGGTCGAAATGATCGCGTTGCCACCTCAGCGGTATCTTCGACATCAATGTCTCCTCCCCGTCTGGTGCTCGTTGATAATAATACAGGGAGTGAAGGGCGGCACGGGTGATCGGCATTACCACGTACCAGCGACCCTTGAAGTGACGGGCAGAGTCCACGTACGTCTTGAACAGGCGCACGGGCTGTTTGAAAGAGACCCAACTGTGACGCCCACGGGAGCCAGAACGCTGGAGATGGAAGACGTGGAAGAAGAGGGCTCGAGTACACCCGATACCGAGGAACTGGCAGACCAACTCGAATGCCCGCATAAAGGCGAGAGCATTGGGATGAAGTTGGGACGGCGCCAGCCGAAGCCATTTGAAGATCGACATCTGGAAAGAATTGAAGGGCAGTCTGATCCCCACCTCCCGGAAAGCGAATTCATACATAGTGAACTGCTTCCCCGGGAAATGATGGCATATGCGGTCCTCCTCCTTAGGGGCACAACAGTACCAGTTCGGTGGGTCCTCCCGGCTTATGTTTTCGACCACGGTGTAAGAGGGGATAGCCTCATCGCAGAAATATGATTCCTCCTCCAAAGGCTCGTCCGCAACCCAGGAGAAATCAACCTGCCCGGAAGAGGAGGCGTGCTCGGTACCATCCCTGACGCTCCCATCCCCTACAGGCAGGCGAGCAATGACTGCATCTTCGGTCGAGGACCCGGAATCTTCCCCCCTCGGTCGTAAACGCCCGGTAACACCTGAAACGCAGACAGAAAGAGTGAATTCGACGTCATATCAAATACACCCTTCCACCGCAGGTCAAGTGAAAGGGCGTAGCAGCAACAGACACTAACTGTGCCCAACTCAGAGACACGCACGTTCTTAAGAGACCGGGCAGAAAATTCACACAGCTTATGCAAATATTGCCCGACATGTGTAATTTCTGCCCGGTACAGTATGATCCTAACCCTATTTTCTACCATCTACAGTACATCTACAGTCCATTGCACTATTCCTAAGTCAAATCTAACCACATACTACAAATATAGCATACATTTGACAGAAAACAGAAAGGAAAATGATGGATTACGGAAGCAAAATGGTACCTGACATGAAGAAGTTGAAAAGGAGACGGTGGTGCACGGGCAAGGGACGGTGGTTCAGACAATAAGACGGGCGGAGACGGCGGTTCAGACGGTTGGACGACCAGACAAGAGAGATCTTCAGAACTTCCGGTGGACGTAGGAGCGAAAAAGTGAAAATGAAGTTACTCAACTTCCTTTTATAGTGCCTGGCGCGTGGACCAACGCGCTAGGCCATCATTACCTACTGCCTACGCCGTCTTTGCACACAAAACGAAGCGACGCCATTAAGTCTGAGACACGTCTATCCAAAAAAGAAACTGAAACGACACCGGGCACCTGTCCGTCTCCCCGACTCGTCAAGACGCCATATCCCCGTGTCGAGCCCTCGGCAGTTACGAGGAAGATGCATACCCACCGATCACTCTCCGTCCCCGACGCTACCGTGGAAGGAGGAGCTCGCAAACAAGTCTATTACGACCTCACATGCCGAACATGTATCTCCCCATCGACACGGGGAACCCCCAGTTGCAATATAAGTCATCACTCTGACTCAGAGACTCGACTTGGGGGGCTCCTGTTCTGGACTGGGCCATGACGTTATGCACGGCATGGACCATTGCTCGTCGGATCCAGGCCCAAACGACCGGGCACTTGGAAGCATCGGGCGAAGGTCTTTTCCCCCACTTCAGAGGGACGTCACTTCACCAGCTTGACTGTGCGGCGGGCAAAGAGTGCATTGCCCGCTCAATGATCTTCATCCACAGGTCACCGACCCATGTCACGGGCATCTAAGCCACGTCGGGCAGACCCATGTCTGCCACCTCATCTGGCCCGTCACCCAACTCCCCTGTATTATCTCCTTAGGGATAGGGGCAGTTGGACCAGGGAGCAGACCTTTGGTCTAGGTCTTCACGCTTCTTACGCGTCCCTTGGCAGCTCCTCCTTGGGCCTAGCTAATCCAGCCCATTAGGAGCCTTGGCCCAGCGCTGGGGGCTCAGTATAAAAACCCTTTCATGGCAAAGGGTCAGGTATTCTAACTTACTCTCTGATAACCTTATTTTGTACCTCTTCTAACTTAAGCATTGGAGCACCTTGCAGGTACACCCCCCTCTCACTCACCTCACTCTCTGGCCCAGTCTACAACCCTTGGAAGGCCCTCCTGATCAGGTAAGATCAGAAACCATTCTATATTGTGACATATATGATGTGTAGCTCTTGTATCTAATATCCACCCTACACTACTTTTTGTATTAAAATTAGCAATGTAAGCATTACCTCCTTTTGCAAGATTGATGGTTCCTGTTTTCTTTTCAAGTAATACCAACAAATTCTGATATTGCTCCTTTGTCAAAGTCATGTTGCCATTATCACTGGTTGAAGGCACTGCATGTTTGTTTTCTGATTCATCAGCTTCTACCTGATTTGCATAAGATGAACTTCCTCTACCAAGATTGGGTGGATAGCCATGTTTCTTGTAGCAGGTGTCCACGATGTGACCATTTTTACCACAGTGTGTGCAGACCTTCACATTACCTCTTCCTCTACCAGCATAGCCATGACCTCTTCCTCTACCAGCATAACCATTTCCTCTGGTATTAACAGTATTGATCATACTAGCTTCTTCATTAACATTGCTATTAGAAAACACAGTACCACATATCTTTCTTTCTAGTTGCATAACCATAGAAAAGACCTTATTGATTTGAGGTAAAGGATCCATGAACAACACTTGTGACACAACTCTATGAAAGTCTTCATTCAATCCAATCAAGAACTGAAATATTATATCTTCAGCTCTAAAGCTTCTGCTATTACTCATAGCTGCACAAGCACATGCTATGCGACATGTACAACTTGGCATTGGTCGATATTGATCTAGTTCTTCCCATAAGCTTCTTAATTCAGTGAAATAGTCTGATATCTTCTTGTTTCCTTGCTTCAGATTGGATATCTCTTGATACAATTGTGCAACACGAATGCGATCTCCTCTCATGAATCGATCCTTAAGATCATTCCACATTTCAACTGCACTATCAATGAACACTACACTTTGACCAATTGAGGGTGCTATTGAATTTATGATCCATGTATGAACAAGATTGTTGCATCTTTGCCACGTAAAATAGTTGAGATCACTCTTTTCTGGTTCTTCGATCGTTCCATCCACAAATTGAAACTTGTTCTTCATTGCCAATGTTCTTCTCATCTTCATTGACCATGCGTGATAATTTCACCTGATAATGCAGGTGTAACACATACCATAGATGAATTTTCAGAAGGATGAACATAATAGGGATCAAATTGATCCTGAACTTGCGTATTGTTGTTGTTGTTTCTTGTCATCGTAACAGAAAGATAACATAAAATCAAAAGAATATGGAAACAGAGTCTTCAATCTGGCATTGATACTATATATGATTTGTGATTTTCCTAATGGCATTGATACTTCTGGCAGGAAACAAAAGGTACTTAATTATTAATTGTGTTTAATTAAATGGACATATTTCATATAATTCAGATGCTAAGGCACTGTTTGTATACATTTATATTCATCCCCTGGTGGTTTTGTTTTGCTATCTTTTTTGTTTATTTATGCTTTCATGAACTCATTTTCTACAATTAAATGTATTTTTATTAGTTTACAAAAACAATTTAGTTTATCGATCAACATAAATACTTTTTCCCAGTGTTTGTATGATACCTAAGAAATTGCTTACAAGATGTCTATCAATTGTTTTTAATCACTTCTAAGTTCGAAGCTTCTTTTTTATTTCTTCAGAGTTGTGATACTTCTTTGTTGCTGACTTGCACTAGAAGAAGATAGTCTGAACAGGAACATGACAGACGTTTTGGTTTGAGGAATTTTAGGTACATTGGTACCATCAAAGAAGCTTTGGTTTTACATTTTGCAGTCAAATGATAGTATCTCTAAAAGTTTTAGGAATTTTTACCTATAGATATTTGATTTCAGTGACAAACGACGAATGTTAAGAAAAATTATTTTTTTGTAATGGATGAATAATATATCTTCAACCAATCTTATAATACCATCTAATTTTACGTATATAATTATTTATTAAATAATCAAATTGTTTTTGTATTCAAAGCATTTTATATTGAAGATAATCATAGTCAACTTTAAAAATTGGATAAATAATAGTTCACCTCAATTTTTTTTTCTATATTTGCTATTTAGTAGACAATTCTTACTTTCTTTTTTTTCCTCAAAACTTTAAAAATTTATTTGTAACCGTTTATCATTTTAAAAATTATTATATGATGATGTATCTTTTTCTTCCTTCATCGATGATACATGGCTTAAAATAAAATCACATATTAGAATATTTTTTATGAAAGTTGCATAGAATTTTTCTTTTACAATAAACTAAAACTTTAGAATTTTTTTAATATAATCTACTTTTTCAAAATAAAATTAAAAAAATATTTTCAAAAAAATTTACCAAAATAACATAATTTCAAAAAATGTGAAAGAGGAGACGTCATATTAAATGATGCACACATTGAAAATAAAAAGTATATGTCATTTGATATGGCTGCAACATATCAGTTACATCATACCAAATGGTGCATCAGTATGTAGGGTGATTCAATTTTTCAAAAGGTCGTGAATGCATGACAGAACCTTTTTTCAAACACTAATATAAATAAATCAGATTAACAAATGCAAATGCATTTAGATGGATCAGAGCATACAACAATGGACAACAATGGGGACACATGACTACAAATCTCGTGGAATCAATGAATTTTGTATTCAAAGGTATCCAAAACCTACCGATAACCGTTTTGGTAAGGACAACCTAATTTAGTCTCGGAACACTTTTTGACATTAGACGTTCAAAATGAAATTATATCTTTTAGATGAATCTAATGGGTTAGATGAATCAAATGTTCTAGATTAAACCACGTGTCCCGTAACAAAAAGAAATTGAATCAATTTTTTTATCATTTTTTGTTATTTGTTTGACAATCCTGGCTTTCTTGTCCCGTAACACCTATATATTTCACTTAAAATATTATTACTCTGACTTTTAAGTAGAAAGAAAATACTTACAATTATAATTTTTATATGAAATCAACTAACAATAACTTTTATACATGATTATTTAGAATTTTTTTTAAGAATTAAACGAGTATTAGGGATACTCAAATCCTATCTAATACAAAAGCGGAGACAAAATTAATTTCTCCAAATGATATTGGTCGTTCAACCATAGAAGCCTTAAAAACCATTTTGACGGGAAAATTTTTTATTGGCTATCAACCAAATTTCTACCAAAGTCTCTTTATTTCTATAGAGAGGAAATCTATGTGCCAATGTTACACTGTTGGAGGAAAGTTATTACGTACGCATGTCTAGACTATCATGCTAAAATAGTCCTTACCCTAACCCCTTTTAAATTCTAAGCAATTCTAGTCACTTGTTAATTTAGATTCACAAAAATCACACATCTTGTCGATTTAAAATCTACATTTAAGAATTCGTTGCGCTACTCAAACAATTAAAGAGTATTGAAAATCGATTATCATTCATCCTCGAATGTCAACGAATGACGGTTCAACAAGTTTGAGCACCACTAAGAGTGCCAAAATTAATGTCCCTGGTGGTTTTTTTTTTCTATGGTTGTAGCATTAGCATTTATTAATGTAATGTCTTTCAATTTTATCATTTGAGTATTTTGTTAATGTAATTTGGTTTCACTTTTCAGTGATATCAGTAATTTTCTGTCTTGTGTCATGCTCCATTATTAACTATGTATGACAACTCAATTATCAATTTGTAATTTCATAGTTTTCTTCATAAACTAAACATTGTTCCACTATAAGTATACTTGACCAATTCTAATGTTATTTAAACTTATAAAAAAAATTTAATAAAATTTAATAAAATTTGTTTTGTTTTATTTTGATGTAACTAGTTGTATTTTTTGCATACTAATTATTTGTTCCAAATATAAGTATTGTTTATACTACTATTACTTGTTCACTCTATTGGTTAGTCAATATAACAGAAATGCTAGAATTAGCAACAAAAAGTGCCCAAAGGCCAGCAAACCAGAAAACCAAAAACACAATAAACACAAAATAATGTTCAAATCTAACACTGCACAAACATCTTTTCCTTTCATTTTGCATCATAGTGGAAATTTTATTCATTTCTAATTCTTACCTCAATCTTCAATCTCCACTGTTTCTTCTGCCAAAGTATCTTTTTTGCGTTGGCTCTCGGGATCACATTCCACTATTCCATCCTCTCACCAGAGGAACACTATGGCAGGTGTTGTAGAGGATCAGAAGAAGAACTAGTGATTTTCTTCTCAGCATTTTCATTTTCCGAGTCAATTTGTATTGTTTTTCCAAAAAGTACAATCTGGGTCGGCTTCGCATGATCCAGTTTCTCTGACGGCTGTGTAGAAACTGATATTGAGCGCGAATCCTTCGCACTGGTGCTCTCCTTTTGCAATTCCGGGTTATCTAATGGAATGTTTTCGAGGTGAAAGTCTAATTTGTTGTGACTAAAATGATCATGCATGGCTCCCAGCATGCCTGCAGTAGTAGTTTCTGGTAAAGGAAACATAGGAAGAGTTGGTGTTTGAAAGTTGTTCGGAAAAGTTGGTAGTGAAAATTGGCCATCCATGGGAGAAGTTATGAATTGAGGCAAGAAAGGGGAAATGTCCTGTATTATTTCAACTTGCCAGGGATTCAGCCTTTCTGTATTTGCAGTTAAATCAGGAAGATCCCATATAACCTAAAAAGTATGATATCAGAGGATTATTCAAAGCCGAAACAAAGTTATAAATCTGAGTTCAGAAGTAGTATGTATTAAACATGTCTATACCTGCAGAAGTCTCCAAAGAGAGTCGGGCCATGCTGGATCAGCAGCCTCAACAGAAGCAATTGTTCCGACACACAAACGTGTCTTTGGCGAGACTTCGGTTTCAGTGGGCATCTTGAACTTCATTCCTTGACACCATCTAATCTGAAGTGCTTTTCTAATCAAAGAAGTTTTCACAAAAAACTCGGGAGTACCAACCCGAGGATAGTAAACCACATCAAACGGTTGCATATTGACACCAAGTCTCACTGCCTCAAGAACATCTTCAGCCTTCACTTTATCAGTATTTTGAGGTTTATCGTCTTTCTCTCTTGAAGGGTTAAATCCAAAGTCGTTTCTTCTTTTAGACCTTCGAATTCCAATATGAAGATCATTGTTTTCAGCCCTCAAAAACACAATTGAATCTCCACAATCAAGTTGCTTTTCAGATACAAACTTACTCCACCCAGTTGTTAACTGATGCGGGCCCCTATAAACATGTTTGAATTCCCATGTTTTACCATGAACATCCGTGGGATAAATGTGCTGGGAATTAGGGTTAACTAAATAATCTAATGAAGGAAAAATTGTTTCTGCACAAACCTTTGGACAACAAAATCCATTACAAGCACTGTATGTATCAGAAAGTGTCAACTCTTTTGTATAAAATTCGTATTTATTTCTAGTTACGGACGTATCATTGATGTCACCAACAGCGTCATCATCAAAACTAACCTCACTATTATTCAGAGGAACAAGGCTGAGTTTGGCATACACTTCATCGGTGTCAGGATCAGCCCTATAATGGATAGCTGCAACTCTACATGGAATTTGTGATGGAATTTTGGAGTCAGCACTAAAATGGACAGGTTCACATGCATGCTCGGCATGACCTTGTGGGAAGTAGAAGATGCTAGAGTTAACTTTTGGAAGTTGCACCACTCTTCCAGCAAGAACATGCCATAGCTCAGGATCCACATCTTTGTTCACATCTATCTTCTTCTTCTTTGACTCTCTATCGCAATCTTTTTCTTTTCCTTTCCTAGATCTTGGCATTTTAAATTCCATTTCTGCATGAAAAGGAAAGTTCTTATATGAATTAGACAGAAATTACAGAAAGAGTGATTGTACATAAATATCAGAGTATACTTATTTTCTTGAATCAATAGAGTCATAGCACTGGAAATTTGTAAAACCACACAGAAAGAAGAAACAAACATGAGAATTGAAACCCTAGAATGGAGAATTTTTGTTGAATCAATACTGTCTACAACATAATCACTCTCATATCAGTAACCCAAAAGAAAGATAAAGAAAGTTAAAAGAAAGTACCTTCCCTTATTGAATGATTCTTCAATCCGTGAGAGATAGATGTGAAGAGCAGTTAAGTATCTGAAACTTTCAAGTGAATTAGAGCTTCATGTAAAATTGTTTCTGAGATAGTGAGAGCCTCTGTACTTTGAAAGAGTTAGAAGACTAAAACAATAGGGTGAGTTAAAACTAACTGCATTGAAACGGTTATAACAAGAAAATAGAGGAGGTTACTCTTAAGGCAACTTATAAATCTTTTTTTTTTTTTTTTTTGTTAGAAAGGTGATTTGCACATAGTGAGTTAAATAACTCTAACAGATTCCATTCCACCTTTCTCCCTCTTGCATTTAATTTTAGTCATGTTTCTTGGATTTCACCTTTTTCTTCCTACCTGAAATGAGACGTTTTTTATTTATTTGATTTAGGGCACAGTTCCCTTTTATGTCAAGGAAATTCATTATTTCAAGTTTAAGCGTGAACATATGATATGCATTATTACATTGTAGTATAGAAGGTATAGGAGGAACAAGAGCATTAGATATGACTCTTGTGTGAATTATGAAGGACTGAGTTATGAATTGTGAACAACTTATGATTTTTTTTGTGTGGCTATAAATGACTTATGTGAGTTATGAATGATTGTACTATGTTCTCCAAAGTTCTCATTGTAACTTTCCCAATTTGCACTGCAACCATATTACACATACGAAACCCTAAAATTGAATTAGGATTGTTTGATGAAAATAATGCTTTGGATTGGTTGTTTCAATCAGAACAATTTTTTGGCTTCTACAATATTCCAATTGAGAACAGATTACCTATGGTAGCTTTTTACATGAAAGGAGAAACTCTAAGTTGGTATAAATGGATGTTCCAAAGTTAACAATTAACTGATTGACACACTTTTGCACGAGCTCTTGAATTTCGCTTTGGCCCATCAACTTATGAAAACCATCAAGCCCAACTTTTCAAACTACGCCAACATGGATCTGTGGCAGAATACCAAACACAATTCGAGAAACTTAGCAATAGGGTGTTGGGCTTACCACCGGAAGCTATGCTGAATTGTTTTATTTCCGGCTTAAGTCCAGAAATTCGAACTGAAATTGCTATTCATCAACCATATTCTATTTCACAAGTTGTTGGTCTTGCCAAACTCATTGAATCCAAAATAAAAGATTCAAAACCCAAATTCACTAAACCAAACCCCCATTACCCATCTACAACTTATACTACCAACCAACCTACACAAAAACCTCACAATCCAAATTTAACCAACCCAATTAATCCACCAATAACAACAAATCCCACAACTAACCAAAACCCAAATCGTTTTCCCATCCGGCGAATTACAGCAGCCCAACGAGAAGAACGACATGCTAAGGGCCTATGTTTTAATTGCGATGATAAATTCATTCCCGGTCACCGTTGTGCCGCTGGAAAATTTCTGCTACTAATGATTGATAAGAGGTTTCTAATGACAATGATGCCACATTTGAGCTAACCGAAACAATTGAAGAAGTTCAACATTCAGAGGAAACTTATTTTCAGCTTTCACCTTAAGCTGCCAAGGGTCAATTTTCTCCGAAAACTCTAAAATTTAAAGGTGTCCTTGATGGCCTAAATGTAATAGTACTCATTGACACATGGAGCACACACAATATCCTACAACCACGCATTGCTCAGCATTTAAAGATTCCAACAAAACCAATCCCCAATTTTTCAGTTATGGTGGGAAATGGATCCCAATTAGACTGTTGTGGGCTCTGTCCAGAAGTTCCAATCACTTTACAAGACCACCTCTTTCACATTCCCTTCTACTTACTTCCGATTGAAGGAGCATATGTTGTGCTAGGCATGGAATGGTTACGTACTCTTGGGCTATTGTTGGCATATTTTTCTATTCCTAAAATTTCATTCACACATAACAACAAAGATATCACAATCACAGGTGACTCCAAAACACAACCCGCCCAATCCACATACAATCAATTATGTCACATTCTCCACACATATTCAATCGCCTCAATTCATCTTCTCCTTTACCAACCAACTCAAAATTCCACAGAATCTCATGATTCCATATCCCACCTTCTACCTACACAAATTTGCTAATGTTCTACACCACCATTCCAACATATTCCAACCACCCAAAGGCTTGCCTCCCAATCGTCCTCACAATCATTACATTCCCTTGAAACCCAACTCTGCACCAGTTAACATTAAACCCTATAGATACCCCCACCCTCAAAAAGAAGCCATGACAACTATCATACAAGATATGTTACATGATGGTATCATCAAACCTAGCAATAGTCCTTACTCTTCCCCAGTTTTGTTAGTGCAAAAAAAAGACGGATCATGGCGATTCTGTGTTTATTATCGCGCACTAAATACCTAACCATTCGTGACCGTTTCCCCATCCCAACCATTGATGAGCTATTTGATGAACTAGGTTCTGCATTTGTTTTTACTAAGATTGACCTCTGGTCAGGCTACCACAAAATTAGGGTGGCACCCGAAGATACTCACAAGACAACATTCAGGACTTTTGACGGGCACTATGAGTTCTTGGTTATGCCCTTTAGGTTGACTAACGCTCTGAGTACATTTCAATCAGCTATGAATGATTTGTTACGTCCTTATTTATGAAGGTTTGTTCTTGTTTTTTTACGATATTCTTATTTATAGTTCTTCTTAAAAAGAGCATGTGGAACATTTGACATTCATTTTAGCCTTATTGTATTCTAACCAATTCTTTGTTAAGTTGTCCAAATGTGTATTTGATGCTGCTACTGTTGATTATTTAGGTCATATTATATCAGTGGACGGTGTAACCCGAGATCCTTCAAAGATTCAAGCTATGCTAGACTGGCCGAAGCCACGATCACTCACGACACTCAGGTTTTTTTTAGGCCTTACAGGATTTTATAGACGGTTTGTCCGCCATTACGCCTCTCACGCCACTCCGCTCACTGATTTATTACGTTTTACAAAGTTTACTAGGACTACAGCAGCTGATACATCTTTTAAAACATTAAAAATAAAAATGATGGAGACTCCGGTGCTTGTTCTTCCGGACTTCAAAAATATCTTTTCCCTTGTAACAGACGCTTCAGCAGTGGAAATTGGCGCATTCCTGTCCCAAGAAGGCCATCCTTTAGCTTTCTTTAGCAAGAAAATGTGCAACCGCATGCAGGCAGCTTCCGTGTACGTCCGAGAAATGTATGCAATAACTGAAGTAATAAAAAAATGGCGTCAGTACTTGATCGGGAGACGTTTTCAAATATTTACGGATCAAAAGAGTCTAAAGAATATTTTAGTGCAAACTATTCAGACACCGGAACAACAGAAGTGGGCCGCATAACTACAAGGGTTCAGTTTTGATATTTTTTACAAACTTGGTCGAAACAACCAAGTCGCAGACGCACTGAGTCGTCAACACACGTAAGCCACGACTATGTTCTTCACTATGTCATCTCTAATTCCATCCTTCTTGGTTCAACTCAGACGACACTACACAACAGATATAGAGGGTCAAGCCTTGTTCAGCAAATGTCAATCAGATCCACTTATGCAAGGGAAATTTCGCATACATGATGAATTACTGATGTACAAAGAACGAATATACATACCTGACATGCAACAATTCAGACAACACATTCTCCATGAGTATCATGCAACACCTCTCGGGGGACATTCTGGGATCCAACCTACGACTGCTCGGATAACTACTTCTTTCAACTGGTCTGGTCTCTCTAAGGATGTCAAACAATTTGTCCAACACTGCTCAATATGCCAGAAACACAAGTACCTGCCAAAACGAAAACAAGGGTTATTACAACCACTTGCGGTACCAAATCAGGTGTGGGAAGAATTGACAATGGACTTCATTACACACTTACCACCATCCTTTGGTCACAGTTATCTGGGTGATTTGTGACCGTTTGACGGCACTTCCTTGCGTTACCAACGAGATTTACAACACCGGATTTGGAACGCTGATTTACTTCAGAAATATGTCGTCTTCACGAAATGCCCAAGTGTAACACCCTAATTTTTGCCCTAAGATTTCTTCGCATTTCATCTGCATTTGGCTTACAAACAAGATCGCACTATTTCTTAATTTCTCCTCAGATGTAGGGTCTATGCTTCGCAGGGGATCACCATTGTTTTTACTTCTTTATATTTGTTTATATTTACTAATCTCTAACCAAAATACCAAAAAATATGTTGCAGTGTTCTTCTTCTCTCTGTGTTGCAGGTTTTCAAAGACAGGGCAATGATTTCAATCCAGATGCGTTTGTTCAGTTACAATTCGATTCAAATGGACGTTTGACCTAATCTTGGTCAAACTATCAAATAGATTGTTCAACTGCAAGTTATGGGTGCCAGTAGTTTATTCCTCAGGCAATGCGTATTCAAAAGTTCGAGCTGTGTTGTAGGTGAAAGTCATCAGTTTTCTTGAGCGGTGTTGCGTGTGAAGTATGGGTTGAATTTTCAATGTCCATTAGTTAATCAGTGCCTTATTGATTTATCTGAGGATTTATTTTCCTCAGTGTGAATTTGAATTATCAGGGCAAATTTCAGACAATGTCAGTGATTATGGGTGAATTTGCAAAGTGTTTCAGTGGTTCATTAAAGGCTGTTTTCATCAGTTGGCTTGTGAGAAAAATCAGAAGTTGGTCGTGGGCCCTGAAAAGTCATCGCTTTATATCATTATCCATTTTTTTTCGTTCAAACCATTTTATTTTCATTTCTATTATCCCTCATTATTCAATGATTTTTTTTCCCATTTTTCCTTTATCCAAATAATCATTTGTTGATATCCAATTCTATACCAATTATCCAAATATTCAATGACCATTTTCTTAATCTATTCTTACTATCCATTTTTTAATATCATTGTTCATTATTCATTTTAAACATCCAATTTTCCATTAAAAAAAATCACTTTTATCCATTTGTTATTCCTATTATCACATTAAAAAAAAAATATTCATTCTATATAATTCTTTCTTTTTCATTGTTATCTTTTCTTATAAATTTCCTTTATCACACAAAAAATATAAAAATTCTATCAAAACACTTTTCAGCCTATAACTCCACGTGACTTCTTTTTCGGTCACTTCCATCAGCCTTCAACACAGGCCCACATCACAACATCCACAAGTCCAACACAGCTTTACACGCGCAGCTGTAATACCTCAAAATTTGCCCTCATTCTTTTCACCTTAATTGGCTTGCGCTTCATATTCATCAGCATTTCTCATCAATTCATTAACATCATAGTAGTTCATTTCGTTGTTTCATAAGGCATGTGATCAGGACCCAGGGAAAGGCAAGAGGAAGTTTCGGATTTGAAAGTCAGTTACAAATTCTAACAACCACACACACTCTCACATTACACAAAACATAACAGAACCACAAAAAATTTCATAATGAAAATAATTTATTCCTAACAGGTTCATAACAATTCAAAACCAAAAACAAAGCAGTTACAAAGCAGTTACAAACTCTAACAGAATTCACAACTGAAAAATAACAAAAATTCTAGCTGAAGTTACCTGAAGCTTCTAGAGTATTCTTCCGGATTCTATAAATCAGGATCACTCTTCACATTGCAGCTTCTTCCCTTTTTTGGAACTGATAGGAACTGATAGGCTGAGACAATCTTCAAACCCTTCATTTTCATTCTCTCCTCAATCTCCCTGGTGTCCATAGTTTCCTCCTTTACAAACAAAATTCAAGCAGTGGCTACCATCATCAATGACACTACATTGTGATTGCGGCAAGCTGCAAAGAAGAATGAAGGAGCAGCACTGATTTGTGAATCCATTGACGGTATTATACATCCTGCAAATCAAGGATATCACAGAGTTTGTTACAAGGAAAAGAATGGAGAAAGAATTGCGAGTCTAAGGTTTAAGCTCGAACTGCGTTTGGGGATTTGTAAGCTACCTTTGTTCAATGATCACACGGCTCTTACAGTTGCCACCGAGACCGTCACGGAGTCGATAATCTTCTGTAATCAATACTCACCAGCCTTCAGTGATCCTGTGGCAATCTTTCGGTCAAGAATAGGCCCTGCATCTCCATGAATTAACCTGCATATCAGAAATCACAGTTTCAATTCCCTATCACAGCGACGGCCAGAAAATTCGAAGAAGAACATCTAATCCAGAATTACAAGCTAGAGCAGAGAAAGGAAGGATGAAATTGAATCGTACCTGAATACGATAGAGCATCTCAGAAGCGTCCTCACCACACCAGGGCTATAATCAACATGGCGGCGGCACCGTGGCGGAAGTATCATCCTTTTTCTGATATCGTCGTCTGAATCACAAGGTACGATTTCTTTGTTCTCATTGATCTTGCCCTAGAGTTATGCGGGCTCGTGTAGTTCTTAGTTAGGGTTTCGACGGTGGGAAGGAAAGGGATTAGGCTTGCTGATTTGAAGTCCGAGCAAGCTTTGGTTTCGTGTTAAGCTTGTGTTAGGTTAGGGTTCGAAGAGGTTTAATTCGGTCGGTGGCGGCGAAAAGAAAATGAAGGAGAAACCTAGGTTTACCGTCGTGGTAGTGTTCTTGATTACAGATTCGATTGTGAGAAGAATGGAGGTTAGGTCTTGGATAGGAGATGAAGATAAGAGAGTTGGGTTATAGGTTAGGTTTGTGATTAGAAGAAGAATACGAAGAGGAAGGAGCTATGGCGGTGACGGGTTAGAAAAAGGAGAAAGAAGGGAAGAAGAGGTTGGTGATGGTGGCGGATGGATTCAGGCAGAGAGAGAGGAGGGACGGTGATTGATGCTGGCTGCGGCGGGTTTAGAGGAAAAGGGGGAAGACGAAAGAGGAACTAGGGTTCCATCTCATTTTCTGATTTTTATTTGATTTGTTTTTTTGTAATTATGTTTTAGATTAAGATCTTAAATTAATCTTTCTAATAAACTATAGTTAGTTTGGATTATTAGTTAATTCATATTTTTTTTTAGATTAAAGACTTAATTTAGTTAACAGTTTTATAATTTGATTCATTTATCAATTTTACTAGATAATTATAATAGGATTTAGTTGTTTCAATAGCTTAATTCAAGATTTTTTAGAAAAAATTAATAGTTTAATTTAAGTTTTTTTAGAAAAGATTATAACAGTTTGATTTAAGATTGTTTAGGAAAAATTAATAGTTTAATTTAAGTTTTTTTAGAAAAGATTATAATAGCTTAATTCAAGATTTTTTAGAAAAAAATTATAATAGTTTAATTTAAGATTTTCTTAAATTAAGATTTCTTTAAAAAATTGTTTTTTTCAATAAGTTTAATTAAGTGGACAAAATTATAAGTTTAGTTAAATGTAAATTTAAAATTTAGGAAATTTTAATCTACATTTAATCATTTTTTCTTAACATTAGCTTAATTAAAATAGTCATAGGTTTAGAATTTATTTCTTTTCTTTTCAAGATTATTAGTTGATTCTTTTTCTTAGATTAGAGATAATCCATTTCTAATAAAACTATAGTCAAATTAAGATTTAGGAATATTATTATTTAATTCATTTTCTTAAATTAATATTTTAGAAAACATTATTTACGACTAAGAGTTTATATAAAAATATTAGATTAAGATTTAATTCATTTTTTTAATTCAGATTTTAATTAAGTATTATAATAAGATTAGAATTTAATCCCTTTATTGTAGATTAATTACAAGGTATGTTTAATTTTGGCACCCCACTTTTAGGCCCAATACATAAAATAACTAAGGAAACTGCTGTCTGCACATCCCCTCTCTAGGCTGCGAATTGGGCCTATTCCTTTTCCTATTAGCACCCTCCTTTTGGGGCCCAGTTCACAAAAGCACCTAAAAACTTACTAAGAGCACCTATTTTTGCTCTTGTTAGAACTTTATTTTTAGTTTAATTATAGTTTCAAATTAAATGCATAAAAAATAGGAAAAAGCATTAGAAAATTCCCCAAAAATTAAAGTAGATTAATAATTGAATTTAGGAATTTAGGATATTTTTATTTTCTGGAATTTATTTATTTTTGAATTAATTCTGAATTATTCTTGTATTTAGCTTTATTGAGTTTCTTCTTAATTGTGCTGAATTTTGTTTATTTTATTTAAATAGCTTCTAACCACTTTTTTGAGCCATTCTTTTTTCTATAATTAAAAGACCCATGATAGTTCTTAGGATATTTTTAGTGGATTTTTAGGAATTTTTTTATCTTAGGTGTTGGTAATAAAATCCTTAGGAAATAATGGTTAATCTTAGCTGAAATTAAATAATGTTTAGGCATAGAAAAAATAAGTATTTTTAGAATCCCTCTTAGTATACTATTTTAGATAGTGTTAGGATCCCATAGTTTAATTTTCATAATTTTTCTAGAAGTTTTAGTATTTTTTTTAGAATATTAGTTTTAAGCTTAGTTAGGTATAAATTCCATTAGATTTAGGCCATTAAGAAAATATAGTTCAATACAATAAAAATAATAACAATAGTCTAGATTAATTTTAGTCATAGAATTTAACATTAGACTTAGGTTTAGTTTAATTTGTTTTAGGATGAATATTAAGTTTGACTTAGATTTAGAACTTAGTATAAAATTCACAACCATATAGAAATAGAATAAATAAATAGATATTTATTATTTATGCCTTTAAGGCATTTTTAGAATATTATTTCTCATAGTTGATTTCATTGTTTTGCTTTATTTTTATTGTTACAACTTGTATAGGATTCCCATTTGTTCTTAGAATCAACTTAACTTCATTAAGAAGTAAGTTGAATTCTAGTAGTTTTAGGGTTCCATTAGGAATAGAAAACCTCACTAACCACTAGGGTCTCTTGTAAATAATCAATAAAAATTAGGGTTGAGTCTTAGTCCCTTAGATTTTTTCCTTTTATCAACTTGAGTCATTCTCTTTCTCATCTCAAAAGAAAAGCAATAAAATACTTAATAAAAACCGAACAATCTTGTACGACACGAGACTTTGTTGCGGAGTGTTTATACGCGTCCTGTTTCGGGGCGAGGTGTAAATACTTCCCGCGATGGATAGGTCTTAGTACAAGACAGTTCACAAACAAAAATTCAAAACACTTCTTTTAAAAGACAAAAACAAACAATAAGCGACTATCCTGCGGGAACTTCTTTTCTCATCTCACTCACTCACACCGCGAACTCGCGACTACTTGTCTCGCATGCAAGACGGTAAACGCACTCGTACCAGACGAGCCTGCAATACCTGAGCATAGACATACGCAGTTCCAGCTGTAAAAAACACAAACAAATAGTTCCCGCCTAGGTTAGGCGAACTACGTCGACTCTGATCCTCATTATCCCGATGAGGTACGTAGGCAGCGGGGTAGGGCCCGTTCGAGCACATTCTTTATTTTCCCTACATTTTCCCCTTTCTTTTCATTTTCTTTTCTTATTTCCATTCCATTTCCAGTCAGCGGTTTCATTCAGCAGCATTCGTATTTTCTCACCCTTTGAAACAAACAAGCAAGCGTGGATCCCGTCGGATACGGCGGACGATCTGGGTGCTAATACCTTCCCAGGTCGTAACCGACTCCCGAACTCAGATCTTTGGTTCGCAAGGCCTCGTCCTTTCCTTCTTCCTTAGGTTTGTGCAACATTACCTTTCCCATTCATTCGGGATAAAAATGTCTGGCTGGCGACTCTAACCTTTCCGCGCCACTTTCGCGTTTGTACTAGGATGAAAATCCCGGGAGCGACAGCTGGCGACTCTGCTGGGGACCAACCTGATTCTTCCGGTTTCCCTTGTAGAGTCAATCCTAGCGCCTGTTTGATTTTGTTTCTTTGGGTGTTTGTATGTTTGTTGCTGAGTGCTTTAGTTTAGCTTTACTGTTTTATTTACAGTTTTACTTTACGGCTTTACTTTATCGCATTTATTTACCGCTTTCAGTATTTTATTTTCCATGCATCATATTATACTGGACTGTCTGGCTGTGCTGGTTTTCATTTTTTCTGTGGGATGGGAGTTACTGTGAGATAAGCCAACTACCCGGCTTGAGTGCACCATAGGATTAGCGTGGACAGACATTGTACTCTTATGGTATCTCACCATGATGGGTGGCGATGTGTTCCACACCCAGATTGCGACCGTCTTGGAACTATTCTGTGTGGGGATTACCTCACTTCAGGGTACGACCTTGATAGTTATGTGCATCTGGTGACCGATCTTCGAGGACCTTAATGGGAACACCCCTCTCCAGTGATGACAGTGGCAGACCACATTTGTTGGCAAACCCACTCGCATCTGAGGGTCCATTGGGAACTCGCATAGGATGGCCTGGTTCTCTCATAGGAATTCAGTTAAAGCAAACTGTTCGTATGACGATAGTATTGTACCCTTCGGGATGAATGTACTATTGTTTCTCGATTCAGTGCTTGAAGCTGGAGACTTGTGAGGGATGCTTGTTTTTCCGGACTCAACTGAGACCTCCCTGAGTAGTACATAATGCCAAACCGATTCCCTAATTTGGTCATGAGCCATTTCTCGGAAATGGTGAACGTATTATTGCTATTCGGCTTTTAGAGTCCGTGATGATGACCCGAGTAGCACACCCGTGAGATTGGGAAGGGTTTACAGGTTTGCAGGAACCCTAAACTTCAACATACCCGCTTTGCCAGTGTTGTTTTATGATATTATCTGGTGCTATATGGTTCTTTGATTCTGAGATCCGGGATTTCTATTCAGAGAGATTGTTACTGTGATTACCATGGTGACCCTGATATTGTGACTGTTATTATGACTCTCCACAAACACTTGGACCGTTGTTCAACTTCAACACCATCAGTGACTGTTCAATTATGTGATCCAGTTCTACAGTTATTGGGTTCTCAGTTATGGGGTTCTGTACAGAGATGGTGTTACTATTATGGTTCTATTCAGACACTTGACTCACTGCTGAACACCAACATCAGACTATTGATCACATGCCCGTTGCATACATGACATCATAGCATTTCTTCACACATGTTCAGTTATTTCCGAGGATCACATATCTGAATCATGTTGTTGGAATTTTCTGTATCAAAACTTGAATTAAAGCAGATAGATTCCTCAGAAATAATTGAACATGGCATTTGCATACATCCTCTCATTCTTGACAGGTGTTCAGAGACAAATTCTTTTCCTGACTTGATTTCTCATCAGAATGGACAACTTGAATCACAATCATCAAGGTATATATTTGAAGCAACTCCGGGCGGAGGTAATCGAAGGAAGACCCAGCTGAGGCCATTCAGGGCAGAGGTATAAGCTTTATTTCAAAACCAGAAACTGCTGAAACAGGAAGTCAACCAGATGAAGACTCAGATGAGCTTGGTTATGGAAATTCTGAACAAAGCTATTTTCATCCCTATTGAGGGGAACTACGCTGCCCTGATTCTCCATTGGTCAATGGAGATACGTAGGCAGGAGATCGTGCAAGATCTTTCCGAGCAACCTTATTTATCAACTTTATTATCAACCTCTCCCCCCAGATGTCGTTTGTATGCATCCAACCTCAGCTTCCCAAGAGAGTCTTAGGACCAAAGCATATGGGTAAAGGCCAAAACAACTTGAGAAGAAGTTTAATCATATTCCTATGTCGTACGTGCAACAAGTTTCATCATTTACGCAAATTCGGAGGGGTTGAGCTAATTGCATCAGGATCATCTCCGACAAAGTTTCCTTTGGGGTTTCAATGCCAAGTATGACTATCATTCTGGGGCACCTGGCCTTTTAATTGAAGATTGCAAGTCTTTCAGAGGCAAAGGGGAAGGCAAGGTCCCGAATTTGATCGACTCAAAGGTCATCATGCCAGAAAGTCTGCTCACATATTGAAGTCTCCTCATCAAATGGGTCTCCCAATTTGCAAAGGCATCTTCAGAAGCAATAAGTCCAAACGGAGTCAAGTCTCCTCAATGACGGCAATGTTCAGCTTCTTTACTGTATTTTCATTTGTAGTTTATATTGTGTGTTTAAACATTTGTATGCATGCATGAAACTTATTTGTTTTTTTGAATGATAACCATAATAAAATGCACATGTTTTTCTTGAAGTAATCCATTCGTATTTACTCATGATTTTGTCTATGTGCATTGCAATACCAACTATTGTGTTTAAACTCTATGAGGGAGGATGACGAAATGAAAACGCAAAAATCTCTAATTATGTGCTTTTGAGAAAAACCTTGTTGACGATGTACAGGCATTGTTTCAAATCCTAAACACCGGAGATATAAGGGAGATAGACCCTCGCCAACCCATTTGAGCCTTGAAGTAGGAGTTTCTTTTCGCATGAAGAAAACCCTTGCATTTAACCCAGGGGCAGGGTAGGCGTCAGTTAGTTTAACCGAGCGTTCAAATTTCAAAAGGAGTACACACATGAGGATCCATTACCTTTCGTTGTACCAAATCAAGAGGTCCAATGACCAAAAACCACAATGGTTATCCCAATCAATAGGTCCAAAGACCGGAAACCACAATGGTTATCCCTCATCAACTGAAAAATGAGACAGTCACGACCCTTTCAAAGCCATCAAGACAAACAGTGTCACATGATTTGTTCAAAAAAAAAAAGAAGGAAAAAAAAGAATGAAAAAGCCCGCTAAGTCGAAACTTGAAAACAAGCGACTTAGGAAAAAATTAGGGCATCCCGCTGGACTTCACAATCAAAGATTCACAAGAATCAGTCCAGGCAAAAGTTAGGGATAAGCAAAATAATGCAAAAGCGAAAGACGAAAAGGATTACACAAGAAAGATCCTTGAATAAGAAGAAAGTCGCGTGATACAGACACAAAAGACAATAGGGGTGACTGGCTCCCAACAACAACCTGAGTGGTGCTTAAACTGTTAGTGTAATTGGTTCCTCAACCATCACAAAACCCTTTTTGAGAAGTGAGCGCTTGTGAAAGCTAGCTGAACATAGGAATGGAGAACATCACGAAGATGGGTGGGCACAAATAAACTTCGAGCCTATATTTTTTGTTTCTATAACCGTGAACCAGGCCACGATACAACCCTCAAAAGTCCTAACTGAAACAAGGTTATTTTTGAGAGCGTACTACCACGAGACCGCGTTCCTGACTCCTATGAGTGATGTTGAAAGATCTTTGTTGGTGTTGCATGTGCATGCTTTCTATTATTCAAAAAATTAATGTCGTATCTTAACCAGTGATTCGCTCACAAAGGTTTGCGACATCTTTTTCAGTAAAACTTCAAGATTAACATGTGTGTTGCATTAGAATTTTCATTCTTAGAATAAACATTTTCTGCTTGCATACATTTGTTTGACATCATAAGAGTTCACGTATGGAATCTCAGTCCAGAAGCTTAATCTTGCCAAGTTGAGAAGTCTGAAACTTCCGAAGGACAATCTGTCGAGGTGTACTTTTCAAGAAAACTCCATCGAGTAGGGACTTTCCCAACAGTCGTGGTAAGAGCCAACTAATCTGGGGCAATCATGTCGAGCAATCTCTTCAAAATTCAGCCAAGCTGGGGCAATCACTTCGAGATTCAAATCTCTCAAAGAGCCATCAGGCGGGAGCATTAGTCAAATTTCAGCCAAACTGGGGCAATCACTTCGAGATCCAATCTCTCGAAGAATAGTTGATCTGGGTGTTTTCTTCAAAGCAGTCATTCAGAGGTGATCACTTCAAGACTTGTACTGGGGCAGGCCACCCCAAGAGCACTGGAAGTTACTTTCTCCTGAAGACGGTTAATCAGAAGCACCTACCCAAGGTTCAAAATACTAGGACACACTATCTCATAGTGATATGAGGTTTTTCATGAATCCTCGCGAGGAAAATTCTTGCACAGACCATGTAGTCTGGGGCAGTTATTTCGAGATCCAACGAATCTCTCCAAGAGTTTGAAGACACTGAGGCATTTCATATGCCATGTTTTCTGTAAAATCCTCTTGAGACATTTACTTCTGACGGACCTTAATCTGAGGCGAGTTGAAAATTTCAGAGAACCATTATTCAATCATGGTTGGTTGGCGATCTATCAACCCAGAGGCTAGAAGCAAAGCCATTGTCAGCACAGTACTTCAAGAGTTATTTCATCAGCAAGTTTCATTGATCAAAATTCCTTAGCAAGTCTCATTAGACAATCCCTTCTCCAGTAGTGCGGAAAATGGAAGATTACTTCTTGAGCAGAAGGATATCATCGTCTCTCATCCCCGGCATGAGACGCCTTACATCTCTCATTCCCAACATGAGAGGATTTATCTTTTATCCCCAGCAAGTGGCAACTTGAGCTCTTATCTTCAGCGGGAAGCTTTATCATTGACATTATCTGTCATCCCCAGTAAAGTGGAAGTTGAAATCTCTCCCAGCAAGGCAGCAGAATGCGGGTGTCATCCCCAAGTAGAAGTTTCCCTTCAGACAGGGGCAATTCTCAGCAGTACAAGGAGTTCTTTCCTCCCCAGCGGTTGCTTCCTCAATAATATCATGCCTTTGGTTCTCAGCCAAGCCAGGGGGTCCTCACTTCCCCATCAGAGTTCAAGAAGAGTTCATCTCCAGCAGGGTCTTGGCACTCCGATCTCAAAGTCCAATTTATTTTTGGCAGTGGCGGCTGTTCAGAGTCGGTGAATCATTGACAAACTTCCCCGCAAAGTTGTTTCCTCCTCATCAAGAAAAACCAGATCAATGCAATGATCATCAGTTCCTCCCCAGTCAAGCCATCTGGGATATCTGTTATCTCCTCATCGGGAGACCTATTTTTCATTTGCATTTGCATCTAGTAATCATCAGTACATTTGCATCCTCCAAAGCGTAGCATTTCCATCGTCATGGAGCATTATGCCATAAATCCAAACATATGCATACCAGCATGGGCCAGTTTTGAGGTATATTACATAAGACCCGTTACATCTCAAATCAGATTGAAGTATTCCCTGCAGAACGCAACTTCGTTTCCCAGGTTGATTACTTCTACCAGGTCTTGTTGTTATCCCCAGTTGAGTCTTGTTTCAGTACAACAGTCTCATCTTTTCGCGTCTCCGTTTCAGTACAACGGTCGCGTCTTGGGCTCTCGTTTAAGTACAACGATCCCATTCCTTTCGGGTTTCCATTTAAGTACAATGGTCTCGTCTTTGAGTCTTGTTTCAGTACAACAGTCTCTTTTGTTCGCGTCTCCGTTTAAGTACAACGGTCACGTCTCGGGTTATCATTTAAGTACAATGATCCTGTTTGCTTGGGCTCTCGTTTATGTACAACGATCCCGTTCCATCTTGTCCTATTTTCTTTGTTTCGGGTTACCGCCTGCGGCCGGTATACCTTTGCGTCTCCATTCGAGGATGGTTTCGTGTTAGATCCGAGGATCTTTTGATTTGTCATTCGAGGATGGCATTTCTTTTCTTCAAGTCCTTCCGAGGTTGGTCTTGTTGTGTGGCTATTATTCGAGGATAGTAGTTCACTTTTTGAGCTTATTGATCGAGGTCAGTTTGTCTCTTTTGCAAAGTCTGTCTGAGGTCAGCTTTGTGTTTGGTTATCAGTCGAGGCTGGTATACCTTTGCGTCTCCATTCGAGGATGGTTTCATGTTAGATCCGAGGATCTTTTGATTTGTCGTTCGAGGATGGCATTTCTTTTCTTCAAGTCCTTCCGAGGTTGGTCTTGTTGTTGTGGCTATTATTCGAGGATAGTAGTTCACTTTTTGAGCTTATTGATCGAGGTCAGTTTGTCTCTTTTGCAAAGTCTGTCTGAGGTCAGCTTTGTGTTTGGTTATCAGTCGAGGCTGGTATACCTTTGCGTCTCCATTCGAGGATGGTTTCGTGTTAGATCCGAGGATCTTTTGATTTGTCATTCGAGGATGGCATTTCTTTTCTTCAAGTCCTTCCGAGGTTGGTCTTGTTGTTGTGGCTATTATTCGAGGATAGTAGTTCACTTTTTGGAGCTTATTGATCGAGGTCAGTTTGTCTCTTTTGCAAAGTTTGTCCGAGGTCAGTCTTTGTTGTTGGTGGTTATCGCCTGCGGCCGATACACTATCGTGTTTCTATTCCAAGATGGTTTTAATATGGGATTCGAGGATCCCTTGTGATTTGTTGTTCGAGGATGGCATTCATCCTATCATATTTCCACCTGGTTCTATTTTCGCTACCCGTTCAGAGGTCAAGATCAAAAAGTATATAAATAAATAAATGGGCAGATGGCATTTCCATTACCCTCGGTGTGCAAATTTTCAGGTTTTATCCGGGTATTCAATCACTCCATACCTTGAACGTCTAAAAGCTGTTGCAATTATCCGTTCAGGTCTGCAGTTGATTGAATAGGGGCAGCTGTAATACCTCAAAATTTGCCCTCATTCTTTTCACCTTAATTGGCTTGCGCTTCATATTCATCAGCATTTCTCATCAATTCATTAACATCATAGTAGTTCATTTCGTTGTTTCATAAGGCATGTGATCAGGACCCAGGGAAATTAGGGTTTCAGACTTTGAAATGACATAGAATATTCACAGGATTATGATTCCACTCTAAGTGTAGTGACTTAGCTGTGGCATAATTCAGATGAGAGTTTGATTCAATTTTGGTCAAATTATCGAAAGATCACTGTAACTGCAAGGTTATTTTGAACCACTGGGCTATTGTTTAATCATGGTGTGTTCAAAGATTGCATTGTCGTGTACTGAAAGTCGTCCGTTCATCAATAATATTTTATGAGAAGTTTGGTTCGGATCTCCAGTTTATCAAAGAGCTATCTGGATTCTAATTGGTCATAATGGAAGGTTATGGTGCAATGTCAAATGAGAATTTGAATAAGGTGGAGAGCAAGTTTCAAGATACGTTTTGTGACTAATGGCCAAGGCTCATTTGAAGAAGCCCATTTAATTATTCATGTTCATGTGTATTTTCAAGCAGGCTGTAAATGTTCACTCCAACAAAAGCGCAGAGAACTTAAAGTTCAAGTGGGTCATTATCTTCAATTACCAACACCTTTCTAATTGATTTTGTTTTTTAATAAAAGAATAAAAGTTAGTTATGGTTTGGTAATATAATTGGTTGTGGCTTCCAAATAGCAATATTTGAATGCATTGAGGCGTTTACAGATTTATAATTAAATTTGGAGGATTCTGCAAGGAGCAAGCATATGGTCATAGAGGTAATAGAGAATAGAAGCAGATTCAACAAAATAAGTTATATGTCATGGGTACATCACTAATATATAACAGGAACGAAAAAAAAAGAGAGAAAGAAAGAATTTTCAAATTCATCATTGCTTTGTTCTTCGTTCCCTAATTCTCAATCAAAATCTGTTTCTTCAAAGCTGAGCCATTTTAATTCTTTTCAAGAGATTACAAGAAACTTGTTTCAATGGTGCAAATACAGAATTCATAGCCTGGTGAATCAACCATGCCCTTAATTACACAGTGTTCAAACAGAAAAATTTAACAAGTATTGAATCAACTTTTACATCTCTACTTATGTATGACTAAAACACAAGGATTTCTAGCAGTGATCCGTTACAAAATGTCAGTACCAATACTTGTTGAATCAAATAATACTGAGCGAAGTGGCATTTCCATTTTTCGAAGCCTGATTGATCGTGCTCGAAGAACTGTCCGTGGATCCGCAGATGAACTTAAAAAGAAAATCTCTCTATTCCTTCTGATCAAGGCTAGTGACTTCACAACCGTCATCCGCAACGTCCGTAATCTTCGACATCACTCTTCAATTAACCTGCCAATCAATACAATTGCAGCCATATCATAAATTCCAGCATTTAATGAGTCGCAAGTATTTCGATCATTCCCAACAAATTTCATAAGTGAAAGAATCCGGCATAACAGTTATAAGCAAGTCAGAAAAGAAGAGATTAAGACCAAGCTCAAAAGGAGAAAAAACTCAAGCAAGGAAAGCATTTCAGTTACAACCAGAATCACAATCTCATAACTAATCTAACAGAACTTCACAAGAACAAAAAAAACTCAGCAGTGAAAGGCAAGAGGAAGTTTCGGATTTGAAAGTCAGTTACAAATTCTAACAACCACACACACTCTCACATTACACAAAACATAACAGAACCACAAAAAATTTCATAATGAAAATAATTTATTCCTAACAGGTTCATAACAATTCAAAACCAAAAACAAAGCAGTTACAAAGCAGTTACAAACTCTAACAGAATTCACAACTGAAAAATAACAAAAATTCTAGCTGAAGTTACCTGAAGCTTCTAGAGTATTCTTCCGGATTCTATAAATCAGGATCACTCTTCACATTGCAGCTTCTTCCCTTTTTTGGAACTGATAGGAACTGATAGGCTGAGACAATCTTCAAACCCTTCATTTTCATTCTCTCCTCAATCTCCCTGGTGTCCATAGTTTCCTCCTTTACAAACAAAATTCAAGCAGTGGCTACCATCATCAATGACACTACATTGTGATTGCGGCAAGCTGCAAAGAAGAATGAAGGAGCAGCACTGATTTGTGAATCCATTGACGGTATTATACATCCTGCAAATCAAGGATATCACAGAGTTTGTTACAAGGAAAAGAATGGAGAAAGAATTGCGAGTCTAAGGTTTAAGCTCGAACTGCGTTCGGGGATTTGTAAGCTACCTTTGTTCAGTGATCACACGGCTCTTACAGTTGCCACCGAGACCGTCACGGAGTCGATAATCTTCTGTAATCAATACTCACCAGCCTTCAGTGATCCTGTGGCAATCTTTCGGTCAAGAATAGGCCCTGCATCTCCATGAATTAACCTGCATATCAGAAATCACAGTTTCAATTCCCTATCACAGCGACGGCCAGAAAATTCGAAGAAGAACATCTAATCCAGAATTACAAGCTAGAGTAGAGAAAGGAAGGATGAAATTGAATCGTACCTGAATACGATAGAGCATCTCAAAAGCGTCCTCACCACACCAGGGCTATAATCAACATGGCGGCGGCACCGTGGCGGAAGTATCATCCTTTTTCTGATATCGTCGTCTGAATCACAAGGTACGATTTCTTTGTTCTCATTGATCTTGCCCTAGAGTTATGCGGGCTCGTGTAGTTCTTAGTTAGGGTTTCGACGGTGGGAAGGAAAGGGATTAGGCTTGCTGATTTGAAGTCCGAGCAAGCTTTGGTTTCGTGTTAAGCTTGTGTTAGGTTAGGGTTCGAAGAGGTTTAATTCGGTCGGTGGCGGCGAAAAGAAAATGAAGGAGAAACCTAGGTTTACCGTCGTGGTAGTGTTCTTGATTACAGATTCGATTGTGAGAAGAATGGAGGTTAGGTCTTGGATAGGAGATGAAGATAAGAGAGTTGGGTTATAGGTTAGGTTTGTGATTAGAAGAAGAATACGAAGAGGAAGGAGCTATGGCGGTGACGGGTTAGAAAAAGGAGAAAGAAGGGAAGAAGAGGTTGGTGATGGTGGCGGATGGATTCAGGCAGAGAGAGAGGAGGGACGGTGATTGATGCTGGCTGCGGCGGGTTTAGAGGAAAAGGGGGAAGACGAAAGAGGAACTAGGGTTCCATCTCATTTTCTGATTTTTATTTGATTTGTTTTTTGTAATTATGTTTTAGATTAAGATCTTAAATTAATCTTTCTAATAAACTATAGTTAGTTTGGATTATTAGTTAATTCATATTTTTTTTTAGATTAAAGACTTAATTTAGTTAACAGTTTTATAATTTGATTCATTTATCAATTTTACTAGATAATTATAATAGGATTTAGTTGTTTCAATAGCTTAATTCAAGATTTTTTAGAAAAAATTAATAGTTTAATTTAAATTTTTTTAGAAAAGATTATAACAGTTTGATTTAAGATTGTTTAGGAAAAATTAATAGTTTAATTTAAGTTTTTTTAGAAAAGATTATAATAGCTTAATTCAAGATTTTTTAGAAAAAAATTATAATAGTTTAATTTAAGATTTTCTTAAATTAAGATTTCTTTAAAAAATTGTTTTTTTCAATAAGTTTAATTAAGTGGACAAAATTATAAGTTTAGTTAAATGTAAATTTAAAATTTAGGAAATTTTAATCTACATTTAATCATTTTTTCTTAACATTAGCTTAATTAAAATAGTCATAGGTTTAGAATTTATTTCTTTTCTTTTCAAGATTATTAGTTGATTCTTTTTCTTAGATTAGAGATAATCCATTTCTAATAAAACTATAGTCAAATTAAGATTTAGGAATATTATTATTTAATTTATTTTCTTAAATTAATATTTTAGAAAACATTATTTACGACTAAGAGTTTATATAAAAATATTAGATTAAGATTTAATTCATTTTTTTAATTCAGATTTTAATTAAGTATTATAATAAGATTAGAATTTAATCCCTTTATTGTAGATTAATTACAAGGTATGTTTAATTTTGGCACCCCACTTTTAGGCCCAATACATAAAATAACTAAGGAAACTGCTGTCTGCACATCCCCTTTCTAGGCTGCGAATTGGGCCTATTCCTTTTCCTATTAGCACCCTCCTTTTGGGGCCCAGTTCACAAAAGCACCTAAAAACTTACTAAGAGCACCTATTTTTGCTCTTGTTAGAACTTTATTTTTAGTTTAATTATAGTTTCAAATTAAATGCATAAAAAATAGGAAAAAGCATTAGAAAATTCCCCAAAAATTAAAGTAGATTAATAATTGAATTTAGGAATTTAGGATATTTTTATTTTCTGGAATTTATTTATTTTTGAATTAATTCTGAATTATTCTTGTATTTAGCTTTATTGAGTTTCTTCTTAATTGTGCTGAATTTTGTTTATTTTATTTAAATAGCTTCTAACCACTTTTTTGAGCCATTCTTTTTTCTATAATTAAAAGACCCATGATAGTTCTTAGGATATTTTTAGTGGATTTTTAGGAATTTTTTTATCTTAGGTGTTGGTAATAAAATCCTTAGGAAATAATGGTTAATCTTAGCTGAAATTAAATAATGTTTAGGCATAGAAAAAATAAGTATTTTTAGAATCCCTCTTAGTATACTATTTTAGATAGTGTTAGGATCCCATAGTTTAATTTTCATAATTTTTCTAGAAGTTTTAGTATTTTTTTTTAGAATATTAGTTTTAAGCTTAGTTAGGTATAAATTCCATTAGATTTAGGCCATTAAGAAAATATAGTTCAATACAATAAAAATAATAACAATAGTCTAGATTAATTTTAGTCATAGAATTTAACATTAGACTTAGGTTTAGTTTAATTTGTTTTAGGATGAATATTAAGTTTGACTTAGATTTAGAACTTAGTATAAAATTCACAACCATATAGAAATAGAATAAATAAATAGATATTTATTATTTATGCCTTTAAGGCATTTTTAGAATATTATTTCTCATAGTTGATTTCATTGTTTTGCTTTATTTTTATTGTTACAACTTGTATAGGATTCCCATTTGTTCTTAGAATCAACTTAACTTCATTAAGAAGTAAGTTGAATTCTAGTAGTTTTAGGGTTCCATTAGGAATAGAAAACCTCACTAACCACTAGGGTCTCTTGTAAATAATCAATAAAAATTAGGGTTGAGTCTTAGTCCCTTAGATTTTTTCCTTTTATCAACTTGAGTCATTCTCTTTCTCATCTCAAAAGAAAAGCAATAAAATACTTAATAAAAACCGAACAATCTTGTACGACACGAGACTTTGTTGCGGAGTGTTTATACGCGTCCTGTTTCGGGGCGAGGTGTAAATACTTCCCGCGATGGATAGGTCTTAGTACAAGACAGTTCACAAACAAAAATTCAAAACACTTCTTTTAAAAGACAAAAACAAACAATAAGCGACTATCCTGCGGGAACTTCTTTTCTCATCTCACTCACTCACACCGCGAACTCGCGACTACTTGTCTCGCATGCAAGACGGTAAACGCACTCGTACCAGACGAGCCTGCAATACCTGAGCATAGACATACGCAGTTCCAGCTGTAAAAAACACAAACAAATAGTTCCCGCCTAGGTTAGGCGAACTACGTCGACTCTGATCCTCATTATCCCGATGAGGTACGTAGGCAGCGGGGTAGGGCCCGTTCGAGCACATTCTTTATTTTCCCTACATTTTCCCCTTTCTTTTCATTTTCTTTTCTTATTTCCATTCCATTTCCAGTCAGCGGTTTCATTCAGCAGCATTCGTATTTTCTCACCCTTTGAAACAAACAAGCAAGCGTGGATCCCGTCGGATACGGCGGACGATCTGGGTGCTAATACCTTCCCAGGTCGTAACCGACTCCCGAACTCAGATCTTTGGTTCGCAAGGCCTCGTCCTTTCCTTCTTCCTTAGGTTTGTGCAACATTACCTTTCCCATTCATTCGGGATAAAAATGTCTGGCTGGCGACTCTAACCTTTCCGCGCCACTTTCGCGTTTGTACTAGGATGAAAATCCCGGGAGCGACAGCAGCCAAACGCAAATTCTCAACACACAGCAGCTTTAGCCAAAATTTCAATCCGTACGCCAACACAAGCCTAGCCAACCACACGCGCAAGCCTCATTGCAATTCCCAGCAAAACACGCCGAAGCAGCTAGCTTTCAAACAGCTTTTCAAGCCAGCTTCCCAGCGCAAGACTCCCAGCTTCAGTCACGCCTTCCGCAGCAAGCTCAAGCTACCGCAAGACGCACGAAACAACAAGCCGACCCAAAATCTTCAAAACACACGCGAAACTGCAAGCATTCTACAAATTTCAAAACGCAAACAATAAACAACCAAAACGCAGTGAAGTTTAACATGAAACGCAGAAATCAAAACGAAAAAACTCAACACCAAAGCATGCTTTCCTCACCTTTCAAAACGCAAGCAATTTCAAAACGAAATGGCATCCATTTCATCTTTCTTTCCCTCTATAAATTCAGAGTTTCCCCACTTCTAAATTCAAGCTTCAGAAAGCCACAAATACCCTGCCAAATTCAATCCTGAAACTTCAAATCCCCAATTTCTTCCAACCTTCAATTCTCCATTCTGTCCACTTTCAATTTTCTCAAGAAAAACCTTTAACTGTAAATTTGTGCAAACAAAATCAATCACCACCACAATAGAAATTCGGAATCAAAAAGAAGAGAAAGAAGTTGAGATTGTGAGAGGGAGTTTTCGCCCAAGAAATCCGCGTGAAGAAGAAGCTTAGATCGGTTTCAATTGAGAGAGAGCCGCGGTGAGATTTTGATGAAAGTGAGTGGAGAACCGATTCATTCGCAGCGGCATCTTCTTTGATTTTTCCCTGTGGTTTAACGAAGAGGAAGAAGGTGAATAGTGACGAGCCGCCCTATGTCTGTTTTGCGATGAAGAAGAGCTTTTGCTCTTTCTGGCTTTTGTTCATTTTTTTTAAGTTGTGTTACTTTGTTAAAGAGAAAGTAAAACTGAGTTTGGGCCTATGAGGCCATTATGTTGTTTTGCTGATTCCCCCTCCTAGCCTCTGCGTGTCCCCCCTCCTCTTTCCATTTTTCTATTTTTTTTATTCTTTAGTTTTCTTTATTTTTTTTTAATGTTATTGTTATAGATTGTTTTTGATATAAGAGTTTTTAGAAATTATATTTTAGGGAAAAAAATTTAGAAAAGGCATTTTAGAAACAATTTAAAAAAGAAGATTTTTAGAAAAGGATTTAAAAAATATTTTAATTCTTTTATGGATTTATTTTTAGATCCATGTTTTCTTTTCCATCCTTTTTTATTTTTTGGTCGATGACAATCTCCGATTCGTAGATTGTTGTTTTTTTCGAAGAGGTTTAATCTTCATTATTTCAAATCTATGGATGAATGATCATTTGGATCATTCTCCATACTTTGAGATCGTGATAGGTTGCCTTCGATAAATTCAACGAAAATCTCGATTAAGATTAGACCGTTCTTTTTCTTTTAGTGTGGCATGTTTTCGGAGAACGATCCATAATATCGTTTCTCTAACATGTATTAGCACGGATATTTTCCACTTTAATTAGTGGTGGCCGGCCTCATTTGTAGGGTAATTACTTCGTAAATTACTCGGCAATTGCTTAACATAGACCTAAATTTGTCCCGATTCGGAATAAGATCCACTTGGATCCGGTTGCCTCGATTTTGTTATTTTTTTTCGTGGTTGTGCTTGATTAAGTTCATCGTACCACTTATTATGTAAATATTATAATAATGTGAATATAATCCATTTAAATTCAATCTCTCGCACCTTATCCTTTTATTTCAATTTCTCGCTCCTTATCTCTTTATTATGCCATTATCATATTATATCATATATCATATTGTTTATGTTTATATTGTTGCTTGTGATTTTTCTTTTGTCCATTTGGACACAAAAACACTAATAAAGGATTAAACATTAAAAAAGATTGGTGACTTTAATTTCGGACTATGGTTACTATCCTTAGCATTGGAGTTTGGACTTAGATTTTAGGATCTCTACCTTTGCTCAAGTTGTGATCGATTGAAGACCTTAGCCTCAAATTAAGTTCATTTGTCTTTGAAGATGGAATTCCAGTTACCATGAAGAAATGTTCATAATATGGTTTGATCGCTCTTCTCTTAACTTTTAATTCAAGTATTAGGATAGTCCCTTCATCTCCTCCCAATTCTTAAATTTTCAAAACTTCTCCCTATTTCAAAAATATTCTTTGTTTTCAAACTTTAAACGCTTTCGCAATCAAACCTTGACTTAGGTCATGTGATTTTATCCTTTCACTTTATTTTCTTAAATAAATGTTAATCCATGTAAATATATCGAAATTCTTTTCTTACATACTTTAAAAAATCCAAAACTCACTCAATTGTTTTTTGTGCCTTTGTGCACTTTTCTTTTCATATGTTTAGATATGATTCATTCTTTCTAGCAGAATTATTCGCTAAAGAATGACGACTTATCTCTACATTTTAAAATTAATGCAACTCATTGTTTCTTTTCAAATTTTGTACCACGAACTACGAGGTTTTGATCTCGCATTGCACTTTGTGGGTACGTAGGCATGAGGCGTTAAAACCTCATCAAACACAAAATCTTAAAAAAAACATTCTTCTTCTCATCCCTTCAATCATTTTCAAGCAAACCAATTTCAAACCAAAAAGCAATAAATATTTCAAAGGGCTCCCGTGGAGTACCACGGACAAATCGGGTGCGTAAAACCTTCCCGATTTGTAACCAATCCCCTTACCCGTTCTCTGTTTGTTTCTTTTAGCTTTTGCTTTTAGATTCCTTAGGTTTTTATTCATTCTTTTACCTTTTTCCTTTTGGAAATAAATAAAAGCGCGGTGGCGACTCTGTGTACCTTGAGTTAAGTTAATCAATAGCTTACACTCACGATTTTACCGCTACAGAAAAGTGGAGACTCTGCTGGGGATTAATCTCTAAGCGGATTCAGCCTACTTTGATTTATTTATTGCTTTGGTTTAATTTGTTTGTTATTTGGTTTTTCTGTTTCGGTTTTGGTGATCCTCTGTGTGAGATAGATTCTAACCCGGATCTGAGTGGAACTTATGATAGGACGGCGATATTCGAAGCGATAAGCAATGGAATAGTCCAAAGCTATATCAATTTGATAATCTCCACTCGGTTAGGCTCTCTTGGACTATCAATGTCATGACGAATAATCGTACGTGGCATTATTTTCCGACCTTGAGCTGATCATACTGAGGACCGTAGAACCCTTAACCCATCCAAGCCAATTTAGGAACGTAGTGCGGAAACTGTCTGGGTGTAAACCTAAGGCGGTTATCACGCGATACTACACTCGGACGAGGTCTATTTTAAGAATGTTATCGGTTGGGGAGTAATCCAACGTATCGATGATATTCTAAAGATGGTTGTTAACTTCGGGCACCTCTGTTAGCACCCTTTTGGTTTTCTGCAGGTACAATGAAGACAAAACCTTAGTACTACCTGTGTGGGTTGGTGTTCTATTACCTTGACTTCATGCTCGTGACTCGGAACCTAATCCCGTGTGCCTTGTGTGATCTTGTTTGTGGTTGTTGCATACATGCCATCATGCATTCATGAGCATTGTTTGTAAGATTTCAAAGGACTTATAAGGAACTTTTGCAAAATTTCAGATGTCCATGGCTATGACTTTTGAAAGGAGGAACACAAAGAAGTACACCTTCAAGAATCCTAATGTAGTAGAGTTGAGAAATCTAGGAGCTTTGGTTGTTGATACCCAAGAGTTCCGGAGATGTCATGGGAAGCTTTTGTATATGTTGGATACCGATGTACCTGAGGGGATTCTCCCTACTTTAGCTCAGTTTTATGATCCGTTGCATCATTGTTTCACCTTTCCGGATTATCAGCTTGTGCCGACTTTGGAGGAGTATTCTCATTGGTTAGGTTTGCCTATTCTGGACAAGGAGTTTCTTTTCACTGGTCTAGAGAAGGAGCTTACTATCAAAGTTATCGCCAAAGCACTTTTTCTTAAGGAGTCCGATCTTAATGGGAAGTTTCTCCCAAAGGGGAGTGTTCGTGGTATTAATGCTAAGTTCTTGATGGGAAAAGCTTCTACTTCACTTACTTTGGGTCATAAGGATGCATTTGAGGCTATTCTTGCTTTGCTTATTTACGGGATTGTCTTGTTTCCGAACTTGGATGGTATTGTGGATGAGAATGCTATTCAGATCTTCTTGAAGAAGAATCTGGTGCCTACTTTGCTTGGAGATATGTATCATGCTTTTCATTATAGGACCTCCAAAGGTGACAGAGAGATTGTATGTTGTGCGCCTCTTCTTTATAGGTGGTTTATTTCGCACCTACCCAAGTCGGATGTCTTCAAGGATAATAGAGAGAATCGAAGATGGTCTCAAAGGTTGATGTCACTTTCTCATAAGGACATGACATGGTATAGTTCTCATTATGACACTGGAGTGCTTATTGATAGTTGTGGAGAATTTCCTAATGTACCTCTTCTTGGTACACGTGGGGGAATTAGCTACAACCTCATTCTTGCTAGACGACAGTTCGGTTATTGTTTGAAGGACATACCAAACAATCTTTCCTTATCCCGTTTCTTCTTTCTTAATGGTGCTGATCATGTAGAGATGAAGAAAATGATTTCTCATTCTTGGCATGGGGTTCATCGGAAAGAGAAAGGTCAATTGGGAAGACAACACCTTCCTCTTTCCGAATGTTATATTCAATGGGTTCGATCTAGGGCTTCCAAGCTCAAGATGCCTTATCCACCTGAGGAGCCTTTATTTCCCATATTGCCATTGTCTTCTTTTCTCCCTCCCGTTGATGAGAAGGTGGCTCTTCAAGAAGAGTTGGACAAGATGAAGAAAGAGAAAGAAGAATGGCTACTTGAGAAGACTACGATGCAAGAGTAGCTGAAAGAGAAGGATGATCTCATTGAGCTACTTGAGAGGCGTGTCACGAAGAGGCCAAGAGAGGATTTATCTTCCTCCAGTACTCCATCTACTATTCCTCCTACTTCCGGTGCGTGGAAGGCCATTATTGACAAGTTAGTGAAGGATAAGGAAGATATGGAAGATCGGTACAAGAAAGAGATCAAGAGGATTCGCATGAAGTATCAGCCAGGATTCAGAACTTCTTCGGATATGATTCCCTAGGCCTAGTTTACTTTTTTCTATCATGTATTAGGATTATTGATGTTTGTACTTCACTTGTAATCCTCACTTTGATCTTAATGAGAATGAGTTTTTTCTAAGTACTTCAAAAAGTATCTCTTTATAAATATTACAAGTTATCTTATAATCTTTGAAATCTTTGCATTTGCATACGCATACCATGCATCATACCCGCATTTGAGTGTTCTCCAGGGATCTTATGTTGTTTCTTGGTCTTCATTCAGTTCTCCTGTCAAGCTGACTCACCGATTTGATACTCGAGCTAATCGGAGAAGGGTGATGGAAACTTCACAACAAGAGAATCGCAAGTTGCGCGAAGAGGTTACATTTCTGAGGGAAAGCTTGGAAAGAGTTTCTACTATGATGGAAAGTTTGGTGGCTGCTCAGAATCAGCCACCTCCTAATTCTCCTGTTCAGAATACTGTCATCTCCGAGATTGTTACCGCATCAATTCCTGTTGAGACTGTTATTTCTCCTCGCTATCGTATGCCTGCTAGCACACCTTGGGGCATGCCAGTTGATTTTATTCCTGCTGGTTATCGTCCTCCTCATCATCCAGAGACTTCTGCATTTAATACTCTCCCACCAGTGTGGACTACTTTTCCTCCAGTTGTGACTACTGCACCGCCTGTGGTGCACACTATTCTGCATCATGATGAAATGATTTACCATGCTGAGCCCAGTGAAGGCGCTGGAGTGGCTGAAAGACTTGATGACTTCCAAGGACACTTTGTTGAGATACAGAGGGAGATGAGAGCCTTGAAGCATAAGGATTTGTTCGGAAAAGATGCCTATGATCTTTGTCTGGTCCCTAATGTTAAAGTTCCGTACAAATTCAAGTTGCCTGAGTTTGAGAAGTACAAAGGCAACACTTGTCCATTGAGTCATTTGACTATGTATGCAAGAAAGATGTCTGCTCAGACAGATAATGATAAGCTGTTGATTCACTATTTCCAGGATAGTTTGACCGGTGCACCCATGAGGTGGTATATGAGTTTGGATAATAGCCAAATCAAGACCTTCAATGATTTGGGAGAAGATTTTGTGCGGAAGTACAAGTATAACATTGATATGGCACTAGATAGAGATCAACTTCGTGCTATGTCCCAGAAGGACAAGGAGACTTTCAAAGAATATGCGCAGAGATGGCGCGAGCTGGCAGCCCAGATTGTTCCGCCGCTGGAAGAAAAAGAAATGACAAAGATCTTCTTGAAGAATTTGAGTTCTTTTTATTATGAGAGGATGATAGCAAGCGCTCCTTCTGATTTCACTGAAATGGTGAGCATGGGGATGCGTTTAGAAGAAGGTGTCCGTGAGGGACGGTTGAGTCAAGAGAATAGTAATGGCTCAAGCTCTAGAAGGTTCATCTTTGGGAAAAAGAAAGAAAATGAGACTAATGCAGTATCCCGTGAAAGTTATAGAAGACCTCACAGTCGTGGGAATCACCATTCGCAGCATGTAGCTTCTGTAACTCCGATAATTAACGTGGCTCCAACTATGCCAGCAGTTCCAACGTATCAACCTCGTTATCAACAACCTTCTGTGCAACAAGGTGGTAATCAACAAGTTCGGGCTAAGCCGAGTTTTGATCCTATTCCGATGTCGTATGCGGACTTGCTTCCATCTTTGATTGCAAAGAATCTTGTGCAAACACGTCCTCCACCTCCAGTTCCAGAGACTATTCCATGGTGGTATAAGCCAGAGGCTCGCTGTGCTTTTCATCAAGGTGCCCCGGGGCATGATGTAAGAATTGTTATCCATTGAAGTTTGAAGTACAGATGTTGATGAGGAACAATGTTCTGTATTTTAATGATGTTAATCCAAATGTGCAGAAAAATCCGTTGCCGAAGCATGGTAATGCGTCTGTGAATATGGTTGATGGTTGTCCTGGTTTGTTCAAGATCTATGAGGTCCGTCATATTCGGAGGTCTTTGGTTGAGATGCATGCTTTCTTAAGTGAATATCACGATATTGATCACGATTATGCTGGATGTTGTATCTGCTCGGTTGTCGCACCTCGAAAAATACGATCCTAAAACAAACAACAGAGTCGCCACCTAATTCTATTTATTCTACGAAAGAAAAGGAAGATATAGACACAACCTAAATAAAGGACAAGAATGGTCAACGAAACCACTAATCTAAGTTCGGGAGTCAGTTACGCAAGGGGAAGGTATTAGGCACCCCTCACGTCCGTTGTACTCAACGGGAACCTCTTAGTCTAGTTTGCGCTTTAAATGTTAACTTGTTATTATTGTCTTCTTTTAATGATTAAGTATCGATATTTGTTTATTCCTTATTATGGGGAAATGTTAAGTTTTTTATTATTGTGACGGAGAGATAGGTAATTTTTATTTATTGTGTTTTATGACGGAGAAAATATTAAGTTTTTTATTATTATGCTCGCGAAGGATTAAAATCCCTGTGCCTACGTATTCCCTTGTGCAATGGGAAAGTCAGAGCTTCGTAATTCGTACTACTACGATTTGTGTTTTTTTAATTGAACGATTGTTTGAAAATGCATTCTACTGCTAAGCGTTGGCTTATCTGCTCACGATGGGAGGCTGAAGCGCTAGCTTGTTTGCGAGATAGAAAGATTTAAACAATGTTCGTTTTAAGAAAAGATATTTGATCTTTGTTAAGGGTGTTTTAAAAACGAGAGGGCGAATGAACCACGCGTGGGGCTAGCCCATGTTGCGGTTGCATTCAAGAACGTGCGGAGTGCGAGACTCCGGAGTTCAGTTACTCGCTAATTAATTATGAAAATGATTTGAATTGGTTGGTAAATTTTAATTTGTATTTGAGACAAGTCGTCATCTTTAAGAGAAGTATCTCACCTATTCCACCACAAACTTTTGAGAAATGAGAAATCGAAAGAAGCTTTAAACTTGGATATAAGATCGACAAGCAATGCCACATTCTTTCTTTGAGAATAAATAAAATCGGAAGAAGCTTTAAACTTGGATATAAGATCGACAAGCAATGTCACATTCTTCCTTTGAAAGTAATTGTTTGTAAGATTTTGTTTGTGTTTTTGGGGATAGGAGGAACAAATTTCCTATGGAGATGAATCATGCCCGATCCTTTAAGATTGTTGAATTATTTTTATACGACTGGTGATTGAACCAACGCGTGAGGCTAGCCCATTTGCGGTTCAATCCAGAACGTGCGGAATGCTAGACTCTGGGGTTCCGTTTTTCCATAAATTAATTAAGATGGATTAAATTATTTTTATACGAATGGTGATTGAACCAACGCGTGGGGCTAGCCCATTTGCGATTCAATCCAGAACGTGCGGAATGCTAGACTCCGGAGTTCAATTCTTTTGCAAATTAATTAGTTTGAAAGTTTTTTAAATGTTTTATGGTTTAGCCATGAGGGTGATGTATAAATAATCGGATAAACGCAAATGCGACACCCAGAATATAGCGAGGCGCAAAAGAGATAACATTAAATTTTAAGGTACCTAACGGAGGAGGTCCGTTGCCTCTTCAATACGTGCCAAACAAATCAACGGTATTTGACGGAAACTACCGTCACCCGAATTAATTCCTCAGATGCTTAATGTAATCCAAAACAAGGTTAGCTCGATTAAAGTTCTAATAATGAAAGTCAACTAAGGTTATATCCAAAATTCAAACCACATCTATTTATAAGGTCCTATCAAAATTAACATTGACAAAGCTGAAAAATTAACATTTATTTAAACAAAACTAGTATCAAAATAAATAAACCAATAAATCCACAAAAAAAACTATTATCATTCAATTAAGAAATTAAATCGACATTAAACAATATAAACATTAATTAATAAATAGATAACTAAAAGATTAATCTAAAACTGCTCAACAATAAAATAACAAAATTAATAGGATAAAGAGATTATATAGAAAAATATAGAAAAAGGGGTGTTTGGATTGGATTGTGTGTACCAATAATTATTTCAGGTCTCAATTGGGCTAAACCCAATATAGTTTAAGAAAACTATTAAGACAAAACCAAATTAATAGAAAGTTATAAAAACAAAAAAATAATAATATAAAATAATATAATCAGGTTTTAGATTTTTTGAGAAAAAGACAATGAAACACTTTGTAAAAGATCAAAAAACAGAAAGGTTGAAACTCAACCCTGGAAAAAACCTAGAAGCGGCGGCGAGATGAAGGCGTCCTTCAATCTCTGCGGATTTCGCACAGCTTCGAGCTTCTACGAATCGGCGGCGGTGGTAGACGAAGGAAGAACACTCTCGTCTCCTTCGCGAATCCCTCGCCTCTCTCTGTCGAACAATCGCTCGCAGGTTCCCTCTCTCAAGAGTTCAGTTTCGAAAGGGGGGAGGTGATTTGAAGCAGGTTTTCTTCAAATCGCGGCGGAGGTCCACGGTGATGGAATGTTGTTTTGGCTTTGTGAGAAGCTTTAAGGTTGGTTTGCGGATGGGTCGTGATGAGAAGAAGAGGGTTGAAGGCTTGATGGAGTTTATGGTTTCGAGTTGAATGGTGGTTTGGGGTTTTGAGAGATGAGTGTTGCTGGTTTTGAAATAGGTGTTTGGTGAGGACGAAAATATTTGGAGGGTGGCGTTCGAAGGCTTCGTTTGCAGGAAGGGTGGAGGTGAAAAGGTGCAAGGTTTGAAGTGGTTTGTGTGATGTTTGCAGGTTCTGGCGGTGGATGGTTGGTATTCGAAGGTTTGGAGGTGGCGATTGGAGGGTGAAGGTCGCGAAGAGTCAGGGTTGATGGCGCGGCTGTGCTTGAGTGGTTCCAAGGTGTGTTGCTTTGGTTTTTTTAAAAAGTTGCTGTTACTGTTTTTTTTTGAAGAAGGGTTATGGTGTGAGTTCCTGTTTTTGCATCTGTGAAGGTTCAGAAAGGTCAGTTTTCTTTCACCGATAACCGTTTACTCGTGTCCCTCTCATCTTCTCTTTTGCTTCATCTTCTTCGCCCCTCCGTTTCTCTGTTACGGTTTATCTGAAAGGGTTTGTTTTTTTTTGGTGGTTTTTGCAGGCTGTGGTGTGAGTTATGGTTTGTTAATGGTTCCAAGAAAACAGCCGGGGCCCGGGTTGCCGGCAAAAGGGGTTTGCTGTGTTGTCCCCAGAAGGTTTTGGTGCTGTCCCCTCAAAAAAAAAAAATGGCCGAAGGTCCTCCTGTTTATGGTTGTAGTCTTTTTCTGTGGTCATTGTCCCCTGGTCCTTTTTTTGGTGGAAACAGGGTCTGTAGGTTGGAGAGATCCCTTCTTTGTTGGATCTCGTACTGGTTTCCAGAAAGTGAGAGAAAAAAAATCTCTTTTGTGTGTTGATGGAACAGGTCATAAGGGTTGAAAGTTGACAGTAACGGTGATGGAAGTCCCTTCAATCTCCTCTAGGATTTTGCTGTCCATTCTGGTGCAAGGACACAGGCTGGCATATGCATATAGCTTTTTGGAGTGAAATTATTTGGACCATAAAGTTACACTTGAAAATTAACTTAATCGATTCTAAATCAACCAAGTGAAAACCAGAATAATTAAAGTAATCTAATAAAAACTAATCATAATAATACATAGAAAAAAAACAAAAACTGTTATAAATTAGTTAAATGAGGAAAGCAAATAATCCAAATATAAATTAAATAATAAATGAATAAATAATAATAAAAGTAATTAAAGTAAATCAAAACTAAATTTTAAGTAAAATTAAAAACTAATTCTAAATAATCTAAATTAAAATGGTGAGTAAAACTAGCAAGATTATTAAACTCTTTAAAACCTAAATCAACTCAAATTGATCCTTTTTTTTTTTAGGAAATATTAATTAAATCTAAAAATTTAAATTAAAAGGATAAACTTAAATTATAGCAAAAAAAATAAAAGAAAAGATTTAAAATAGAACAAGCAAAAAAATCTAACTAATTTCTAAAATAAATTGTAATTAAGTTAAATTGAAAAATTTAAATTAAATTAATTAACTCAATTGAAATTAACCTAAATTAAAATTAAATTGGAAGATAGCTCTAAACAATCTAACATAAACTAAACTCACATTTTTTTAAAATTACATTAACTTAGAAATTAGTATAACTAAATTACAAAGTGTGACAAAATATTCTAACTAAAATTTTAAGATTGGATCAAATTCTAAAAGATCTATACAAAAAATGATTAAAACACAAACAAACATTCTTATTTAAAAGAAACAAGTTCTAATAAATAAAAGATGACAATTGTGATGATGAAATGTACGATTAAATGAATCTTTTAACTTAAAAATGCAAAAATGCCCGATTTTCCATATATCGACAAAACGCGTCTAAAATGATCAAAATGAAAATTTCCGGTCAAAATTTAGGGTATGACAGCTGCCCCTATTTAATCATCTAGGACCTGAATGTGCGAGTAACAAAGTTTTTTTTTTTTGGACATTCAGGGTGGAAGAGGATTAAATATTAGAATACCTAAAATTTTGACCGAAAATGCAAAATGAAAATGATATAATATGCGATGCAAAGATGCAAGATAAAAGCTATAACGCCACCGGGAAGAAAATTGACACTACTGGGGATCAAACGCACATGAGTGGAGTACAATCCGCACGAGGAACTCATCTTGAGCGAAGCCAGATGACAGTTGTCTACAGGTCCTAAGATGACTCGAAATCTTTGAACAAAATTCCACTTTGAGGAAATCTACTGCCGAGATTTAAAACCTCATTTGAAAAAAAACCTTATGTTGGTGTATCAAAACGAAACAGAAAACCTACTGCCTAGATTCTGAAACGAAAACCACTTCTTCCGAAGTCCACTGGAGATCTAACTGCCGAAATGACCAGAGAATCTAAAAATGGAATACCTTCTGCCGAGGTATCCTAAAATGGTCCAAAAATCTACTGCCGAGATCTTGGAAAGAAAACAAATTCTGTTGAAAGCTGCTGGGGATCTTCTGCCGAGATTACCAGAGAATCTAAGAATGAGATACCTTCTGCCGAGGTATCAAAATAAACCAAAAATCTACTGCCGAGATCTTGGTAAGAAAATAAATTCTATCGAAATCTGCTGGAGATCTACTGCCGAGATGACCAGAGATTACTAAAAAATGGAGTACCTTCTGCCGAGGTATCCTAAATGAACCAAAAATCTACTGCCGAGATCTTGGAACGAAGACAAATTCTGTTGAAGTCTGCTGGAGATCTACTACCGAGATTACCAGAGATTCTAAGAATGAGATACCTTCTGCCGAGGTATCAAAATGAAATTCCTACTGCCGAGGATTAACTGAGGATACACCTGTCGCCAAATCTTCTGCCGAGATTTAACTAAGGATGCCATTGTCGAGATCATACAAAGTAAATGCCTTCTGCCGAGGTAGACTGGAAATCTTCTGCCGAGACTTGCCAAAAATAAAAAGGAATCACCTGTTGTCAAATCTTCTGCCGAGATTTAACTAAAGATATCATTGAACAAAACTCTCACCATACTTCCCTTCTTTTGAAAGAGACAACCATATGATGGAGAAAACAACTTCACGATCAAACTTCTCAACTTGTCCGGAAGAGATAGCCATTTGACGGAAAAATAAAAGAGGTTCATATCAAACTTCTCGACTTGTGTGGAAGAGACAGCCATTTGATAGAACGTTCATCATACTTCCCTTTTTCTGAAAGAGACAGCCATATGATGGAAAACAACTTCACGCTCAAACTTCTCGACTTGTATGGAAGAGATAGCCATTTGACGGAAATTGGAAAATTCGCAACAAACTTCTCAACTTGTATGGGAGAGATAGCCATTTGTTGGAAAAATAAAAGAGGTTCATATCAAACTTCTCGACTTGTATGGAAGAGACAGCCATTTGATAGAACATTCATCATACTTCCCTTCTTCTGAAAGAGACATCCATATGATGAAGAAAAACAACTTCACGCTCAAACTTCTCAACTTGTGTGGAAGAGATGGCCATTTGACGGAAATTGGAAAATTCACAACAAACTTCTCAACTTGTCTGGAAGAGATAGCCATTTGTTGGAAAAATAAAAGAGATTCATATCAAACTTCTCGACTTGTATGGAAGAGATAGCCATTTGATAGAAAATTGGAATCACGACAAACTTCCCACCTTGTCTGGATGAGATGCCATTTGCCGAAAAAACTTCTCACCGTGTCTAGATGAGATGCCATTTGTTGAAAATTTGGAATCACGACAAACTTCCCACCGTGTCTAGATGAGATGCCATTTGTTGAAAAAATGGAATCACGACAAACTTCCCACCGTGTCTAGATGAGATGCCATTTGCCGAACAAACTTCTCACCTTGTCTGGATGAGATGCCATTTGTTGAAAATTGGAATCACGACAAACTTCCCACCTTGTCTAGATGAGATGCCATTTGCCGAACAAACTTCTCACCTTGTCTGGATGAGATGGCCATTTGGCGGAAATTGGAAAATTCACAACAAACTTCTCAACTTGTATGGAAGAGATAGCCATTTGTTGGAAAATTAAATTCATACCAAACTTCTCCGCTGAACAGGGGAGATGCAATTTGATAGAAAATAAACCTTGTTGAGGATGAACAAATTGCTCGAAAAGAGAATGTCATCTGTTGATTCACTGGGAAGTCTATGGATAAGAAACAAGCTTCTCAAATAAGGAGACGGCCACTTGTTAATTCCGATTAGAGGTCCAGGGATACGAACAAGCTTCTCCAATAAAGAGACTGCCACTTGTTATCAGGTGTAAATACTCCCGGAGAATGCTGCAACAAAAATCGCTGGGGAGCACAGATTTATCTTTACTGGGGGAAATCTCAACAAATTCCTTCTGGGAGACAGAGCATCCAAAGGTGCAAAAATAAATGCACTTTCGATCTGGAATTGCTGGGGATGGAACGACTGCTCGGAAAGAGACCGCCATCTGTTGATTTACTCAAAAGTTCGAAGACAAAACAAGCTTCTCAAATAAAGAGACTGCCACTTGTTGATTCCACTTAGAAGTTTTAGGACGAAACAAGCTTCTCGAATAAAGAGACGACCACTTGTTGTCGGGTATAAGTAATCCAAGGGAATGTTGTAGTAACACTGCTGGAGAGCAAAATTTGTTCTCAATGGAAGCCTCCAACAAATTCCTTCTGGGAAACTAAGCATCCAAAGGTGCAAAATAAATGCACTTTCCAATTGGTATTCAATTATCAAAAATTGCCAACGACCAAAATTCAATCCAGGAACGAGCTGGAAAGAAACTGTCAAGCAAGACACCAACCCATGAGGAATGAACTCAAATGGGGTCTTATCCTATCCAAGTGTGGAAAGGGGTACTAAAGCAAAAATCTTCCACGAGGGTGAGAACTCAGTGGGGTATTAGAAAGAATGTACATTTTCTGCCTAAAGCTGACAACTCTATTTTGAGAGAGACACATCACTTGGGGATAAACGCGACCAAGGTGAAGGAGGTATGCATTAATGAATGCGACATGAATATGCATATGAATTCAATCATGATGCACATGTATGTATATGCATTACGTTTATGCTGACAAACAGACAAAACAGACACAAGAGATGAACTGGTGATAAAATAAACATCACAACAAACGAATACTCGACCAATCTCGTCCAAGTGTACGCAATCACTGAAGATAGGGTAAGGAGCCACCCATGGGGTAAAATCTCGCTACTGAGCTCAAATCTCTTTGAGGAGAGGAATACATTTCATTTGGGAAATAAACCCAGGCAAATCTTCTAACTTCAACATCTATCAGGAGGAAGCAACCATACAAACTACGTTTGCTTTGGATGAAGTGAATTTGTACTCCGTTGGGGAGAGAAAATCAGATTCAGCTGGAGAAGCTTGAATTGAGGCTCAATTGGGGATACTAGACTTAGTATCTCACTTTAAGCACTAAGTAGTAAAACATCCACCAAAAAGTACTGAGTCATGCCCCTGACACATCATAGCAACTCGGCATAAGGACCCCGATATCTGGAAGTACTTGTAAGGTAGATCCCAAGAGCGTCTTGCTTTGGGGAACACGTGGTCATGCGCCCACAAAATGGTTTGTGAGAAGAGATCATCTTAAGAGGATTTTATAGAAGACTTGACATTCAAACTGTCCCAGTGTCTTCAAACTCTTGTAGAGATTCGTCGAATCTCGACGTCACTGCCTCAGATTAACTGTGTTTGGCACGAACGAGTCTTTCATGCTTGTCCTTTTAGGGATGATAAGAATGTGTAAGCACGAATTGGGAAACGACTTGCCCCTGTCTAGCAAGATCTTCAAGCAATCTGCTCCTGTCTGGCAAAGTATTAAGGCAACCTGCCCCTGGCTGGCAAAGTATTCCAACAACGTGCCCCTGTCTAGCAGAGTCTTCAAGCAAAATGCCCCTGGCTGGCAAAGTATTAAGGCAACCTGCCCCTGGGTGGAAAAGTTTTCAAGTAACTTGCCCCTGTTTGGCAAGGTTTTCAAACAATATGCCCCTAGGGGTGATCATTCTCTGAAATGGTTGTTCAACTACTCATCAGAGTTTCAAATCTCAAGAGATTAAGCTCATCACTGGCGCTCATACATAGGTTTCTATGACATCAAGCAAATGCTAGCAAGCAAAAAGGTTAACGTTAAGACTGCTAATGCAACACACGTGTTTGTCTCGAAGTTTTTTTTGTCTTTTTTTTTTGAAAAGATTTTCACAATAGCCTGTGACCGAATCCCTAACTAGGAGGTGATATTCATTTTTTTTATAAAGCCAACACAAATTTCTGAGCAAAGCTCAATGGGAGTCGGGAAACACTTTCTCATCGAGTGTGCTTTCGAAATAAACCCTACTTCAATTAGGACTTTTGAGGGTTGTAATGTGGTTTGGTTCACGGTTTTAGAAACAAAGGATAAAGGCTCAAAGTTTATTTGGTGCCCACCCACTCTCCGTGACGTTCTCCAATCCTAGGTTCAGCTAAATCGACATATGCATTTGTCTTGATAGCGTAGAGATGAAGATCCAAGGTTTGCTTGAAATGACAGTCATCTTATTTGTCCTCTATGGATATCAGTAACCCCTTTGAATTTGGTATGGTGGTCACTAAATCTTAAGCTTTTAGGTTAAGGATTTAAAGGCCTCTTCCAACTCGAATTTCTCTTTGGTCCCTGATTTTTGCCTAAGTCTCTTTTTGGGTGCTTGACTTAGCGGGATTTTATTTTCTTTTTTTTTTAAATCAATGGAAGGCTGAAAGCTGTGACTGTCAAGTTTTTGATTGTAGTGGATTCCCTGATGGGATGTTTCATCTTATGATTTGTATGTGTAACCAGATTAACTGAACACTACCCTGCCCCAGGTTAAGTGTAAGGGTTTTGAAATATCTGAAAGAAACTCCTACTTCTAGGCTCGAAGTGGTTGACTAGGGATTAACTCCTTATTTCTCCAGTGTTTGGGAATTTGAAACAATGCCTATACATCGTCAGTAGGATTTTATTCAAAAGCATTCAACTAGAGAATTTGTGTTTTAATTTCTTCATCCTCCCTCCAATTCTCTGCCTAGGCAAGAGATGGGATAATATTGGCGTTATAAAATTGAAAAAGCATTATGAGTGAATACGAATGGATTACTTCAAGACAAACATATTCATTGCATTAATCATTCAAAACAAATAAGTTCTTACATGCCAAAACAAATGCATTAACAAAACATAGCAAAATACATATGAAAAGCAGCAGACGAGCTAAACATCTGAGAGGATAGCTCCAAAACATCGAACGATCGTGCGTATTCAGGACTTGTCCTACACTCCAGCAACAGATTGACTTGGAAAGGACTTTCTTGAGTTTTCTATCAGCACAAAGGCACTCCGTCCACAGATGGGATTCCTCCATTGAAGGTCAACACCCCGTAGTCGATCATCTCTTGAACCTTTTCCTGGAAGACTTTGCATTCTTCAATCGGATGCCCCAGTGCTCCACCATGAAACTCACAACTGGTATTTGGATTGATCCCACAGGGCCGAGACCTCGTGGCTCTAGTCTTTCTGGGTGTCATTATTGAGTTCCGGGCAAAATGAGACCACAATTGACTGTAAGTCATTGGGATTGGGTCAAACTGATGGGCCGCTCCTTCAGGACTGTTTGGAGACCTCCGCTGATTCTGACGTCGCTGACGAGTAGAGGTAGAATTTGACCGACGCTGAAAAATGACCAGATCTTTGGCCAAAGAAATCAGTCGCCCTCTATCAATCTTCAAGCTGTGAATCTCTTCCTGGAGTTCAGTGTTCTCCTGCACAAGGCTGTCTATTAGATTCTTCATTGTAGTTGAGAATATTCCCATACGATTTCTCAATATGGTGACCTCGTTTCTAAGCTCCCTGTTTTCCTGCTCAAGTTGATCCATCTTTCTCTTGTGACTGGTCGAGTACAGTTGACTGACGGAGAACAAGACATGTGTGAGTTGGATCGTTGGAAGGTGATATGCAATGCAAATGCAAATGCAAATGAGATGCGAATGAATGCAATACTCAGAACACTCAAAATCATAAACAGCTCCAGAATTGAATATAAAGGCAAGTGTTGGATCCAAGGTACAAGTAACTCGGAATCTCTTAACTGGTAAGCCTTAAGTGGAAAGTTCTAAATTCTTTACCCATAAAGCCCACTCACAGGGTAGCTTCTATGGTGATGGTATAAGGATACTCAAGGTCACGGACGTTTATCGTACTAACGCCCCGCCGCAGGCTAGCTGCATTGTGACGATAATAACGATAAGGTCTACCTTGAGTGGAGTTCTCATGCTAGGCGTGCAAGAAGCGAGTCCTTGGAGCCTAACATTACACAACTACCAAAATTGAAACAGGTTCTAGGGGGTCCCAGAATCACAGCCCTTTCATGAATCAGGTCCCGCGACAGGCTAGCTGCGTTGTGACGAGATTTACGAAATGTCTAACTATCTGGGGGAGCTTTCATGTTAGGCGTGCAAGGAGCGAGTCCTTGGAGACTAACACTAATAACATCCAATTCTAACTTAGGTGTTCCCTCTTCTTTTTCAGAACTCAAGTACAAATTCATACCAGTGATATCCCGAGATCCAACAGGCAGATATAAATGAGCAAATAAATAAGAAGGAAGCAATAGATAGAATACCAACAACAAATAAAGAAAGACAAATCAAACAAATCAGCAAGCAAAAGCAAACTATCCTAAGCTAGGCTCGACTCTCTTATGCACAAGGCAATGATAAGTCCCCAGCAGAGTCGCCAGCTGTCGCACCTCGAAAAATACGATCCTAAAACAAACAACAGAGTCGCCACCTAATTCTATTTATTCTACGAAAGAAAAGGAAGATATAGACACAACCTAAATAAAGGACAAGAATGGTCAACGAAACCACTAATCTAAGTTCGGGAGTCAGTTACGCAAGGGGAAGGTATTAGGCACCCCTCACGTCCGTTGTACTCAACGGGAACCTCTTAGTCTAGTTTGCGCTTTAAATGTTAACTTGTTATTATTGTCTTCTTTTAATGATTAAGTATCGATATTTGTTTATTCCTTATTATGGGGAAATGTTAAGTTTTTTATTATTGTGACGGAGAGATAGGTAATTTTTATTTATTGTGTTTTATGACGGAGAAAATATTAAGTTTTTTATTATTATGCTCGCGAAGGATTAAAATCCCTGTGCCTACGTATTCCCTTGTGCAATGGGAAAGTCAGAGCTTCGTAGTTCGTACTACTACGATTTGTGTTTTTTTAATTGAACGATTGTTTGAAAATGCATTCTACTGCTAAGCGTTGGCTTATCTGCTCACGATGGGAGGCTGAAGCGCTAGCTTGTTTGCGAGATAGAAAGATTTAAACAATGTTCGTTTTAAGAAAAGATATTTGATCTTTGTTAAGGGTGTTTTAAAAACGAGAGGGCGAATGAACCACGCGTGGGGCTAGCCCATGTTGCGGTTGCATTCAAGAACGTGCGGAGTGCGAGACTCCGGAGTTCAGTTACTCGCTAATTAATTATGAAAATGATTTGAATTGGTTGGTAAATTTTAATTTGTATTTGAGACAAGTCGTCATCTTTAAGAGAAGTATCTCACCTATTCCACCACAAACTTTTGAGAAATGAGAAATCGAAAGAAGCTTTAAACTTGGATATAAGATCGACAAGCAATGCCACATTCTTTCTTTGAGAATAAATAAAATCGGAAGAAGCTTTAAACTTGGATATAAGATCGACAAGCAATGCCACATTCTTCCTTTGAAAGTAATTGTTTGTAAGATTTTGTTTGTGTTTTTGGGGATAGGAGGAACAAATTTCCTATGGAGATGAATCATGCCCGATCCTTTAAGATTGTTGAATTATTTTTATACGACTGGTGATTGAACCAACGCGTGAGGCTAGCCCATTTGCGGTTCAATCCAGAACGTGCGGAATGCTAGACTCCGGGGTTCCGTTTTTCCATAAATTAATTAAGATGGATTAAATTATTTTTATACGAATGGTGATTGAACCAACGCGTGGGGCTAGCCCATTTGCGATTCAATCCAGAACGTGCGGAATGCTAGACTCCGGAGTTCAATTCTTTCGCAAATTAATTAGTTTGAAAGTTTTTTAAATGTTTTATGGTTTAGCCATGAGGGTGATGTATAAATAATCGGATAAACGCAAATGCGACACCCAGAATATAGCGAGGCGCAAAAGAGATAACATTGAATTTTAAGGTACCTAACGGAGGAGGTCCGTTGCCTCTTCAATACGTGCCAAACAAATCAACGGTATTTGACGGAAACTACCGTCACCCGAATTAATTCCTCAGATGCTTAATGTAATCCAAAACAAGGTTAGCTCGATTAAAGTTCTAATAATGAAAGTCAACTAAGGTTATATCCAAAATTCAAACCACATCTATTTATAAGGTCCTATCAAAATTAACATTGACAAAGCTGAAAAATTAACATTTATTTAAACAAAACTAGTATCAAAATAAATAAACCAATAAATCCACAAAAAAAACTATTATCATTCAATTAAGAAATTAAATCGACATTAAACAATATAAACATTAATTAATAAATAGATAACTAAAAGATTAATCTAAAACTGCTCAACAATAAAATAACAAAATTAATAGGATAAAGAGATTATATAGAAAAATATAGAAAAAGGGGTGTTTGGATTGGATTGTGTGTACCAATAATTATTTCAGGTCTCAATTGGGCTAAACCCAATATAGTTTAAGAAAACTATTAAGACAAAACCAAATTAATAGAAAGTTATAAAAACAAAAAAATAATAATATAAAATAATATAATCAGGTTTTAGATTTTTTGAGAAAAAGACAATGAAACACTTTGTAAAAGATCAAAAAACAGAAAGGTTGAAACTCAACCCTGGAAAAAACCTAGAAGCGGCGGCGAGATGAAGGCGTCCTTCAATCTCTGCGGATTTCGCACAGCTTCGAGCTTCTACGAATCGGCGGCGGTGGTAGACGAAGGAAGAACACTCTCGTCTCCTTCGCGAATCCCTCGCCTCTCTCTGTCGAACAATCGCTCGCAGGTTCCCTCTCTCAAGAGTTCAGTTTCGAAAGGGGGGAGGTGATTTGAAGCAGGTTTTCTTCAAATCGCGGCGGAGGTCCACGGTGATGGAATGTTGTTTTGGCTTTGTGAGAAGCTTTAAGGTTGGTTTGCGGATGGGTCGTGATGAGAAGAAGAGGGTTGAAGGCTTGATGGAGTTTATGGTTTCGAGTTGAATGGTGGTTTGGGGTTTTGAGAGATGAGTGTTGCTGGTTTTGAAATAGGTGTTTGGTGAGGACGAAAATATTTGGAGGGTGGCGTTCGAAGGCTTCGTTTGCAGGAAGGGTGGAGGTGAAAAGGTGGAAGGTTTGAAGTGGTTTGTGTGTTGTTTGCAGGTTCTGGCGGTGGATGGTTGGTATTCGAAGGTTTGGAGGTGGCGATTGGAGGGTGAAGGTCGCGAAGAGTCAGGGTTGATGGCGCGGCTGTGCTTGAGTGGTTCCAAGGTGTGTTGCTTTGGTTTTTTTAAAAAGTTGCTGTTACTGGGTTTTTTTGAAGAAGGGTTATGGTGTGAGTTCCTGTTTTTGCATCTGTGAAGGTTCAGAAAGGTCAGTTTTCTTTCACTGATAACCGTTTACTCGTGTCCCTCTCATCTTCTCTTCTGCTTCATCTTCTTCGCCCCTCCGTTTCTCTGTTACGGTTTATCTGAAAGGGTTTGTTTTTTTTTGGTGGTTTTTGCAGGCTGTGGTGTGAGTTATGGTTTGTTAATGGTTCCAAGAAAACAGCCGGGGCCCGGGTTGCCGGCAAAAGGGGTTTGCTGTGTTGTCCCCAGAAGGTTTTGGTGCTGTCCCCTCAAAAAAAAAAATGGCCGAAGGTCCTCCTGTTTATGGTTGTAGTCTTTTTCTGTGGTCATTGTCCCCTGGTCCTTTTTTTGGTGGAAACAGGGTCTGTAGGTTGGAGAGATCCCTTCTTTGTTGGATCTCGTACTGGTTTCCAGAAAGTGAGAGAAAAAAAATCTCTTTTGTGTGTTGATGGAACAGGTCATAAGGGTTGAAAGTTGACAGTAACGGTGATGGAAGTCCCTTCAATCTCCTCTAGGATTTTGCTGTCCATTCTGGTGCAAGGACACAGGCTGGCATATGCATATAGCTTTTTGGAGTGAAATTATTTGGACCATAAAGTTACACTTGAAAATTAACTTAATCGATTCTAAATCAACCAAGTGAAAACCAGAATAATTAAAGTAATCTAATAAAAACTAATCATAATAATACATAGAAAAAAAACAAAAACTGTTATAAATTAGTTAAATGAGGAAAGCAAATAATCCAAATATAAATTAAATAATAAATGAATAAATAATAATAAAAGTAATTAAAGTAAATCAAAACTAAATTTTAAGTAAAATTAAAAACTAATTCTAAATAATCTAAATTAAAATGGTGAGTAAAACTAGCAAGATTATTAAACTCTTTAAAACCTAAATCAACTCAAATTGATCCTTTTTTTTTTAGGAAATATTAATTAAATCTAAAAATTTAAATTAAAAGGATAAACTTAAATTATAGCAAAAAAAATAAAATAAAAGATTTAAAATAGAACAAGCAAAAAAATCTAACTAATTTCTAAAATAAATTGTAATTAAGTTAAATTGAAAAATTTAAATTAAATTAATTAACTCAATTGAAATTAACCTAAATTAAAATTAAATTGGAAGATAGCTCTAAACAATCTAACATAAACTAAACTCACATTTTTTTAAAATTACATTAACTTAGAAATTAGTATAACTAAATTACAAAGTGTGACAAAATATTATAACTAAAATTTTAAGATTGGATCAAATTCTAAAAGATCTATACAAAAAATGATTAAAACACAAACAAACATTCTTATTTAAAAGAAACAAGTTCTAATAAATAAAAGATGACAATTGTGATGATGAAATGTACGATTAAATGAATCTTTTAACTTAAAAATGCAAAAATGCCCGATTTTCCATATATCGACAAAACGCGTCTAAAATGATCAAAATGAAAATTTCCGGTCAAAATTTAGGGTATGACAGCTGCCCCTATTTAATCATCTAGGACCTGAATGTGCGAGTAACAAAGTTTTTTTTTTTGGACATTCAGGGTGGAAGAGGATTAAATATTAGAATACCTAAAATTTTGACCGAAAATGCAAAATGAAAATGATATAATATGCGATGCAAAGATGCAAGATAAAAGCTATAACGCCACCGGGAAGAAAATTGACACTACTGGGGATCAAACGCACATGAGTGGAGTACAATCCGCACGAGGAACTCATCTTGAGCGAAGCCAGATGACAGTTGTCTACAGGTCCTAAGATGACTCGAAATCTTTGAACAAAATTCCACTTTGAGGAAATCTACTGCCGAGATTTAAAACCTCATTTGAAAAAAAACCTTATGTTGGTGTATCAAAACGAAACAGAAAACCTACTGCCTAGATTCTGAAACGAAAACCACTTCTTCCGAAGTCCACTGGAGATCTAACTGCCGAAATGACCAGAGAATCTAAAAATGGAATACCTTCTGCCGAGGTATCCTAAAATGGTCCAAAAATCTACTGCCGAGATCTTGGAAAGAAAACAAATTCTGTTGAAAGCTGCTGGGGATCTTCTGCCGAGATTACCAGAGAATCTAAGAATGAGATACCTTTTGCCGAGGTATCAAAATAAACCAAAAATCTACTGCCGAGATCTTGGTAAGAAAATAAATTCTATCGAAATCTACTGGAGATCTACTGCCGAGATGACCAGAGATTACTAAAAAATGGAGTACCTTCTGCCGAGGTATCCTAAATGAACCAAAAATCTACTGCCGAGATCTTGGAACGAAGACAAATTCTGTTGAAGTCTGCTGGAGATCTACTGCCGAGATTACCAGAGATTCTAAGAATGAGATACCTTCTGCCGAGGTATCAAAATGAAATTCCTACTGCCGAGGATTAACTGAGGATACACCTGTCGCCAAATCTTCTGCCGAGATTTAACTAAGGATGCCATTGTCGAGATCATACAAAGTAAATGCCTTCTGCCGAGGTAGACTGGAAATCTTCTGCCGAGACTTGCCAAAAATAAAAAGGAATCACCTGTTGTCAAATCTTCTGCCGAGATTTAACTAAAGATATCATTGAACAAAACTCTCACCATACTTCCCATCTTTTGAAAGAGACAGCCATATGATGGAGAAAACAACTTCACGATCAAACTTCTCAACTTGTCCGGAAGAGATAGCCATTTGACGGAAAAATAAAAGAGGTTCATATCAAACTTCTCGACTTGTGTGGAAGAGACAGCCATTTGATAGAACGTTCATCATACTTCCCTTTTTCTGAAAGAGACAGCCATATGATGGAAAACAACTTCACGCTCAAACTTCTCGACTTGTATGGAAGAGATAGCCATTTGACGGAAATTGGAAAATTCGCAACAAACTTCTCAACTTGTATGGGAGAGATAGCCATTTGTTGGAAAAATAAAAGAGGTTCATATCAAACTTCTCGACTTGTATGGAAGAGACAGCCATTTGATAGAACATTCATCATACTTCCCTTCTTCTGAAAGAGACATCCATATGATGAAGAAAAACAACTTCACGCTCAAACTTCTCAACTTGTGTGGAAGAGATGGCCATTTGACGGAAATTGGAAAATTCACAACAAACTTCTCAACTTGTCTGGAAGAGATAGCCATTTGTTGGAAAAATAAAAGAGATTCATATCAAACTTCTCGACTTGTATGGAAGAGATAGCCATTTGATAGAAAATTGGAATCACGACAAACTTCCCACCTTGTCTGGATGAGATGCCATTTGCCGAACAAACTTCTCACCGTGTCTAGATGAGATGCCATTTGTTGAAAATTTGGAATCACGACAAACTTCCCACCGTGTCTAGATGAGATGCCATTTGTTGAAAAAATGGAATCACGACAAACTTCCCACCGTGTCTAGATGAGATGCCATTTGCCGAACAAACTTCTCACCTTGTCTGGATGAGATGCCATTTGTTGAAAATTGGAATCACGACAAACTTCCCACCTTGTCTAGATGAGATGCCATTTGCCGAACAAACTTCTCACCTTGTCTGGATGAGATGGCCATTTGGCGGAAATTGGAAAATTCACAACAAACTTCTCAACTTGTATGGAAGAGATAGCCATTTGTTGGAAAATTAAATTCATACCAAACTTCTCCGCTGAACAGGGGAGATGCAATTTGATAGAAAATAAACCTTGTTGAGGATGAACAAATTGCTCGAAAAGAGAATGTCATCTGTTGATTCACTGGGAAGTATATGGATAAGAAACAAGCTTCTCAAATAAGGAGACGGCCACTTGTTAATTCCGATTAGAGGTCCAGGGATACGAACAAGCTTCTCCAATAAAGAGACTGCCACTTGTTATCAGGTGTAAATACTCCCGGAGAATGCTGCAACAAAAATCGCTGGGGAGCACAGATTTATCTTTACTGGGGGAAATCTCAACAAATTCCTTCTGGGAGACAGAGCATCCAAAGGTGCAAAAATAAATGCACTTTCGATCTGGAATTGCTGGGGATGGAACGACTGCTCGGAAAGAGACCGCCATCTGTTGATTTACTCAAAAGTTCGAAGACAAAACAAGCTTCTCAAATAAAGAGACTGCCACTTGTTGATTCCACTTAGAAGTTTTAGGACGAAACAAGCTTCTCGAATAAAGAGACGACCACTTGTTGTCGGGTATAAGTAATCCAAGGGAATGTTGTAGTAACACTGCTGGAGAGCAAAATTTGTTCTCAATGGAAGCCTCCAACAAATTCCTTCTGGGAAACTAAGCATCCAAAGGTGCAAAATAAATGCACTTTCCAATTGGTATTCAATTATCAAAAATTGCCAACGACCAAAATTCAATCCAGGAACGAGCTGGAAAGAAACTGTCAAGCAAGACACCAACCCATGAGGAATGAACTCAAATGGGGTCTTATCCTATCCAAGTGTGGAAAGGGGTACTAAAGCAAAAATCTTCCACGAGGGTGAGAACTCAGTGGGGTATTAGAAAGAATGTACATTTTCTGCCTAAAGCTGACAACTCTATTTTGAGAGAGACACATCACTTGGGGATAAACGCGACCAAGGTGAAGGAGGTATGCATTAATGAATGCGACATGAATATGCATATGAATTCAATCATGATGCACATGTATGTATATGCATTACGTTTATGCTGACAAACAGACAAAACAGACACAAGAGATGAACTGGTGATAAAATAAACATCACAACAAACGAATACTCGACCAATCTCGTCCAAGTGTACGCAATCACTGAAGATAGGGTAAGGAGCCACCCATGGGGTAAAATCTCGCTACTGAGCTCAAATCTCTTTGAGGAGAGGAATACATTTCATTTGGGAAATAAACCCAGGCAAATCTTCTAACTTCAACATCTATCAGGAGGAAGCAACCATACAAACTACGTTTGCTTTGGATGAAGTGAATTTGTACTCCGTTGGGGAGAGAAAATCAGATTCAGCTGGAGAAGCTTGAATTGAGGCTCAATTGGGGATACTAGACTTAGTATCTCACTTTAAGCACTAAGTAGTAAAACATCCACCAAAAAGTACTGAGTCATGCCCCTGACACATCATAGCAACTCGGCATAAGGACCCCGATATCTGGAAGTACTTGTAAGGTAGATCCCAAGAGCGTCTTGCTTTGGGGAACACGTGGTCATGCGCCCACAAAATGGTTTGTGAGAAGAGATCATCTTAAGAGGATTTTATAGAAGACTTGACATTCAAACTGTCCCAGTGTCTTCAAACTCTTGTAGAGATTCGTCGAATCTCGACGTCACTGCCTCAGATTAACTGTGTTTGGCACGAACGAGTCTTTCATGCTTGTCCTTTTAGGGATGATAAGAATGTGTAAGCACGAATTGGGAAACGACTTGCCCCTATCTAGCAAGATCTTCAAGCAATCTGCTCCTGTCTGGCAAAGTATTAAGGCAACCTGCCCCTGGCTGGCAAAGTATTCCAACAACGTGCCCCTGTCTAGCAGAGTCTTCAAGCAAAATGCCCCTGGCTGGCAAAGTATTAAGGCAACCTGCCCCTGGGTGGCAAAGTTTTCAAGTAACTTGCCCTTGTTTGGCAAGGTTTTCAAACAACATGCCCCTGGGGGTGATCATTCTCTGAAATGGTTGTTCAACTACTCATCAGAGTTTCAAATCTCAAGAGATTAAGCTCATCACTGGCGCTCATACATAGGTTTCTATGACATCAAGCAAATGCTAGCAAGCAAAAAGGTTAACGTTAAGACTGCTAATGCAACACACGTGTTTGTCTCGAAGTTTTTTTTGTCTTTTTTTTTTGAAAAGATTTTCACAATAGCCTGTGACCGAATCCCTAACTAGGAGGTGATATTAATTTTTTTTATAAAGCCAACACAAATTTCTGAGCAAAGCTCAATGGGAGTCGGGAAACACTTTCTCATCGAGTGTGCTTTCGAAATAAACCCTACTTCAATTAGGACTTTTGAGGGTTGTAATGTGGTTTGGTTCACGGTTTTAGAAACAAAGGATAAAGGCTCAAAGTTTATTTGGTGCCCACCCACTCTCCGTGACGTTCTCCAATCCTAGGTTCAGCTAAATCGACATATGCATTTGTCTTGATAGCGTAGAGATGAAGATCCAAGGTTTGCTTGAAATGACAGTCATCTTATTTGTCCTCTATGGATATCAGTAACCCCTTTGAATTTGGTATGGTGGTCACTAAATCTTAAGCTTTTAGGTTAAGGATTTAAAGGCCTCTTCCAACTCGAATTTCTCTTTGGTCCCTGATTTTTGCCTAAGTCTCTTTTTGGGTGCTTGACTTAGCGGGATTTTATTTTCTTTTTTTTTTAAATCAATGGAAGGCTGAAAGCTGTGACTGTCAAGTTTTTGATTGTAGTGGATTCCCTGATGGGATGTTTCATCTTATGATTTGTATGTGTAACCAGATTAACTGAACACTACCCTGCCCCAGGTTAAGTGTAAGGGTTTTGAAATATCTGAAAGAAACTCCTACTTCTAGGCTCGAAGTGGTTGACTAGGGATTAACTCCTTATTTCTCCAGTGTTTGGGAATTTGAAACAATGCCTATACATCGTCAGTAGGATTTTATTCAAAAGCATTCAACTAGAGAATTTGTGTTTTAATTTCTTCATCCTCCCTCCAATTCTCTGCCTAGGCAAGAGATGGGATAATATTGGCGTTATAAAATTGAAAAAGCATTATGAGTGAATACGAATGGATTACTTCAAGACAAACATATTCATTGCATTAATCATTCAAAACAAATAAGTTCTTACATGCCAAAACAAATGCATTAACAAAACATAGCAAAATACATATGAAAAGCAGCAGACGAGCTAAACATCTGAGAGGATAGCTCCAAAACATCGAACGATCGTGCGTATTCAGGAACTTGTCCTACACTCCAGCAACAGATTGACTTGGAAAGGACTTTCTTGAGTTTTCTATCAGCACAAAGGCACTCCGTCCACAGATGGGATTCCTCCATTGAAGGTCAACACCCCGTAGTCGATCATCTCTTGAACCTTTTCCTGGAAGACTTTGCATTCTTCAATCGGATGCCCCAGTGCTCCACCATGAAACTCACAACTGGTATTTGGATTGATCCCACAGGGCCGAGACCTCGTGGCTCTAGTCTTTCTGGGTGTCATTATTGAGTTCCGGGCAAAATGAGACCACAATTGACTGTAAGTCATTGGGATTGGGTCAAACTGATGGGCCGCTCCTTCAGGACTGTTTGGAGACCTCCGCTGATTCTGACGTCGCTGACGAGTAGAGGTAGAATTTGACCGACGCTGAAAAATGACCAGATCTTTGGCCAAAGAAATCAGTCGCCCTCTATCAATCTTCAAGCTGTGAATCTCTTCCTGGAGTTCAGTGTTCTCCTGCACAAGGCTGTCTATTAGAGTCTTCATTGTAGTTGAGAATATTCCCATACGATTTCTCAATATGGTGACCTCGTTTCTAAGCTCCCTGTTTTCCTGCTCAAGTTGATCCATCTTTCTCTTGTGACTGGTCGAGTACAGTTGACTGACGGAGAACAAGACATGTGTGAGTTGGATCGTTGGAAAGTGATATGCAATGCAAATGCAAATGCAAATGAGATGCGAATGAATGCAATACTCAGAACACTCAAAATCACAAACAGCTCCAGAATTGAATATAAAGGCAAGTGTTGGATCCAAGGTACAAGTAACTCGGAATCTCTTAACTGGTAAGCCTTAAGTGGAGAGTTCTAAATTCTTTACCCATAAAGCCCACTCACAGGGTAGCTTCTATGGTGATGGTATAAGGATACTCAAGGTCACGGACGTTTATCGTACTAACGCCCCGCCGCAGGCTAGCTGCATTGTGACGATAATAACGATAAGGTCTACCTTGAGTGGAGTTCTCATGCTAGGCGTGCAAGAAGCGAGTACTTGGAGCCTAACATTACACAACTACCAAAATTGAAACAGGTTCTAGGGGGTCCCAGAATCACAGCCCTTTCATGAATCAGGTCCCGCGACAGGCTAGCTGCGTTGTGACGAGATTTACGAAATGTCTAACTATCTGGGGGAGCTTTCATGTTAGGCGTGCAAGGAGCGAGTCCTTGGAGACTAACACTAATAACATCCAATTCTAACTTAGGTGTTCCCTCTTCTTTTTCAGAACTCAAGTACAAATTCATACCAGTGATATCCCGAGATCCAACAGGCAGATATAAATGAGCAAATAAATAAGAAGGAAGCAATAGATAGAATACCAACAACAAATAAAGAAAGACAAATCAAACAAATCAGCAAGCAAAAGCAAACTATCCTAAGCTAGGCTCGACTCTCTTATGCACAAGGCAATGATAAGTCCCCAGCAGAGTCGCCAGCTGTCGCACCTCGAAAAATACGATCCTAAAACAAACAACAGAGTCGCCACCTAATTCTATTTATTCTACGAAAGAAAAGGAAGATATAGACACAACCTAAATAAAGGACAAGAATGGTCAACGAAACCACTAATCTAAGTTCGGGAGTCAGTTACGCAAGGGGAAGGTATTAGGCACCCCTCACGTCCGTTGTACTCAACGGGAACCTCTTAGTCTAGTTTGCGCTTTAAATGTTAACTTGTTATTATTGTCTTCTTTTAATGATTAAGTATCGATATTTGTTTATTCCTTATTATGGGGAAATGTTAAGTTTTTTATTATTGTGACGGAGAGATAGGTAATTTTTATTTATTGTGTTTTATGACGGAGAAAATATTAAGTTTTTTATTATTATGCTCGCGAAGGATTAAAATCCCTGTGCCTACGTATTCCCTTGTGCAATGGGAAAGTCAGAGCTTCGTAGTTCGTACTACTACGATTTGTGTTTTTTTAATTGAACGATTGTTTGAAAATGCATTCTACTGCTAAGCGTTGGCTTATCTGCTCACGATGGGAGGCTGAAGCGCTAGCTTGTTTGCGAGATAGAAAGATTTAAACAATGTTCGTTTTAAGAAAAGATATTTGATCTTTGTTAAGGGTGTTTTAAAAACGAGAGGGCGAATGAACCACGCGTGGGGCTAGCCCATGTTGCGGTTGCATTCAAGAACGTGCGGAGTGCGAGACTCCGGAGTTCAGTTACTCGCTAATTAATTATGAAAATGATTTGAATTGGTTGGTAAATTTTAATTTGTATTTGAGACAAGTCGTCATCTTTAAGAGAAGTATCTCACCTATTCCACCACAAACTTTTGAGAAATGAGAAATCGAAAGAAGCTTTAAACTTGGATATAAGATCGACAAGCAATGCCACATTCTTTCTTTGAGAATAAATAAAATCGGAAGAAGCTTTAAACTTGGATATAAGATCGACAAGCAATGCCACATTCTTCCTTTGAAAGTAATTGTTTGTAAGATTTTGTTTGTGTTTTTGGGGATAGGAGGAACAAATTTCCTATGGAGATGAATCATGCCCGATCCTTTAAGATTGTTGAATTATTTTTATACGACTGGTGATTGAACCAACGCGTGAGGCTAGCCCATTTGCGGTTCAATCCAGAACGTGCGGAATGCTAGACTCCGGGGTTCCGTTTTTCCATAAATTAATTAAGATGGATTAAATTATTTTTATATGAATGGTGATTGAACCAACGCGTGGGGCTAGCCCATTTGCGATTCAATCCAGAACGTGCGGAATGCTAGACTCCGGAGTTCAATTCTTTCGCAAATTAATTAGTTTGAAAGTTTTTTAAATGTTTTATGGTTTAGCCATGAGGGTGATGTATAAATAATCGGATAAACGCAAATGCGACACCCAGAATATAGCGAGGCGCAAAAGAGATAACATTGAATTTTAAGGTACCTAACGGAGGAGGTCTGTTGCCTCTTCAATACGTGCCAAACAAATCAACGGTATTTGACGGAAACTACCGTCACCCGAATTAATTCCTCAGATGCTTAATGTAATCCAAAACAAGGTTAGCTCGATTAAAGTTCTAATAATGAAAGTCAACTAAGGTTATATCCAAAATTCAAACCACATCTATTTATAAGGTCCTATCAAAATTAACATTGACAAAGCTGAAAAATTAACATTTATTTAAACAAAACTAGTATCAAAATAAATAAACCAATAAATCCACAAAAAAAACTATTATCATTCAATTAAGAAATTAAATCGACATTAAACAATATAAACATTAATTAATAAATAGATAACTAAAAGATTAATCTAAAACTGCTCAACAATAAAATAACAAAATTAATAGGATAAAGAGATTATATAGAAAAATATAGAAAAAGGGGTGTTTGGATTGGATTGTGTGTACCAATAATTATTTCAGGTCTCAATTGGGCTAAACCCAATATAGTTTAAGAAAACTATTAAGACAAAACCAAATTAATAGAAAGTTATAAAAACAAAAAAATAATAATATAAAATAATATAATCAGGTTTTAGATTTTTTGAGAAAAAGACAATGAAACACTTTGTAAAAGATCAAAAAACAGAAAGGTTGAAACTCAACCCTGGAAAAAACCTAGAAGCGGCGGCGAGATGAAGGCGTCCTTCAATCTCTGCGGATTTCGCACAGCTTCGAGCTTCTACGAATCGGCGGCGGTGGTAGACGAAGGAAGAACACTCTCGTCTCCTTCGCGAATCCCTCGCCTCTCTCTGTCGAACAATCGCTCGCAGGTTCCCTCTCTCAAGAGTTCAGTTTCGAAAGGGGGGAGGTGATTTGAAGCAGGTTTTCTTCAAATCGCGGCGGAGGTCCACGGTGATGGAATGTTGTTTTGGCTTTGTGAGAAGCTTTAAGGTTGGTTTGCGGATGGGTCGTGATGAGAAGAAGAGGGTTGAAGGCTTGATGGAGTTTATGGTTTCGAGTTGAATGGTGGTTTGGGGTTTTGAGAGATGAGTGTTGCTGGTTTTGAAATAGGTGTTTGGTGAGGACGAAAATATTTGGAGGGTGGCGTTCGAAGGCTTCGTTTGCAGGAAGGGTGGAGGTGAAAAGGTGGAAGGTTTGAAGTGGTTTGTGTGTTGTTTGCAGGTTCTGGCGGTGGATGGTTGGTATTCGAAGGTTTGGAGGTGGCGATTGGAGGGTGAAGGTCGCGAAGAGTCAGGGTTGATGGCGCGGCTGTGCTTGAGTGGTTCCAAGGTGTGTTGCTTTGGTTTTTTTAAAAAGTTGCTGTTACTGGGTTTTTTTGAAGAAGGGTTATGGTGTGAGTTCCTGTTTTTGCATCTGTGAAGGTTCAGAAAGGTCAGTTTTCTTTCACTGATAACCGTTTACTCGTGTCCCTCTCATCTTCTCTTCTGCTTCATCTTCTTCGCCCCTCCGTTTCTCTGTTACGGTTTATCTGAAAGGGTTTGTTTTTTTTTGGTGGTTTTTGCAGGCTGTGGTGTGAGTTATGGTTTGTTAATGGTTCCAAGAAAACAGCCGGGGCCCGGGTTGCTGGCAAAAGGGGTTTGCTGTGTTGTCCCCAGAAGGTTTTGGTGCTGTCCCCTCAAAAAAAAAAATGGCCGAAGGTCCTCCTGTTTATGGTTGTAGTCTTTTTCTGTGGTCATTGTCCCCTGGTCCTTTTTTTTGGTGGAAACAGGGTCTGTAGGTTGGAGAGATCCCTTCTTTGTTGGATCTCGTACTGGTTTCCAGAAAGTGAGAGAAAAAAAATCTCTTTTGTGTGTTGATGGAACAGGTCATAAGGGTTGAAAGTTGACAGTAACGGTGATGGAAGTCCCTTCAATCTCCTCTAGGATTTTGCTGTCCATTCTGGTGCAAGGACACAGGCTGGCATATGCATATAGCTTTTTGGAGTGAAATTATTTGGACCATAAAGTTACACTTGAAAATTAACTTAATCGATTCTAAATCAACCAAGTGAAAACCAGAATAATTAAAGTAATCTAATAAAAACTAATCATAATAATACATAGAAAAAAAACAAAAACTGTTATAAATTAGTTAAATGAGGAAAGCAAATAATCCAAATATAAATTAAATAATAAATGAATAAATAATAATAAAAGTAATTAAAGTAAATCAAAACTAAATTTTAAGTAAAATTAAAAACTAATTCTAAATAATCTAAATTAAAATGGTGAGTAAAACTAGCAAGATTATTAAACTCTTTAAAACCTAAATCAACTCAAATTGATCCTTTTTTTTTTAGGAAATATTAATTAAATCTAAAAATTTAAATTAAAAGGATAAACTTAAATTATAGCAAAAAAAATAAAATAAAAGATTTAAAATAGAACAAGCAAAAAAATCTAACTAATTTCTAAAATAAATTGTAATTAAGTTAAATTGAAAAATTTAAATTAAATTAATTAACTCAATTGAAATTAACCTAAATTAAAATTAAATTGGAAGATAGCTCTAAACAATCTAACATAAACTAAACTCACATTTTTTTAAAATTACATTAACTTAGAAATTAGTATAACTAAATTACAAAGTGTGACAAAATATTCTAACTAAAATTTTAAGATTGGATCAAATTCTAAAAGATCTATACAAAAAATGATTAAAACACAAACAAACATTCTTATTTAAAAGAAACAAGTTCTAATAAATAAAAGATGACAATTGTGATGATGAAATGTACGATTAAATGAATCTTTTAACTTAAAAATGCAAAAATGCCCGATTTTCCATATATCGACAAAACGCGTCTAAAATGATCAAAATGAAAATTTCCGGTCAAAATTTAGGGTATGACATCGGTGAATCCTCGTGGTTGCGTGATTGTTAAGAGAGATATTCAAAAGATGATGGATGATAAGTTGATTGAAGTGACAGCAAAAAGAGATGAGTATGAAAATGAAGTGAATGTTATTATGCCTCAGTTCAATCTTCCTGAGAGGTTTGTTCCTGAGAGGGTGGTTATTTCTTTTGATAGTCGCAAAAATGCTGTTACTCCGTTGGTGATTAATTTGCCTGGTCCAGTACCATATGAGTCTGATAAAGCTGTTCCGTACCGGTATAATGCTACGATGATAGAAAATGGTAGGGAAGTTCCTATTCCTTCTCCAAAGTCTGTGGTTAGCATTGCTGATGTGACAAAGGTTACTCGAAGTGGTAGAGTGTATGCTTCAGATCCTCCGAAGAGAGTTGAAGATACAAGTGCAAATAAACAGATTATGGATGTTGTTGCCCAATCAGGCCAATCTGGTAATAGTGAAGATGAGGTGTTAAAATTGATAAAGAAAAGTGAGTACAACATTACTGAGCAGTTGTTGCATACTCCGTCGAAGATATCAGTTTTATCACTCTTGATGTGTTCTGAGGCTCATAGGCAGTCTTTGCAGAAGATTCTTGATCAAGCTTATGTTGACCATGATGTGACTGTTGATCAGTTTGATAGTATTGTGGCTAATATCACATCTTGTAAAAATTTAAGCTTCTGTGATGACGATTTTCATGAAGAAGGAAGAAATCATAACTTGGCGTTACATATTTCGGTGAATTGTCAGGAAGATGCTATGTCCAAGGTGCTAGTTGATACTGGATCTTCTCTGAACGTAATGCCAAAATCGACTTTGTCAAAGCTTGCGTATCAAGGTGCTCCCATGAGACATAGTGGGATTATTGTGAAAGCCTTTGATGGGTCGAAGAAGACAGTGATTGGTGAAGTGGATCTTCCTATTCTTATTGGAGCGTTTATATTCAAAATTACTTTTCAAGTAATGGATATACGTCCCGGTTATATTTGTCTCCTCGGAAGACCCTGGATCCACGAGGCAGGAGCTGTGACATCCACTCTTCATCAGAATTTGAAATTTGTGAAAGAGGGGAAATTGGTGACCATTGAAGGTGAAAGGGCGATGCTTGTGAGCAATTTATCTTCTTTCTCCTATATTGATGCTGAGGAAGAGGTGGGAACTTCGTTTCAAGCTCTTTCTATTGTGGATAATGCTGCTAAGAAGAATGCCATGCCCATGTCTTCTTTCAAGGATGCTCTGCGAGTGTTGGAAGCTGGTCAGTCTGATAGTTGGGGACGAGTTATTGATGCTGTCGACAACAAGGAAGGTTTTGGTATCGGCTTTGCACCAGGTGCAATTCTCAACGACCCGAAGACTATTCAAGAAGGCTTCCGAAGTGCTGGATTTATCAACGATCATTCCGCTGCTGCCATCATTGAAGATGATGAAGATGAAGAAATGCCTGACTTTGTTACGCATGGAAAGATTTGCCAGAACTGGATTGCTGTTGATGTTCCTTTTATTGTTCATTCTTCAAAGTAATTTGTTTTATTTTCTCTCAAAAATCCTTTCACTTTGCCCAAGGTGAAAGTGATGTTTGTCGGGCTTTGTTTCAAATTTTATCATCATCAATAAAATGTTATTTTGTTATTTCCATATGTATTTTTCCTTTTTGCTTTATTATGAAAAAATGGTAACATAAAAAACCCAAAATAATAATGATTGTTTATCTGCATAATGTTTGTGCTTTTGTTCATACTCTAAAATAAAAATAAAATCATTGTGCAGATTGATTGATAAACCCATTGAAAACAATGATTCTATGCCCTCTCCCAACTTTGAATTCCCTGTGTTTGAAGCTGAGGAAGAGGATGTTGAAGAGATTCCTGATGAGATTTCTCGGTTGCTTGAGCACGAGGAGAAGATTATTCAGCCTCATGGAGAGTCTATAGAGATGGTCAACTTGGGTTCTGAAGAGGACAAGAAAGAAGTCAAAGTTGGAGCATTGCTTGGTCCTGATGTTAAGAAGAGGATTGTAGAGCTGCTCAGAGAATATGTTGATGTATTTGCTTGGTCTTATCAAGACATGCCAGGTCTTGATACTGATATTGTGGAGCATAGATTGTCGTTGAAGCCTGAATGTCCACCTGTAAAGCAAAAGTTGAGAAGAACTCATCCCGACATGGCAGTAAAGATCAAAGAGGAGGTTCAAAAGCAGATTGATGCAGGATTTCTTGTGACGTCAACTTATCCTGAATGGGTGGCCAATATTGTTCCAGTTCCAAAGAAAGACGGAAAAGTCCGAATGTGCGTTGATTACAGAGATTTGAACAAAGCCAGTCCGAAAGATGATTTTCCATTGCCACACATTGATATGTTGGTAGATAATACGGCTAAGTTTGATGTGTTCTCTTTTATGGATGGATTTTCCGGTTATAATCAAATAAAAATGGCACCTGAGGACATGGAAAAGACCACATTTATTACACCATGGGGAACATTCTGCTACAGAGTGATGCCCTTTGGATTGAAGAATGCTGGTGCGACGTACCAAAGAGCTATGACTACACTTTTCCATGATATGATGCACAAAGAAATCAAGGTATATGTTGATGATATGACCGCTAAGTCGAAGACTGAAGAAGGTCATGTTGAACATTTGCTGAAGTTGTTTCAAAGGTTAAGGAAGTTTAAGCTTCGTTTGAATTCGAACAAGTGCACATTTGGTGTACGCTCTGGAAAGTTGTTAGGTTTCATTGTCAGCCAAAGAGGCATTGAAGTTGATCCTGATAAAGTAAAAGCTATTTAGGAAATGCCTGCTCCAAGAACCGAAAAGCAAGTAAGAGGATTCTTGGGCCGTTTGAATTATATTTCGAGGTTTATCTCTCACATGACTGCCACATGTGCTCCGATCTTCAAGCTGCTTCGGAAAGATAAAGGTTGTGTCTGGACAGATGATTGTCAGAAGGCATTTGAAAGTATCAAAGAATATCTGCTTGAACCTCCTATCTTGTCTCCTCCGGTGGAAGGTAGACCGATGATCATGTACTTGACTGTGTTGGAAGATTCCATGGGTTGTGTGCTTGGTCAGCAAGATGAATCTGGAAGAAAAGAATATGCAATTTACTACTTGAGTAAGAAATTCACTGATTGTGAGTCTCGGTATTCCATGCTTGAAAAAACTTGTTGTGCCTTAGCTTGGGCTGCAAAGCGTCTTCGCCAGTATATGCTGAATCATACAACTTGGTTGATCTCTAAAATGGATCCGATCAAGTATATCTTTGAAAAGCCTGATTTGACTGGGAGGATTGCTCGTTGGCAAATGTTGTTATCAGAATAATATGATATTGAGTACCGAGCTCAAAAAGCTATAAAAGGTAGTATCTTGGCTGACCATTTGGCACATCAACCGATTGATGATTACCAACCTATCAAGTTTGATTTTCCAGATGAAGATGTGATGTTTTTGAAAGTGAAAGATTGTGATGAACCTTTGATTGAGGAAGGGCCGGAGCCTGGATCTCGATGGGGTTTAGTTTTTGATGGTGCTGTGAATGCACGCGGAAGAGGAATTGGGGCAATGATCATTACTCCCCATGGTTCACATATTCCTTTTGCCGCAAGGTTGACTTTTCCTTGTACCAATAATGAAGCTGAGTATGAAGCCTGCATTATGGGTCTCGAGGAAGCTATTGATCTGAGGATTAAGCATCTTGATGTGTATGGAGATTCCGCCTTGGTAATTAATCAGATCCAGGGTACGTGGGTAACCCATCAACCCCACTTGATCCCTTATAGAGATTATGCCAGGAAGATATCAACTTTCTTCACTAAAGTTGAGTTTCATTATGTTCCTCGTGATGAGAATCAGATGGCAGATGCTTTAGCAACTATAGATTCTATGATAAAGGTACACCAGTGGAATGATGTTCCCATGATCAGTGTGATGCGACTTGAAAGACCAGCTCATGTGTTTGCAGTTGAAGAGGTCCATGATGACAAGCCTTGGTATCATGATATTAAATGTTTTCTCCAGAATCAAGAATACCCACTTGGGGCATCCGATAAAGATAAGAGAACTTTGAGGAGATTGGCAGGAAATTTCTTCCTGAATGGAAATGTGCTTTACAAGAGAAATTTTGACATGGTCCTGCTCAGATGCGTGGATAGACACGAAGCAGACATGTTAATGAAGGAAATTCATGAAGGATCTTTTGGCACTCATGCTAATGGGCATGCAATGGCTAAAAAGATGTTGAGAGCAGGTTACTATTGGCTGACAATGGAATCTGATTGTTGCAAGTATGTGAAAAAGTTCCATAAGTGTCAAGTGTATGCTGATAAGATTCACGTGCCACCAGCTTATCTCAATGTGATTTCTTCCCCATGACCTTTCTCTATGTGGGGAATTGATATGATTGGTATGATTAAACCCAAGGCTTCGAATGGACATCGTTTTATTCTTGTGGCAATTGATTACTTCACCAAGTGGGTGGAAGCGGCATCGTATGTTAATGTGACCAAGCAAGTTGTGGTTCGGTTTATCAAGAATAACATTATCTGCAGATATGGTGTTCTGAATAGAATCATTACTGATAATGGTTCGAACTTGAACAATAAGATGATGAAAGAGCTTTGTGAAGAATTCAAGATTCAACACCATAATTCTTCTCCTTATAGACCGAAGATGAATGGGGCTGTTGAAGCTGCGAATAAGAATATTAAGAAGATCATTCAGAAGATGGTTGTGACGTACAAGGACTGGCATGAGATGCTCCCTTTTGCTTTGCATGGGTATCGTACATCTGTCCGCACTTCAACAGGGGCAACCCCTTTCTCACTTGTTTATGGTACAGAAGCAGTGCTCCCCGTCGAAGTTGAGATCCCATCAATGAGAGTTCTGATGGAAGCTAAGTTGATTGAGGCTGAATGGTGTCAAAGTAGATTTGATCAGTTGAATTTGATTGAGGAAAAGAGAATAACAACTTTGTGTCATGGTCGGTTGTACCAACAAAGAATGAAGAAAGCTTTTGACAAGAAGGTCAAACCTCGTGTATTCAGAGAAGGCGACCTCGTGCTCAAAAAGATTCAGTCTTTCCTTAAAGATTCTCGGGGCAAGTGGACTCCGAACTATGATGGCCCATATGTTGTTAAGAAAACCTTCTCTGGCGGTTCATTAATTCTTGCAACTATGGATGGTGAGGAGATCACTCGCCTTGTGAATGCGGATGCAGTCAAGAAATACTTCGCCTAAAAAATAAAAGAACAGCTCGCTAAGTTGAAAACCCGAAAGGGCGACTTAGGCAAAAATGAGCGTCTTGGTGGATTGAAAACCCGAAAGGGCGGTCCAGGCAAAAATTAGAGACATAAACAAAAATAATTATCCCGGTAGATTGAAAACCCGAAAGGGCAATCTAGGAAAAAGTTAGGGATCATGGCAAGTAACTGCGTCGACAGACTGTATCACTTGTAGAAACCGAGGATTTCAGATTCTTTCCCTCAGAAGAATTTCCCATCAAAGATTCTTATTCACTCATCCTTGACTGAAGTTTCGGACACAGTGGAGTTCAAAGTTGATAGGGAGAATAGTGATTATTGTATTTCAATGTAGCCCTTTTCCATGTATTTACGATTTTTCAAACTTGTAATGATTCATGGAGTCATGCCATTTGCTGACTACCATTCTATCAATGAATTTGAGCTTTTATCCAATTGTTTGCAATCCTTTATATTGTTTCTGTTTACAAAATTTCAATTTATTGTTGATGATGATTTTTGAAACAAATTTAATAAATTTAACCTTTGAAGATTTTAAAAACATTTTTCTTTTGATATGTGAACAAAGAAAGGATATCAATAGTGCCTCCAAGGATGGTAAAGTCTGGATGTGTGTAACTCGTCTCTCCCAAAGCAGGATTTGATTCGGTTGTGTCTGATGGGCTAAAGACGTATCTAATTATGTGTCTAGCGGTATCTTAACTGCAAGTGCACAGCCTATCGAAGTAATATTTAAGATTATCGATCCACAGGGACTCTATGGTTACTTAGTGCTAGATGAACTTCTAGTTTAGCTAAGGTGAAGGGTTGTCACGATTTTTTGTTATTTTTAAAGATTAAAGGCGGGAATTAAATTTAAGTTTAATAAAATAATACTAAGGCGGTCGGTATGTAATTATGCTAACTTAGGCGGGTCAATCTAACCTAGGCTTATAAGATGGTTCACTTAATCTATTCTGTAGAGGTTACCAATTTAAATACCTTTAACTCACACTCTCGTGGTCTTATCTCAGATCTTACCCCTAAAGCCCTATGCCTGCTCTCGCTAGCCCATAAGTGTTTAGAGATAATTTTTGGAAACTTAGTAATTCTAATTTATTTTAAAGCGCTCTCGCTGTGTTTAATTTAAATGCCTAACTTTAGCTATCTGGTTAAAATCTCACACTCTCGTGGTCTTGACCTAACCTAATACACTTTCCTTACTCTCGTAACGAAAAGGTCGATTTTATAATAAAAAGTATCAGCCAGAATACTAAGCTATTAATTATTTTAAGCCTATAGTTGATTTTACCGATTTAGTTTGTTTTAATTACATACCGCCCTAAGGTAATTAGCTACTCATTTTTGTTGAACCAGACAGAGGCAGAGAAACACAAAACGAAATATTCATGGCAGAAAAATAAATATTCAACATAAATATAAAATTGCAAATTAATATAAACCTGGTTAACAATAAAAATGGCAGACTCCTTCTTCCACAGACCAGAAAGCTCGGAGTATTCGTCGGAATCGGAAATAAACTAAAAATTCTGAAGGCTTTGAAACAAATAAATTTATAACAATTTCCTGATGTTGGAAATTGTTATAGGTTTGGTTTGGATACAATAAAACTAAAGCAATGTAAATAATGCTGGAAAAAAATAATAAGGGTGCAAAATAATTCGGCAGAGCTTCCGCAAGAAAATAATAAACTGAACTCTGTAAATTGTTCATCTGAATTAAGCTATTTATAGAAGATTTAATGGGCTGGTGGTTGGACTTGTTGCATGGGCCTCGTAGGAGCATTTGAGAAAATCCAGGAACGTGGATACAGGGTCAGCTGGAAAGTAGGCAATTTCACATGCACGTAACGCTATGACCAAGTTTCAGTCAAATAACCTATTTTTCCCTTGTCACGGTCGTGACAAGGGCATCACGTTCGTGTCCTTTGTAAATTGAGTGTCACGATCGTGAGGGATATGTCACGGTCGTGATGGCTCCTTTTGGGGTGTCACGGTCGTGACACCTAGGTGACGACCGTGAGTGCTACAAAATATGCAGGTTTTGCAGCATTCTTCATTTCTTCATCTTTTTATGGTTGTTTTCGTTCCTTTCACTCTTGGCTCATGATTTAGCTCTTTATACGATGTACCTGCAAAATGGCAAGGAAAAATCGAGGAATCGGGTGTTAAAACGACGATTATGCGATAAAACGGTAATGAAACATAGCAATATAATCGATACATTTTCTCGTTATCAAACTTCCCCAAACTTAAACCTTTGCTTGTCCTCAAGCAAATAGTCGGTTGAAAATCGTCGGGCAAGTTTTTATCAACGCACACACATAACAAACCGTACGAGGGATCGTTTTGTCGGATAAACCGGTACTTTGATAAAACACTAACGATACATTAATGACACAAGCAACAAGCTAAGTCGTCGACTTCCTGTTAAACGACACATTCGGCAATTGCTTTACGATTTCACCTAGAGTCTTTCGATATTATTTCGCCCGGTTTCATTCTAGCGCAATCACATTAAGCCCTTTGCCTTAGCACGCACGTAGTGGAGTAGCCGGTTAGCGAATTTGATCCTTTAAAAGCACGGGGTCTGGTACACGAATGCAGTAACCCTACATACATAATCCGATTTGGAGGTTGTGGGGGATCGAGCCGTAGCACGCCCTACCAAGTTCAGAACCAGTACCTCTGAACCAACCCGCAATTGACTCCTTCTCATATTTCTCGTTTCTTATATGCGACCGTGTACTTTGGTGCAATTTCTTTTCATTTGCATCGAGATATGAAGGATTATTTTAGATTAGGCATCAAATGCTTATATTCATCGGCTCCCCACGTGGTTTGTGTTCAGACGATGCTGACTGCTAGTATAAACTACTAGGGGTTACTTTTGAACTGAAACTTAAGGTGTAGTCGTTACAATCATCGGAACGGGATTGCTTAAGTGGGAAGTCTAAGGTGTCAAGACTGTATTGATCTTGTTGAATCGTTCTCAGCTTCCTAATTATGTTTTCGTAGGTAAGTCGAGTAATGCGAATAATTAAAGATTTTTTTCGGTATGGCTAAATAAACGGGGAAAGTTCGAAACTAAAGAAAATAGCACAAAAATTGCTCGTTTCATTAACTTTACGAAAAGAAATACAACGGAATGGAAATACAACGGAATGGAAAAGTGCGAAAAGGGAAAAAGCGGAAAATGAAAGGTACCTCTCCCACACTATATCAGACATTGTCCTCAATGTTGTGATATAATAGTGGTAAAAGTACAATACAAACTACGAAAATGAAAAACAAACATAAGCAAAAACTAAAACTAAGGCTGCTGAGGACCGCGGGCTCGGCTTCTGGTGCGGGAGCGTCTGGTAAGAGTCGCTTCAAGATCAGAACCGGTACCGGTGATAGCAGTGATGTCAATGCGTAAGGCCTCTAGCTCGCTAAAAATTTCTCCGAGCTTCTCATCAGTAGCTGTCTGGTTGGTTGCAATAGTGCGGAGTAAAGCATCATGATGCTCCTTCTGCCTTCGCTCCAGTGCGGCATTCATCTGGTTTTGCTGATGAATTGCACGGAGGACGTCCTCAAGAGTGAATTCTTGTGCAGGCGGCTGTCGGGTAGATGACTCGGGAATGTCCTGGACAGGCTCAGCTGCATTCATGGCGTCTTGCATCTCATCTGCTGGAGGATCGGCCTGATAATCATGAATGGGGGCGTGGCCGGCAGCATCCGGTAAAGCAAAGAGCCAGTTGGCTCGGCTAGACAGATCGATGAGGTCACGGGACGGCAGAATGATGTGGTGATAAACAGTGTCGTGGATAACAGGGCTATACCTGCCATCCTCTCTCTGCGCAATCAAGTGAGCGGACCTGCAATAGCTCTTCGTTAGGAACTCGGCGGCTCTGAAAGGCAAATCTACGACCAAGTCACCAAGCCCCAACTGAATGGCGAGGGTGGTGACGATGCCGCCTATGAAAAATGGGGTTGAGCCTCTTTGCGCAATGGCCTGGATGTGAGAAAGCATGAACGGGGGTAGCGTTGATTGGCTCGTCATTTAGAGCGCAGTGCAAGAATAGAAGCTCCTTGGAGTTGAGCTTATGGTTACTCTCTCGTGCAAAGATGGTGTTGCAAATGATTCAGTGAAAATATCTGATTGCCGGGTTGTGGATGTGTGTAGCATTAAGGCTCTGGAAGGCTGAGGCACGGGTGTTGGTTATGTCGTGCCATAAAGTGAAAGCGGTTTCACTGAAATTGTCCGGCACGCGGAGGTGAGCTTCATTCCCATGATCGAAGCCTAGCAACTCGGCTATCCTATTTTGCGAAAGTTCGAACTCCCGGCCATGCAATCTGAACTTAGCGAAACCGGTAAGCTGACTCTGAGAACCGGTACCGGTGATATAATGGAATGAGCTTAGGAATTCCAGTGTCAGAAGCTCGAATGTGGGCTGAGGTTGACTGCAAAGATCCCACAGACCGACTTTTTGAAGCAAACTCTTGACACTGTTAAGCATTCCCAATTCTCTCAAACAGACAGTGTCGATATAACGCGTGGGTTGCACACCGCGGTTCTGGAATCGGATGAATCTTTCTCTTTGGTTTTCTCCATTCTCACCCTCTCTAAATTGAATAGCTTCCATTGCATGCAAGAACAAAAGTGGGAGATAAGGAGTTTGGATTTTTGTGAAAAGTGATAAAATGAGAGAAATAATGGTTCGGATAAATATTGGAAGGTGAGAATGTGATAGGTGTGGTGATAATGGAGAGGTTAATGAGTTTTAATTTGGTAATGGGAGGTTACGGAAATTGGGGGAGATAATGGGTGGTTTTGAAAGTTATGGAAGAAGAAGATGAAGAGGTTTCGAAGAAGAAACAGTTCTGTTTCTCACAAATTCTATATTTAGGATTGTCATGGTCGTGACAAGGAGATGACGGTCGTGACACGCTAAATTAGCTTGTCACGATCGTTAGGGGGGTGTGACGACCGTGAGGGTTGAATTCCTTGAATAATTTCCAGAAAGCATTATCTCTCACGCTTCATATAATTTATATAATACTTTTGATCACTTCTCACTCAATATTAAATATAAACACCATATAATAAATATTTTCAACATAGCACTTGTAAATTGCATCATACGAGAGATTGTATAAAATATGAATCAATTCAAGCATAACAGTATATAGATTGAAAAACATATAAATTGATTAAAATGGAAAAATTTGTAAACTAGAAGTGCTTTGCATTTGATAATTGGAATGAAATTACATTAATGAAAATACGGTACGAAATTGTTTGCGAAAAGTAAAAATAACTAGAAATGAAAACAATAAGTAAAATAAACTAGATCACTGTAGCATTTTCAAAAGTGTTTCTTCAAATCTTCGATTGCGGAGTTCAGGTGATAGAATTGTTCACAGGTTATGTCAGTTAGACCTATAATGTCCAATCGCATGCTCTTAATCTCATCCTTAACAGTATTTATATCAGTTTGGTAAGCTTCAAGAGTGTTCATGATATTCTGTAAGTTGTTAGCATAATCTACTTGATTCACTTCAGGGGTTTCAATCGCTTCGTCAGTGTGGTCAATGTCATGGTAACCAGGAGGTGTCTCAGGGTCACTTTCGACATCGGTCATTATATCATCCTTTATCTTGTAAGATTGAGGTGTTTCAGGAGTAGATGGATAGTCAGGTGGGGTTAACTCATAAAGCCAGTTATCCTTATTGTGAACACTTACTCTAGCATGGTTTGGTAGTGTGAACAAGGTTACTACCTCATTCCTGATTAGGTACTCGAAAGGTGGATGTCCTAAATTCCTTATGATATGGCGATTAAAGCAAAAGTTAAGATTCATAGGACGGATGGTACCTAAACGGTTGCACCTGTGAAATTGGTACCTAAGTCCTAAGGCATCAGCAATCATGGTTACAAGACCTCCTACTAATATAGGTAATTCAGGTTCTTCTTGGATTCGGGTGAAGGTTTGCATCATGAAAGGCACACCATTGACAGGTTGTCCATTAGTGAAACATGACATAATGAATATCTCATCTTTAGATACTCCGGTAAGGTTTTCTTCTTTTCCAAAGAAGGTGTGGGCAAGAATCTTATGGAAGTAGCGAATAGCTGGATTATGTATCTCATCATTGTTCATGCTATTTGGTTCAGGGTGGTAGTTTCCGGTTAATGTTCCCCAAAAGAAATCCAGCTCAATGTCCATCAATTCTACCTGTGTGGTAGTAAAAGCAAAGGGTCCACTAGGGAATCCTAATAAGTCAGCTAGTTCTTTATGGTTAAAGTCATATTCTATTCCAAATAGGCGGAAACTGATAAATCCCTTCCTGAATCCAAAACCACGCTCGGGTAGGTAAACTAAGGAGCTAAGGAACTCAAGGGTGAGCTCGCGGTAAGTCACAAACTTATGTTGAATCAGTGCATTCTCCCATCCAAGTCGGTTAAACAAGTACATGATGCTATCATGTATACCTAGGGTTTCCATAGTCAGATCATCCGGGTACAGGGTCAAATCCATTGGCCTCTGTGATAACTCTTCAAATTTCATTCTTTGGTTCCTACCTCTAAATTTGGTTTCCATATGGTTTATCGGTTGGTTAGCCATGGTCAGTGCAAATACAGAGGAAACAAATCAGGGGGAGAAGGAAAATGGAAAAGACTTTAGAAAATCTGTAAAAGTGATTTAAGATTAAAAATAAGGAAAAATAAGGAAATAAAATGCATAAATTAAAGGCAATAGTAGTAATATTGAAATAAAACTATAAAATGACAAAACAAATAAATGAATAGTAAAACGATGAATGACAAAATAATAGAATGATAAAAATGATTTAAATAATTAATGGATTAAATGAGTAAATGGGTTGCCTCCCACTAAGCGCTGTTTTTATCGTCAAAAGCCTGACGTAATGCTTAGGTGTAGATTAATCAGGGGAATTAGTGGACAACTCTAAAAGCCTTAGACTATTTGCATAATCTCTATTTTCAAGTTTATGATAATGTTTTAAACGCTGTCCGTTTACTATGAATGGTTCACTATTCCTACCCTTAATTTCTATTGCTCCACTCGGGAACACTTTAGTTATTTCAAAGGGTCCGGACCATCTAGATTTTAATTTTCCAGGAAAGAGCCTAAGTCTTGAATTAAAGAGGAGTACAACGTCTCCCACACTAAATTCTTTCCTAGATAGGCGTTTATCATGCCATCTCTTAGTTCTTTCTTTATATATCTTAGCATTCTCATAAGCATCTAGCCTTAATTCTTCTAATTCGTTAATATCTAGGATTCACTTTTCTCCTGCAGCATTATAGTTTATATTGAGAGTTTTGATCGCCCAATAAGCTTTGTGTTCTAGTTCTACCGGGAGGTGACAAGATTTTCCATAAACTAATTTGAAAGGTGTAGTTCCTATGGGTGTCTTGTAAGCGGTCCTATAAGCCCATAAAGCTTCATTAAGTTTAGATGACCAATCTTTCCGAGATATGGCGACAGTCTTTTCTAAGATTTGTTTGATTTCTCTGTTTGAGACTTCGACTTGTCCACTTGTTTGTGGGTGATATGGTGTTGCCACACGGTGTCTTACTCCATACTTAGATAGTAATTTGTCAAAGATTTTTTAAATGAAGTGCGAGCCACCGTCACTTATGACGAGTCTAGGCACACCAAATCTGGGAAAGATTATATTTTTGAAAAGCTTTATTACTACTCGTGTGTCGTTTGTAGGAGAAGCTATAGCTTCAATCCATTTTGAAACATAATCAACAACTACGAGTATGTAATTATTACCGAAAGATGATGGGAATGGTCCCATGAAATCTATTCCCCAGACGTCAAAGATTTCTACTTCTAATATTCCTTTTTGAGGCATTTCATCTCTTCTTGAAATATTACCGGTGCGTTGACACCGATCGCAATTTATAACAGCGATGTGGACATCTTTCCATAGATTAGGCCAGAATAGGCCGGCTTGCAAGATTTTTGCACAAGTCTTGGAAGTGCTTGCATGTCCATCATAAGGAGATGAATGGCATTGAGCAATGACATCTTCTATTTCTTCTTCGGGAATACATCGACGAAAGATTCCTTCGGGTCCTCTTTTGAACAATAATGGTTCATCCCAATAATAATGTTTGAGATTGTAAAAGAATTTATTTTTCTGCTGATAGGTTAAATCAGGTGGAAGAGCTCCTGCGGCTAGGTAGTTAACAATGTCAGCGTACCATGGCAGTCCTACAGTCGTTTGGATTGTTTCCACGGGTTCTGGTTCATTTATGTCTAACTGGATCGGATCGCTTCCTATTCGTGCTATCAGCTGTTCATACGGAAAATCATCGTTAATCGACACTTGTTCGGGTTTAATACCTTCTATTCTAGATAAATGGTCCGCTACGACGTTTTTAGTACCTTTCTTATCTTTTATTTCGAGATCAAACTCTTGTAAGAGTAAAATCCATCTCAAGAGTCTCGGTTTAGCATCTTTCTTAGTCAATAGATATCTGATAGCAGCATGGTCTGTGTAGACGATTATTTTCGCTCCTACTAGGTAAGAACGGAATTTGTCAAGCGCAAAGACAACTGCTAACAGTTCTTTTTCAGTGGTGGCGTAGTTCATCTGAGCAGAATCTAAGGTTCTACTGGCATAGTAAATCGCATGAAGTTTCTTTTCCTTCCTCTGGCCTAGAACTGCGCCTACAGCATAGTCACTCGCATCGCACATGATTTCGAAAGGTAATCTCCAGTCAGGGGGTTGCATGATTGGTGCGGTGATGAGGGCTGTTTTTAGAGTTTCGAATGCTTTAAGACAATCTTCATTGAATATGAACTCAGCATCTTTCATTAATAAACCAGTAAGAGGTTTAGTGATTTTCGAGAAATCTTTGATGAATCGTCGGTAAAAACCGGCGTGTCCTAAAAAGCTTCGTATTTCTCGAATGGTTTTAGGGGGTTGAAGATCTTTTATGACTTCTATCTTAGCTTTATCAACTTCAATTCCCTTGTCGGATATGACGTGTCCTAATACGATTCCTTCTCTGACCATAAAATGACATTTCTCCCAGTTAAGCACGAGGTTTACTTTTACACATATTTCTAACACCATTTCTAAATTTGATAGGCAACCTTCAAAACTTTGCCCACATACAGAGAAGTCATTCATGAACACTTCCATGATGTTGTCTATAAAATCTGCGAAGATTGACATCATACATCTTTGAAAGGTTGCAGGAGCGTTGCATAATCCAAAGGGCATTCGTCTATAAGCGAACGTTCCATAGGGGCATATGAATGTAGTCTTCTCTTGATCATCTGGATGGATAGGGATTTGGAAAAATCCTGAGTAACCATCAAGATAACAGAAATAAGAATGCTTGGCTAATCGTTCTAACATTTGATCTATAAAGGGTAGTGGGAAATGATTTTTTCGAGTGGCTTTGTTTAGTTTACGATAATCGATGCACACTCTATGTCCTGTCACTACTCTTTGCAATATCGATTCGCCTCGAGCGTTTTTCACAACAGTGATACCTCCTTTCTTTGGCACTACATGTACTGGACTAACCCATTTACTATCAGAGATTGGATATATTATTCCAGCATCTAGTAGTTTCTTAACTTCTTCTTTTACTACAGTGCTAAGGATTGGGTTAATTCTTCTTTGAGATTCTCTTGAGGTTTTGCAATCTTCTTCTAGCAGAATGCGATGCATACAGATTGAAGGGCATATTCCTTTGAGATCAGATATGTTATATCCTAATGCAGTTGGATATTTCTTTAAGACATCTAAAAGTTTCTTTGTTTCTATAGTTCCTAAACTGGAATTTATTATAACTGGTCTTTTACATTCAATGTCTAAGAATTCGTACCTTAGGTTATTAGGTAAAGTTTTTAATCCTAATATAGGTTTATCTTTACTTGGCATGGGATCCGGTGTAAGTGCTAAACTTTCGCTTAGACTATCATCTTGATACGGTGCACGCCAATTATCATCTTCGAAAATCGGAGGGATTTGAATTTTCATAATTTCAGAATAGGTAGTTTCTTTCAGTTCCATTTCTCTTACACATTCGTCAATTACGTCCAATAGATAGCATGTATCCTCTATAGCTGGTGATTGTAAGAATTGTGTTAAAATAAATTCAACTTTCTCTTCACCTACTTCAAAGGTTAGCTTTCCTCTTTTTACGTCTATTATAGCTCCGGCGGTAGCTAAGAATGGTCTTCCTAGTATGATAGGTGTAGTGGAGTCTTCAGAGATGTCCATGATTATGAAACCAGTAGGGATGTAGAATTGTCCTATACGTACTGGGACGTTTTCTAGTATACCTACAGGATATTTAACAGAGCGATCGGCTAGTTGAACAGACATTTTAGTTGGTTTTAGGTCTCCCATGTCTAGCCTTTTGCAAATCGTTAAGGGCATAACACTGATACTGGCTCCTAAATCGCATAGAGCTTTGTCAATGATGAATTTTCCTATTACACAGGGTATAGAGAAACTTCCTGGATCTTTTAGCTTAGGAGGCATATTATTCTGAATTATGGCGCTACACTCAGCAGTAAGCGTAACTGTTGAGTGATCGCTTTCGTATTGGATAAGATTTGTTTTAAAAACTTAGCATACGAGGGTATTTGAGTGATCGCTTTTGTAAACGGAATAGTAATATTCAACTGTTTCAGAAGTTCGACAAATTTCTTAAACTGACCCGTCGTCTTGGAATTGGTTAATCTCTGAGGGTACGGAATTGGTGGTTTATAGGGCGGTGGAGGCACATAAGGCTTTTCTTTCTCCACTGCCTCTTGATTATCATCTTCCTTTTCTTCTGGATCATTCACCATTTCAGTCGGTTTATCTGGTTTTTGGTACATGGCTGGATTATCAAGTCTTGGATCGGTAGGTCCGTCAAGTTCCTTGCCACTTCTTAATATCACAGCATTGGCATGTCCTTTCGGATTAGGTTGAGGTTGTCCAAGAAATACTCCAGCTGGTGCAGCGGTAGGTGCTTGTTGTTGAGCTACTTGTGAAATCTGAGTTTCAAGCATTTTGTTATGTGTAGCTAATGCATCTACTTTGCTTACTAATTGCTTAATCTGCTCACTAGTGTGAATGTTTTGGTTTAAGAAGTCCTTGTTTGTCTGAGATTGGTTAGCTATAAAGTTCTCCATCATCAACTCAAGGTTCGATTTTCTAGGGACATTAGGAGCAGTCTTTTGATATCCTGGTGGTGTAGCTGGTGCTTGACTTGGTGCGTATAAAGCATTGTTATTCTTATAGGAGAAGTTCGGATGATTCTTCCAACCTGGGTTGTATGTGTTTGAGTATGGGTTTCCTTGAGCATAATTCACTTGATTTGTGGGAATTCCTGTCAATAGTTGACAATCAGGAACTTCATGTCCTGGAACTCCACATAACTCACAGTTAGGTGTTACTGCAGCCACGGTGGCTGTTGGTGTTATGGCCAAGTTGTCGATCTTTTGGTTTAGTTGGTCAAACTTTGCATTGACTTGGTCCATACTACTCACTTCGTACATACCTCCTTTTGTTGGTTTCTCAGTTGCGACTCTCTCGCTTCCCCATTGGTAATGGTTTTGAGCCATACTTTCGATAAGTGCATAGGCATCATTATATTCTTTGTCCATCAGTGCACCGCCTGCGGCAGCGTCAATTGTCATTCTTGTATTGTACAAGAGTCCATTATAGAAGGTATGGATGACCATCCATTCTAATAATCCGTGATGTGGACAAAGTCTCAGCATATCCTTATAGCGTTCCCAAGCTTCGAATAGTGATTCGTTTTCCCTTTGCTTAAATCCATTGATCTGAGCTCTCAGCATAGCTGTCTTGCTAGGTGGGAAATATCTGGTCAAGAAAACTCTCTTTAGTTCCTCCCACGTAGTTACTGAGTTCGAAGGCAGAGATTGAAGTCAGGCTCTTGCTCTGTCTCGAAGTGAAAAAGGAAACAAACGTAGTCTAATAGCTTCTTGGGTAACTCCATTGGCTTTTACGGTATCTGCGTATTGCACAAAGATCGAAAGATGAAGGTTCGGATCCTCGGTAGGATTTCCGGCGAATTGATTTTGTTGCACAACTGATATCAACGAAGGTTTTAGTTCGAAATCATTTCGGTTGATAGCCGGTGCGGCAATGCTGGAATGCGGTTCAGCTTGCGAAGGACTAACGTAATATTTGAGTGGGTGATTCTGTTCTTCAGCCATCTCTGCGTCCTTTGATGTTACGACTGGTTTAGGTGGATCTAATTGAAGATCTGGAATATTGTAACTTTGTTCGTAATCGAATATCCGTCTTCTTACGTGTAAGAAGCGTTCCGATTCTGGGATTAGAGGTTGCAAGTCTTCGCCTTTAGAGCGAGTACTTGGCATACACTCGGGAATTTAGATTAAGAAAAGAAAATAGTTGTTACCTTAGTCTAGACAATGCTACCTAAAGTGCACTAGTAACTAAATTAAGGTCCCCGGCAACGGCGCCAAAAACTTGATGGGCTAAAGACGTATCTAATTATGTGTCTAGCGGTATCTTAACTGCAAGTGCACATCCTATCGAAGTAATATTTAAGATTATCGATCCACAGGGACTTTATGGTTACTTAGTGCTAGATGAACTTCTAGTTTAGCTAAGGTGAAGGGTTGTCACGATTTTTTGTTGTTTTTAAAGATTAAAGGCGGGAATTAAATTTAAGTTTAATAAAATAATACTAAGGCGGTCGGTATGTAATTATGCTAACTTAGGCGGGTCAATCTAACCTAGGCTTATAAAGATGGTTCACTTAATCTATTCTGTAGAGGTTACCAGTTTAAATACCTTTAACTCACACTCTCGTGGTCTTATCTCAGATCTTACCCCTAAAGCCCTATGCCTGCTCTCGCTAGCCCATAAGTGTTTAGAGATAATTTTTGGAAACTTAGTAATTCTAATTTATTTTAAAGTGCTCTCGCTGTGTTTAATTTAAATGCCTAACTTTAGCTATCTGGTTAAAATCTCACACTCTCGTGGTCTTGACCTAACCTAATACACTTTCCTTACTCTCGTAACGAAAAGGTCGATTTTATAATAAAAAGTATCAGCCAGAATACTAAGCTATTAATTATTTTAAGCCTATAGTTGATTTTACCGATTTAGTTTGCTTTAATTACATACCGCCCTAAGGTAATTAGCTACTCATTTTTGTTGAACCAGACAGAGGCAGAGAAACACAAAACGAAATATTCATGGCAGAAAAATAAATATTCAACATAAATATAAAATTGCAAATTAATATAAACCTGGTTAACAATAAAAATTGCAGACTCCTTCTTCCACAGACCGGAAAGCTCAGAGTATTCGTCAGAATCGGAAATAAACTAAAAATTCTGAAGGCTTTGAAACAAATAAATTTATAACAATTTCCTGATGTTGGAAATTGTTATAGGTTTGGTTTGGATACAATAAAACTAAAGCAATGAAAATAATGCTGAAAAAAAATAATAAGGGTGCAAAATAATTCGGCAGAGCTTCCGCAAGAAAATAATAAACTGAACTCTGTAAATTGTTCATCTGAATTAAGCTATTTATAGAAGATTTAATGGGCTGGTGGTTGGACTTGTTGCATGGGCCTCGTAGGAGCATTTGAGAAAATCCAGGAACGTGGATACAGGGTCAGCTGGAAAGTAGGCAATTTCACATGCACGTAACGCTATGACCAAGTTTCAGTCAAATAACCTATTTTTCCCTTGTCACGGTCGTGACAAGGGCATCACGTTCGTGTCCTTTGTAAATTGAGTGTCACGGTCGTGAGGGATATGTCACGGTCGTGATGGCTCCTTTTGGGGTGTCACGGTCGTGACACCTAGGTGACGACCGTGAGTGCTACAAAATATGCAGGTTTTGCAGCATTCTTCATTTCTTCATCTTTTTATGGTTGTTTTCGCTCCTTTCCCTCTTGGCTCATGATTTAGCTCTTTATACGATGTACCTGCAAAATGGCAAGGAAAACTCGAGGAATCGGGTGTTAAAACGACGATTATGCGATAAAACGGTAATGAAACATAGCAATATAATCGATACATTTTCTCGTTATCAGTGTCCATGCGAAGTTCCTGGATAGTCTTGACAGGTTGATGTTAATGATGTTTTGTTCCCCAACAATAAGCATGAGCGGGAATTGTGCTTGTTCGGAGATTGTATGTATTCCCCAGAAGAGTTGTTGGAAGAGATGTTCTTAAGAGTCCCTAGCTGAGTTTTGATCTCTTCCTAAGCAAGTTATTTTTAAATTGAGAAGCATTAGGAATCCCCAGTTGAGCTCTTGTTCCTCAGCTTGATTTGTTTGCATCCTTGAATATAGAAGTATTGGTATAGCAGTCAGTTTAGAGGTTTTCTTTTACCTGATGGTGGGTATTGATTTAAAATCCCTCGTAACGGTGTTTTGGTTATGATGTTAACTTTTGATATCCCCATATGGATCCCCAGTAGGTCTGCATGTGTTGATTTCCAGCAGATTCCTATGTGATTGTCAACAGGTCTTGCACTCTATCCCCAAGTGGAGCAGGAGTGTTATGACAGTTATTTCTCGTGAAGTTTGATTTTTATCAAGAATATTTCCATCCTCAGCAGATTATTACCTTTCCTCAGCAGGATGATATCCCTAGCAGATGCTTGTTGCACCCCAAAATTTGCCCTCACAATACAAGACATTGTGTTCTAAGAAGGTTCACAAGGTTCACAAGTTTCTCAACACTTTCAAAACCTTCCCTGAGGTTCATGAAGTCTACAAGCTACTTTATGAAGGTTCACAAGGTTCACAAGTTTCCCAATGCTTCCAAGACCTTTCATGAGGTTCATGAAGTCTACAAGTCACTTCATGAAGGTTCACAAGGTTCACAAGATTCACAATACTTACAAGACCTTTCATGAAGTTCATGAAGTCTACAAGATACTTTATGAGGTTCACAAGGTTCACAAGACCTTCCATGAGGTTCACAAAGTTCACAAGACATTCCATGAGGTTCACAAGGTTCACAAGATATCTTATGATGGTTCATAAGGTTCACAAAGTTCACAAATAGTCAGAAGATTTGACAACTCCCTCAGACAGTGCACCTCCTAAGCAGTGCATCCAAAACTAGGGTTTTGACTTTAATCAGGCTAAATGGACTTCCAAGACTTCAAGTGAGCTTCATAACATCTTATATGTGTATAAGAACCCCCATGACAAGTTTCAAGACTTTTCTCAAAAGTTTGCTCAGTCAGATGATCAGATAAGTCAAAATCAGTCAATGCAGTTAAAAAGTCAAACTGAGGTCAACTGTGGTCAAACCAAAGTCAAACTTCATGATTTTTTGCCAACATCAAGTATATGAAGTAAAATTCATCATTTGATCAAGGGTTGATCATGATTCATCAAGGAGATTCCAGATCATCAAGAATCAGGAGTTTCTAAATTAGGGTTTCCTTAGTAAAAGTCAACTGAACTTTGACCAGCCATAACTTTCACATACTTCATCACCAAGTCTCCATCCAAAGCTCATTTTGAAGGAAATTGAATTCTCTACAACTTTGTGTCTCACAAGCCAAGCCCAAAAATGCTTCATTTGGAAGGTATGAGCTAAGACATTATAGGTCATTTCAAAAGTCAACAAAAAGTCAACAACTTCAAAAGGGCATAACTTGAGATTGGTAAATGATATGGACATGAAACCAGTGGGGTTGGTTAGAGGACTCTTCAAGATTTCCAAAATGTTCAAGAACACCCTCATACCATTAAAATTGAAGGATATGTGCCCTGGCAAAGTTGGGAAATTTTGGGTTGGTTTATGATGAAAATGGAGGTCTAAAACCAATTTCTTCCAAATGGGCTTGCCAAATGATGACCCAACCCATACAATGACTTCATGCACGACCCAAACCATTAAAAATCAGAATTTTTATTATTTTATTTTTATTTATTTTGATTTAATTCATTAAAAATCATTTTAAATAAAAATAAAATATGAAAATGTAAGATTTGGTTGAGATTAAGTTTCTAGAAAGTCTTAAATGTTGATTTGAGTTGAAGAAGAAAGAAATCATGAGATTTGGCCAAAAATAGCAAGTATTCACACATGAATATTTGATTTTTAAGGCATGATCAATTTGGATCTTTTCATATCAAATTCTTCACATAACCAATCAATTTTTTGACCTAGAATCAATCACCTATAAGTACTAAACACAACCCTATTGCAAGACACGAATTCTCTGCCTCCAAAAGTAAGTTTCACAAATTGAAAAACCATCCAAAAACTCACATTCGGTTTTTGATTTCCAGGGCTCTAGAAGGTAAAACAAGAACATAGCAAGACTCCTTGGACTTCCCTGATCATGAATCATCACTCATATGCATCAATACCATGACATATTGTTCAAACCGAACCATAATTGTTCTTGATTTTGATTTTTTCGATTACATTATTTCATTGTATGTTAATGAATTTTGTTGACCTAATCTTGTTTGTGATGGTATGTAGCACGATTCTGGGCAAAGAAATCAAAGAAACCTTGCATAACCCGTGAAACGCCATTGTTAGGGTTTGGACCAAGGTTTAGGGTTTTCTGATTTAGGAAATATAAATGGATTCTAAAATCATAGAATGAACCGCATGAATGTTTGGATCACATTGATGGATTCAATTTTGTGAAATTTTACAGTTTTATTGATCATTGGCTTTCGTAGGTTTTGCTGCCATTGTGTTTTCGCAGGAAAGATGGTAGGAAAATTCGTAGCAAATTTCATAGGCACACTGAAGAAGATGAAGTTGGCTTGGCGCGAATTTCATATTTGAAATTTTGTTTTAAAATATAATGAATTCTTTCTGTTTGTTTCACAAGCTGGCTGCTTGGCCCAGTGGTGGGAAGTATACGCGTATAGCCTGAGGGCCTGTGTTCGAGACTTGGCTGCACCATTCTTTTTCTTGTTTTTTCATATAATTGGCAATTATATTATATTATGCATTGTTGTTGATTTGTAAACAGATTGGCTCACCCAGCCGGATGGTCATGCGTGCGTTTGTGTGTTAAGAGGTCCTGGGTTCAATCCTCCCCCAGGCCTTTTGCTTCCATTTATTTTTCTGATTTTTCCAGGCATTGCATAAAACTGATTCAACTCATTCCATTATCACCAATACGTGGCTGGCCTGGTGGTACGTTTTGTTGCTTGCAGGCAAGGTGTCCTGGGTTCAAACCCAGCCAAGGTAAGTTTCTTTTTACCACCTTTTTTCTGTTTTGATTTATTTAATTAATTAGATTAATTATTTTCTTATTATTAATTAAAAAATAAATTATGCATGTATATATATATATATATATATATATATTTAAATAACATATAAAACAACATTTATATTTTCTAAAATTCTAAACTTTTATTTTTCTCCATTTAAATTTTTTTTATTATGTAATTAAATTATAATGTACATATATTTATTAAAATAATTTTGTATATTATATTATAAACTCTTAAATATTTTTCTAACAAAACCCTAATTTTGAAAACCCTAATTTATTTTCTAAATAATGAAAAACTAATTTATCTTATGATTTAAATTTTAATATTTAGTATAATCAAATTTTATAAATATAATTATTATGTACCTATTTATTTAATATAATTAAGTTTTTGTAAATATATTTATAACTTATGTGAATATTTCTAAAATTTGTTTGTAATCTAAATTATATATAAATAATTTTTAATATGTGTTTAGAAACAATTGAACCTATAATAATTAAATTTTGTAATTATAATATGCTTAAAAATAATTTAATAGTTTGTACATAAATTAAAATGTTATAATTATTTAATTGTTCATATTTTTAAATAAATGTCTATATTAAAAATCTAATTTTGTGTTTATTATTTTCATCATGTTCTTATAATATTTTTGCTAATTCTATTTAATTTAATTATTGTTATTATTACTAACCATATTATTACTAATATATTTATTTCTTAATTATGCTTATTATTATTATTATTATTTCACTAACCTTATTTAATTTTTTATTATTATTATTACTAACCCCTATTATATTTATTATTGCCTATTTATTTATTTTTGCTTATTATTTATATTTATTTATTTGCTATTTATTTTAATTGTTTATTATAATTATTGTAATTGCTCCTTGGTGTAATTTTTGTAAATATGTAAACTATTTAATTTTTATGCTGTGGTTAGTAAAATAGGGAGTGTGAACATGTATTCTATTTTAAAATTGAATTTAGATCACTTTAATTATAAGATAAATTAAATTAAACACTCACACACGTAAGTCGATTTTTAATCGCCATCTCACTTTCTAGGGTTATCCCTCAATGGTTGCCTAATCATAAGGTCAAGTGGGGTATAAAGCAAGTCCCTTAAAAGAAAAGTCATCAAGTCCCTAATGGTTGCCTTTCATAAAGATCAAGTCCCTTTCGAATAATGATGACAGTCCCTCCTGAATGCTTAATACACCCCACAGTTGCCTTCATAAACAGATGTCCCTCATATGTCCCTTACATCCAAGGTAATGACTACCTATTCCTTAATAATAGGGATAGTCTTACCATTTAAAGAATAAAGAACAAAAAGACTTAAAGCTTTAGGGTAGGTTCCTCATAGTTGCTTGCTCACTTCATTCAAAACTTTTCAAACACTTCACTAATTCCAAACAATTTTCAAAAACAAGTTTTTACGCATCCGTACATGGATCATTATTAACTCTTATGAAAATTTTCTATTCACACACTTCACATTTTCAAAAACATTTTAAAGTGAGCTAAGTAACTAAGAGCCCATGGATAACCATGGATGTAAAGGGTGCTAACACCTTCCCTTTACATAACCTACCCCCCGGACCCAAAAATCTTTTAAAAAGGTCTTTCCTGTTCTTTTATGCCTTTCCTTTGGATAAAATAAAAGTCGGTGGCGACTCTTGCTATCCGCAATATAACTAAAGTCAGTTCTCCCACCGTGTTACAGAACTGGCGACTCTGCTGGGGATTTAAATTTAAGAGGGGTACCCTTAGGAATTAGATCACTTTAAATTGTTTTCCTTGTGTGCTTTATATTATCTTGTTGGGGTGCTCTTATGTGTGAAAGGTCCTAACCCGGATCTAGTGTACCTTAGGTAAATGGCAATAGACCAAGGAAACTGTACGACGTATATCGATATGGCTGATCTGGTGGCCATAGTTAGTGCGACTTCTTGGTTGGTGCTTATGTTCCTTAAGTCAAGTTGAGGATAATATGAGGCTGCCATATGTTGTCAATGCACTAACTAACTTTTAGAACCCTAGTTATCCTATCTTGGCCTTTAGAAAGTAGTGAGGTAACCGGCTTTGGTGCAGACTGAAGTTGGTTGACACTCGATACTACACTCATTGAGATTCTAAACTTGGAGGGTTTTGGTTGGCAAGTAAGTTGCCTTCTGAACAACCACCCTTGTGAAGGATCAATGATATTGAGATCCCTTAGAACCTGGTTACTTTTGTAGGACAGGATGAACCAACTAACTTCAGGGGAGGGTACTTACCATTGAACCTCATGCAAGCCTTTAAACCTAGGGCTATGGTGTGACTTGTTTGTGTGTGCCACATGTTTGTGATTGAGCATAACATCATGACATCATCATGCATCATAAGCATAGCATTTTCACTAACCATTTCAAGGACCAAAGGATTTATCTTTGTTCTTTGTTGCAGGTCATGGCTTCTGCTCGTAGAAACACCATCAGGATCAACTTTGTAGGGATACCTCCTAAGCTTAAAGAGTTGGTTTCTCAAGTGTCTGATCATTCCCAGTTCATCAAGAGACATGGTCATCTATTGGATCTAGTCACTTCAGGGTTCAATGAAGACATGATGAGTGTCCTGTTTCAGTTCTTTGACCCTAAGCACCACTGCTTTACATTCCCTGACTATCAGCTGGTTCCTACAATGGAAGAGTTCTCTAAACTTCTGGGTATACCTGTTCTTGATCAAAGACCCTTCACAGGCTTGGAGAAGGAGCTTAAACCAGAAGTTATCGCTGCAGCTCTACATCTGAAGAAGACTGACATTGTTCTAGAGACGAGAAGTGGAGTCAAGGGTATTCTTGCCAAGGTGTTGATAGAGAAAGCTCAGTTGTTCTTGAAGGCCATGAGCTATGATGCTTTTGAGGAGATCTTAGCCTTGCTGATTTATGGCTTAGTATTGTTCCCCAATCCAGATCAGTTCATAGATATTCATGCCATCAACATTTTCCTGAGTCACAATCCAGTGCCTACATTACTTGGAGACATCCTGCATTCTCTTCACACCCGTACTACAAGGGCAAGAGGAACTTTGATGTGCTGCATACCTTTGCTTTCTAGGTGGTTTATTTCTCACCTTCCTCGCTCAGTAATGAAGAATGAGCAAGGGTTCAGATGGTCCAAGAGGATCATGTCACTTTCTCACTCAGACATCCATTGGTGCTCCAGATCTATGGAGAATGTCACCATCATTGACCGTTGTGGGGAGTTTCCTAATGTGCCACTTCTAGGCATAAGAGGAGGCATCACCTACAATCCCTCTCTAGCTTTACGACAGTTTGGTTACGCCCGGAGTGATGGTCCACATGACATGTTGATTCAGGGCATTGTGTTTGATTACGACAACGATCTTCAAGGTTACCGTCAGAGATTCATACGAGCATGGGGAAAAGTAAACAGGGTTGACAGCAAGACACTGGAGCCTAAGTACACTATTCCTATGGAAGCTTATCTCAGATGGGTACGATCTCGTGCTCAGACTCTCATGATGCCATATCCTGCCGTCCTACCAGTTACCATGGAACCTGTTGCTGAAGGAGACACAGCTTATACCATCCTTCACCCAGACATGCCTACTGATATGGAAGACTTGCAGAGATCATGGATCCAACTGAAGGAGCAAAGGGATACTTTCGAAGCTCATTACAAAGCAAGCCAAGAAAGAATCCTGGAACTAACAAAGCAACTTCACGAGGAACGGAACCTCAACTCATACCTCAACACAAAGAGGAAACGTCCATGGGAGACTTAAAACCCCATCTTTTGTACTTATTTCATTTAATTTTTTGTAAGCCTAAAAGGAAAAACAAAGTTATTACTAATAAAAGTTTACTTTCGTGTTTGTCTAAGCAAATTTAAATCCTGCGGTCCTTGAAAACATTGCATGTGCATTCCCATATCATTTCATTGCATCACAGGTTTATAATTGTGCACAGGTTTCTCATCTTCTCGCTGTTTATTTCAGCAATGGCTCTTGAACAATCAGTTAAGGATCTCCAGGCACAAAATGCACAGTTCCAAGAGCTGATCTTGAACCTGTCCAAGGGGCAGGATGAATTGAAGGCACTGCTGGCCAAAAAAACTAAGAAGACTAGAAGGTCAGCTGGTTTGATCAACATGGGAAGAAGGTTCAAAGGTCTTGCCAAGACCAAAGAACCAGCTGAAGACTATGAATCTGAAGAATCTGAAAAAGAGGGAGGCAGTCTCCACAACACCATGGGGGACTCTGATTCTGAGGCCAATTACTACCATGAGCCTAGTGAAGACAAATTCAAGATGCTGGTGGATAGGATGGATGCTATGGAGTTGCAAAAGTCATCTGGGCTGGATTTTGAGGATTTGAGTTTGATATCTGGGGTAGTCATACCCATTGGTTTCAAGGTTCCTACCTTTGTTGTTTATGATGGGGTCTCTTGTCCCAAGCTGCATCTGAGGTCTTATGTCAGAAGAATTCAACCTCACACCGCTGATAAAAAGTTGTGGATCCATTTCTTTCAAGAGAGCTTATCTGGAGCTCAGCTGGAGTGGTATTATCAGTTGGAGAGTGCCAACATCAGAGACTGGAATGATCTTGCTGAAGCTTTCTATAAGCAGTATCAATACAATGCTGACTTAGCCCCCACTCGCATGCAGCTTCAGAGCATGTCTATGGGTGCCAAAGAAAGTTTTAAAGAGTATGCTCAGAAGTGGAGAGATTTAGCTGGAAGAGTTCAACCCCCATTGACTGATAGGGAATTGGTTGATATGTTCATGTGCACACTGAATGGTCCGTTTTATAGTCATCTCATTGGAAGCTCATCATCTGGCTTCACTGAGTTGATAATGACAGGAGAGCGAGTAGAAAATGGTATAAAGAATGGTAAGATCCATGTGGGCACTTCTTCATCAGGTGCTGCGAAGAAGCCTCCCACTGGGAAGAAAGAATCCAATGCTGTTTATGGACAGCCTGAGCGTAACAGAAGGCATCAGTCTGTTAGTGCAGTTCATATTTCAAATCCAACTCCTGCAACAACAGAGCAGCCACAGGGCAACCAACAGAGGGCTAGAAGACAGTTCACAAAGATCAACATGTCAATGGCTCAGGCATTGCAACACTTGTTGAAGGCTGAACTTATTACTTTGAAAGAGGCTCCTCAGAATCCTAATGTTACCTCTCCCAGGTACAACCCCAATGCACGGTGTGCATACCATTCAAATTGTCAGGGACATGATACTAATAATTGTTGGGTCTTGAAGAACAAAATTCAAGATATGATTGATGCTGGAGAAATTGAGTTTGATCCTCCGGGTACTCCAAATGTGATTACTGCTCCAATGCCAAATCACGAGAAGACTGTCAATGCCATTGATGAGGATGTACATATCCATTCAGTTGATGAATTGACTACACCATTGTCTGTCATCAGAAAGAAGTTAGTACAAGCTGGGTTCTTTCCAGGTTGTCGTGAAGATTGTGTTTATTGTGAGTATAATCCAGAAAAGTGTTGGAGGTTGAAGGACGGAATTCAACGTCTCATGAATAATTACACCATAGTGTTTGAAAGAAGACCATCTTCTGTGGAGAGTATGGTAGATCATATTACTCAAGGTAGGAAGGTTGAAGAGGTTGACATGGTTGACAAAGCGCCGGTGAGAATCACTTCCAAGGGACCTATTAAAATCACCCATCAGGGTCCAATCAAAATTACTGCTGAAGGTCCCGTGAAAGTTGTTGCTGAAGCCAGAATTGCTCCTGTGGTCATTACTACTCCTGGTCCTATCCCGTATACGTCTGACAAAGCTATGCCTTGGCATTATGGATCTGATGTTTACATCCATGGTGTTAAGCAAGAGCCCTTAGCTGATGTGCCTGTTGATGTTGACAATATTGCTGGATCTAGTAAGGTCACACGTAGTGGAAGAGTCTTCTCTCCTCCAGTTGCTTCCAAGAATGCAGTTACTCCTGCTGCTACTTCCACCACTGATGCTAGGGGCAAGGGTCCTGTTATTGAACTTGTATCTACTGATGTGCCAGCTGCTGATGACCTCTCGAAGCAGATGGAAGAAGTATTGAAAATCATTCGCAAGAGTGATTATGACATTGTTGATCAGTTGGGGCATACTCCCTCAAAGATTTCTATACTGTCCTTGTTGTTATGTTCTGAAGCTCATGCAAAAGCTTTGATCAAGTTTCTGAAGACTGCTCATGTACCCAGTGCAATTTCTGTGGATTAGTTTGAGAACTGTGTTGCCCACCTGACCTATGACAATGGGTTAGGATTTTCTGATGCTGATTTGACCCCTGCCAAGAGGGATCATAACAGGGCCTTGCATATCTCAATTGAATGTAGGGGCACTACCCTGTCACATATACTGATAGACAATGGTTCCTCTCTGAATGTGTTGCCCAAGGAAGTCCTGAACAAGCTGAGTCCTGAAGATGTTGTGCTGAAGCCCAGTAACATTGTGGTGAAGGCTTTTGATGGTTCTAGAAGAGTAGTACATGGGGAAATTGATCTTCCAATCAAAGTTGGCTCTCAGGTGTTTACTGCTACATTTTATGTGATGGATATTCGTCCTTCATACTCTTGTCTGCTTGGTCGTCCCTGGATCCATGGGGCAGGTGCTGTAACCTCCACATTACATCAAAAGTTGAGATATCCGGTAGAAGGAAGGGTTGTTACTGTCTATGGAGAAGAAGAATACTTTGTCAGCCATGTGAATACCTTCAAGTATCTGGAAATGGAAGGTGAATACATTGAGACTCCGTGTCAGACGTTTGAAGTGGTTCCTTGGGTTGTTAATGATTATGTAGCTCCTCCTGTTGCAAAGAAAGTTCCCGTGGTCACCAGAAAACCTCCAACAATGGCAATGGCCTCTCTCAATGATGCTAGAGCTGTGGTGGATGAAGGTGGTTGTACTATTTGGGGTCAGCTTCCTGATATTCCGTACAAGTCTGACAAGTTTGGTTTGGGTTTCACTGCAGAGTCCCAGAAGGCTGTTCGTCGTGCTCGTGCTGTTCGTATCACCAATCAAGGGGTTAGGAAAGATCAGATCAATGCTGTGGGAGACTATGATGAAGACTACAACCTGGATGCTTGGATTTTTCCTACTGTGGGTGTTGGACTCAATAATTGGAAAGCTGAAGATGTTATCCCTATCTCCTTTAGTCAGGAGTAAATACTATTACTGTGTTGTTGCTTTTTTAAGTTTGTAATTTCTGAACAATTAAAACTCTCAAGCCTTGTGCCTTACCCGGGGCACAATGGTGTGCTTGTTACGGGCTGTCATTTCATTTGCATACTTCATTCAATAAAATCAGTGGACGTTTCGTTTTCGTAAATATTGTGTTCCTTGTCTTTCTTTTCTTTTATTTTTTGTTTTATCAGCTATGTGTTCTTACACACACCCACATCACTAAAATGCAGATCCTCATCCACTCTGGATCCTGTTGATAACAGTTCTACTATTACCAATTATAATTTTGAGAATCCGATCTATCAAACTGAAGACGGAAATGAGGACGATTGTAAAGTACCTGTAGAGCTTGCTAGGTTATTACAACAAGAAGAGAAAGCTATACAGCCACATGAAGAGCCAGTCGAAGTTGTGAATCTGGGAACTGAAGAAAACAGGAAAGAGGTCAAGATAGTGGCTGATTTAGAGGACAGTGTCAAGAGCAGGTTGATTCAGATGTTACGTGACTATGTGGAGATCTTTGCTTGGTCTTATGAAGATATGCCAGGGTTAGATACAAACATTGTGGTTCATCGTTTACCAGTAAAATAAGATTGTCGTCCAAAGAAGCAGAAGGTTCGTCGTATGCGTCCTGAGATGTCAGAAAAGATCAAAGCAGAGGTAATGAAACAGTTTGATGCAGGGTTCTTAGCTGTGACTTATTATCCTCAGTGGGTTGCAAATGTGGTACCAGTTCCTAAGAAAGATGGTAAGGTACGTATGTGTGTAGACTACAGAGATCTGAACAAGGCTAGCCCCAAAGATGACTTTCCACTTCCTCATATTGATGTTCTGGTAGACAACACTGCTCAGCATAAGGTATTCTCTTTTATGGATGGTTTCTCTGGTTACAATCAAATCAAGATGGCACCCGAAGATATGGAGAAGACAACCTTTGTGACACAGTGGGGCACCTTTTGCTATAAGGTGATGCCATTTGGTTTGAAGAATGCAGGGGCAACATATCAGCGTGCTATGGTGGCTTTGTTTCATGATATGATTCATCATGGGATAGAGGTGTATGTAGATGATATGATAGCCAGGTCTCAGAATGAAGAACAACATCTTGATAATTTGCATAAATTGTTTGAGAGGTTGAAGAAATACAAGTTGAGATTGAATCCAAACAAGTGTACTTTTGGAGTTAGATCTGGAAAGCTCCTGGGTTTTATTGTCAGTGGAAAAGGTATTGAAGTGGATCCTGCAAAAGTGAAGGCTATACGAGAGATGCCAGCTCCCCATACTGAGAAGGAGGTTAGAGGTTTCTTGGGGCGATTGAATTACATTGCAAGATTTATTTCCCAATTGACTGCCATCTGTGAGCCAATCTTCAAGTTGTTGAAGAAAGATCAGGTGATGGAATGGAATGATGAGTGCCAGACTGCCTTTGATGAAATTAAGAGATACCTGCTAGAACCTCCAATTTTGATGCCACCAGTTGATGGAAGACCCTTGATTATGTACTTAACAGTGTTAGACAACTCAATGGGGTGTGTATTGGGGCAACATGACGAGTCTAGTCGAAAAGAGCAGGCAATATACTACCTTAGCAAAAAGTTTACCGACTGTGAAACAAGATACTCACTACTCGAGAAAACTTGCTGCGCTTTGGCATGGGCTGCTCGCCGACTAAGACAGTATATGTTGACCCATACTACCTTGTTGATTTCGAAGATGGATCCAATCAAGTGCATATTTGAGAAACCTGCTCTCTCCGGAAGAATTGCAAGATGGCAAATGATCTTGACAGAATATGACATACAGTATACTACTCAGAAGGCCATTAAGGGAAGTGTTGTAGCAGATCATCTGGCTCATCAAGCAGTAGATGATTATCAGTCAATGAGTTTTGAGTTCCCTGATGAAGACATTATGATTATTACCAAAGAACCTGGACAATATGACGGACCTGAACAAGGATCCCGATGGACTATGGTTTTTGATGGTGCCTCTAATGCACTTGGTAATGGTGTTGGTGTTGTGATCAGTTCCCCTGAAGGTTGTCATACCCCGATTACTGCCAGACTTTGTTTCTATTGTACCAATAACATGGCTGAGTATGAGGCATGTATCCTGGGTATTAAAGCTGCTATTGATATGAAGATTCAGTTCCTTGACGTGTATGGAGATTCAGCCCTGGTAGTAAGTCAGATTAAAGGAGATTGGGATACCAAACATGATAACCTCATTCCTTACAGAGAACATGTGTTGTCTTTGATCCCACATTTTAAAGAGATTACCTTTGGACATATTCCACGAAGAGAGAATCAGTTGGCAGATGCATTAGCCACCATGGCATCTATGTTTAAGATCAGCTGGGATGATGAAGCTCCCAAGATTACTATTGATAGATTTGAGAAGCCTGCGTACTGCAATGAGATTGACACTGAAGGGGCAGAGGAGAAACCTTGGTTCTATGAAGTGAAAAGATATCTTGAAGCTCAGGAGTTCCCTGAAGGGGCATCTGTCAAAGATAGGAAGTTTCTGAGAAGGTTTTCTGCTAAGTTCTTTTTGAGTAATGGCATTTTGTACAAGCGCAATCATGATTCAACTTTGCTTCGTTGTGTGGATAAGAAGGAAGCAACTGAGATTATGGAGGATATGCATGATGGGATCTTTGGCACTCATTCTAGTGGTCATACTATGGCAAAGAAGATATTAAGAGCAGGTTACTATTGGTCTACCATGGAAGCTGATTGCTATCAACACTCCAGAACTTGTCACAAATGTCAATGCTGATAAAGTCCATGTACCTCCATCACCATTGAATGTGTTGACTGCTCCTTGGCCCTTTGCCATGTGGGGCATTGATATGATTGGTGAAATCAAACCTACTGCTTCTAATGGGCATCGTTTTATCCTGGTTGCTATTGATTACTTCACAAAATGGGTGGAGGCAGCTTCATTTGCATCTGTTACCAAGAATGTTGTGGCTCGGTTCATTACGAATAATCTCATATGTAGGTATGGCATCCCTGAAAGGATTATCACTGACAATGGCTCTAATCTGAACAACACTATGATTACTGATCTCTGAAAGCAGTTCAAGATTAAGCATCATAACTCTTCTCCGTATCGTCCAAAGATGAATGGGGCAGTTGAAGCTGCTAATAAGAACATTAAGAAGATTGTACAGAAGATGACTGTTACTTACAAGGATTGGCATGAGATGTTACCATTTGCTCTTCATGGTTATCGTACCACAATACGCACTTCAACAGGGGCAACCCCATTCTCCTTGGTCTATGGTATGGAAGCAGTTCTACCCATTGAAGTTCAGATTCCCTCCTTAAGAATTATGAGGGATGCAGGCTTGGATGAAGATGAGTGGATTCAGACTCGACTTGACCAGATAAATTTAATTGACGAGAAGAGGCTAGCAGCAGTTTGTCATGGCCAGATGTACCAGAAACGAATGATCAAAGCTTTTAACAAGAAGGTTAAGCCAAAGGTATATCGGGCTGGTGACTTGGTAATCAAGCGTATCATATTACCACAGGGTGATCCTAGGGGCAAGTGGACTCCAACATATGAAGGACCATTTGTAGTCAAGACAGTGTTCTCAGGAGGTGCCATGATACTCACTACTATGGATGGTGAAGACTTCCCACAGCCTGTAAACGCAGACATAGTTAAAAAATACTACGCATAAAAAGAGACCCGCTAGGTTGACAGGCCTAGGCAAAAATAAGGGCATCCCGGCAAACCAAAAGGGTTTGGGCAAAAATTAGGGATATATATAAAAAGATGTACACCCGGCAAGTCGAAAACCTGAAAAGGCGACTTGGGCAAAAAAGGGTATCCCGGTGGATTGAAAACCTGAAAGGGAAATCCAGGCAAAAGTTAGGGATTAAAGCGTATGACTATGTCTCGTTTGGATCACCCATGAAACTGCAACCAATTGTACTACTTACTCAAGCTCGAACAGATAAAGCTCAATCCAATCATTTCCGCCTCAACAGCATAAGATGAGATACTTGAAGATAATGGAAATAGTGGAATTGAAACTCAATAGGATTATTTCCCACATAGCTGATTTTGTTTGTTTTGTAAAATTTTATGACAGAATCCTCTTACTAGGGTTTATGTCTCCTTGTACAAACTTACCCATGTATGGGTCACTTTTTGATATAAATAAATTCCATCTTTTGAATCCAGATTTACTTTTACCCTATTTACATAAGCGAAGCGTCCATTGGTTGTGTTTGAATGTATGTATGCTTTTGAATATGATTGATGTTTACAAGAAATGCACGTATGCTTAATATGATTGATGTTTACCAGAAATGCATGAAAATGCAGTAATAGTATTTACTAAGGACGAACGAGGGAAGGATTTCAACGAAGCTTCGCCGGTTCATCTCTACAAGACAGTTACAAACCCTCAGTAGGACGAATCCATCTTCATAAAGTCTCATCTCCCCTGGAATTTATATCCATCTCTTTTATCCTCATACGGATATTCGGGAATTTACTTTCCAATAAGGGTACGACGAACGAAGACGGAGGTTATATCTACCCTACTATCGAACGAAGACGGGAGGTTATCTATACCTTGCCATCCCCAGCATATGGAAGGTTATGTATAATATATTCTTCAACAACGAGTCGGGATTTATTTTCCCAGGCCAGCAGTTGTTATACGAAGATATCCAGGCGCTTCCGGCGGTATCATATCATACATACATCATTTACATCATATCATAACATACATATCCATAGATACATAATACATATACTTAGGTGCATCATACTATGCATGCATACATATTGCATAAACTAATCTTTTTCCTTGCAGGATAGTTATATACAGATAAAACAATATCAACAATTCACAACGGGTCAGAGATGATCCATACATTACTCAAGATGTCCTCGGAGAGTAGGCAAACGGTCTGTAAGAAGATCCATTCCCTAATCCAGGATATTTCCAGAAGATTTCATCTATCTGGTCTTGAATAGCAGGCAAACGGTCTGTACAAAGATCCATTCCCTGGTTCAAGATATTTTCAGAAGATTTAATCTATTTCCTCGGAGAGTAGGCAAACGGTCTGTACAAAGATCCATTCCCTAATCCAGGATATTTTCATGAGACTTGATCCTGACACTTTTTGTCCTCGGAGAGTAGGCAAACGGTCTGTAAGAAGATCCATTCCCTAATCCAGGATATTTTCAGAAGATTTCATCTAGCTGATCTTGAATAGCAGGCAAACGATCTGTACAAAGATCCATTCCCTGGTTCAAGATACTTTCAGAAGATCTAATCTAATGGCCCTTGAATAGCAGGCAAACGGTCTGTACAAAGATCCATTCCCTGGTTCAAGATATTTTTCAGAAGAACAAATCCTGACGTTCTTTTGACCGTGGAGAGTAGGCAAACGGTCTGTAAAAAGATCTATTCCCTAATCCAAGATATTTCCAGAAGAGATAATCGTCACGAAGATTTATTTCTACTGGTCTATTCAACAAATTCAAAGGATAAACGATTCAGAGACGGCCTATACGAAGACCTAGTACTGAGATCCAGTATCAACATAAAGCTATCATCACATCCAGTTCTTTAGATGGCATCTCTAAGCCCATCTCCAATTCTTCCAAGTGGCATCTTTAAGCCCACTCAAGCATATACAACCAAACATCAATATCATTCTATGCACTGGTGAGTACAAATTTTTGGGCTTTTATGTTCAATCCCCTTCAACCTTCCAGGTCACGACTGGAAAATATACCAATCTAACCCCTCAGGTTTCAGAAAATTGAACAGGGGCAGCTGTTGCACCCCAAAATTTTCCCTCACAATACAAGACTTTGTGTTCTAAGAAGGTTCACAAGGTTCACAAGTTTCTCAACACTTTCAAAACCTTCCCTGAGGTTCATGAAGTCTACAAGCTACTTTATGAAGGTTCACAAGGTTCACAAGTTTCCCAATGCTTCCAAGACCTTTCATGAGGTTCATGAAGTCTACAAGTCACTTCATGAAGGTTCACAAGGTTCACAAGATTCACAATACTTACAAGACCTTTCATGAAGTTCATGAAGTCTACAAGATACTTTATGAGGTTCACAAGGTTCACAAGACCTTCCATGAGGTTCACAAAGTTCACAAGACATTCCATGAGGTTCACAAGGTTCACAAGATATCTTATGATGGTTCATAAGGTTCACAAAGTTCACAAATAGTCAGAAGATTTGACAACTCCCTCAGACAGTGCACCTCCTAAGCAGTGCATCCAAAACTAGGGTTTTGACTTTAATCAGGCTAAATGGACTTCCAAGACTTCAAGTGAGCTTCATAACATCTTATATGTGTATAAGAACCCCCATGACAAGTTTCAAGACTTTTCTCAAAAGTTTGCTCAGTCAGATGATCAGATAAGTCAAAATCAGTCAATGCAGTTAAAAAGTCAAACTGAGGTCAACTGTGGTCAAACCAAAGTCAAACTTCATTATTTTTTGCCAACATCAAGTATATGAAGTAAAATTCATCATTTGATCAAGGGTTGATCATGATTCATCAAGGAGATTCCAGATCATCAAGAATCAGGAGTTTCTAAATTAGGGTTTCCTCAGTAAAAGTCAACTGAACTTTGACCAGCCATAACTTTCACATACTTCATCACCAAGTCTCCATCCAAAGCTCATTTTGAAGTAAATTGAATTCTCTACAACTTTGTGTCTCACAAGCCAAGCCCAAAAATGCTTCATTTGGAAGGTATGAGCTAAGACATTATAGGTCATTTCAAAAGTCAACAACTTCAAAAGGGCATAACTTGAGATTGGTAAATGATATGGACATGAAACAAGTGGGGTTGGTTAGAGGACTCTTCAAGCTTTCCAAAATGTCCAATAACACCCTCATACCATTAAAATTGAAGGATATATGCCCTTGCAAAGTTGGGAAATTTTGGGTTGGTTTATGATGAAAATGGAGGTCTAAAACCAATTTCTTCCAAATGGGCTTGCCAAATGATGACCCAACCCATACAATGACTTCATGCACGACCCAAACCATTAAAAATCAGAATTTTTATTATTTTATTTTTATTTATTTTGATTTAATTCATTAAAAATCATTTTAAATAAAAATAAAATATGAAAATGTAAGATTTGGTTGAGATTAAGTTTCTAGAAAGTCTTAAATGTTGATTTGAATTGAAGAAGAAAGAAATCATGAGATTTGGCCAAAAATAGCAAGCATTCACACATGAATATTTGATTTTTAAGGCATGATCAATTTGGATCTTTTCATATCAAATTCTTCACATAACCAATCAATTTTTTGACCTAGAATCAATCACCTATAAGTACTAAACACAACCCTATTGCAAGACACGAATTCTCTGCCTCCAAAAGTAAGTTTCACAAATTGAAAAACCATCCAAAAACTCACATTCGGTTTTTGATTTCCAGGGGTCTAGAAGGTAAAACAAGAACATAACAAGACTCCTTGGACTTCCCTGATCATGAATCATCACTCATATGCATCAATACCATGACATATTGTTCAAACCGAACCATAATTGTTCTTGATTTTGATTTTTTCGATTACATTATTTCATTGTATGTTAATGAATTTTGTTGACCTAATCTTGTTTGTGATGGTATGTAGAATGATTCTGGGCAAAGAAATCAAAGAAACCTTGCATAACCCGTGAAACGCCATTGTTAGGGTTTGGACCAAGGTTTAGGGTTTTCTGATTTAGGAAATATAAATGGATTCTAAAATCATAGAATGAGCCGCATGAATGTTTGGATCACATTGATGGATTCAATTTTGTGAAATTTTACAGTTTTATTGATCATTGGCTTTCGTAGGTTTTGCTGCCATTGTGTTTTCGCAGGAAAGATGGTAGGAAAATTCGTAGCAAATTTCATAGGCACACTGAAGAAGATGAAGTTGGCTTGGCGCGAATTTCATATTTGAAATTTTGTTTTAAAATATAATGAATTCTTTCTGTTTGTTTCACAAGCTGGCTGCTTGGCCCAGTGGTGGGAAGTATACGCGTATAGCCTGAGGGCCTGTGTTCGAGACTTGGCTGCACCATTCTTTTTCTTGTTTTTTCATATAATTGACAATTATATTATATTATGCATTGTTGTTGATTTGTAAACAGATTGGCTCACCCAACCGGATGGTCATGCGTGCGTTTGTGTGTTAAGAGGTCCTGGGTTCAATCCTCCCCCAGGCCTTTTGCTTCCATTTATTTTTCTGATTTTTCCAGGCATTGCATAAAACTGATTCAACTCATTCCATTATCACCAATACGTGGCTGGCCTGGTGGTACGTTTTGTTGCTTGCAGGCAAGGTGTCCTGGGTTCAAACCCAGCCAAGGTAAGTTTCTTTTTACCACCTTTTTTCTGTTTTGATTTATTTAATTAATTAGTTTAATTATTTTCTTATTATTAATTAAAAAATAAATTATGCATGTATATATATATATTTAAATAACATATAAAACAACATTTATATTTTCTAAAATTCTAAACTTTTATTTTTCTCCATTTAAATTTTTTTTTTATTATGTAATTAAATTATAATGTACATATATTTATTAAAATAATTTTGTATATTATATTATAAACTCTTAAATATTTTTCTAACAAAACCCTAATTTTGAAAACCCTAATTTATTTTCTAAATAATGAAAAACTAATTTATCTTATGATTTTAATATTTAGTATAATCAAATTTTATAAATATAATTATTATGTACCTATTTATTTAATATAATTAAGTTTTTGTAAATATATTTATAACTTATGTGAATATTTCTAAAATTTGTTTGTAATCTAAATTATATATAAATAATTTTTAATATGTGTTTAGAAACAATTGAACCTATAATAATTAAATTTTGTAATTATAATATGCTTAAAAATAATTTAATAGTTTGTACATAAATTAAAATGTTATAATTATTTAATTGTTCATATTTTTAAATAAATGTCTATATTAAAAATCTAATTTTGTGTTTATTATTTTCATCATGTTCTTATAATATTTTTGCTAATTCTATTTAATTTAATTATTGTTATTATTACTAACCATATTATTACTAATATATTTATTTCTTAATTATGCTTATTATTATTATTTCACTAACCTTATTTAATTTTTTATTATTATTATTACTAACCCCTATTATATTTATTATTGCCTATTTATTTATTTTTGCTTATTATTTATATTTATTTATTTGCTATTTATTTTAATTGTTTATTATAATTATTGTAATTGCTCCTTGGTGTAATTTTTGTAAATATGTAAACTATTTAATTTTTATGCCGTGGTTAGTAAAATAGGGAGTGTGAACATGTATTCTATTTTAAAATTGAATTTAGATCACTTTAATTATAAGATAAATTAAATTAAACACTCACACACGTAAGTCGATTTTTAATCGCCATCTCACTTTCTAGGGTTATCCCTCAATGGTTGCCTAATCATAAGGTCAAGTGGGGTATAAAGCAAGTCCCTTAAAAGAAAAGTCATCAAGTCCCTAATGGTTGCCTTTCATAAAGATCAAGTCCCTTTCGAATAATGATGACAGTCCCTCCTGAATGCTTAATACACCCCACAGTTGCCTTCATAAACAGATGTCCCTCATATGTCCCTTACATCCAAGGTAATGACTACCTATTCCTTAATAATAGGGATAGTCTTACCATTTAAAGAATAAAGAACAAAAAGACTTAAAGCTTTAGGGTAGGTTCCTCATAGTTGCTTGCTCACTTCATTCAAAACTTTTCAAACACTTCACTAATTCCAAACAATTTTCAAAAACAAGTTTTTACGCATCCGTACATGGATCATTATTAACTCTTATGAAAATTTTCTATTCACACACTTCACATTTTCAAAAACATTTTAAAGTGAGCTAAGTAACTAAGAGCCCATGGATAACCATGGATGTAAAGGGTGCTAACACCTTCCCTTTACATAACCTACCCCCCGGACCCAAAAATCTTTTAAAAAGGTCTTTCCTGTTCTTTTATGCCTTTCCTTTGGATAAAATAAAAGTCGGTGGCGACTCTTGCTATCCGCAACATAACTAAAGTCAGTTCTCCCACCGTGTTACAATGCTGTCTCATCATGATTTAAGCCTTGTAGTAGGATTTTATTCCTTTGATGGCTTATGATATTCCCCTGCAGATTTCAAATTGAATCTCCAACATGTTTCCCTGCATTATTGCCTTGGGATTAGCCAAGTATCTGGTTGTTATGGTGTTCATGTCACCCGTTTCTTATCTTTATTGTAGATGTTTAGAATTGGCAGAATTTTTGACCAACAAGAAGTGTTGAACTTAGTTCAGGATGTCACATCAGATGTTGTGACATTATCAAACAGAGTATAAGTAAATGAACTTAATTCAGGATGTCACACCCGATGTTGTGACATTGTATCAGTTAATGAAGTAAGTTCAGTGTTCAGGACGTCACACCAGATGTTGTGACATCTCAAACCTGCTACCAGAATTAATTAAAGCTTAACAGAACTGAGTAAATTCAGGGAATTTATCTGGAATTAATTATGAATGGATAAAACAGAAGAAGGCGCATCTGTAGGGAGATTGGTTATATGGTTTCAGTATAAACAGAAGAACTGACTCACCTAGAATCAAGGAAGTAACAAACCCTAATTCAAGGTGATGGAAGCATGCGTATCAGGATTGGATAACCTACAGAAAGCCCAAAAATCCAAGCATCTATTTAAGCAACAGAAACTCTTAGAATAGAGCACGAAATTAAGAAGACTAAATAGGGTGTTTGTGTTTTAAAAGCAGGTTGTATATGTGTATCACTTTATGAGCTTTTAAGCAAAAGTGTATTGTGTCTTGATTGAAACTGTGAAGTAAGATCAAGCTGTTTTGTTTGAAGTATGACTTCAATTTTATTAAACTTGTAATCATATCACTGTGTGATTGAGGGGGAGTGAGTTGGTACTCATATCTAAGTGGTGTCTTAGGTAGAAATTGCCTTGGGTAGATATTAAGTGAAAGATTAAACTGAGTGGTTTAAGTCTAGAATTAATATTACTTATATTGGATTTCCTTCCTGGCTTGGTAGCCCCCAGATGTAAGTGTGGTTATACACTGAACTGGGTTAACAATTTTCTGTGTTGTTTAAATTTTCCTGCATTTTAAGTTTTGTTCAAGTCTTCAAGTGTTTAAACATCTCATTCGACATCACGTACCTGATCCCAGAATTTCATTTATGTCTATTTTGTCAGCATATTCATAAGCATATTCATACGCATAAGCATAACATCGTTTGCTTGCATTCTTGCGTTTATCATTGTTCTCTGCTCTTTGGTGTGGACTTTCCCCACAGAGTGTGTGTGTCGTCTTTCTCTCAAGTTTAGAGTGTCGACCATTAAGCAGAAAGTGTTAATCCTTTCTAATTCCCCACTGAGTTTGTTTCTTGTGGATGATTTTGATTCAGTTTCCTCCCCAGTTTATTATCTGGATGGAATTTTCCCCAGTTGAGATATTTCCTCCTCGGGATGAGTCTTGCTTGACCGTTTCTCTCCAATTTGTTCTTGGATTGAACTTTGGTCCCCTTTTGTGAGTAATTGTTGCTTTGGAATTAAGCCATCATTGTTTGATAGTGGGCAACATTTTCTCCAGCTTGAGTATATTATTTTGGAATTAAGCTATCAGTAATCGATAGTGGGTAATATTACCAAATTAATCAAGTTCTTTTACTTGTACTCCTGCCCAGTAAATCCGGTAGTCGAGATTTTATCCTCTTACCCAGTAAAAAGGTAATAGAGGTTGTTTTCCTTTGCTTAAGCTCCTACCCAGTAAATTAGGTAGTTGAGAATTTTTCTACCCAGTAAATCCGGTAGTCGATATTTCTTCTTCTTACCCAGTAAAAAGGTAATAGAAGTTGTTTCCATTTGATTGAGTTCCTACCCAGTAAATCAGGTAGTTGATCATACTCCTATCCAGTAAATCGATAGTCGAGTCCTTTATATTTTCTACCTAGTAAATCAGGTAGTTGAGAATGTTTCTGCCCAGTAAAAAGGTAGTGGAGGTTATCCCTCTGTATTTTGCTCCTACCCAGTATATCAGGTAGTTGAGAATTTTTTCTGCCCAGTAAAAAGGTAGCGGAGGTTATCCCTCTGTGTTTTGCTCCTATCCAGTAAATTGATAGTCGAGTCCTTTATATTTCTTACCTAGTAAAAAGGTAGTGGAGGTCATCCCTCTTTATTTTTCTCCTATCCAGTAAATCGATAGTCGAGTCCTTTATATTTCCTACCCAGTAAACAGGTAGTTGATGATTCTTTTCCAACTCAGTATTCCTCCATTATTTGGATTCGAATATTTTGTTTGGCTGATAATTCCTGGCAGGGTGTGTACTTTCCCTTGTTGAATCTTGTACCTTGATTATATCATATCTTTTCCCAAGTGGAGTCAGCTATCCAGTGATTCATTTTCCTGGTAAACTCTTTGGTTGTCTGTTGTTGTTTCCCCAGCGGGATTTTTCTTCTGTGTCCCCAAGTTTTTGCTTTTCTCTGGTGGTCATATTTTCCCCACGGAGATCTTGGGTTTGCATATCATATTCATATCATATCTTGTTCTCTTAGGACAAAAGTTGGGTTTTCTGTATTTAAGTCTCTCCCATCTTGTAGAGACGAAGATGCACTACAACAAACAAGACCTTAGACAGCGCTTTTTTTAGCCTTAGACAGCGCTTTAAAGCGCTGTCTAAACCTCCGCTGCTAAAGGTTTAGACAGCGCTTTTTAAAATGTGAAAAGCGCTGTCTAATCCCCCACCCTTAGACAGCGCTTTGGCCAAAAGCGCTTTAAAAGACCCTCTTAATTTAAATTTTTTAGGTACACCTTAGACAGCGCTTTTGAAAAGCGCTGTCTAATCCCATACCTTAGACAGCGCTTTGGCCAAAAGCGCTGTCTAAGCCCCTCCTATTTTAATTTTTTTAGGTATACCTTAGACAGCGCTTTTCACAAAGCGCTGTCTAAGCCCCCCCCTTAGACAGCGCTTTTGCCTAAAGCGCTTTCTAATCCCCCCCTTAGACAGCGCTTTTGGCAAAAGCGCTGTCTAAGGTATACGAAATTTTTTGTAGGATTTGTTTGTAACCACATTTTTTCCAGGTTTATAAACCAGAATTGGTACCTGTTTTCAACCAGATTTTTGCAGTCAATTATCACATTTTATATATGCCATTTTGGCCTTTTTTTACCAAAATTTGGCTAACCAATTCAAACCAATTCAAACCAAATTTTCCATAAATGTATCAAAATATATACAAATTTATGTTTACATTTATAAGTCATTACATATACTACTACAAATGTACACATTAATTACACACTTTGAGGCGCATCAATGTCCACTGTAATGATTAGGCAAATGTTAGATGGTAACTTGGAAAATAATTATAATAGATGAATTTAGAATGAAATGCTAACCCGGTATTAAACGGTACAAAAAACAACTTCTCCGCATTTTTATTCTCCACGAGGATCCGAAGAACGTACTCCGTCACGGTATCCGGTCTACTTATCATTAAACTATAGCTGACGGTCGCGGGTGCTAAGAATCCGAATGACACGTCCAAACCATTGGGGCGCATCAATTTGTCATACAAAAACCTAATATAAAAACATCATTAACATAAAGTAAACATCATTAAAATAAGTTGTTTAATTAATAAAACAAAGTAGTCCGAATTTACCTAACATATGTATTGACAACGGTGACGCCGATTTCTTCACGACCAAAAACTTGCATGAAGTCCTCATTACCAATCATTTGTTCGTAATCAAAGCCGAAAATCCCTACCTCCATAGGTATAATCCGAGCACCTCCGGTCGGTATATCGGTCATCTCTAGAAATGTCCTGAGGCACGACCTATACTTGGTGGTAGGTTTTTTCCTAGCTACGGACTTCTTAGCACCAGAACTTTGTACCCGTGCGGAGGCGTTGCTAACCTCCTTTTTTTGTTGTGCGGAGGCATTGCTAGCCTCATTTTCTTGAACCTACATGTCATATAAATAGTTAGATCTAATTAAGAATGTAACAACTTCCATGAATATATGTCATATAATTGTATATTACCTCTTTTCTTGAAACCGTGGACTCGGTATGTCGTGGAATCGCAGTTTCTTTTGATTTGGATTGTGTGGGAGTCTATTTAACATAGGAAAATATGAAAGTACAATTTTAAGCATAAATTTTAAACTTTGAATATACCAAGGAAAGTTAACATAAGTTTTAATCATACCTCATATCCTACGCATATGAGGTTTGTCGGCCATGCAACAAACGAACCTACTGCTTCGTGCACCGTTGTTGCATCCGAATCATCGCTAGGATATGGTAATGCTGCATTCGGCTCAACTGCAATATCAACTGATACCTTCAAACATCCAGCAGGGAGCTCTCTAGTGTGGAGTAATACTCCGCTAACGTTATGCACTTTTCCCTTGCCAACCATCCGATAGTATGGTGACGACAAATACAGCTGACAATGGGAAATGCCCTAAAACCAATAATAACAAGAAATCGTTAATGTGTATATATGTCAAATACATAATTTAAGAAAATAGTTCAATTTAAGACAATTATATGTAATTACCTCTGGAATGTTCGGCTGAAAGGTACAGTTGATATTGTCTTTGTCCGAAGCATCTCTGTATACTGTTGAGGCGCTAGCCTCTCTTTCTCTCCTCAATGCATCAAGCTCAGCTTGCATGGCTTCCATTCTTGCATGAAGCTCCCGATTACTAGGAGCCTTTGCTTTTTTAATACTCAGGGAGGTCGGAGTGACTCCAAATCCCTTACCCCTCACCCGACCAGAATACTCAGGGACATCTAATGCCCGACCAAGTATGCTCCTATTATCATCGGGAGATAAAGACTGAGATAGCTCCTCCTGAAAAATCAGATGAATATTGTACACTTGTCAAATATTTGTGTATAAAAATGTTATTCAATTAATGAAAAAATGTTATACTTACACATTTCTGGTATACTTGTAAAACTTCTTCTTGAGGAACTCCAGATTTGCCCACACGGGCTTCCTTCCACAAAACATGTGCAGGAAGAGATGATTCTGAACTTTCCTCCTTCTGCAGCTACACATTAAGTCATACAATTTGATCAGATAAAACTAATATATGATGAACAAATTTGTTATCGCAATTTATAAATACTTACCATGGATTGTTCTAACCGTCCATATCCGACACGTCCTTTTCGGTACGGATATGCGGGACTTGATGCTCTTTCCCAATTTGTAGCACTTATTCTTTGAAAAACCGGGTCTTGTCTTTTGGATTTGAACGCTTCCCATTCTTCAGCCGATATCAAACTTTCATATTTTTTGGGAAGCTCCGCATCCACAAAATTACCATCCGCATCCTTAAGGAACTTGGATGATAAAAATGTCCGAAACCCTCTTAGAAGCTTTCCGGCCAATTTCATACAAAAGCCTCTTCTTTCTTCTTCGATGTTAAAACATCGCTAAGAAAAACATAAAGATTGATAGTTAGTATCGGTAATTGAAAAAACATAATTGATTCCGTATAATTAAGGGCCAAATGATTGTACCTTTATCTCACTCCAAATTTTATCTTTGGACTCTTTCAGCTCTTTGTTTCTCCAATCATCACATGTAATGGGAATTTCATTCCTTACTAGTGCACCGATAAAACTAGTTAAGGTATGCCCATTAGGTTCTATAAGCTGTCCCTGGGTGCTCCAATAGACATCTAGTATGATGCCTCGAGATCTTCCTTGGACCACCCTTCTCATTACTGTGATGCCTCTTCGAATTTCTTCTTCCGCGGATACTTTTTTAGGAACTTCCTCAGGTTGGTCATCAGCCATGTCTAACCTGTAATAAACCAAGGAAACCATCAAATATCAAATATAACTTATAATCAAAGCAAATGAAAACAAAAAAATAAAGAAATCATGCATTATCATATATAACTTATAATCAAAGCAATTGAAAACAAAAAAAAATAAAGAAATCATGCATTATCACATATAACTTATAATCAAAACAATCGAAAAAATAAAATAAAGAAACCATGGATAATTTACCTAAGTCACTAACATCTCTTTCTTTTCTTTGTTGGAATATTAATCACTTGTTTCTTAGCAATGCGTACGGATGAATTGATCCAAATTCCCTCATTATGATCGTTTCTTATATATGACTCATCCGGTATAAGATCCTCAACTTCATCATTTCTATTCAACTCATTCCGTCTAATGCATGACTCATTCTCAACATCAATATCACATTGATCGACACCGCTATCATCAGTCACTTTGTTAGAGAAAAGCACTATAGACCATTTTGTACTCTTCGGGTCATTCACATAGAACACTTGTTTAGCCTGAGATGCTAGAATAAAAGGTTCATCTTTGTACCCCACCCTAGTAAGATCAACTTGCAAAAATCCAGACTTATCCATTCGTATGCCACTACTATTCACCCACTTGCAACCAAAGATGGGAATCTGAAACTTCTCGTAATCAAACACCCAAATGTGCTCAATAACTCCAAAATATGACAAATTTGCATATTTGGGGTTTAAGTCCTTCATACTTGATATATGCATTGCTTCAGCTAGCACGGTGACACCACTATTTTGCATAGTACTCTTATCATCTTGTTCTTTGGTATAAAATGTGTATCCATTAATTGAATATGCGCTATGAGAAAACACATGCAAACTTGGACCATATGCCAAACATCTCAACCTTTCTGTTACCGAAGAAGGATCTGAAGAGCGCTTCAAATAAATATGATCCTTCAACCATTGTATGAAACTTTGATTGTGCTCTATAACTATCCAATTTTCATTTCTGTTCGGATTTAACCTTCGGAGTACATCCTTGTGCATTTCAACATATGGCTCAACCTCATTATTATTGTGCAGAACATACAAATGAACTTGATCCCGTTCATCCCTTGATATTGTCACAATTTTATTCCCAATTAATTTTTTACCTTCCATTTTGTCGAAAATCTGAGCTCTGGGGAGTCCAATCGATTGAACGTTAGACAAATATTCAGTACAAAACTCAACAGCTTCTTCAACAATGTATCGTTCAACAATACAACCCTCTGGTCGACTTCGGGATTTCACGTACCCTTTTAATATTTTCATATACCGTTCAGCAGGGTACATCCATCTCATATAAGCTGGTCCACACAACTGTGTCTCTTTCACAAGATGAACAACTAAATGAACCATTATGTCAAAAAAAGACGGAGGAAAATACATTTCAAGCTCACACAAGGTAATTACAATCTCTTTTTGTAGTGTTGGTAACATCTCAGGATCGATCACCTTACCACAAATTGACCTAAAGAAAAAACACAATTTAGTTATGGAACTTCTTACTTTTTCTGGCAAAATAGAACGTATACCGATCGGTAGAAAATGTTCCATTATAACATGACAATCATGTGTCTTCAAATTCTTCAACTTGAGGTCTTTCATAGAAACAAGTCTTCTGATATCAGATGAGTATCCTTCTGGAACCTTAACTTCACTCAGAGACTTACACAAAATTTTTTTCTCCTTTCTAGATAAAGTAAAAGCAGCAGGTGGTAGATATGTTCGTCTTCCTTTCTTCACGGGTGCTAATTCAGTTCTCATTCCCATTTTTAACATGTCCTCCCTTGCTTTAAGGCCATCCTTAGACTTGCCTTTTATATTGAGTAATGTACCGATAACACTTTCAAATACGTTTTTTTCAATATGCATAACATCGAGAAAATGTCTCACGTACAAAGACTTCCAATATGGCAATTCAAAAAATATCGACCTTTTCTTACACCCACCTTTCACAATCTTATGTGCAAAAGGCTTGCCAAACTCAGTACGCACATCTTTCACCTTTTCAAAAACTTGTTCACCTGACAATGCGGGTGGAGCTCTACGATGTTCGGTCTCTCCATTGAATGCTTTTCTCCACCCACGGTAATGATGTTTAGAATGTAAGAATCTACGATGACCGAGAAACACATTCTTCTGGCAAAGTTCCAATCGGATCGTATCGGTTCCGTCTTCACAAACAGGACACGCACGTTGACCTTTAATGCTATACCCAGATAGATTCCCGTATGCTGGAAAATCATTAATTGTGCCAAACAACATCGCCCTCAAATTGAAACTTTCTTTCCTATATCCATCATAAACCTCCACACCGTTCTCCCACAAAATCTTTAAATCTTCGATCAGAGGTGTCAAGTATACGTCTATGTCATTACCTGGTTGTTTAGGCCCAGAGATTAACATAGATAACATCATGTACTTACGCTTCATACATAGCCACGGAGGTAGGTTATAAATCATAAGAATCACAGGCCATGTGGTATGTGAAATACTTTGAAGACCATGTGGGTTCATTCCATCAGTAGATAATGCCAATCGAAGGTTTCTTGCTTCTGATCCAAACTCAGGATAATCATTATCAATCTTCGACCACTGTGGTGAATCAACCGGATGCCGATACTTTCCATCGGTAATTCTTTCATCTGCATGCCAAGTAAGATGTCTTGCATCGGTTTCACTACGAAACATGCGCCTAAATCTCGGAATTATCGGAAAATACCATAAGACTTTTGCGGGAGATAATCTTTTCTTATATCGAGACAAACCGCATTTGGGGCACTCAGTTAACGTTGCATATTCGTTACGAAACAAAATGCAATCGTTAGGACAAGCATGTATCTTATCATAGCTCATGCCAATAGAGCACAACATTTTTTTTGCCTCATAGGTTCGATTAGGAAGAACATTATCATCCGGTAGCATTTCTCTCATAAGGGCCAACAACTCTGTGAAACTTTTATCCGACCATCCATTGCCCGCCTTTAAGTTGTACAACTTTAATACCGCAGAAAGTCTTGAGAATTTAGTGCAACCTTTGTACAACGGTTTCTCTGCATCGCTTACCATCCTCTCAAACATTTCAGGACAATCATGAAGATCTTCTTCCAGTGCTTCTACAATCTCTTCAACTCGATCACAATCATATGTTTCCGTGTCTTTGTCGTATGAAGCATAGGTCGTATTTCTTTTTCCACTCGATTCAACATTCCCGTTAATTTTCTCACCATGAAATATCCAACACTGATAACTTTGATCAATTCCATGCCTCAGCAAATGCGATTTCAATCCATGTGCGTCAACCTTACCAATATAACAACAACGCAAGCAAGGACAATGCATTCGTCTGGGGTTTTCAGCGTGTTGAACAGCATACTTAACGAATTCCGCAACCCCACTCTCGTACTCTTTGGTCATTCGATCGGCACAGATCCATGTTTTATCCATGGTTTTCCTACTTATTAAAGTAAACAATCAATCCAGACGAAAATACATAACTAAGGTAGTATCATTGAATATCCTAACAATTTTAAAGTTCAATTCATTTTAAACTTCAAAAACCTATACATAACCAATGTTAATATAAACTTCAATAACGTATCCGATACGCCAATATACCAACTTTAATTACCTCATCACTTTCATTTTTTATATTACAAGAATCAAACTTTTTCTATTACAATATACCTATAATTATACCTATAGAATGAAAGTGAGATGAACAACACTTTCACAGTTAAAAAGAAAAAAAACTACCTATTCAATCTTCAAGTATAATCACTAAGGAAACATGAAGTTTGAACAATATTGAACATCTAAATCCAAAATGATATTTAGAGTTTAAAGTCAAGTAGACACATACACTGTAACAAAACAATGTATGAAATTTAATACTACCTACCTACCTTTTTATGTGGGAAAACCATGTTTCATGTCCAAAATCTTATGTGTTCAATCTAAAAGTCTATAAATGGACCCCATTACTTGCCTAAACTTTATATTCAAATATTTGGACAAAATACTTGATGTACATGTAGAATAATTCCACAAAAATAGTACTCATAATTAATGTGACATTGTAAGGTATTCATATTTGCATATATATTAGATGATAAAGAAATATGCTTGCACTTACATAAAGACAAGAACAAGAATTTTTATTACTCATTCAGTTAGGATTGGCAATTGAGCATCAACAGTGTATTTTACAAACAAAAAGCAAGCATCAACAGTGTATTTTACAAATACTGATATTTTCCTAAATAACAGAGCATGAAAAAATGAAAAAATGCAGAACATACCGAAATGAAGGATTCTTCAAACACTTTCAGAAATGAAATCTTCTCAAAAAACCCTTGCAATGCCTGAAACCATATGCAAATAGAAATGACGAACAAATACTGAAATGGCTTGAAGAACAAAACGCATGCAGTAGAGAAATGAAGAACAAAACGCAGAATGAGATGAACATACCGCAGTAGAACTGAAGAACTGAGACCGATTCTTCAAACACAAACACTTTCTGGTATTGAAACCGAATGCTTTCAATGTATTCTCGTTCGCAGTTAGGGTTCGCTGGAGAGGTTTAATCGCTGGAGAGGGAAAACAGAAAGAACAGGAACGAAAATAGAAGTCTGAGTTTTAATTTTAATAAGACCTTAGACAGCGCTTTTATGGAAAGCGCTTTCTAAGATATGCCTTAGACAGCGCTTTCCAAAAGCGCTTTCTAAACCCCCCCTTAGACAGCGCTTTTGGTTTTAAATATTTTTTTAATTGAAAGACATTAAACAGCGCTTTCTAAAAAGCGCTGACTAAGGTCTATATTTAACAGCGCTTTCTAAAAGCGCTGTCTAAGGGGGGGTCTTAGACAGCGCTTTTAGAAAGCGCTGTCTAAGACCCCCCCTTAGACAGCGCTTTCGTTATATTTTTTTAACATTTTCCGTGTTTTATTTTTATTTTAACCTTAGACAGCGCTTTCTTTTAAAAGCGCTGTCTAAGATGCGCTGTTAAAAAACCTTTTTGGCGTAGTGATGTCAATCTTCATATCTCCGGATTGAAGAAACTTAAATAGGGGCAGCTGTAACACCCTAATTTTTGCCCTAAGATTTCTTCGCATTTCATCTGCATTTGGCTTACAAACAAGATCGCACTATTTCTTAATTTCTCCTCAGATGTAGGGTCTATGCTTCGCAGGGGATCACCATTGTTTTTACTTCTTTATATTTGTTTATATTTACTAATCTCTAACCAAAATACCAAAAAATATGTTGCAGTGTTCTTCTTCTCTCTGTGTTGCAGGTTTTCAAAGACAGGGCAATGATTTCAATCTAGATGCGTTTGTTCAGTTACAATTCGATTCAAATGGACGTTTGACCTAATCTTGGTCAAACTATCAAATAGATTGTTCAACTGCAAGTTATGGGTGCCAGTAGTTTATTCCTCAGGCAATGCGTATTCAAAAGTTCAAGCTGTGTTGTAGGTGAAAGTCATCAGTTTTCTTGAGCGGTGTTGCGTGTGAAGTATGGGTTGAATTTTCAATGTCCATCAGTTAATCAGTGCCTTATTGATTTATCTGAGGATTTATTTTCCTCAGTGTGAATTTGAATTATCAGGGCAAATTTCAGACAATGTCAGTGATTATGGGTGAATTGGCAAAGTGTTTCAGTGGTTCATTAAAGGTTGTTTTCATCAGTTGGCTTGTGAGAAAAATCAGAAGTTGGTCGTGGGCCCTGAAAAGTCATCGCTTTATATCATTATCCTTTTTCTTTTGTTCAAACCATTTTATTTTCATTTCTATTATCCCTCATTATTCAATGATTTTTTTTTCCCATTTTTCCTTTATCCAAATAATCATTTATTGATATCCAATTCTATACCAATCATCCAAATATTCAATGACCATTTTCTTAATCTATTCTTACTATCCATTTTTTAATATCATTGTTCATTATTCATTTTAAACATCCAATTTTCCATTAAAAAAATCACTTTTATCCATTTGTTATTCCTATTATCACATTAAAAAAATATAATATTCATTCTATATAATTCTTTCTTTTTCATTGTTATCTTTTCTTATAAATTTCCTTTATCACACAAAAAATATAAAAATTCTATCAAAACACTTTTCAGCCTATAACTCCACGTGACTTCTTTTTCAGTCACTTCCATCAGCCTTCAACACAGGCCCACATCACAACAGCCACAAGTCCAACACAGCTTTACACGTGCAGCCAAACGCAAATTCTCAACACACAGCAGCTTCAGCCAAAATTTCAATCCGTACGCCAACACAAGCCTAGCCAACCGCACGCGCAAGCCTCATTGCAATTCCCAGCAAAACACGCCGAAGCAGCTAGCTTTCAAACAACTTTTCAAGCCAGCTTCCCAGCGCAAGACTCCCAGCTTCAGTCACGCCTTCCGCAGCAAGCTCAAGCTACCGCAAGACGCACAAAACAACAAGCCGACCCAAAATCTTCAAAACACACGCGAAACTGCAAGCATTCTACACATTTCAAAACGCAAACAATAAACAACCAAAACGCAGTGAAGTTTAACATGAAACGCAGAAATCAAAACGAAAAAACTCAACACCAAAGCATGCTTTCCTCACCTTTCAAAACGCAAGCAATTTTAAAACGAAACGACATCCATTTCAGCTTTCTTTCCCTCTATAAATTCAGAGTTTCCCCACTTCTAAATTCAAGCTTCAGAAAGCCACAAATACCCTGCCAAATTCAATCCTGAAACTTCAAATCCCCAATTTCTTCCAACCTTCAATTCTCCATTCTGTCCACTTTCAATTTTCTCAAGAAAAACCTTTAACTGTAAATTTGTGCAAACAAAATCAATCACCACCATAATAGAAATTCGGAATCAAAAAGAAGAGAAAGAAGTTGAGATTGTGAGAGGGAGTTTTCGCCCAAGAAATCTGCGTGAAGAAGAAGCTTAGATCGGTTTCAATTGAGAGAGAGCCGCGGTGAGATTTTGATGAAAGTGAGTGGAGAACCGATTCATTCGCAGTGGCATCTTCTTTGATTTTTCCATGCGGTTTAACGAAGAGGAAGAAGGTGAATAGTGACGAGCCGCCCTATGTCTGTTTTGCGATGAAGAAGAGCTTTTGCTCTTTCTGGCTTTTGTTCATTTTTTTTTTAAGTTGTGTTACTTTGTTAAAGAGAAATTAAAACTGAGTTTGGGCCTATGAGGCCATTATGTTGTTTTGCTGATTCCCCCTCCTAGCCTCTGCGTGTCCCCCTCCCCTTTCCATTTTTCTATTTTTTTTATTCTTTAGTTTTCTTTATTTTTTTTAATGTTATTGTTATAGATTGTTTTTGATATAAGAGTTTTTAGAAATTATATTTTAGGAAAAAAATTTAGAAAAGGCATTTTAGAAACAATTTAGAAAAGAAGATATTTAGAAAAGGATTTAAAAAATATTTTAATTCTTTTATGGATTTATTTTTAGATCCATGTTTTCTTTTCCATCCTTTTTTATTTTTTGGTCGATGACAATCTCCGATTCGTAGATTGTTGTTTTTTTCGAAGAGGTTTAATCTCCATTATTTCAAATCTATGGATGAATGATCATTTGGATCATTCTCTATACTTTGAGATTGTGATAGGTTGCCTTCGATAAATTCAACGAAAATCTCGATTAAGATTAGACCGTTCTTTTTCTTTTAGTGTGGCATGTTTTCGGAGAACGATCCATAATATCGTTTCTCTAACATGTATTAGCACGAATATTTTCCACTTTAATTAGTGGTGGCCGGCCTCATTTGTAGGGTAATTACTTCCTAAATTACTCGGCGATTGCTTAACATAGACCTAAATTTGTCCCGATTCGGAATAAGATCCACTTGGATCCGGTTGCCTCGATTTTTTTTTTCGTGGTTGTGCTTGATTAAGTTCATCATACCACTTATTATGTAAATATTATAATAATGTGAATATAATCCATTTAAATTCAATCTCTCGCACCTTATCCTTTTATTTCAATTTCTCGCTCCTTATCTCTTTATTATGCCATTATCATATTATATCATATATCATATTGTTTATGTTTATATTGTTGCTTGTGATTTTTCTTTTGTCCATTTGGACACAAAAACACTAATAAAGGATTAAACATTAAAAAAGATTGGTGACTTTAATTTCGGACTATGGTTACTATCCTTAGCATTGGAGTTTGGACTTAGATTTTAGGATCTCTACCTTTGCTCAAGTTGTGATCGATTGAAGACCTTAGCCTCAAATTAAGTTCATTTGTCTTTGAAGATGGAATTCCAGTTACCATGAAGAAATGTTCATAATATGGTTTGATCGCTCTTCTCTTAACTTTTAATTCAAGTATTAGGATAGTCCCTTCATCTCCTCCCACTTCTTAAATTTTCAAAACTTTTCCCTATTTCAAAAATATTCTTTGTTTTCAAACTTTAAACGCTTTCGCAATCAAACCTTGACTTAGGTCAAGTGATTTTATCGTTTCACTTTATTTTCTTAAATAAATGTTAATCCATGTAAATATATCAAAATTCTTTTCTTACATACTTTAAAAAATCCAAAACTCACTCAATTGTTTTTTGTGCCTTTGTGCACTTTTCTTTTCATATGTTTAGATATGATTCATTCTTTCTAGCGGAATTATTCGCTAAAGAATGACGACTTATCTCTACATTTTAAAATTAATGCAACTCATTGTTTCTTTTCAAATTTTGTACTACGAACTACGAGGTTTTGATCTCGCATTGCACTTTGTGAGTACGTAGGCATGAGGCGTTAAAACCTCATCAAACACAAAATCTTAAAAAAACATTCTTCTTCTCATCCCTTCAATCATTTTCAAGCAAACCAATTTCAAACCAAAAAGCAATAAATATTTCAAAGGGCTCCCGTGGAGTACCACGGACAAATCGGGTGCGTAAAACCTTCCTGATTTGTAACCAATCCCCTTACCCGTTATCTGTTTGTTTCTTTTAGCTTTTGCTTTTAGATTCCTTAGGTTTTTATTCGTTCTTTTATCTTTTTCCTTTTGGAAATAAATAAAAGCACGGTGGCGACTCTGTGTACCTTGAGTTAAGTTAATCAATAGCTTACACTCATGATTTTACCGCTACACCAAGACGATCACTTCTGACAGGGATTCGTTGTTCCTCAGTGCTTTTTGGAAAGAAATCTTCAAGATACAAGGCACAAAATTACAACACAGTACAACTTACCATCCCGAAACGGATGGTCAAACATAAGTAGTTAACAGGAGCTTAGAGACTTACTTGCGGTGTTTTACAAGTGACCACCCAAAGAAATGGTTCAAATTTCTTCACCTTGCCGAGTTCTGGTTCAACTCTTCCCACCACTCAGCCATCAACATGTCTCCTTTCGAGGGACTGTATGGTAGACCTCCCCCAACCATGATCGATTACACTTCCGGCCTCGCAAACAACACACAAATCAACGACATATTAGCTCACAGACAGGAGATTTTGGAAACATTAAAAAGAAACCTCAACAAAAGCAGATATATCATGACTGAACAAGCTAACAAACACCGTGTGGATTGTACCTTCGTTGTAGGTGATTTTGTTCTTCTCCGATTGAAGTTGTATCGTCAAATATTCGTGCAACAACGGGCTTCTCAAAAACCGTCACCACGATTTTTTAGTCCTTTTCAAGTTCTTCGCCGCATCGATTTAGTGGCATACGAGCTTGACTTACACCGTCTTCCAAGATTCATCCGATGATTCATGTTTCTCAGTTACGACGTTACTACGGCCAAGACCCCTCAACAGACCTTCTTCCGATTCCGTATGATTTCGTACCTACAGAGAATGAGTAAAACTCAATTAGTCATTCAGCACTACAAAACTTTTCCGAAGAACAACAAAAGATGAACACGGTCTCGAAAACTACCTCAGGAGAAACAGATCCGAAGCTTGAATCGTCTAAGTATGAAGATGACACGGTGAGTTCATCATTGGAAGTTCAGAAAATTGAGTTGGGAATTTGGGAGGAGAGACATGCAGCGACGGATCTTACATGGATGAAGGAAACTATGAAAGTGAAAGACTCTAACATGAATGAGGTTATGAGGAACCCTCCTGATACTTTTTCTCTTAAGACTCCCTTTCCAAGTACCAACGGTACTTTCCCAAAAGTAACCCTCCCACGTGATCTTCCTATTTCCCAACAGTCTGCCATTCCATCCCCACCCTTGGATCAAAATCCAACACATGCAAACACTTCACCACATGCCACACGTCCTCCTAACTTTGTGCCACCCATTAATTCAAATTCGGAAATGCCATACAACTATGCTCCACTTGCCTCGTTCCCATCAATGGTGAGTTCCAAGACAAATACACAGCATGTCCCGTTACCTGCTCCCCAACGCCTCTTTTCACGCTCTCCTAACATGTTCCCTCACACAAACCCTACCTGGCCCACAACAAATCCAACTCCTCATAACCAAGCCATTCAACATAATGAGCCTCTCTCCAATAACCTTGTGGACAAGGTTTCTTTTGGGCTCGATAGTAATGATAAAAGACAAAATAGGATTACAAAAAATCCATTCTGGATGAAGGATCACATTTCCTTTTATTAATTCTAGTAGTAATTTTTATTTTAATTATTGGGCCATACCCAACTTTATATTTTCTGTTTTAGCTTTAGGCCCATGTGCCTCTTTTGACCTAGTATTTATACTAGTGTTTGCATCAGATTTGGATATGAAAAAAATTATCAATTTTCTTAGTTTAAATTTATTCACTTTATCTTGAGTTCTTTGGTGAAACCCTAAGTGGGTAGTAGATGCAGAATTTAATTCTCTCACTCAAGCATAAAGTTAAAGCTCTTGAATGGTAAACCAAACACAACGTGCATTTAATTTTGTCGTGTTGCTGAAATTGGATTCATTTTATCTCAACATATAGCACTACAAAAAAATCAGCATACAAGAAAAACTTAAGGCAAGATAAATTATAATTGAATAAACTGTCAAAGTGTTGGAATACACAAATAATTTTTGTAGCAAATTATAAATAGATTCAATTGCACACGGGCTACATTCAAGATAAGACTTTTTCCTTCCATTGCTTTTATAGAACTGTCATGCGACCTCTTTTGATGAACTCCCTGAAAAAGCATCAAAAGTATTATTAATATTCATCTATTTCTAAGAGATTTATGAACCAATTTTTGCAATACATAAAAGGATATTACATTTTATTTTTATTTTTTTTACCTGAATCTTCAATCTCCATTGTTTCTCCTGCCAAAGAATCTTTTTTGGATTGTTTCTCGGGATTACACTAGAGGTTTTCACCAGAGGAATTCAGCTGGTATTTTAGAGGATCAGACAAATAATTAGTCATTTGCATCTCAGCATTTGAATCAATTTGTATTGTTTGGCCAAAAAGAACCAACACTTTTGGTTTTGCATGATCCATTTTCTCCTTTTGCAATATCGGGCTATTAGAGACAATAATGGGTGTTGAGGCATCATCAGATTTTTCTTCCTGCATGCCTGCAATATTATAACCCTCTGGAGTTTCATTGAATGGAAAAATTGGCATTGATAATTGGTCATTCATGGAGAAACTTGGGTGTTGATCCGTTCTAAGTTTTTTATTTGATGACAAGAAAGGAAGAAAAGGGAACAAAGGCAGGTCCGATATTAACTCGACTTCCCATGGATTCAGCATCTTTACATTTGTAAGTAATTGAGGTTCATCCCATATAACCTAAAAGACGAATAAAAGAAAATTTAAAAATTCAATTAGTTATAATTGTTTTTAAATTGAATATAGAGTAGAGTAGGTAATAAACATTCCTATACCTGCAGAAGTCTCCAAAGAGAGTTAGGCCATGCTGGATCAGCAGGCTGAATTGAAGCAATTGTTCCGGTAAACCAATGTATCTTTGACGAGTCTTCAGTTTCCATAGCCATCTTGAACCTCATTCCACAACACCACCTTATCTGAAGTGCTTTTCTAATCAAAGAGGTTTTCACAAAAAACTCGGGAGTACCAACCCGAGGATAGTAAACGACATCAAAAGGTTGCATATTGACACCAAGTCTCACTGCTTCAAGAACATCTTCGGCCTTCACTTTACCAATTCCCATCACGTTATCACTTATTCTCAACTCTCCAAAAGACATTTCATTTTCACTACCAAGTTTCCTCTTTGATGAAAAGTTAAAACTACAGTCGTTTCGTTTTTTTAACCTTCTTATTCCAACATGAAGATCACGGTGTTCATCTCTGACAAACACAAGTGAATCCCCCGAAACAAGTAGCTTATCGGTCACAAACTCACTCCACCCAGTTGTTAACAGATGCCGCTTTGGCATGCCCCTATAAGCATGTCTGAATCTCCATGTCTCTCCATGCACATCCATGGGGAAAATTTCTTGAGTAGGAAACATATCTGAATAGTCTAATGGAGGAAAAAGCGTTACGGCACAATACTTAGGACAAGAGAATGCACCACCGTTGTTTGCATCAGATTGTGTCAAGGTTTTCGTGTGAGACTGATATTTATTATTAGTTTCAGACATGTTATCGATGCGCGTGACATCGTCATCATCAAAAATAGCCTCACTCATCTGCAGCGGAACAAGCCTGAGTTTGGCATACACTTCATCTGTGTCAGGATCAGCCCTGTAATGGATAGCTGCAACTCTACATGGAATTTGTGATGGAATTATGAAGTCAGCAGGAAAAGTGACAGGTTGATAGGCATGCTCGACATGACCTTGAGGGAAGTAGAAGATCTTAGAGTTAACTTCTGGAATTTTCACCATTCCTCCAGCAACAGCATGCCATAGCTGAGGATCCACATCTCGGTTCCTATCAATCAACCTCTTCTTTGACTCCTTATCCTTCTTCTTATTGCAACTGTTTGTTTTAGCTTTCATAGATCTCGCCATTCTGCATGAAAACATGAAAAAAAGAGTGTTATAGACTTGTAGTGTAGAATTTCTTTCCTAATTTTATCGTAACCTGTTGAATTTTGGTTTGACAACTAAAGCTTGTAAAGAAAGATGAAAAATATTGAAAACAAGAACCTGTTGAAAAATAGCGAAAATAAGAAATAGGGTTGAGTGTTTTGTGTGGTGAATAAACAGGAAACAAAAGGTAAGGGTTTAGTGTTTAATATTGCAAATATATCTCCTAAAAACAACTTAAAAAGAACGTAACAATTCACCTATAAACATGTTATATATCACGGTCAATCCTTAATTATTGGAATGTTTAACAAAAAATTGGTAAACATTAGGAAAAATGGTTGAACACGAGTCAGATCAATTTGTATAAAATAATTATTAATATCACCAAAAAGTAACAACACAATATATATCCATAAAGAAAACTTGACAGACTCAAACAATAATGCTCTAAAGAGAAAGTAAACATTGTTGCAGTGAAAATAAGAACCTGATACTAAATCATTCAAAGAGTAACACAAGACAAATAAATATCTACTAAGTTTTACTGCTTAAATAACATCTTCTGCCTTCACTTTCCCCATTCACATCGTATTATCACTTATTTTCAAATGTCAGCTATATAACACCGACACCTCTGAAGACCGAAGAAGTTATTAAAGCAGTAAAACTTTGTATAGAATTTCTTGCCTAATAACTTTATTTTGTTTCCAATTTTTACAAGACAAAAATAGTAATCAGCCATGATTATATTTTGTTTGGTTTGACAACTAAAAATTATAAGGAAAGAAGAAAAATAGTGAAAACAAGAACCTGTTGAAAAACTGAGCAATGAAGAAATAGTTGAGTGTAAGTACGCATAAACTTTAATATATAAAAACTATTCCAAAAATATCTCCTAATATATAAACTATTCAATGTTGAAAAACAAACTAGGGTTTAGGGTTTACGTTAAAATAGAGACGATGTGTATAAAAACATAACAGAAAACATTGTCCCTCGAACCCTAATTATAGAAAAAGTTGTTTTTGTCTAAAATATCAGCCACTAGTTTTAATATTTAAGTTTATATAATGATTAGTAATATTATAAAAGAAAAAAAAAACACTATTTATCAATATTAAAACAAATTTATTAATAAATAAAATAATATTTCCCCAACTATTATATATAACAAAATAAAAATTCCTTGATCATAGCAAATATAAACAACACAATAATCAGTGTTACTTATTTTCAAGAAATTATAGGAGCACTAAGTCCCAGCAATTCAAAATTGAAACTTTTTTACGATAGTAATTAACTTTGTTTGCTTTCAGTTTTTATAATTTTGATAACCAGCTATGATTAAGTTTGTGTTTGTAATTTTCATTTAGAAACTATCATTAATAACAATATATAAAGAAAAACATTTAACCTATTCCTCCTGAAAATTAGAACGTGCACTAATAAAACAAGACAGGGTTTAATAATATGTTGCCGTTAAAATACCTAATGTTAAGCAACACGTAAGAGTGGGAAACTCATCTCACATGTGTATGAACCGAGTCCGTTAGATGAATAATTTTTTTTTTCAAATCTTGTAGAACATAACAGTTTGTTTAATTTAGGTATTTTAAAAATTAAAAATTTTATTTATTTTAAAGGGTTAAAAATTAAATTGTTTAATGAAAAAAAAGAAAATGCTAGTAAAATATTTTACATTGTCAATCAATCACAATCATGTATCATACTAAAACTTATTTGTAGACATTTTGATTGATTGTATGTGTAAATCTGCTTACACTGACCGTAACTACCTTTAATCTCTTAAGTTATAATAAAAATATTTAGAAATTAATATATTTATTAACCAATTAGCTATTGTGGTCTTGTCCTTTCAAAAGGAAATATAAATTGTATTCCAAATCAACCGTCATAATACATACAAAATCAACAACTCCTACTAAATCTTACTCCAATAAAACACACAACCCCTCTATAAAATATTAGAAGGGTGTTTAAACCACTCATAATAATTACACTTAATTCTATTACTCGATCCAATAGCCAAAACTACCAAGAAGTATGAATTGTTCTATGGATTAAATTTGTAATACAACTTATCCCATCATTAAAAATTATCTGATTTCTAAGCCACCTGATACACCAACACGTACATAACCAAATCAATGTTGCAGTCCTCTTGGATGACTTTCCCACCATCTTCAGAAATCACTCCATCAAATGATCATGGAAGTTTTCACTTTCACTCAAGACACCCCAACTCAGTTCGAAACCGCCTTCCAAACTAGTCGATTTTGGGGACATAGAATAAGAGCATGATTTAATGTTTCTACCGAATTATAACAAAAAACACATACCAAGTCGTGGGAATTAGAAATTACTCCACTGGCTGCCACATTAGATCGTGTTGGGAGCTTATCCAAAAAATTCTCCAACCAACAAATTTCACCTTCATCAGGATCAAAGATTGCCACAAAATATCTAATGCAGTCTTGGAAGTAATTTCTAAACCATCAAAACCACCAGTTTTTTTTAAATGAACTCATAATAAGATTTTATAGTAAAAACTTTATCAAGTGAAGTTGGCCACAAAAACTCACACTACGCCAAAAATGTTTTTTAACAGCGCATCTTAGACAGCGCTTTTAAAAGAAAGCGCTGTCTAAGGTTAAAATTAAAATAAAACACGGAAAATGTTCCAAAAAAATAATGAAAGCGCTGTCTAAGGGGGGGTCTTAGACAGCGCTTTCTAAAAGCGTTGTCTAAGACCCCCCCTTAGACAGTGCTTTTAGAAAGCGCTTTTAAATATAGACCTTAGTCAGCGCTTTTGATAAAACGCTGTTTAAAGTCTTTAAATTAAAAAAAAAAATTAAAACCAAAAGCGCTGTCTAAGGGGGGGGGGGTTAGAAAGCGCTTTTGGAAAGCGCTGTCTAAGGCATACCTTAGAAAGCGCTTTCCACAAAAGCGCTGTCTAAGGTCTAATTAAAATAAAATTTCAGACTTCTATTTTCGTTCTCTGTTCTTTTGTTTTCCCTCCTGCGAAAGAAACCCTAACAGCGAAACACAGTAGAAGCGAACTTGAACGTGTTTGAAGAATCAGTGAACGTGTTTGAAGAATCAGTGAACGTGTTTGAAGAATCAGTGAACGTGTTTGACTTCGTTTTTCTTTCTATTGTTCTTCATTCTTGCGGTATGTTTGGTCATTTCTTAATTTTTCGTTTCTTGAACACAGTAACTTTGTTTCAATTAGTGTATTATTCTTGTTTAAGTTGTTTTGATTCATAAAAATTGAGTTTAGAAGGTACATTGTTGTTTTGATTCATAAAAACTGAGTTTAGTGTATTATCCTTTGTTTTAGTTGTTTTGATTCATAAAATCTGAGTTTAGTGTATTATTGTTGTTTAAGTTGTTTTGATTCATAAAAATTGAGTTTAGAAGGTACATTGTTGTTTTGATTCATAAAAACTGAGTTTAGTGTATTATCCTTTGTTTTAGTTGCTTTGATTCATAAGGTACATTGAGTTTAGAAGGTACATTGTTGTTTTGATTCATAAAAAGTGAGTTTAGTGTATTATCCTTTGTTTAAGTTGTTTTGATTCATAAGGTACATTGTTGTAGTTATGTTTGATAAGTAATAATGTTGATAATAGAAAAATGTTTATAATAGAATAATGTTTATAAGAGAAAAGTAATGGAAGAAAAAGTTTGATTCTTGTAATAGAAAAAATGAAAGTGATGAGGTAATTAAAGTTGTTATGTTTGATAAGTAATAATGTTGTAATAGAAAAATGTTCTTCCTTGAAAAATGTTGTAATACAAAAATGTTTGTAATAGAAATGTTTATAAGTATAGCTATAGGTATAGTTATAGGTATATTCTAATAGAAAATTAAAGTTAGTTATAGAAAAATTAACGTGTTATAGGTATAGTTATAGGTATATTGTAATAGAAAAAGTTTGATTCTTGTAATATAAAAAATGAAAGTGATGAGGTAATTAAAGTTGGTATATTGGCGTATCGGATACGTTATTGAAGTTTATATTAACATTGGTTATGTATACGTTATTGAAGTTTAAAATGAATTGAACTTTAAAATTGTTAGGATATTCAAAGATACTACCTTAGTTATGTATTTTCGTCTGGATTGATTGTTTACTTTAATAAGTAGGAAAACCATGGATAAAACATGGATCTGTGCCGATCGAATGACCAAAGAGTACGAGAGTGGGGTTGCGAAATTCGTTAAGTATGTTGTTCAACACGCTGAAAACCCCAGACGAATGTATTGTCCTTGCTTGCGTTGTTGTTATATTGGTAAGGTTGACGCACATGGATTGAAATCGCATTTGCTGAGGCATGGAATTGATCAAAGTTATCAGTGTTGGATATTTCATGGTGAGAAAATTAACGAGAATGTTGAATCGAGTGGAAAAAGTAATACGACCTATGCTTCATACGACAAAGACACGGAAACATACGATTGTGATCGAGTTGAAGAGATTGTAGAAGCACTGGAAGAAGATCTTCATGATTGTCCTGAAATGTTTGAGAGGATGGTAAGCGATGCAGAGAAACCGTTGTACAAAGGTTGCACTAAATTCTCAAGACTTTCTGCGGTATTAAAGTTGTACAACTTAAAGGCGGGCAATGGATGGTCGGATAAAAGTTTCACAGAGTTGTTGGCCCTTATGAGAGAAATGCTATCGGATGATAATGTTCTTCCTAATCGAACCTATGAGGCAAAAAAAATGTTGTGCTCTATTGGCATGAGCTATGATAAGATACATGCTTGTCCTAACGATTGCATTTTGTTTCGTAACGAATATGCAACGTTAACTGAGTGCCCTAAATGCGGTTTGTCTCGATATAAGAAAAGATTATCTCCCGCAAAAGTCTTATGGTATTTTCCGATAATTCCGAGATTTAGGCGCATGTTTCGTAGTGAAACCGATGCAAGACATCTTACTTGGCATGCAGATGAAAGAAACCTTCGATTGGCATTATCTACTGATGGAATGAACCCACATGGTCTTCAAAGTATCTCACATACCACATGTCCTGTGATTCTTATGATTTATAACCTACCTCCGTGGCTATGTATGAAGCGTAAGTACATGATGTTATCTATGTTAATCTCTGGGCCTAAACAACCAGGGAATGACATAGACGTATACTTGACACCTCTGATTGAAGATTTAAAGATTTTGTGGGAGAACGGTGTGGAGGTTTATGATGGATATAGGAAAGAAAGTTTCAATTTGAGGGCGATGTTGTTTGGCACAATTAATGATTTTCCAGCATACGGGAATCTATCTGGGTATAGCATTAAAGGTCAACGTGCGTGTCCTGTTTGTGAAGACGGAACCGATACGATTCGATTGGAACTTTGCCAGAAGAATGTGTTTCTCGGTCATCATAGATTCTTACATTCTAAACATCACTAACGTGGGTGGAGAAAAGCATTCAATGGAGACACCGAACATCGTAGAGCTCCACCCGCATTGTCAGGTGAACAAGTTTTTAAAAAGGTGAAAGATGTGCGTACTGAGTTTGGCAAACCTTTTGCACATAAGATTGTGAAAGGTGGGTGGAAGAAAAGGTCGATATTTTTTGAATTGCCATATTGGAAGTCTTTGTACGTGAGACATTTTCTCGATGTTATGCATATTGAAAAAAACGTATTTGAAAGTGTTATCGGTACATTACTCAATATAAAAGGCAAGTCTAAGGATGGCCTTAAAGCAAGGGAGGACATGTTAAAAATGGGAATGAGAACTGAATTAGCACCCGTAAAGAAAGGAAAACGAACATATCTACCACCTGCTGCTTTTACTTTATCTAGAAAGGAGAAAAAAATTTTGTGTAAGTCTCTGAGTGAAGTTAAGGTTCCAGAAGGATACTCATCTGATATCAGAAGACTTGTTTCTATGAAAGACCTCAAGTTGAAGAATTTGAAGACACATGATTGCCATGTTATAATGGAACATTTTCTACCGATAGGTATACGTTCTATTTTTCCAGAAAAAGTAAGAAGTGCCATAACTAAATTGTGTTTTTTCTTTAGGTCAATTTGTAGTAAGGTGATCGATCCCGAGATCTTACCAACACTACAAAAAGAGATTGTAATTACCTTGTGTGAGCTTGAAATGTATTTTCCTCCGTCTTTTTTTGACATAATGGTTCATTTAGTTGTTCATCTTGTGAAAGAGACACAGTTGTGTGGACCAGCTTATATGAGATGGATGTACCCTGCTGAACGGTATATGAAAATATTAAAAGGGTACGTGAAATCCCGAAGTCGACCAGAGGGTTGTATTGTTGAACGATACATTGTTGAAGAAGCTGTTGAGTTTTGTACTGAATATTTGTCTAATGTTTAATCGATTGGACTCCCCAGAGCTCAGATTTTCGAAAAAAATGGAAGGTAAAAAATTAATTGGGAATAAAATTGTGACAATATCAAGGGATGAACGGGATCAAGTTCATTTGTATGTTCTGCACAATAATAATGAGGTTGAGCCATATGTTGAAATGCACAAGGATGTACTCCGAAGGTTAAATCCGAACAGAAATGAAAATTGGATAGTTATAGAGCACAATCAAAGTTTCATACAATGGTTGAAGGATCATATTTATTTGAAGCGCTCTTCAGATCCTTCTTCGGTAACATAAAGGTTGAGATGTTTGGCATATGGTCCAAGTTTGCATGTGTTTTCTCATAGCGCATACTCAATTAATGGATACACATTTTATACCAAAGAACAAGATGATAAGAGTACTATGCAAAATAGTGGTGTCACCGTGCTAGCTGAAGCAATGCATATATCAAGTATGAAGGACTTAAACCCCAAATATGCAAATTTGTCATATTTTGGAGTTATTGAGCACATTTGGGTGTTTGATTACGAGAAGTTTCAGATTCCCATCTTTGGTTGCAAGTGGGTGAATAGTAGTGGCATACGAATGGATAAGTCTGGATTTTTGCAAGTTGATCTTACTAGGGTGGGGTACAAAGATGAACCTTTTATTCTAGCATCTCAAGCTAAACAAGTGTTCTATGTGAATGACCCGAAGAGTACAAAATGCTCTATAGTGCTTTTCTCTAACAAAGTGACTGATGATAGCGGTGTCGATCAATGTGATATTGATGTTGAGAATGAGTCATGCATTAGACGGAATGAGTTGAATAGAAATGATGAAGTTGAGGATCTTATACCGGATGAGTCATATATAAGAAATGATCATAATGAGGGAATTTGGATCAATTCATCCGTACGCATTGCTAAGAAACAAGTGATTAATATTCCAACAAAGAAAAGAAAGAGATGTTAGTGACTGAGGTAAATTATGCATGGTTTCTTTATTTTTTTTTGTTTTCAATTGCTTTGATTATAAGTTATATCTGATAATGCATGATTTCGTTATATTTTTGTTTTCAATTGCTTTGATTATAAGTTATATCTGATAATGCATGATTTCTTTATTTTTTTTTGTTTTCAATTGCTTTGATTATAAGTTATATCTGATAATGCATGATTTCGTTATATTTTTGTTTTCAATTGCTTTGATTATAAGTTATATCTGATAATGCATGATTTCTTTATTTTTTTTGTTTTCAATTGCTTTGATTATAAGTTATATTTGATATTTGATGGTTTCCTTGGTTTATTACAGGTTAGACATGACTGATGACCAACATGAGGAAGTTAGTAAAAAAGTATCTGCGAAAGAAGAAATTCGAAGAGGCATCACAGTAATGAGAAGGGTGGTCCAAGGAAGATCTCGAGGCATCATACTAGATGTCTATTGGAGCAACCAGGGACAGCTTATAGAACCTAATGGGCATACCTTAACTAGTTTTATCGGTGCACTAGTAAGGAATGAAATTCCCATTACATGTGATGATTGGAGAAACAAAGAGCTGAATGAGTCCAAAGAAAAAATTTGGAGTGAGATAAAGGTACAATCATTTGGCCCTTAATTATACGGTATCAATTATGTTTTTTCAATTACCGGTACTAACTATCAATCTGTATGTTTTTCTTAGCGATGTTTTAACATCGAATAAGAAAGAAGAGGTTTTTGTATGAAATTGGCCGGAAAGCTTCTAAGAGGGTTTCGAACATTTTTATCATCCAAGTTCCTTAGGGATGCGGATGGTAATTATGTGGATGCGGAGCTTCCTAAAAAATATGAAAGTTTGATATCAGCTGAAGAATGGGAAGCTTTCAAATCCAAAAGACAAGACCCGGTTTTTCAAAGAATAAGTGCCACAAATCGGGAAAGAGCATCAAGTCCCGCATATCCGTACCGAAAAGGACGTGTCGGATATGGACGCTTAGAACAATCCATGGTAAGTATTTATAAATTGCGATAACAAATTTGTTCATCATATATTAGTTTTATCTGATCAAATTGTATGACTTAATGTGTAGCTGCAGAAGGAGGAAAGTTCAGAAACATCTCTTCCTGCATGTGTTTTGTGGAAGGAAGCCCGTGTGGGCAAATCTGGAGTTCCTCAAGAAGAAGTTTTACACGTATACCAGAAATGTGTAAGTATAACATTTTTTCATTAATTGAATAACATTTTTATACACAAATATTTGACAAGTATACGGTATTCATCTGATTTTTCAGGAGGAGCTATCTCATTCTTTATCTCCTGATGATACTAGGAGCATACTTAGTCGGGCATTAGTTGTCCCTGAGTATTCTGGTCGGGTGAGGGGTAAGGGATTTGGAGTCACTCCGACCTCCCTGAGTATTAAAAAAGGAAAGGCTCCTAGTAATCGGGAGCTTCATGCAAGATTGGAAGCCATGCAAGCTGAGCTTGATGCATTGAGGAGAGAAAGAGAGGCTAGCGCCTCAACATGTGTCAGAGATGCTTCGGACAAAGACAGTATCAACTGTACCTTTCAGCCGAACATTCCAGAGGTAATTACATATAATTGTCTTAAATTGAACTATTTGCTTAAATTATGTATTTGACATATATACACATTAACGATTTCTTGTTATTATTGGTTTTAGGGCATTTCCCATTGTCAGCTGTATTTGTCGTCACCATACTATCGGATGGTTGGCAAGGGAAAAGTGCATAACGTTAGCGGAGTATTACTCCACACTAGAGAGCTCCCTGCTGGATGTTTGAAGGTATCATTTGATATTTCAGTTGAGCCGAATGCATCATTACCATATCCTAGCGATGATTCGGATGCAACAACGGTGCACGAAGCAGTAGGTTCGTTTGTTGCATGGCCGATAAACCTCATATGCGTAGGATATGAGGTATGCTTAAAACTTATTTAACTTTAATGTGTATATTCAAAGTTTAAAATTTATGCTTAAAATTTTACGTACATATTTTCCTTGGTTATGTTAAATAGACTCCCACAAAATCCAAATCAAAAGATAATGCGATTCCGCGGCATACCGAGTCCGTGGTTTCAAGAAAAGAGGTAATATACAATTATATGACATATATTCATGGAAGTTGTTACATTCTTAATTTGATCTAACTATTTATATGACATGTAGCTTCAAGAAAATGAGGTTAGCAATGCCTCCGAACAACAAAAAAAGGAGGTTAGCAACGCCTCCGCACGGGTAAAAAGTGCTGGTGCTAAGAAGACCGTAGCTAGGAAAAAACCTACCACCAAGTATAGGTCGTGCCTCAGGACATTTCTAGAGATGACCGATATACCGACCGGAGGTTTTCGGACTGTACATATGGAGGTAGGGATTTTCGGCTTTGATTACGACCAAATGATTGGTAATGAAGACTTCATGCAAGTTTTTGGTCGTGAAGAAATTGGCGTCACCGTTGTCAATACATATGTTAGGTAAATCCGGTCTACTTTGTTTTATTAATTGAACAACTTATGATAATGATGTTTACTTTATGTTAATCCGGTTTACTTTATGTTTCACAAGAGGTGTGTAATGTTAATGATGTTTTTATATTAGGTTTTTGTATGACAAATTGATGCGCCCCAATGGTTTGGACGTGTCATTCGGATTCTTAGCACCCGCGACCGTCAACTTAGGTTTAATCTTAAGTAGACCGGATATCGTGACGGAGTACGTTCTTCGGATCCTCATGGACAATAAAGATGCGGAGAATTTGTTTTTTATACCGTTTAATACCGGGTTAGAATTTCATTCTAAATTCATCTATTATAATTTTTTTCCAAGTTACCATCTAACATTTGCCTAATCATTACAGTGGACATTGGTTGTTGCTCGCAATCAATCCTATCCGAGAAATTGTGTATTATCTTGACTCGTTAGGAAATGATTGGACAACATACCCGGATATGAAGGTCCTAATTGACACGTAAGTGAGAATGTTCAAAAATTTTCTTAGTTTATGTGAATTGTTCTAATTGCTTCATTTTTATTTTATTAGCATCCTACAAGCTTTTCGGGCCCAACGAGATATCCAAACCTCAAGGAGGGGCGCCAACTCCATTACATGGATTAAAGTGGCGGTATATTTTTAATTATCACATTTTTTATTATATTAGTGATGACACTTGATAAAACTTAGGATTTATAATCCATATTTTTTTTTCATATGTAGTGTCCTCAACAACGTAATCAAATAGATTGCAGGTATTTCATGTTGAGGTTTATGCGAGATACTCTTGTTTTGGGTCGATTAGAGATTCCCACCGATGTATGTATTTCTAACTTATGAGTTATTTTTATATTTACACATATCTCATATAATTAAATAGTTGATATTAATTCAAACTATGTTATATTATTATGTAGTACTTTGATGAATTCAAGTGTGCATTTTATACAAAGGATCAAGTGGATGAAATCAAAGAGGAGTGGTGTCAATTCATGATAGAGCTCAATGTTTGTACATAAATTTGTGTAATTATATTGTACATTTGTAGTATATGTAATGACTTGTAAATGTGTACATAGATTTGTATATATTTTGATACATTTAAGGCAAAATTGGTTTGAATTGGTATATATATATATATATATTTGTTAGCCAAAAATTGGTAGAAAAAAGGCCAAAATGGTTTGAAATGACATATATAAAATGTGATAATTGTCTGCCAAAATTTGGTTGAAAACAGGTAGAAATTCTGGTTTATAAACCTGGAAAAAATGTGGTTTAAAACAAAAGCTGCAAAAATTTTCGTATACCTTAGACAACGCTTTTGGAAAAAGCGCTGTCTAAGGGGGGGCTTAGAAAGCGCTTTTGGCAAAAGCGCTGTCTAAGGGGGGGGGCTTAGACAGCGCTTTTGAAAAGCGTTGTCTAAGGTATACCTAAAAAAATTAAAATAGGAGGGGCTTAGAAAGCGCTTTTGGCCAAAGCGCTGTCTAAGGGGGGGGGGGGGGGGCTTAGACAGCGCTTTTCAAAAGTGCTGTCTAAGGTATACCTAAAAAATTTAAAATAAGAGGGGCTTATAAAGCGCTTTTGGCCAAAGCGCTGTCTAAGGGGGGGGGGGCTTAGACAGCGCTTTTAAGATTTAAAAAAGCGTTGTCTAAACCTTTAGCAGCGGAGGTTTAGACAGCGCTTTAAAGCGCTGTCTAAGGCTAAAAAAAGCGCTGTCTAAGGTCTTGTTTGTTGTAGTGTCATACAAATCCAACCACTACAAAAACACCTTTGGTAACATAATATTATCATTGTTATGCCTTCCACTATTATAATACCACAAACTAAATGTGTAACAACTTGTTTCGTTTTAATTATTATTTTTGTAATTAAGTTATATGTTGTTGCGTGTTTGTATGTGATTATGTGTGTTTGGTCCTGTTGAGCTACCTGTATGTGGGGTAGTGACCTTAAAATTATAGACATAAAGGAGTTATAGGTATGTGTGAGTATTTGTGTAGAGATGAGTGGTGAGAGAGTAAATTAATTAGTATATCATTTATTAATTATTTATTTAAATAACATAAGGTGAATGATGTTAGATTTAATTATTAGTTTATTATTATTATTATTTGGTTATTATTTTGGACTAGTTGGAATTATAATAACAATAGAGTTATAATAATAAAATATATGATAATATAATAAGGGAGATTGGATAATGGAGTTTTATCTGTACATATTTTGGAGGAAAAGAGAAATATGAGAGTTAGGGCAAAGGAGAAGAGAAGAACCATCGTTGAGGTTAAAGCTTTTGCAAGAATACTAAGGTAATGGTGGGATTTCTGATTATATGGGAATTGCATGATGATATGTATGAGGATAGTATTACATGTAGGTTAATTTCTCCCTTTTATATGTATGGAATTGATTATGAGCAATTGTATGAATTGGTGTAGGAATTAATGAAATACTTGAAATCTATGAATTTATGCTTGTTGAACTGATTAATAATATGTGTTTAATTCCCTTGAATGATGTTCTATATGTTATGTTATATTTTGGGGTTATTAAGGGTCAAAACTTGGGGTTTAGGGTCAGTTGCAATGCTAAAAATCGAGGGAGATCGTAAAAAATCATGAGAAAAACAAAGTTTTCTAGATCCTTTTACGTCCCGTAACGTTACGGGTACCCATAACAACCCTATAGATTTTAGTACCAAGGGAAGACGAAACAGGGATTTTTGGGTTGGGAGTATTACGGGCCACAATAGGTGTTATGGGTGGCCGTAACAGCTCTCTTGATTTTATACTACGAAATCGTTTCGATCATAACTTTTGATCTGTAAGTCTGTTTGATGCATCGTTCAAAGTGATAGAAAACTAGTGTGATATACTTTTCATTAAATATGGTTTTGCTTCCAGTAGGTGAATTAATTATTATGTAATTGTGTAAAATGGCATGCTATTGTATGTTGTGTTGCGTTTGGTGCGTACTAATGGTATATTACCATATGATGTGTTTTAATGTTGTATAAATGTTGAATGTTTGTACTATTTATATGACATCAGATGGTTGCGTTTTTGTAGTTTGGTTAAAGTCTTGATGCTTTGACGTGATGTGTAGGATGAAGTAATCCATATTATTGGATTACATGATGTTTGTGTATACAAGTATTCTTGACTCTATAATATGTCATGCATTCATGGCATGCACAAGTTATGAGATAATTTGTATGCCTATGCGGGGTGTGAGCATCATAACCAGATTCTAGTTGGAGAATCGTGTTGTATTGTGGTGATCGTGTGCCCATATGGGATGTGAGCTATCATGGATGTCGTGTGCTCATGTGGGGTGTGAGCGACTTAATGAGAATTCCAAGCGAAATTGTGATCATGAAAAAGGGATCAAGTTCTGAAGTGAATCGAATGATACCACATGCATAGAGTTAATCGCGACTTTACGTGTTTGGTCGGAATGATACTGCAAGCATACAAGGTATCACGTAGCTTTAAAAGATTGTTGAACCCACATGGATTGATGGTCAAAAGGGAGTGTCCTATAATTTCGGTGTAAGGCTAAAGCAGAAGGTTGTCATGGGTAAAGGTTATAAATAAATAATAAAAATAAGGGGGTTTAACACAAATAAAGGAAATGAGACCGTAATGATTTCTGGGGGTTCTTAGGGACTCTATGGGCTCCGGGGCTGAAATGAATGTTGAAGTTATTTTGAGGGAAATACCAATCTAAAGGTTTGATCTTACACTGTCGCGCTATTAATCGTGCCACGCCCGATAATCCCAAGATTTTTCTCTCGCTCACTCGGTAATTAAATGGCGCTATTTGAAAATGGGTAAGACCGAAAAAGAATACCTAAAGCGCTCTCATTGTGTTTAGGTTTCAGTGCTCTGTGCCTACTATCTGACGCGTACCTCAAACTTTCGCTTTGTTTGACTCATCTTAGTGAATTTCTCACTGTCGTGACTAAATGTTGTTAAAAAGCCTCTCGTTGTCGCGACTAGTCGACCTAAAATCGACTTAGACAACAAAACCAGAAACTCGAGCATGTAAAATATTTCGGTTATCCTACGGAGTCCCGCCGAGACGACGGTCCTCAAACTATGGGCTCATACAAATCTAGCCTATCATAATTAATTTCAACATTAACACGATTATGTTACTGAATTTAGAAACAAACATATTACTTAGATTTTAATAAAATTATGTTTTATGATTTTTTATGAAAGGTTGGTAACATGAACATACAAATGCAGTAAAGTAAAATATGAAGTGATCTGGACTGGGCCGCAAGAATGTATAGGGCCACGGCCCAGTACATGTCGAGCAAGGGCCCATATGCTCGAGCAGGAGAACCTCTTGGACAAATCACTTGCTTATACGACGGGCATACACTAAGGACGGGCAGAGAGTATGTCTGCCAGCTCATCTGCCACGTCACCCAACTGCCCTTTATTATCTCCTGAAAGATAGGGGCAGTTGGACCAAGGGGCAGACCTTTTGTCTAGGTCTTCACGCTTCTTACGCGTCCCTTGGCAGTTCCTCTATGGGCCTAACCAGATTAAGCCCATTGAGGGGCCTTGGCCCAGCGCTGGGGGCACATTATAAATACCCTTTCTTAGCAAAGGGTCAGGTATTCTCACTCATTCTGAACTAAACCATACTATTTTGTACCTCTTCTGACTTAAGCATTGGAGTGCTTTGCAGGTACACCCCGTTTCTTTCCCATTTCATTCTCTGGCCCTTACACCAAGTCCTGGAAGACTCTTCTGATCAGGTGAGATCAGTGGCCCCGTCTGTGGGAATCCAGCTTCCCCTTCTTCCACAACAGAAGATCAAAGCTCAAACACCGTCCTTCCAGCATGTCTGGAGAAAAACCTAACGAGCGCAGTCGTCCCCTCGTCGACTACACAATGGACGACGGCCTGCAGTACCATGAAGCAGACGCCCGAGATGGTCGTCCGGCCACCCCATCTCCTGAGCCCCAGAATAATGGGGATCCCCTTCAAGTTCAAAACCAGGGGACTGAGGCGTTTCAACCCATCCCCGTTCCCGTCGAAGGAGACGCCACCATGATTGCTATGGTGAACGCTCTCAACCAGGCTAGCTCTATGCTCTACCAGCAGCATGAGAGAATCATGGCCCTAGAAGCTGACCGACAGGAGGTCCGACCTCAACAAGAGAGGAGGACACAACAACGTCCAGAAGCAACAAAGAAACGAGGACGTCGCTCCCTAGAGCCTAACGTCAGCAGGGCACGCGCCTGCAATGACACCGGTCGATCGGGAACCTCACTGAGGCGCGATCGTAGCCCCGACCGCAACGAGCTCTCTCCACCAAGGAGCGACGAAGAAGACCTGCACTGCCCCCTGTCACGGGCGATAATGGAAGCTCCGCTCCCCAAAGGCATGGAGAAACCTCCTAACCTGGCCGTGTACGACGGGACCACCAACCCCAACGATCACGTCGACAACGTCAACGCAATGCTCGACTACCGCAATGATATCACTGGGCATCTTAAGTGCAGGCTATTCTCGACGACCCTCAGGATAAGGGCTATGGCCTGTGTTGCACCCCAAAATTTTCCCTCACAAAACAAAACTTTGTGTGCTAAGAGGTTCACAAGGTTCACAAGACCTTTCATGAGGTTCATGAAGTTTACAAGACACTTTATGAGGTTCACAAGGTTCACAAGACCTTTCATGAGGTTCATGAAGTTTACAAGACACTTTATGAGGTTCACAAGGTTCACAAGACCTTTCATGAGGTTCACAAGGTTCACAAGACATCTTATGAGGTTCACAAGGTTCACAAAGTTCATCATGGGTCAGAAGATTTGACAATTCCCTCAGACAATGCATCCTCCTAAGCAGTGCATCCAAAACTAGGGTTTTGACTTTAATCAGGCTAAATGGACTTCCAAGACTTCAAGTGAGCTTCATAACATCTTATATATGTCTAAGAATCCCTATGACAAATTTCAGAACTTTTCTCAAAGGTTTGCTCAGTCAGATGATCAGATAAGTCAAAATCAGTCAAAGTAGTTAAAAAGTCAAACTGAGGTCAACTGTGGTCAAACCAAAGTCAAACTTCATGATTTTTTGCCAACATCAAGTATATGAAGTAAAATTCATCATTTTATCAAGGGTTGGTCATGATTCATCAAGGAGATTTCAGATCATCAAGAATCAGAGGTTTCTAAATTAGGGTTTCCTTAGGAAAAGTCAACTGAACTTTGACCAGCCATAACTTTCACATGCTTCATCAAATTTTTTCCATCCAAATCTCATTTTGAAGGAAATTGAATTCTCTACAACTTTGTGTCTCACAAGCCAATCCCAAAAATGCTTCATTTGGAAGGTAGGAGCTAAGACATTATAGGTCCTTTTGAAAGTCAACAAAAAGTCAACAACTTCAAAAGGGCATAACTTGAGAATGGTAAATGATATGGACATGAACCCAATGGGGTTGGTTAGAGGACTCTTCAAGCTTTCCAAAATGTTCAAAATCACCCTCATAGCATTAAAATTGAAGGATGTGTTCCCTTGCAAAGTTGAGAAATTTTTGGGTGGTTTATGAAGAAAATAGGGTCTTAAAACCAAATTTTTCTAAATGGGCTGAACTTTTTGTGACCCAAAGTGTTCCATGACATCATGCACGAAATTTATTTGATATTTTCATAATTTTATTTTATTTTATTTATTTATTATGATTTTTTATATTAAAAATCATTTTAAATTTAAATAAAATATCAAATGTGAAAATTTAAAATATATTTTTGTTCTAGAAGGTCATTATTATGATTTGGATTGAATTGATTCACAATTGATGAAGATTGGCTTGAAATAGAAAGGTCTCTTTCACAAATATTTGAAATTTAAGTTCTAATCTTTTTCAATCTCCAAAATAAATAAAAAATCCATACAATGATCCAATCTTTCTGACCTAATTCATTTACTATAAGTATATGAAGAGAACACAATGCATAGGGACGGATTTCACAGCCTCAAAAAGTAAGTTTGCACATTCAAAAAACTCACCAAAATTCAAATTCGGATTCCATCATTCAAGCCCTTTCAAGACAATTTGAAGGTAGCAACTTGTTCCTGGGAGTTCATAGAGTGATTTTGGATCATAACATTGGTCATTCATGCCCTAATTCGCATAAACCGAATGCATCCCTTTCACAATTTGAAATTTTTCGATTTGATTGATTCACGTACTAATATTGAAAACTAATCATATATTTGTGTTTGTTGTGATGTTTAGAAGCTGTTTGCATAGATTAATTGAATTATTATGGACTGTGTTGAAGATTACCATTATTAGGGTTTGAAGGTTCAAAACGGGAACCATACATTTAAGACCTTAAAATCAATTCTAAAACCATGGATGTGATGTATGAGCTTTGTACAATTGATCTGGGCCATTAATTTTGGTTATCATGATGGTTTGCGTGATGTTTCGAAAAACACAGGTTTAGGGTTTGAAAAATTCGCAGGAAATTGCCCAGGAAGATTCGCAGGAAAAAACGCAGGTCTGGAGGAGGAAGAAGACCCCTGGCGCGAATTCCAGAATTTAAATATTTGATATAATATTTTATGTTTTATTATTGATATTGTTTCACAAACGGATGCCTAGCCCAGTGGTGAGAGACGCACGCGTATGACCTTAAAGCTTGTGTTCGAATCCTGGCTGCAGCAATTTTTCTTGTTTTTTTTCTATTTAATTGTTAGACTTAATATATAATTGATTGTGTTGGTTATACCATCAGTTGCGCCCTCCCGGCTGGATGGTAAGTGTGCTTGCGTATTGTGTGAAGGTCCTGGGTTCGAATCCCTCCCCAGGCCTTTTTGTGTTATTTGTTTTGTTTTTTTCATGATTTTTTCAGGTTAAACAACAAAACCAAATGGAGTGTTCTCCCTATCACCTGCGTGCGCATGGCCCAGTGGTTGGTGTGCTGGTCTTGAGGGTTGAAAGCTTAGGGACTGGGTTCAAATCCCAGCCCAGGTAAGTTTTGCTTTTTCATTCTTTTTTCTGATTTTCTTATTTAATTAATTTCTATTATAGTTAAACAAATTTAAATAATAAAAAAATAGAATGTATATATTATTATTTTCTTATTTACAATTTAAACTCATTTTCTTTTACAACTAAATCTCATTAGAAAAATTATTTATTTTTGTATATTATTAATAATTCCTAATTAATTAAAAAAAACATATAACCCTAATATTTTCAAAAACCCTAATTATGTTATAAACCCTAATTATAAATGTTAATTTATTTGTTAATTATAACTTTTAATAAACTTTAATTATATGTATATATTTTATAATTTGTTTATAATTATTATTTAATTCTTGTATGTGAACAATTTTTAGTATATGCTTAAAAATAATTAAAATTTGCTAATTTAATTTTGTAAATATAATTTATTTTCATAACATGTTTATAATTAACCTAATTTTTATAATTTGTATATCATTTAAAACTTTATGATAATTAGTATATAATTGTTTATATTTTCTTCTTAATCTTAAAAAATAATTGTTTATATAAAAAAATTGAACTTTTAATTATTATGCTAATATTTTTGTTTATTTTATTATTAATTATATTTATTTTCATATGATATTTATTTTATTATTACTAACCCCATTTATATATTGTGATTTATTATTATTATTTTTACTAACCCAATTATATTATTATTATTATTATGCTTATTTATTGTGATTTAATTATTATTATTATGTAATTGTCTCCTTTATGTAATATTTTAGTAGTAATATTTAACATTTATTTTTAAATGCTATGGTTAGTAAAATAGGGAGTGAAACATGTTTGTATTTTAAAATTAATTTAGATCACTAATTTAAAAGATAAATATTTAAAATTGTACACTCACACACGTAAGTCGATCTTTGATCGCCATGTCACTTCCTTAAGGATACCTCTCATGTTGCCTAAAACAAAAGGTCAAGTAGGGTGTATAAAGCAAAGTCCCTCATTTCACATCATCTAATCCCTAAACAGATAAAAAGATCAAGTCCCTTCGAATGTTGCCTTCGTAATGATCTTGTCCCTTTCGAATAAAGATGATAAGTCCCTTCGAATTGCTTATACACCCCACAGTTGCCTAAATAACAGATGTCCCTTCACTTGTCCCTCACATCCAAGGTAATGACTACCTATTCCTTAATAATAGGGATAGTCTTACCATTTAAAGGATTCAAGAACAGAAAAGACTTAAACTTAGGGTAGGTTCCTCTTAGATACTTGCTCACTCTTCAAAACATTTTAAACACTTCATACATTTCAAACAATTTTCAAAAACAAAGGTTTTATATACATCCGTACATGGATCATTATAAAATACTTAAGAAAATTTCTATTCACACACTTCACATTTCAAAAAACATTTTAAAGTGAGCTAAGTAACTAAGAGCCCATGGATAACCATGGATGTAAAGGGTGCTAACACCTTCCCTTTACATAACCTACCCCCCGAACCCAAAAATCTTTTAAAAGGTCTTTCCTGTTCTTTTATGCCTTTCCTTTGGATAAAATAAAAGTCGGTGGCGACTCTTGCTATCCGCAACATAACTAAAGTCAGTTCTCCCACCATGTTACAGAACTGGCGACTCTGCTGGGGATTTAATAAAAGAGGGGTACCCTTAGGAATTAGATCACTTTAAAATTGTTTGCCTTGTTTGCTTTATACTTATCTGTTAGGGTGTTCTTATGTGTGAAAGATCCTAACCCGGATCTAGTGTACCTTAGGTAAATGGCAATAGACCAAGGAAACTGTACGGCGTATACCGATATGGTTGATCTGGTGGCCTTAGTTAGTGTGACTTCTTGGTTGGTGCTTATGTTCCTTAAGTCAAGTTGAGGATAATATGAGGCTGCCATATGTTGTCAATACTCTAACTAACTTTTAGAACCCTAGTCATCCCATCTTGGCCTTTAGAAAGTAGTGAGATAACCGGCTTTGGTGAAGACTGAAGTTGGTTGATACTCGATACTACGCTCATTGAGATCTTAAACTTGGAGGGTTTTGGTTGGCGAGTAAGTTGCCTACTGAACAACCACCCTTATGAAGGATCAATGATATTGAGATCCCTTAGAACCTGGTTACTTTGTAGGACAGGATGAACCATCTAAACTTCAGGGGAGGGTACTTACCTTTAAACCTCATGCAAGCCTTCAAACCTAGGGCTATTGTGTGACTTGTTTGTGTGTGCCACATGTTTGTGATTGAGCATAACATCATAGCATCATCATGCATCATAAGCATAGCATTTTCACTAACCGTTTCAAGGACCAAAGGATTTATCTTTGTTCTTTGTTGCAGGTCATGGCTTCTGCTCGTAGAAACACTATCCGGATCAACTTTGTAGGAATACCTCCTAAGCTTAAGGAGTTGGTTTCTCAAGTGTCTGAAAACAATCAATTCATCAAGAGACATGGTCAACTACTAGATCTAGTCACTTCAGGGTTCAATGAAGACATGATGAGTGTTCTATTTCAGTTCTTTGATCCTAATCACCATTGCTTCATATTCCCCGACTATCAGCTGGTTCCTATAATGGAAGAGTTCTCTAAACTTCTGGGTATACCTGTTCTTGATCAAAGACCTTTCACAGGCTTGGAGAAAGAGCTTAAACCAGAGGTTAGTGCTGCAGCTCTACATCTGAAGAAGTCAGACATTGTTCTAGAAACGAGAAGCGGAGTTAAGGGTATTCTTGCCAAGGTGTTGATAGAGAAGGCTCAAGTGTTCTTGAAGGTTATGAGCTATGATGCTTTTGAGGAGATCTTAGCCCTGTTGATTTATGGCTTAGTGTTGTTCCCCAATCCAGATCAGTTCATAGACGTTCATGCTATCAACATATTTCTGAGTCACAATCCAGTACCTACATTGCTTGGAGACATTCTACACTCTCTTCATACTCGTACTACGAGGGCACGAGGAACTTTGATGTGCTGCATACCTTTGTTGTCTAGGTGGTTTATTTCTCACCTTCCTCGCTCCGTAATGAAGAATGAACAAGGGTTCAGGTGGTCCAAGAGGATCATGTCACTCTCGCATTCAGATATTCATTGGTGCTCCAGATCTATGGAGAACGTTACTATCATTGACCGTTGTGGGGAGTTTCCTAATATGCCACTTCTAGGCATAAGAGAAGGCATTACTTACAACCCTTCTTTAGCTTTACGACAGTTTGGTTACGCTCAGAGTAATGGTCCACATGACATGTTGATTCAGGGTATTGTGTTTGACTACGACAACGATCTTCAAGGTTACCGTCAGAGATTCATACGAGCATGTGGAAAAGTGAACAAGGTTGACAGCAAGACTCTGGAATCTAAGTACACTATTCCTATGGAAGCTTATCTCAGATGGGTGCGATCTCGTGCTCAAACTCTCATGATGCCATATCCTGCTATCCTGCCAGCTACCATGGAACCTGTTGCTGAAGGAGATACTTCTTATACCATCCTTCACCCAGACATGCCTACTGACATGGAAGACTTACAGAGATCCTGGATCCAGTTGAAGGAGCAAAGGGATACTTTCGAGGCTCATTACAAAGCAAGCCAAGAAAGAATCCTGGAACTAACAAAGCAACTTCACGAGGAACGGAATCTCAACTCATACCTCAACACAAAGAGGAAACGTCCATGGGAGACTTAAAACCCCATCTATTGTATTTATTTCATTTCATTTTCTGTAAGCCCAAGAGGCAAAACAAATTTATTACGAATAAAAGTTTACCTTCTTGTTTGTTTAAGCAAATTTAAATCCTGCGGTCCTTGAAAACATTGCATACGCATTCATATATCATATCACTGCATCACAGGTTTATTGTGCACAGGTTTCTTATCTTCTCGCTGTTTATTTCAGCAATGGCTCTTGAGAAAACAGTTAAGGATCTCCAGGCACAAAATGCACAGTTCCAAGAGCTAATCCTGAACTTGTCCAAGGGGCAGGATGAATTGAAGACACTGCTGGCCAAGAAGACTAAGAAGACTAGAAGGTCAGGTGGCCTGATCAACATGGGAAGAAGGTTCAGAGTTCCTGTCAAAACCAAAGAACCGGTTGAAGATTATGAGTCTGAAGAGTCTGAGAAAGAGGGAGGCAGTCTCCACAATACAATGGGGGACTCTGATTCTGAAGCTAACTACTATCATGAGCCTAATGAAGATAAGTTCAAGATGCTGGTGGACAGAATGAATGCTATGGAATTGCAAAAGTCTTATGGGCTGGATTTTGAAGACCTGAGTTTGATATCTGGGGTGGTCATACCCATTGGTTTCAAGGTTCCTACTTTCGTAGTTTATGATGGTGTCTCTTGTCCCAAGCTGCATCTGAGGTCTTATGTCCGGAGAATCCAACCCCATACTGATGATAAGAAGTTGTGGATCCATTTCTTCCAAGAGAGCTTATCTGGAGCTCAATTGGAATGGTACTATCAGTTGGAGAGTGTCAACATCCGTGATTGGAATGATCTTGCTGAAGCCTTCTATAAGCAATATCAATACAATGCTGATTTAGCCCCCACTCGCATGCAGCTGCAAAGCATGTCCATGGGTGCTAAAGAAAGTTTCAAGGAGTATGCTCAGAAGTGGAGAGACTTGGCTGGAAGAGTGCAACCACCTCTAACTGACAGGGAGTTAGTGGATATGTTCATGTGCACGTTGAATGGTCCTTTTTACAGTCATCTCATTGGAAGCTCATCATATGGCTTCACTGAGTTGATAATGACAGGAGAGCGCGTAGAAAGTGGTATAAGGAGTGGCAAGATCCAGGTGGGTGCTTCTTCATCAAGTACTGCAAAGAAGCCCCCTAGTGGGAAGAAAGAGTCAAATGTTGTTTATGGTCAACCTGATCGTAATAGGAGGCATCAGTCTGTGAGTGCAATCCATATCTCCAATCCAACTCCTGCAACACCAGAGCAGCCACAGGGAAATCAATAGAGGACTAGAAGGCAGTTCACTAAGATCAACATGTCAATGGCCCAAGCCTTGCAACACTTGTTGAAGGCTGAACTTATCACTTTGAAAGATCCTCCTCAGAATCCCAATGTTACCTCTCCCAGGTATAATCCCAATGCACGATGTGCATATCATTTGAATTGTCAGGGACATGATACCAATAGTTGCTGGGTATTGAAGAACAAAATTCAAGATATGATTGAGGCTGGAGAGATTGAGTTTGACCCTCCGGGCACTCCAAATGTGATTACTGCTCCCATGCCAAATCATGAGAAGACTGTCAATGCTATTGATGAAGATTCACATATTTCCTCAGTTGCAGATTTGATTACACCATTGTCTGTTATCAAGAAGAAGTTAGTACAAGCTGGGTTCTTTCCAGGTTGTCGTGAAGATTGTGTCTATTGTGCCTATAAGCCGGATAGTTGCTGGAGGTTGAAGGACGGAATTCAACGCCTCATGAATAATTATACCATAGTATTTGAGAGGACACCACCTTCTGTGGAGAGTATGGTGGATCATATAACTAAAGGTAAGAAGATTGAAGTGGTGGATATGGTTGATAAAGTGCCAGTAAGGATCACTTCTAAGGGACCTATCAAAATCACTCATAAGGATCCAATTAAGATTACTACTGAAGGCCCTGTGAAGATTGTTGTTGAAGCTAGAGTGGCTCCTATGATCATTACCACTCCTGGTCCTATTCCGTATACTTCTGATAAAGTTGTGCCTTGGCATTATGGGTCTGATGTTTATACCCATGGTGTTAAGCAGGAACCCTTAGCTGATATGCCTGTTGATGTTGATAACATTGCTGGATCTAGTAAGATCACACGAAGCGGAAGAGTTTTCTCTCCTCCAGTTACCTCCAAGAATGCAGCTACTCCAGCTACTACCTCCACCACTGATGCTCGGGGCAAAGGTCCTGTTATTGAACCTATACCAACTAATGTGCCAGCTGCTGATGATCTTTCTAAGCAGATGGAAGAAGTATTGAAAATCATTCGCAAGAGTGATTATGACATTGTTGATCAATTGGGGCATACTCCCTCCAAGATTTCTATGTTGTCTTTATTGTTGTGCTCTGAGGCTCATGCCAAGGCCCTGATTAAATTTCTGAAGACTGCTCATGTACCAAATGAAATATCTGTTGACCAGTTTGAAAATTGTGTTGCACACTTGACCTATGATAATGGGTTAGGTTTCTCCGATGCTGATTTGACTCCTGCCAAGAGGGATCATAACAGGGCTCTACATATCTCCATTGAATGCAGGGGCACTACCCTGTCACATGTGCTAATAGACAATGGTTCCTCGCTGAATGTGTTTCCCAAAGAAGTCCTGAATAAGCTTAGTCCAGAAGATGCTGTGTTGAAGCCCAGTAATATAGTGGTGAAGGCTTTTGATGGCTCGAGAAGAGTGGTGCATGGAGAAATTGATCTCCCAATCAAAGTTGGTTCTCAGGTTTTTAATGCTACCATTTATGTAATGGATATTCGTCCGTCGTATTCTTGTTTGCTTGGGCGTCCCTGGATCCATGGTGCAGGTGCTGTAACCTCTACATTACATCAAAAGCTGAGGTATCCAGTAGAAGGGAAGGTTGTTACTGTTTACGGAGAGGAAGGGTATATGATTAGCCATGTGAACACCTTTAAGTATCTTAAAGTGGAAGGTGAATACGTTGAAACTCCGTGTCAGACATTTGAAGTGGTTCCTTGGATTGTTAATGATTATGAAGCTCCTCCTGTTGTCAAGAAAGTTCCTGTAGTCACCAGAGTACCTCCTACAATGGCCTCCCTTAAAGATGCTAGAGCTGTGGTGGATGAAGGTGGTTGTACTATTTGGGGTCAGCTCCCTGATATTCCGTACAAGTCTGACAAATTTGGTTTGGGTTTCACTGCAGAGTCCCAGAAGGCTGTTCGTCGTGCTCGTGCTGTTCGTATCACCAATCAGGGGATTATGAAGAATCAGATCAATGCTGTGGGTGACTATGATGAAGACTACAACTTGGATGCTTGGATTTTTCCTACTGTGGGTGCTGGGCTCAATAATTGGAAAGCTGAAGACATTATTCCTATCTCCTTTAGTCAGGAGTAAATACTATTACTGTGTTGTTACTTTTAAAGTTTGTAATTTCTTGAACAAATGAACTCTTAAAGCCTTGTGCCTTACCCGGGGCACAATGGTGTGTTTGTTACGGGATGTCATTCCATTTGCATACTTCATTCAATAAAAATCAGTGGACGTTTCATTTTCGTAAATATTGTGTTCCTTGTCTTTTTTTTTCTTTAATTTTTATTTTATCAGCTATGTGTTCTTACACACACCCACATCACTAAAATGCAGATCCTCATCCACTCTGGATCCTGTTGATAACAGTTCTACTATTGCCAATTATAATTTCGAGAATCCGATCTATCAAGCTGAAGATGGAAAGGAGGACGATTGTGAAGTACCTGTAGAGCTTGCTAGGTTGTTACAACAAGAAGAGAAAGCTATACAGCCACATGAAGAGCCAGTCGAAGTTGTGAATCTGGGAACTGAAGAAAACAGGAAAGAGGTCAAGATAGGGGCTGAATTAGAGGACAGTGTCAAGAGCATATTGATTCAGATGTTACATGATTATGTGGAGATCTTTGCTTGGTCTTATGAAGATATGCCAGGATTGGATACAGACATTGTGGTTCACCGTTTACCAGTAAAAGAAGATTGTCGTCCAAAGAAGCAGAAGGTTCGTCGCATGCGTCCTGAAATGTCAGAGAAAATCAAAGCAGAGGTAATGAAACAGTTTGATGCAGGGTTCTTAGTTGTGACTTCTTATCCTCAGTGGGTTGTGTAACACGGTGGGAGAACTGACTTTAGTTATGTTGTGGATAGCAAGAGTCGCCACCTACTTTTATTTTATCCAAAAGGAAAGGGTATAAAAGAACAGGAAAGACCTTAAGAGATATTTTTGGGTCCGGGGGGTAGGTTATGTAAAGGGAAGGTGTTAGCACCCTTTACATCCATGGTTATCCATGGGCTCTTAGTTACTTAGCTCACTTTTGAATTGTTTTTGAAAATGTGAAGTGTGTGAATAGAAAATTTTCATATGAGTTAATAATGATCCATGTACGGATGCGTAAAAACTTGTGTTTGAAAATTTATTTGAAATTTGTTAAGTGTTTGAAAATTTGAAATGAAGTGAGCAAGCAACTAGGAGGTACCTACCCTAAAGTTTAAGTCTTTTCTGTTCTTTATCCTTTAAGTGGTAAGACTATCCCTATTATTAAGGAATAGGTAGTCATTACCTTGGATGTAAGGGACATGTGAGGGACATCTGTTTATGAAGGCAACTGTGGGGTGTATTAAGCATTTAGGAGGGACTATCATCATTATTCAAAAAGGGACTTAATCTTTAAAGGCAACCATTAGGGACTTGATGATTTTTCTTTTAAGGGACTTGCTTTATACACCCCACTGTCGCTCCCACTAAATGAAGCCGGGTCAAATAGGGTACAGACGCGAACGGTCGGCGAAAGGGACAATGAGAACACACAGCCGTGAACTCACTAGAGATGAATAGAGTCGCCAGCTAGGCATTTTTATCCCGGAGGAAAGGCAATGCTGCATAGACCTAGGAAAAGATGGATAAGACGGTTTGCGAACCAGAGAGACTGAGAAAGGGGGTTGGTTACAACCTGGGAAGGTATTAGCACCCAGATTGTCCGCCGTACTCGACGGGATCCACGCTTAAAAGATTTGTGCTTTAAAGGGGTAGTGTCAGTGCAAATTTGTGTATAAAATAGCTGGAAAAGAATGTACAGGTGTCAGTGTAAAAGAAGTGTGAAGTGTGATATATACAGTGTCAGTGTAAGAATGAGAATGAAATGCTCATGATAATGAGGCTAAGAGAAAGATGCCGGAAAGAGGGGGGATATACAGAGACTTTTGTTCGATAACTGTTAAGTTATGCCTACGTATCCTCTCGTGCAATGAGGAAGTCAGAACACCGTAGTTCGACCCAAAGAGACTGAAAGATGAATTGACTGGTGAACTGCTTACTTGTCTATGCTCAAGTGTATGACCTGTCTGGCTCAGGTGCAAACTGTCTTGCATTAGACGGAAGAAGCAAGCTCTCGTTTGTGAGTGAATGAGATGAGAAAAGAATCCCGAAGGAGACGATTATTGTTTGTTTTTGAGTTTTCAGTCTTTTATTGCTTTTGAAAGTTTGTCATAGATTAATGAGCTTAAGTCTAAACCAATGGATTTAGTAAACTCATCACATCTTCCCTCTGATTAGGGGTAATGAGAGTACCTTAAGTGTGAAGTCGGAATCTCACACTTAATCACCCTGGTGTAGGATTAAGATCATTAACCTACTTGTGATTATTTAGGTGTTTTTGTGGTTTTTGTTTAGTGTTAAGTAATGAGTTTAAGCCATAATCAGGGATTAAACAGACTCATTACACCATCCTAATAGAAGGATAATAGATGAGAATGTTTAAGCTGAGGAAGACTCCTCAACTTAATCCATGATTAGGGATTAACCTCATGACAAAACAAAGCCTTTATTAGATGGATTTTAGTTAATGGTAAGATGAAGAAGTGAGTTTTATGATTTGTAAGACAACTTGAGGGGGACTTGTCCATTAACACTAGGGTTAGTCCTTCTTAACCAATTAAGGAAGAATTAGAACCCTAATGCAAGGCCCAAGTTACAAGTGTGATGTCTTGATGATTATTAAGTGAATTGATTAAAGGATTTAAACACATTAAGGGTTTAACACTTAGGATTAAAGTTATACACTCCATCCTAATAGAAGGATACAGGCATAACCTTAATCACAAAGCCTTAAAACCTTAAAGGTTTAGTCCTTGATTAAGAGATGGGAAAAGAAGACTCAAAGAGACACAAAGGTAAAACTAAGAGGGGAGACTAATCAAAACCCTAATCATTGTCATGCTTGGTTGTCCCTAAGGTTTGTGAGGTTTTCAAGAGCAATCTTCAAAGAGAACCACCAGGATGCAGATGAACAGGATCAAGAGAAGCAAAGTGACTTGCTTCATTCAAGAAGTCAAGTCACTTGAGGAGAGAAAGTAAGAGGAACAAGAATGAGCAAGCTCAAACTCAAACACATATGAAAATGCAGCAAGGGATGCAAGAGAGATGAAAAGAAAAGTTATGAGAAGTGAAGGCAAATTCACTTCTCAAGTCACTTACCACCTGAAAAGGTTAGAAAAGAAATGCAATGCAATGCAAGATGAGATGAGATGACATGATGAGAAACAAAGCCAGAAGCATGTTGATGGTGATAATGATGCTATGAAGTGATACAAGCATGAGGCAGCACATGGAAATGTTCACACAAGATTATGAATGCAAAATGAAGCAAGCTAAGGAGCATGAACAAACATGGAAAGTTATGAAGTGCACATGGCATACAACATGGCCAATACATGATGCAATGATCAAACATGCTTTCTATATGTCTTATGATGTCAAATGAATCACATGGATGCTTGAAATGTCATGTCAAGTCATGCTATGCAAGAGGGATGCAAATAAAAGCCCAAATTAGGGTTTATGAACCAAACATCAAACAAAAACCAAAAACAGAAGCAAACCCTAAGATAAAAAATGGAAAATGCCACACAAAGGCCCCCTAATCTTATACTAATCCCATGTCCAAAGGGGAGGTCTCAACTCTTAACCAATCTCAAGTTATGATTTTTACAAGATTTTAGGGTTTTTAGGGTTCCTAAACAAAAGAAATGCCAAACAAATTGAAAATGAGGAATCAAATCAAGGCCATTTAATCTCAAAAACTACATGCTAAACACAATTCAATGCAAGAAGAATCAATGTCCAACTCTTCATAGATAGGCAGAAATGATTTTTTGAACTTAGGATCAAAATAATGCACAAAAATGATTTTAATTCAAAAGAAAATTCTCAAAAAGCATCAAGATCAAAAAAGAAATTTGGTTTGAGGGTTGGACAATGTTTCTAAATGTCTTAGAACATTTCATGAATTTTTTGGTGATTTTTAAATACCTAAAAGTATTTTTAATAAATTAATTTCCATTAATCAATTAAAAATAATCTTTTAAATATTTAAAAATACTTTTTTAATGATAAAAATAAAAACAAAAATATTTTTGGGTCTTAAAAATTAATAAAACTCATGAGAAAAAGTTTCATAATTTTTAAACATTTTTTACTATTTTAAATTAAATATGCAAGTTAAATGAAAAAGAAATGAAAATAAATTAAAATAAAGGAAAGTAATCAGAATGAAGGGTTGAGATTGAGACTGGGTTTGAATGCATTGACCAGCGCGCATCTGGACGGCTGTGGTTCATTCTGAGTTAATTAACCTAATTGTGAATTAATTAATCTAATTAATTGAATTAGGGCTAATCAAAGTGATCTGGGCCCTTCACCTGCGCGCGAAGTCAACTGGTCAACCTAATCTAACGCCCAAGATTCAAATGGCACTAATGACCTGAGATTAGGGCAAATCACTCTCAGGTGACCGGAGGGAAGCTCCGGTCATCTTCTCCGGTGGTATCCAAACCCTAAAACATGATTCAAGCATCTATTCCACAAATTAAACACACCTAAGTGATCCTCTAACATCCTAGGACACGAATCTATGCTCAAACATCATTTAAACATCATGAATCAAACGAATCGAAAGAAACAAAATCCACGGGCAAAATTTCAGAAGGATCATACAAACTCATTTCTCACTCATTTTTTATTCTGAAACCATCCCCATGACCAGCAAGACATGAGCAATCATATTATAACTTAAAATGCAAGCTTTGGGAGAAAGTGTTCATGTTCATACCTGAGCTGGAAAGCTTCAAAACTGAGCTTCCAGAGCTTCCTTTGCGTGCAAATGGACTCCCTTGACTCCCCTGATGCTAATGGAAGGCTTGAAATGAGCTTAGACAAGCTGCCTTGAGCAATCCATTTCTGGTGTAGCAGAAAATGCAGTTTGTGTATAGGCTGTTTCAGGTCAATGTGAAGGGTGGTTTTGACTCCTTTTGATGTGCTTGATCTGTTGGTGAAAGAAGTTTGGATATTTGATGACTGTGGAAGGTGATTCGAAGAGGAATGCAGGTTGAGGTGAAAAATGGTGATGGGGTGTTCTTGCTCAAATCAGGCCTGACTCTTGGTGGTTTCTACTCAATGAGGCAAGGTGAGATGATTAGAGGAATTTGTTTTAGTGTTTGTGTGTTGTGCAGGCAGATTCGAAGAGTTTTGCAAAATGAGGTGGTTTTTGGAATGTGATGCTATGGTCTGTTTTTGCTTGGCTTCTTGATGTGTTTTGCTAGCAGATGGAAAGTATAAACAAATGCAAGTGGCCAGAGGATGTGACATGGCCTGTGGTGATTGGGATGTTTGCTTTTGCCAAAAGTCAACTTTTTGTGTAAGAGAGGTATGGCTTGGTTCTAGGCTAGTACAAAGCATGGGCTGGCGCAGCAAGGGTGAGGGGAAGGGCTAGCAAAGCTCAGCATCCAAGGTTGCAAGTGGTAGGAAGTGTGATGAGTGGTTTTGCAAGTTGTTACCTTTTGAAGCTTCATGAAAAATGCCTTGTTACACAAACCATAAACATGTGATCTTTGGTCCAATTCTGATTTTTAGGTCACATAGAATGTTTGTGTCATGGTTTGATGTCAACTAGAGGTTACAAACAGCCTTGGTCCATGGTTTTGCAAAATTCACATTTGAAGCATGTCTTGAAAATCAATGATTTTTGCCAACTTTGTCACACCATAACTTTTGATCCAAGAAGAATTTGATCATGTTCTTGTACTTTTTGAAAAGGGAAAAATGTATTCTACAACTTTCATGACCAAAGTTTTTCCATTTGAAGCATTTTTGGATCAAGAATCAAGGCTTGAAAAATGACCTAAAATGACACATTCTTGAAAAGTCAACTATGCCCAAAAAGTCAACATTTGCAAAAACTCCAAATTCTTGATTTTTGTGAACTTCAACCTTCTTCCATGATCAAATAAAGATCATATACACTCAAAATGATGAAGAATGCCCATTGGTTGGGTCATTGGGGGCCTCAGATGCCCTGATTTTGCACTGACTTGTCTGAAAAGTCAACTCTTGATCAGATGACTTCCCCATGGAATTTCTTCATGAAAATTGATATGCATACTCCATATAGAGACCAATGGAAACAAGAATGACCAAAAAATTTGGAGTTATGGCCTCTGAAACCAAAACCCTAATTTTAGGTCAACTGTGCAGTTAAACCTGGCTCTGCATCCATTCCAATCCCAGTTCTTGTGATTCTTTTGCATTATTGACTTTGAGAGGATGTAATATGATATAAGAACACACATGGATCCCTTTAAATTGATTGATGACCTTTGGAGTGGCTCAAGAGGCTCTTGGATAACTCAGATCACAAACCCTAGGTGCAGATGACTTAGAATCTATGCAGTGAATCAAAAATGTAATATGAGGTGCTATGATTGAGTTTATGCATATGAAATGATCACAAGCCATGGTGTGAATGGGTGAGGGCAAATTTGGGGTGTTTACAGCTGCCCCTATTCAAGCATGAGTTAGCTGTGCAGGATGTAAGCAACGGCTTAACAGGCGAACAAGATAACTTGTGGTTGAATACCAAAGACAGTCCAAAATTTGCACTCACGGAATGAAGAAGAAAAGGGATATAGATTGTGAAAGGAAAATAAAGTATATTGTAAAGTGTGGGTGACGGAGGACGACCGTCGAACAGAGGACGACTGCTGGGTAAAGAGCAACGACGGGGATGGCCGACATGCTGGGAAAGTGCTGAAAATAAAGCAATGACGGGGACGGCCGACATGCTGGGGATATAGGTAAAGCCAAGACGGGGACGGCCGACTAGCTGGGGAAAAAAGAATTATGATGGGGACGGCCACCAAGATAAAGCTGTAAGATTCTCTGGGGATCGATGAGACATGACGGGGACGGCCATCAAGCCCACAAAGCAAGGTAACCGACGATGGGGACGGCCATCGGGCTAAAAGAAAAGGAAAAGGGACCACGACGGGGACGGCCATCGGGTTAAAGAATGAATGAAATAAACAGATGATGGGGTACGGCCATCAAGAGTGAAGGACGATCACCTAGCAGGGGACGGCTGCTCTGTTGGGGAGTAAAGGAAATATGATGGGGACGGCCATCAAAGGTGGAGGACGACCACCTGGCAGGGGACGGCTGCCGAAAATGACAACGATGGGGACGGCCATCGGATAAAAGGTCAACGATGGGGACGGCCATCGGACGAGCATGATGGAGGACGACCATCAAGAGGTGGAGGACGACCACCTAGCAGGGTACGGCTGCTCTCAGGGCTTATCATGACATAGGACGAATGTCAGATATCCAAAATCAACAATGGGGACGGCCATTGGATAAAATGATGAAGGACGATCATCAAGAGGTGGAGGACGACCACCTAGCAGGGGACGGCTGCTAAAATCAACGATGGGGACGGCCATCGGATGAGCATGATGGAGGACGACCATCAAGAGGTGGAGGACGACCACCTAGCAGGGTACGGCTGCTCTCAAAATTTATCACAACACAGGACGAGTGTTAGAAAAAAAGAAAATTGCTTGGCGATTTACTGGGGAGTAGTAAACACGGACAAGTGTTTATATCCAAGAAACAAAAGGTATAAGTGTTTGGTATTTGTGTATAGAATAAAGATGCGGACGAGCATCCTTAAGACCACGATACGGACGAGCATCGGGTAGAAACAAACTAACACGTGTTCAAAGATGATGATACGGACGAGTATCAACTGGTTAACAGAGAACACGGACGAGTGTTGAATCTGAGAGGATATAAATGGTGTATACAAGATACGGACGAGTATCTGTATAAGTAAAATAAGTATGAGCGGTGTATAGATGGGTGTTTATCTGCTGGGGATGGTGACACGGACGAGTGTCGAAAGGAGAGGAGTATAGTATAAACAGGTATATGGGTTGTAAAAGTGTAAGCGACTGCACTGGGGAAACGACACAGACGGGTGTCGAAGGATTGTATATAGGTATATGTGAGTGCAAAGGGGGTGTCTTTGGCTTTCTGCTGGGAGATATGACACGGACGGGTGTCAAAATGAGTATATACTGGTGTTCGGGAATGTAAGGCAACTGCTTTTGCTGGGACTCTGGTGGGGACTCTGGGGGAAAGTATTCTGCATTCTGATGAATGGTTACTAGTCACAAGTGCTGATTCAAAACATGGCTCATGATCATGCTATGTGTTGGATTTTTGCCGTAATGCTCCGTGTTAAAACGGAATGCTACGCTTTGTGGGTGAATATGATGCAAATGCTATGCTTATGCAAAGATACCAAACCGGGATCCGGGTCCCGTTGCTGCGAAGATCTTTGATCGATCCGTTTGAAATGGACATCCCAGCTGGGGATGAGATCATTGATAGACCTGGAGAGATGTATCTGCTTGGGGATATAGGTCACTGATTGACATATCCTTGTAATATGAGACCCAGCTGGGGTTTGTAGAAGTCTTCTGTACTCTGTTGTGACTCCTTCATGCGTTGCTCTTCTGAATAGAGGCTGAGGATTCTGTGGGGAGATGATTCCCTGACTTCTGCCTTCTGCTGAGGAAGAATAAATGGTACTACAGCTGGGGGAATGTTGTTGGCAACTCAGCTGGGGATAGAGCATTTCGGATGCTGAGATTATTTGTTGATTTGCCAGCTTGCTGAGATGTAACTTGCATGCCCCAAGTTGCGTTCTGGATACCTGCAATCCTGCAAAGATAAGGAAACGCACAAATGGTCCCGAGGTATCCTTTACTGGATCCCGTCATAGGAGTTTAGATACTTCTGAGAGTAAGCATATTTCCTGCAAGCATGTTTTTTTATATTTGAAAATAAGCATCTGTATTCTTATGCAATCAGTGTTTCTTTAAGATATCAGACCTTTTTGCAAAATGAAAATGTACAAAACGAGACATGACTGAAAATCTGATTTTATTAATTCATATGCCCTGAATCGGCGAAATACAGTCAAAGAAACAAATCCCCTGAAATGAGGAGATTGTTACAAATGGAGAAACAAAACGCTGGCAGTGTTGACGACGCTTTCAAGGAGCTTCCTCTTCTGCTATGACTCGTATGACAATGACGTTCTTCTCGTCCTGCTTTCTGAAGAAGGCTGATTCTGATTGAAGCTTGATCCTTTAGAGCTTACCGAGTTGTAGATAATACAGATGAATTCAGAATGCAGTTGTTCGCTTATTCCCTTATTTTGCATGGATCGCCCTTTCGGGTTTTCAATCCATCGGGATACCCATTTTTGCCTAAGCTGTCCAATGCGGCTTTTCAACTCAGCGGGTGTACGTTTTTTTTATATATTTTTTCCTTATTTTTGCCCGAGTCTTTTATTCTGTTTTTGACTCGCCGGGATGCCCTATTTTTGCCTGGACTTACATTCTGTTTTTATGTCCAGCGGGTCATTTTATGCGAAGTATTTTTTAACTGCATCTGAATTCACAGGGGATGGGAATCTTCACCATCCATGGTGCTGAGCATCAGTGCTCCACCAGAGAAAACTTTCTTTACCACAAATGGTCCTTCATAATTGGGGGTCCATTTGCCCCTGTGGTCTGTATGAGGCGGGAGGATTCTCTTCAGCACAAGATCTCCTACTTGGTACTCTCGGTGCATGACTTTCTGATCGAAGGCCTTCTTCATTCTTTTCTGATATAACTGCCCATGACAGATTGCAGCCAATCTCTTCTCTTCAATCAGACTCAGTTGCTCGTATCGGGACCTAACCCATTCTGCTTCGTTCAGCTTAACATCCATCAATACTCGTAAAGAGGGTAGTTCAACTTCAACAGGTAGGACTGCCTCCATACCATACACAAGTTGATACGGTGTTGCCCCAGTGGATGTTCTTATTGACGTGTGGTACCCATGCAAGGCAAACGGTAGCATCTCATGCCAGTCTCTGTACGTGACTACCATCTTCTGCACAATCTTCTTGATATTCTTATTAGCTGCCTCAACAGCGTCGTTCATCTTTGGCCTGTAAGGAGAAGAATTGTGGTGTTGGATCTTGAAGTCCCGGCACAGCTCTGCCATCATTTTGTTGTTTAGATTGGAACCATTATCAGTAATGATTCGCTCGGGAACTCCATATCGACAGATGATATCTCTCTTCAGAAATCTGGCTACCACTTGTCTTGTGACGTTTGCATATGAGGCTGCTTCGACCCACTTAGTGAAATAGTCAATGGCGACCAGGATGAATCTGTGGCCATTTGAAGCAGTTGGCTCAATCTTGCCGATCATATCAATGCCCCACATGGCAAAGGGCCATGGTGAAGACATGATGTTCAAAGGATTGGGAGGTACATGCACTTTATCTGCATAGATCTGGCATTTATGGCATTTTCTGGCATAGGCACAACAGTCGGCATCCATTGTGATCCAGTAATAGCCTGATCTTAACAATTTCTTAGCCATTGCATGTCCTCCAGCATGGGTACCAAAGGAGCCTTCGTGCACTTCATGCATCAGCAAATCTGCTTCCGTCTTGTCAACACATCTGAGGAGTACCATATCAAAGTTCCTCTTGTATAAAGACCCATCAGCGTTCAGAAAGAAACTACCAGCAAGCCTTCTCAAAGTCTTCTTATCATTGGAAGATGCCCCAGGTGGGTATGTCTGATCCTCCAAGAAGCACTTAATGTCATGGAACCAAGGCTTATCATCTTTAACAATATCTGTTGCGAACACATATGCCGGTCTATCAAGTCTGGACACTGAAATCTGAGGTACAAAGTTGGCAGTCTGGACTTTGATCATGGACGAAATGGTAGCCAGAGCATCTGCAAACTGATTCTCGTCCCGAGGGATATACTCAAGCTTGACCGTTGTGAAGAAAGTCAGTAACCTCCTTGTATAATCCCTGTAAGGTATCAGATGATCCTGGTGGGTGTACCATTTGCCGTTGGTTTGATTGACTACCAAAGCTGAATCTCCGAATACGGTCAATGTCTTGATCCTGAGGTCAATGGCTTCCTCAAGACCCATAATGCAAGCTTCGTATTCAGCTTCGTTGTTAGTGCAGTTGAAAGTGAGTTTCGCCGAGAAAGGCATGTGAACTCCTTTTGGTGAAATGAGTACTGCACCAACACCACGACCATTCATGTTAACAGCCCCGTCAAACATCATAGTCCATTCTTCTTCCGGGTCGGGCCCTTCAGTGTGAACAGGCTCTTCATGATCTTTTGCTTTTATGAACATGATGTCCTCATCAGGGAAGTCAAACCTCATAGGCTGGTAGTCATCAATAGGTTGCTCAGCAAGATATTCAGATAGTACACTGCCCTTGATGGCTTTCTGAGAGGTGTACTGAATGTCATATTCTGTGAGAATCATTTGCCATCTTGCAACCCGTCCGGTAAGTGCTGGCTTCTCAAATATGTACTTAACTGGGTCCATCTTTGAGATCAATAAAGTAGTGTGGGTCAACATATACTGCCTTAGTCGGCGAGCAGCCCACGCTAAAGCACAGCAAGTTTTCTCGAGCAGTGAATAACGTTGTTCACAGTCGGTAAACTTTTTTCTTAGGTAGTATATTGCATACTCTTTTCGACCAGACTCGTCATGCTGGCCCAGCACACACCCCATCGACTCTTCTAATACTGTCAAGTACATTATCAGAGGTCTTCCTTCAACTGGAGGCATAAGGATTGGAGGTTCTTGCAGATATTCCTTGATCTTGTCGAAAGCCCTTTGGCAGTCTTCGTTCCACCTGACCGTCTGTTCTTTTCTTAACAGCTTGAACAAGGGTTCACAAGTTGCTGTAAGGTGAGATATGAACCGTGAAATGTAGTTCAATCGACCTAAGAACCCTCGAACTTCTTTCTCAGTTTTCGGTGCAGGCATCTCTTGGATGGCTTTGACTTTATCAGGGTCAACTTCAATCCCTTTCTCGCTTACAATAAAGCCCAGCAGCTTACCGGATCGCACCCCGAATGTGCACTTGTTGGGGTTTAGCTTCAGTTGGTACTTCCTCAAACGCTTGAATAACTTCAACAGATTCACCAGGTGGTCTTCTTCAGTAAGGGACTTGGCGATCATATCATCCACATAACATTCTATTTCTTTATGGATCATATCGTGGAATAATGTCACCATAGCCCGTTGATATGTGGCACCAGCATTCTTCAGTCCGAATGGCATTACTTTGTAACAGAACGTGCCCCAAGGTGTAATGAATGTTGTCTTCTCCATGTCTTCAGGTGACATCTTGATCTGATTATATCCTGAAAATCCGTCCATGAAGGAGAATACCGAGAACTGAGCCGTATTATCCACCAATACATCAATGTGAGGTAAAGGGAAATCATCTTTTGGGCTGGCTCTGTTCAGATCCCGGTAGTCAACACACATTCTTACTTTGCCGTCTTTCTTAGGCACAGGTACTATGTTAGCAACCCACGGTGGATAGTTAGTCACAGCAAGGAAGCCGGCGTCCCATTGCTTTTGTACCTCCTCCTTGATTTTCATAGCCATGTCTGGACGAGTACGGCGTAGTTTCTGTTTAACCGGCGGACATTCTTCTCTCAGAGGCAGCTTGTGCACAACAATATCGGTATCCAACCCTGGCATGTCTTGGTAAGACCAAGCAAACACATCCACATACTCTCGAAGCAGGTCAATCAGTTGTCTTTTCACTGAGTCTTGCAGGCAGGCCCCGATTTTAACTTCTTTCACGTCTTCATCTGTACCAAGATTGATCACTTCAACCTCCTCCTGGTGAGGAGTAATAACCTTTTCCTCTTGTCTCAACAACCTGGCTAGCTCTTCAGGAAGCTCATATTCTTTTTCAACCCCTTCATCAGCTTGATTGATCGGATTGTCAAAGTCATACGAAGTCATAGCCGTGCTGTTGTCGGTGCTGTCTGGAAGACACTCTCTGCAAGGGTTCAGTTGTTCATTTTAGTGATTTGATTTTAATCTTGTTTTAGAAAAGTGAAATAAAGTTATCATTTTGAAAACACTGCCATTTATTTTTTTGTACAAAAAGAAAAATGGAAAAACAGTGAGCGGAAAAGAAAAGACTCATTTGCAAAAAGATGTCTGATATTTCATTGATTAATCTTGTTTGCACAAAAAGTACAGATGGCCCGATTACAAAATGAGTCTTGTCATCTTGGGCAAGATGCAAGACTTTGATGCATGCTATAAAAATACAGGAAATAATAATTACTCTGCATGAGTAACTCTTATAATTTCCTGGGAAGACCAGTTCGAGATACTGCTCCCCGGGATCTTTGGACGAATCCAATTCTCCAGATTGTGCTCCTCTTCCAGCTCGTCTTCCAGACAGTTGATATCATCAGGGGTAAGCATCCCTCCACTCACAAAATTGGGCTCTTTCGCAGCCGCTGCTTGATCTTGTTGAGTTGGTTTGTAACCCAACCCAAATCTGTCTTCTTTCTTCTCCACCGACAGCAGTTTGCCCCAGCCTTGGGCATTTCCTCCCTCAACAACCTTCCGGGCTTGTTGGTATGATGACATTGAAGTACCAGGCACAGCAGATGTTTCATTCACATTCAAGGCTTCAAACCCCTGGCTCATTGTTTCATGGATCTCCCCATCCATCTCAATGTACTTATAAGTAGCCAGGTGGCTGACAAAAATATTCTCCTCTCCACAGATTGTAACGATTTGACCCTCCCACTCATATTTTAACTTCTGGTGAAGGGTAGAGGTCACGGCGCCAGCAGCGTGAATCCATGGCCTACCCAACAAACAGCTGTAGGCAGGCTGAATGTCCATCACATAGAAGATAGTTTTAAAGGTCTGCGGGCCAATCGTTATGGGCAACTCAATCTCTCCCAGAACCGATCTCTTTGAACGATCAAAGGCTCTTACCACCAGGTTGCTGGGTCTCAACGTCAATCCGTCATATTCTAGCTTCACCAGGGCCTTTTTAGGCAAGACATTGAGGGATGACCCCGTGTCTACCAGCACATGGGAAAGGACAGCACCTTTACATTCCATGGTTATGTGCAAGGCTTTGTTATGGTTGCGGCCTTCCGTAGTCAAATCAGTATTGGTGAACCCTAGTCCGTGACTAGCATTAACATTCCCCACTACAGCTTCCAGCTGATTGACAATGATCTCTTCAGGCACGTAAGCTGCGTGCAAGACTTTGAGTAGTGCATTCCGATGGGCTTCGGAGCACATAAGCAATGATAGGATTGAGATCTTGGAAGGCGTCTGATGAAGCTGATCCACTATTTTATAATCACTCTTTTTGATGATTCGCATGAACTCATCAACCTCTTGATCGAATGGTGTCTTCAAAGCTTCCTTAACAGTTTGATCTTCCTGCACCGGGCTCTTTCCTTTTGCCTTGGCAGCAGCTTCTGCTTCGGCAGTGGGTCTCTGAATTTGTGGAGCGAAAAGACGTCCGCTTCGCGTGAAGCCTCCGCCTCCGCCCACATTGTCTATTTGTGGTGCAGGGGTTGATGATTCAAAAGTGATTCTTTGTCCCTCACAGTACAAGTCAGAGCCGTAATGCCAGGGGATGGCATTACTGCTTTCATAAGGTACCGGTCCAGGCACCGTGATGGTGACCAGACTGATTGCAGCTGTTGAAGGAACTGTGATAGTCTGCGGATCATAATAAATTGTAACTGGTGCTCTAATGGGAGCAGCACCTTCTGAATTGTAGGCAGAGTTGCTTTCAGGATCATAGAATATGGTGACAGTTGAGACATCTTCATGATTTGTTGCTGGTGTTGTAGGAGATATTGTCGGAAGAAAGGATGTTGTTGTTGTAGGAGTTTCGAAATGGAGTGAAGCTGAAGTTGTAGGAGAAAAATTTGCTGATAACTGATCAGTTGAAAAGACAGATGAAGTACTTGTCGATGAAACCGAAGAATTATCAGGAACAATGGTTGATGCAGTTGTAGGAGGTTCTGAAACCGTTGCTGATGAGATTGCTGGATTTGTTGGAAATGATGTGGTGATCTGAAGTTGGCCACTCTGAATAAGACCGTCTATGCCATTCCTCAAATTATCGCACCCGTTTACTGAAATATTACAGTAAGCACAACCCAACTCACACCCCGGGAACATTTGACATTCTAAGAGCTGAGCTTTGATTTCCACCAACGGTGTCCTGATCTGGCCCACACTGGTTATTAAATAAGACGGCTTGTCTTCTTCAATAGCGTTAATCCTGGGACCACCGTGGTTTGGCATGGGGTTCTTATTGACATTGGGTGGTGGTGCGAAGTTCAGAGCTTTTGAGTCTACCAGGTCTTGTACCTTCATGTGCAAGGCTCTGCACTTTTCTGTACTGTGGCCAGGTGCGTTGGAATGAAAAGCACACCTAGCGTTGGAATCATAATTCCTGGGTAGACTGTTGGGATCTGGAGGTGCCAACGTCCTTAGCTCAACTAGGTTGAGTTTCAGGAGCTGTGGCAGCAATGTAGCATATGGCATTGGGATCGGATCGATCACTCTGTTAGCTTGAGATGGCCTCTGTTGGAATGGCCTTTGCTGGTTATTGTTGTTGGTGTTGCTGTTGTTGTAATTCCTTGGAGGATACTGATTTTGCTGGTGGTACTGAGGTTGCTGCTGATAGTTTTGCTGCGGAGGTTGATAGACTGGTTGAGGATGAGCCGGAGCAGGAATAGTGACTGCTGCTACAGACCTGTGGACATATTGGGGCCTGCCCCTGTTGGTGTGGATGGCATTGGTCTCGCCAGTTCTTCTCGGGCCTGCAAAAGGTTTTCTTGTACTACTGGACGAGCTTGCACCGTTGTCTGAGATCTTACCCATCTTCAATAGGCTTTCAATTCTCTCCCCAGCTATGACAACATCCGCAAAGCTAGTGGAAGAGAAAGCAGCCAGCCTGTCAATGTAAGTCCCCTGAAGGGTGTTCATGAACATATCTGCCATTTCCCTTTCGGACATAGGTGGCTGAACAGCAGCAGCCAATTGCCTCCATCTCTGGGCATATTCTCGGAAACTTTCCCTTGACGACTGTGACATTCCCATTAGGAGGGTCCTGTTGGGTGCCATATCTAAGTTGTACTGATACTGTCTGATGAAGGCCTCTGCCAGGTCCTTCCAGCATCTAATAGTTGCCCTTGTCAAGTGAGAGTACCATTCTCTTGACGCTCCAGTTAAGCTATCCTCGAAATAGAACATCCAGAGCTTCTCATCCATTGTATAGGCCTTCAGCCTTCCCAAAAATGACTGTAAATGAGTCCGGGGGCATGAAGTCCCGTTGTATTTTTCAAAACAAGGAGGCTTGAACTTATGGGGGATCCTGACCCCGTCTACCAAGCCCATGTCCATGACGTCGAAACCCAAAGAGTTTTGAGATTCTAAGGACCTCAATTTCTCAGCTATCTCATCCAACCTTCTATCGTAAGCTTCTTCCCCAGCACCCATTACTGTAAACTGGTCCTCTTGGGGGTCTTCTTGAAGTACCCTAGCTGCGGTGGCAGTCCCTTGAACATTTGCAGGAATATTGACCTCAGGATGGAGGTGTGGTCCAAATACAGGGGGATTTACATGAGGTTGGACCCTTTCATTGTTGTTGGTGCCGGCAGTCCCTATATGTGGATCTTCTTGATTCTGCCTTTCCACCATGGCCCTCAATCTTTCCTGGCTCTGAGCCATGTTGTTCATCACTTCCATAAACTGAGTCATTTGATTCCTCATCTCTAGCCTTTCATTTGCCATTTGATTTTTGACCTCAGTAAGGTCCTGCTGCATCTGATCCATTTGAATGCCCGGAAGGTTGCTACGGGTCGGATAGCGGTGCAGACGGTTGAGGGGAAAAACTCGGCGCCGAGCAATAGTTCCTGAGCATCACAACAGAGTTAGCAACAATAAGACAAAAACCTACAAAACAAACAAAGGGTTAGCATGCAATGCAGTATGCTTATTTGCTCTCAAGGTATCCGGCTTGGCATTCAGTTTTGACCCTTCCAGACCCTTGAAGATGCTGTTGTTGTTGCTTGAAGAAAACTCAGATGAAGCACACTAACACAAATATATTACAGAAGGTGAAATAATACAACTTGTTCATTTTACAACACAAGCCCTCTAAGGGGTCAAAATACATTACAAGAAAATAAAAGTACATGGAAAGAAAGCAACAACAAACAAATGGTTAAACACCAAGACCAAACTCATCCTCACGAACTTCCTTGAGAAGTGCTTCGGTCACAGGATCCGCTGGACGCTCCGTGAGATTCCTGATGAGGAGATTCCGGGTTGTAACAGCTGTAGTGAGCTTCTTGTGCTGAGTTTGGTCTTTTGACCTCTTCACCCCGGCTTTGATCTTCAGCTCTGATATCTCCCTCTGGGCTGCTGCCAGGGCTTCTTGCCGTTCTTTTGCACTAGCTTCCAGTTGCTCTATCTTGTCTTGAACTTTCTTGTCCTCCAGGGTACGAGCCTCGGTGATCCTGACCCACCGGGCTTGACTCTCCTTCAAATACAAGTCTGTCCTCGCTCTCTGGAACTGGGCTTCCTTGCAAGCATTCTTCAGAATTTGTTCTCCAGCCTTAGACTTTTTGATATAATCCCCAGACTTCTCAATCTTAGTCAGATGCTCTACTCTCAACTTCTCCAACCTCTCAATCTCCCTCATACCCTCACTCCTCTCCCGGAGGGTCTTCTGCAAAGCCTGGGTTAACTTCTCATTTCTTTCCTTCAAACTCTCAAACTCCTCCAAACTGACAGTGGCAGGTGGTGGTGTTGAAGATGACTCAGGCATGTCTTCTATGGTAAAGGGCATCCCAGAGAATTGAGCCCTGGCACGAGACCACTCATAATATTGTGCTGATGCCACATTATTGCACTTCCCCAGAATGGTTACTCCCTTGGTTTGAACATTATCCCAGGCCCAGGCAGCCTGCCTAACAACAGTCAAATTAATCTTGTTCTCACAATAAAGAGTTTCCACCAAGTCCTGTGCCTTAGGAATATGGACCAGTGCGTAGCCCAGTTGCCTTCTGAACAGCAGAGGGTTGTAATTAATACTACCCTTAACTCCTATTAGGGGCACATTGGGAAAATGCCCACAGCTGGTGATGATATCCCTGCCTTTGGTGCTTTGAGTGCACCATCTAATATCAGCTGAAGTTAGAGTAGTAAGTCTTCCAGCCCAATTTTTCTGCTGATGAGGATTCAAAAATGCATCTGTCCTGGGTAGATGCTTGAGAAGCCAAGTATGGAACAATGGAGCACAACACCTCACTAATCTTCCCCTCTGCTTTTCATTCCTCTGATGCACTGAATAGTAAAGATCCCCCAATAAAGTGGGTGCTGGGTTCTTCAAGATGAACAGATGGATTGCATTCTTGCTAATGAATCGAGGCTCATCTGCAAACAATACAATTCCATATATACTCAAGGCCAACAATGCACAAACAGCTTTCCACTCTCCTAAAGAAGCTTTCAGGGTAGCTTGAGAGATCAAGAAATCCAGATGGAAACCAGGGATCCCAGCTTTAGAAGTCATATGTTGCTCAATCAGGACAGGTTCCAAATGCAAAGCCTTTGCTACTTCTCCATTACCAGGAAAGACCATCTCAGGGTTGAAAGGAATTCCACCCCTGATAGGCATACCAACCAATGAGGAGTACTCTTCCAATAGAGGGCCCAGCTGAAAGTCTTGAAAAGTGAAACACCTCAGTGGGGGATCATAGAACTGAATGCAAGTGTGGATCAGACTTCTTTGTGAAGGGTCCAGATCCATAACCATATCAAGTATATCTCCATAGCTTTCCCTGAACAATGGTATGTGATCTGGAGTGATCAGGGTTTGAATCCTCCTGATGTCTGATAACTCTGGCTGGAAGAAGTGATAGGTGATGTTGCTCTTTTTAGGAGCCATGATGCTGGGACTGAGTAGAGACAGGTGCTGATGATAACACTGAAGAAAAGGGGCCACTGATTGGCTGGTGCAGGTGATAGCTGAAGCAGATAGCTAAGCTGAAGCAGGTGCTGATGAAGATAGGTCAATACTGAAGATGGGGTCAAAACTAGCCAAAAGTGAAGATGGATACCCTGAAACACAAATAAGCAAATGTCAATATGATGCAATGATTATGTATGCAAATGAAATGCAAGGGTCTGTGACTGAGCTGGATCTGATCAAAATGCCCTGATATAGGTCCAAGTGTATTCAAGAATTCCAGATGGATGTCTATAAATCCAGTAACCAAGGTGGGGGACTCAAATAAAGAGCCACATGTCCAGGGTTTTAGAATCACAAGAACTGTCCCAAAATGGAGTACTCTTAAACAAAGTAACAGGGTATTCTGAGGTCAAGGTACCTGCAAACCTGTAAACAGCCCAAACCCCTCACAGGTGGTGTTCTAGAACAAGGATCCTCAGACTTGGATCAGTTATGAGAAGTGTAAACACTTCTAACCCGGAGGTACAATGTTTACAATAACCATAAAAGTTCCTCCTCTAGTTCACCTCAGTTTCTGAAGGTCAATACTAAAAGGTCATCCAGACTTAGCAGGCTTCCTAGATAGCCCTAGCATTGCAGGAAATCTGCAACACAGAGTTCTCAAGAAGAAACCCATATCTGAACCGTGTTTCATATTCCCGCACCAGACCGAAATGGAATGGGAAAGAATATGATTCACTCTAGCCTAGGTGTCACTCAGGTCCCAGGTATAGGACCTTAACTCTCAATGGAACACCCACCCACCAAAACAAACAACAGATCCAGCCAGCAGCACAGTATGACAATATGATATAATGCAAAAGCAATAAAGAAAGCAGTAAAGCAAACTGTACATAAAGCAAAATAAGTACAAATATACAAGCATCAATAAGCACATAACACCCCAGTAAACACAAATCAAACAAGCGCTAGGAGGAACCCACAAAAAGAACCAGAAGCCCTGGTTGCAGTATAAGGTTCCCCAGCAGAGTCGCTAAGCTGTCGCTCCCACTAAATGAAGCCGGGTCAAATAGGGTACAGACGCGAACGGTTGGCGAAAGGGACAATGAGAACACACAGCCGTGAACTCACTAGAGATGAATAGAGTCGCCAGCTAGGCATTTTTATCCCGGAGGAAAGGCAATGCTGCATAGACCTAAGAAAAGATGGATAAGACGGTTTGCGAACCAGAGAGACTGAGAAAGGGGGTTGGTTACAACCTGGGAAGGTATTAGCACCCAGATTGTCCGTCGTACTCGACGGGATCCACGCTTAAAAGATTTGTGCTTTAAAGGGGTAGTGTCAGTGCAAATTTGTGTATAAAATAGCTGGAAAAGAATGTACAGGTGTCAGTGTAAAAGAAGTGTGAAGTGTGATATATACAGTGTCAGTGTAAGAATGAGAATGAAATGCTCATGATAATGAGGCTAAGAGAAAGATGCCGGAAAGAGGGGGGATATACAGAGACTTTTGTTCGATAACTGTTAAGTTATGCCTACGTATCCTCTCGTGCAATGAGGAAGTCAGAACACCGTAGTTCGACCCAAAGATACTGAAAGATGAATTGACTGGTGAACTGCTTACTTGTCTATGCTCAAGTGTATGACCTGTCTGGCTCAGGTGCAAACTGTCTTGCATTAGACGGAAGAAGCAAGCTCTCGTTTGTGAGTGAATGAGATGAGAAAAGAATCCCGAAGGAGACGATTATTGTTTGTTTTTGAGTTTTCAGTCTTTTATTGCTTTTGAAAGTTTGTCATAGATTAATGAGCTTAAGTCTAAACCAATGGATTTAGTAAACTCATCACATCTTCCCTCTGATTAGGGGTAATGAGAGTACCTTAAGTGTGAAGTCGGAATCTCACACTTAATCACCCTGGTGTAGGATTAAGATCATTAACCTACTTGTGATTATTTAGGTGTTTTTGTGGTTTTTGTTTAGTGTTAAGTAATGAGTTTAAGCCATAATCAGGGATTAAACAGACTCATTACACCATCCTAATAGAAGGATAATAGATGAGAATGTTTAAGCTGAGGAAGACTCCTCAACTTAATCCATGATTAGGGATTAACCTCATGACAAAACAAAGCCTTTATTAGATGGATTTTAGTTAATGGTAAGATGAAGAAGTGAGTTTTATGATTTGTAAGACAACTTGAGGGGGACTTGTCCATTAACACTAGGGTTAGTCCTTCTTAACCAATTAAGGAAGAATTAGAACCCTAATGCAAGGCCCAAGTTACAAGTGTGATGTCTTGATGATTATTAAGTGAATTGATTAAAGGATTTAAACACATTAAGGGTTTAACACTTAGGATTAAAGTTATACACTCCATCCTAATAGAAGGATACAGGCATAACCTTAATCACAAAGCCTTAAAACCTTAAAGGTTTAGTCCTTGATTAAGAGATGGGAAAAGAAGACTCAAAGAGACACAAAGGTAAAACTAAGAGGGGAGACTAATCAAAACCCTAATCATTGTCATGCTTGGTTGTCCCTAAGGTTTGTGAGGTTTTCAAGAGCAATCTTCAAAGAGAACCACCAGGATGCAGATGAACAGGATCAAGAGAAGCAAAGTGACTTGCTTCATTCAAGAAGTCAAGTCACTTGAGGAGAGAAAGTAAGAGGAACAAGAATGAGCAAGCTCAAACTCAAACACATATGAAAATGCAGCAAGGGATGCAAGAGAGATGAAAAGAAAAGTTATGAGAAGTGAAGGCAAATTCACTTCTCAAGTCACTTACCACTTGAAAAGGTTAGAAAAGAAATGCAATGCAATGCAAGATGAGATGAGATGACATGATGAGAAACAAAGCCAGAAGCATGTTGATGGTGATAATGATGCTATGAAGTGATACAAGCATGAGGCAGCACATGGAAATGTTCACACAAGATTATGAATGCAAAATGAAGCAAGCTAAGGAGCATGAACAAACATGGAAAGTTATGAAGTGCACATGGCATACAACATGGCCAATACATGATGCAATGATCAAACATGCTTTCTATATGTCTTATGATGTCAAATGAATCACATGGATGCTTGAAATGTCATGTCAAGTCATGCTATGCAAGAGGGATGCAAATAAAAGCCCAAATTAGGGTTTATGAACCAAACATCAAACAAAAACCAAAAACAGAAGCAAACCCTAAGATAAAAAATGGAAAATGCCACACAAAGGCCCCCTAATCTTATACTAATCCCATGTCCAAAGGGGAGGTCTCAACTCTTAACCAATCTCAAGTTATGATTTTTACAAGATTTTAGGGTTTTTAGGGTTCCTAAACAAAAGAAATGCCAAACAAATTGAAAATGAGGAATCAAATCAAGGCCATTTAATCTCAAAAACTACATGCTAAACACAATGCAATGCAAGAAGAATCAATGTCCAACTCTTCATAGATAGGCAGAAATGATTTTTTGAACTTAGGATCAAAATAATGCACAAAAATGATTTTAATTCAAAAGAAAATTCTCAAAAAGCATCAAGATCAAAAAAGAAATTTGGTTTGAGGGTTGGACAATGTTTCTAAATGTCTTAGAACATTTCATGAATTTTTTGGTGATTTTTAAATACCTAAAAGTATTTTTAATAAATTAATTTCCATTAATCAATTAAAAATAATCTTTTAAATATTTAAAAATACTTTTTTAATGATAAAAATAAAAACAAAAATATTTTTGGGTCTTAAAAATTAATAAAACTCATGAGAAAAAGTTTCATAATTTTTAAACATTTTTTACTATTTTAAATTAAATATGCAAGTTAAATGAAAAAGAAATGAAAATAAATTAAAATAAAGGAAAGTAATCAGAATGAAGGGTTGAGATTGAGACTGGGTTTGAATGCATTGACCAGCGCGCATCTGGACGGTTGTGGTTCATTCTGAGTTAATTAACCTAATTGTGAATTAATTAATCTAATTAATTGAATTAGGGCTAATCAAAGTGATCTGGGCCCTTCACCTGCGCGCGAAGTCAACTGGTCAACCTAATCTAACGCCCAAGATTCAAATGGCACTAATGACCTGAGATTAGGGCAAATCACTCTCAGGTGACCGGAGGGAAGCTCCGGTCATCTTCTCCGGTGGTATCCAAACCCTAAAACATGATTCAAGCATCTATTCCACAAATTAAACACACCTAAGTGATCCTCTAACATCCTAGGACACGAATCTATGCTCAAACATCATTTAAACATCATGAATCAAACGAATCGAAAGAAACAAAATCCACGGGCAAAATTTCAGAAGGATCATACAAACTCATTTCTCACTCATTTTTTATTCTGAAACCATCCCCATGACCAGCAAGACATGAGCAATCATATTATAACTTAAAATGCAAGCTTTGGGAGAAAGTGTTCATGTTCATACCTGAGCTGGAAAGCTTCAAAACTGAGCTTCCAGAGCTTCCTTTGCGTGCAAATGGACTCCCTTGACTCCCCTGATGCTAATGGAAGGCTTGAAATGAGCTTAGACAAGCTGCCTTGAGCAATCCATTTCTGGTGTAGCAGAAAATGCAGTTTGTGTATAGGCTGTTTCAGGTCAATGTGAAGGGTGGTTTTGACTCCTTTTGATGTGCTTGATCTGTTGGTGAAAGAAGTTTGGATATTTGATGACTGTGGAAGGTGATTCGAAGAGGAATGCAGGTTGAGGTGAAAAATGGTGATGGGGTGTTCTTGCTCAAATCAGGTCTGACTCTTGGTGGTTTCTACTCAATGAGGCAAGGTGAGATGATTAGAGGAATTTGTTTTAGTGTTTGTGTGTTGTGCAGGCAGATTCGAAGAGTTTTGCAAAATGAGGTGGATTTTGGAATGTGATGCTATGGTCTGTTTTTGCTTGGCTTCTTGATGTGTTTTGCTAGCAGATGGAAAGTATAAACAAATGCAAGTGGCCAGAGGATGTGACATGGCCTGTGGTGATTGGGATGTTTGCTTTTGCCAAAAGTCAACTTTTTGTGTAAGAGAGGTATGGCTTGGTTCTAGGCTAGTACAAAGCATGGGCTGGCGCAGCAAGGGTGAGGGGAAGGGCTAGCAAAGCTCAGCATCCAAGGTTGCAAGTGGTAGGAAGTGTGATGAGTGGTTTTGCAAGTTGTTACCTTTTGAAGCTTCATGAAAAATGCCTTGTTACACAAACCATAAACATGTGATCTTTGGTCCAATTCTGATTTTTAGGTCACATAGAATGTTTGTGTCATGGTTTGATGTCAACTAGAGGTTACAAACAGCCTTGGTCCATGGTTTTGCAAAATTCACATTTGAAGCATGTCTTGAAAATCAATGATTTTTGCCAACTTTGTCACACCATAACTTTTGATCCAAGAAGAATTTGATCATGTTCTTGTACTTTTTGAAAAGGGAAAAATGTATTCTACAACTTTCATGACCAAAGTTTTTCCATTTGAAGCATTTTTGGATCAAGAATCAAGGCTTGAAAAATGACCTAAAATGACACATTCTTGAAAAGTCAACTATGCCCAAAAAGTCAACATTTGCAAAAACTCCAAATTCTTGATTTTTGTGAACTTCAACCTTCTTCCATGATCAAATAAAGATCATATACACTCAAAATGATGAAGAATGCCCATTGGTTGGGTCATTGGGGGCCTCAGATGCCCTGATTTTGCACTGACTTGTCTGAAAAGTCAACTCTTGATCAGATGACTTCCCCATGGAATTTCTTCATGAAAATTGATATGCATACTCCATATAGAGACCAATGGAAACAAGAATGACCAAAAAATTTGGAGTTATGGCCTCTGAAACCAAAACCCTAATTTTAGGTCAACTGTGCAGTTAAACCTGGCTCTGCATCCATTCCAATCCCAGTTCTTGTGATTCTTTTGCATTATTGACTTTGAGAGGATGTAATATGATATAAGAACACACATGGATCCCTTTAAATTGATTGATGACCTTTGGAGTGGCTCAAGAGGCTCTTGGATAACTCAGATCACAAACCCTAGGTGCAGATGACTTAGAATCAATGCAGTGAATCAAAAATGTAATATGAGGTGCTATGATTGAGTTTATGCATATGAAATGATCACAAGCCATGGTGTGAATGGGTGAGGGCAAATTTGGGGTGTTTACACCCACTTGACCTTATGATTAGGCAACATTGAGGGATAGCCTTAGAAATGTGAGATGGCGATTAAAAATCGACTTACGTGTGTGAATGTTTAATATTATTTATCTTTAATTAAAGTGATCTAAATTAATTTTTAAATAGAATACATATTTGCACTCCCTAAATTACTAACCATAGCATAAAAATTAAATAAACTAAATATTACAAAATTTACACCAAGGAGCAATTACATAATAAATAAGCAATTAAAAAATAAATAGCAAAAAATAAATATATAAGCAAAAATATAAATAAATAAATAAGCAATAATAAGGGTTAGTAATAATAATAATAAAACAAATGAAATTAGAAATAATACGATTAGTAATAAAAATAAACAAGGTTAGAGAAATAAAAATATATAAGATTAGGGGAATAATAATAAGCAAAAATAATAAATAATAATATGGTTAGTAACAATAACAATAATTAAAATAAATAGAATTAATAAAAATATTATAATAACATGATGAGAATAATAAACACAAAATTAAATTTTAATATATAAACATTTATTTAGAAATAAGAATAATTAAATAATTATTGTAACATTTTAATTTATATAAAAATTTTAAACATAATATAATTATAAATTTTAATCATTACAAATTTAATTATTTCTAAACATATATTAACAATTATTTATTAAAAGATATTTACACATTATATGAAGAAAATAAGTTTTAAATATCATATTCACAAAAATTAATCATATTTTAATTTTATTAATTATTACATTTACAAAAATTATATTAAATAAGTATATACATAATAATTATATTAAGAATTAGAAAATAAAAATTATTTAGAAAATAAAATTAGGTTTTACAAAATTAAAATTCATTTAAAAAATATTTTTAGGGTTTGTTTAGAGAAATATTTTTAAGGTTTAAAATATAATATACAAAATTTATTTTAACTAATAGATATATTATAATTTATTTACATAAAAGAAATAATTTTTTTATGATTTTTGAATATTTGAACTTATTTGAATATATACTTATAAAGTAATTTAATTACATATATATTTATTAATAAAATATAAATCAATTAACAAAAATAAGAAAAACAAATAAATAAAGAAAATAGCAAAACATACCTGGCTGGGGTTTGAACCCAGGCCACCAGGTTTACCAGCAATCAAGGCATACCACTAGACCAGCCCACACGCAGGCTGCAAGGTAGTGAGTCCCATAGGTTTTGTTCTTTGTCATGAAAAACCCAGAAAATAAGAGAAAACAAAAAGGCCTGGGGTGGTGTTGAACCCAGGACCTCTTGTATACAAGCAGCGCGCATGACCACCTGGCTGGGAGAGCCCATCACTGGGACAAACGTGCGTTTGTGAAATATAACCAGGATTAATTCATAATACTTTTAAACGAAATTCAAATTTCCAGAACACGCGCGAACTAGCTTCATCTTCCTCAGGGTACCTGCAAAAATACATGCCATTTTTCCTGCGAAATTTGTTGCGTATTCTTCATTGTTCAAACCTACGAAAAATGAAACTCATACAAAACAGCAACGATTCATGAAATTAAAGATATCAATGAGTTCCTTATGACTCATACAATCTTCCCACGTTGTTAAAATTCATTTATATGGCCTAAATCATGAAACCCTAAAACCAAGCTTCAAACCCTAACAATGGTCGGTCGTGTTTTAGGTCATAAATCCTCAATCCAATTGTCCAGAATCATTCTAGGCATCAAGACAAACACATATCAGTCATCAAAAACAATTTATAATGCATATATTAATGGGTTCGAAAATTTGAATTTCAAGAGAAAGATGAATTCGGGTTGAGCAATATAGCAAGGCATTGATGCGTATGAGTGATGATAATGCTTCAGTGAGGTCCAAGGAACATGTCTATGTTCTTATTTTACCTTCTAATGCCCTGTAAATGCAAAACCGAATGTGAGCTTTTGAAGGAATTTTTGATCAATGGAACTTACCCTTTGGCTGCTGGAATCCGTCCCCTTGTGATTGAATTAGGTTTAGTACTTATAGATGAGTGAACTTAGGTCATAAAATTGAATTGTTGTGTGGAAATTTTGATTCAAAAAGATTGAAATTGATCATGTCTTAAAAGTTCAATATTCTTGCATAAAGGCTTACTATTTTAAGACAAATCTCATGATTTCTTTCCCCTTCAACTTAAATCAATAATTAAGACTTTCTAGAAGCTTAATCTTCATTAAATATCATATTTTCATATTTTATATTTATTTAAAATGATTTTTTATGAATTAAATCAAAATAAATCAAAATAAAATAATAAAAATTCTGATTTTTAATCATTTGGGTCGTGCATGATGATAGTGTATGGATTGGATCATAATTTGGAAGGCCCATTTGGCAAGAATTGGTTTTAAACCTCCATTTTCATCATAAACCATCACAAAATTTCCCAACTTTGCAAGGGCACATCTCCCTCAATTTTAATGCTATGAGGGTGTTCTTGGACATTTTGGAAATCTTGAAGAGTCCTCTAAAAAACCCCATTGGTTTCATGTCCATATCATTTACCAATCTCAAGTTATGCCCTTTTGAAGTTGTTGACTTTTTGTTGACTTTTGAAATGACCTATAATGTCTTAGCTCATACCTTCCAAATGAAGCATTTTTGGGCTTGGCTTGTGAGACACAAAGTTGTAGAGAATTCAATTTCCTTCAAAATGAGCTTTGAGTGGAGACTTGGTGATGAAGTATGTGAAAGTTATGGCTGGTCATAGTTCAGTTGACTTTTACTAAGGAAACCCTAATTTAGAAACTCCTGATTCTTGATGATCTGGAATCTCCTTGATGAATCATGATCAACCCTTGATCAAATGATGAATTTTACTTCATATACTTGATATTGGCAAAAAATCATGAAGTTTGACTTTGGTTTGACCAGAGTTGACCTCAGTTTGACTTTTTGACTACATTGATTGATTTTGACTTATCTGATCATCTGACTGAGCAAACTTTTGAGAAAAGTCTTGAAACTTGTCATGGGGGTTCTTAAACATATATAAGATGTTATGAAGCCCACTTGAAGTCTTGGAAGTTCATTTAGCCTGATTAAAGTCAAAACCCTAGTTTTGGATGCACTGCTTAGGAGGTGCATTGTCTGAGGGAATTGTCAACTCTTCTGACCAATTGTGAACCTTGTGAACCATCATAAAATGTCTTGTGAACCTCATGGGAGGTATTGTGAAGCTTGTGAACCTTGTGAACCTCATAAAGTGACTTGTAGACTTCATGAACCTCATGAAAGGTTATGTAAACATTGTGAATCTTGTGAACCTTGTGAACCTTCAAGAAGTAACTTGTAGACTTCATGAACCTCATGAAAGGTTATATAAACGTTGAGAAACTTGTGAACCTTGTGAACCTTCATAAAGTGACTTGTAGACTTCATGAACCTCATGAAAGGTATTGAAAGCATTGTGAATCTTGTGAACTTTGTGAACCTTGTGAACCTTCAAGAAGTAACTTGTAGACTTCATGAACCTCATGAAAGGTTATATAAATGTTGAGAAACTTGTGAACCTTGTGAACCTTCTTAGCACACAAAGTCTTGTATTGTGAGGGCAAATTTTGGGGTGCAACAGCTGCCCCTGTTCAATTTTCTGAAACCTGAGGGGTTAGATTGGTACATTTGCCAGTCGTGACCTGGAAGGTTGAAGGGGATTGAACACAAAAGCCCAAAAATTTGCACTCACCAGTGCATAGAGTGATATTGATGGTTGGTTGTATATGCTTGAGTGGGCTTAAAGATGCCACTTGAAAGAACGGGAGATGGTGATAACTTTGTGTTGATACTGGATTTCAGTACTAGGTCTTCGTATAGGCCGTCTCTGAATCATTTATGCAACATGATTTGAGTTGTTGGATGGACCAGTAGAAATAAATCTTGTGATGATTATCTCTTCTGGAAATATCTTGGATTAGGGAATGGATCTTTGTACAGACCGTTTGTCTACTTTCCAAGGGCCAAAAGAACGTCAGGATTTGTTCTTAAGGATCAAAAGAACGTCAGGATTTGTTCTTCTGAAAAAGTATCTTGAACAATGGGCCAAAAGAGCGTCAGGATTTGCTCTTAAGGGTCAAAAGAACGTCAGGATTTGTTCTTCTGAAAAATGTCTTGAACAAGGGGTTGAAAGAGCGTCAGGATTTGCTCTTAAGGGTCAAAAGAACGTCAGGATTTGTTCTTCTGAAAGAAGTCTTGAACAAAGGGCCAAAAGAGCGTCAGGATTTGCTCTTAAGGATCAAAAGAACGTCAGGATTTGTTCTTCTGAAAGAGTCTTGAACAAAGGGCCAAAAGAGCGTCAGGATTTGCTCTTAAGGGTCAAAAGAACGTCAGGATTTGTTCTTCTGAAAGATGTCTTGAACCAGGGAATGGATCTTTTTACAGACCGTTTGCCTGCTATTCGAGGACATCTTGAGTAGTGTATGGATCATTTCTGACCTGTTGTAAATTGTTGATGCTGTTTTATCTGCATGTAACTATCCTGCAAGGAGAGTGTTAGTTTATGTTATATGTATGCATGCATAGTATGATGCACCTAAGTAAATGTATTATGTATTTATGGATATGTATGTTATGGTATGATATAAATGATGTATGTATGATATGATACTGCCGGAAGTGTCTGGATGTCTTTGTATAACAACTGCTGGCCAGGGAAAATAAATCCCGATTCATTGTTGAAGGGTATATTATACATAACCTTCCGTCTGCTGGGGATAGCAAGGTATACATAACCTCCCGGATGCTGGGGATAATAAGGCATATATAACCTCCCGGATGCTGGGGATAATAAGGCATATATCACCTCCCGGATGTTGGGGATAATAAGGTGTATATCACCTCCGTCTTCGTTTTGATGGTAGGGCAGATATAACTTCCCGTCTTCGTTCGTCGTACCCTTATTGGAAAGTAAATTCCCGAATATCCGTATGAGGATAAAAGAGATGGATATAAATTCCAGGAGAGATGAGACTTTATGAAGATGGATTCGTCCTACTGAGGGTTTGTAACTGTCTTGTAAAGATGAACAGGCGAAGCTTCGTTGAAATCCTTCCCTCGTTCGTCCTTAGTAAATACTATTACTGCATTTTCATGCATTTCTGGTAAACATCAATCATATTAAGCAATACATGCATTTCTTGTAAACACCAATCATATTCAAATGCATACATACATTCAAACACAACCAATGGACGTTTCGCTTATGTAAATAGGGTAAAAGTAAATCTGGATTCAAAAAATGGAATTTATTTATATCAAAAAAAGTGACCCATACACAGGTAAGTTTGTACAAGGAGACATAAACCCTAGTAAGAGGATTTTGTCATGAAGTTTTTACAAAACAAAGAGAATCAGCTATGTGAGAAATGATCCTATTGAGTTTCAATTCTACTATTGCCATTATCTTCAAGTATCTCATCTTCTACTGTTGGGACGGAAATGATTGGATTGAGTTTTATCTGTTCGAGCTTGAGTAAGTAGTACAACTGGTTGCAGTTTCATGGGTGATCCAAACGAGACATAGTCATACGCTTTAATCCCTAACTTTTGCCTGGATTGCCCTTTCAGGTTTTCAATCCACCGGGATACCCTTTTTTGCCCAAGCCGCCTTTTCAGGTTTTCGACTTGCCGGGTGTACATCTTTTTATATATATCCCTAATTTTTGCCCAAACCCTTTTGGTTTGCCGGGATGCCCTTATTTTTGCCTAGGCCTGTCAACCTAGCGGGTCTCTTTTCATGCGTAGTATTTTTTAACTATGTCTGCATTTACAGGCTGTGGAAAGTCTTCACCATCCATTGTAGTCAGTATCATGGCACCTTCTGAGAACATTGTCTTGACTACAAATGGTCCTTCATATGTTGGAGTCCACTTGCCCCTGGGATCACCCTGTGGTAATATGATACGCTTGATTACCAAGTCACCAGCCTGATATACCTTTGGCTTAACCTTCTTGTTAAAAGCTTTGATCATTCGTTTCTGGTACATCTGGCCATGACAAACTGCTGCTAGCCTCTTCTCATCAATCAAATTTAACTGGTCCATTCGAGTCTGAATCCACTCATCTTCATCCAAGCCTGCATCCTTCATAATTCTTAAGGAGGGAATCTGAACTTCAATGGGCAGAACTGCTTCCATACCATAGACTAAGGAGAATGGGGTTGCCCCTGTTGAAGTACGTATTGTAGTACGATAACCATGAAGAGCAAATGGTAACATCTCATGCCAATCCTTGTAAGTAACAGTCATCTTCTGTACAATCTTCTTAATGTTCTTATTAGCAGCTTCAACTGCCCCATTCATCTTTGGACGATACGGAGAAGAGTTGTGATGCTTAATCTTGAACTGCATGCAGAGATCAGTAATCATAGTGTTGTTCAGATTAGAGCCATTGTCAGTGATAATCCTTTCGGGGATACCATACCTACATATGAGATTGTTCTTAATGAACCGAGCCACAACATTCTTCGTAACAGATGCAAATGAAGCTGCCTCCACCCACTTCGTGAAGTAATCAATAGCAACCAGGATGAAACGATGCCCATTAGAAGCAGTAGGTTTGATCTCACCAATCATATCAATGCCCCACATGGCGAAGGGCCAAGGAGCAGTCAACACATTCAATGGTGATGGAGGTACATGGACTTTATCTGCATAAATTTGACACTTGTGACAAGTTCTGGAGTGTTGATAGCAATCAGCTTCCATGGTAGACCAATAGTAACCTGCTCTCAATATCTTCTTTGCTATAGTATGACCACTAGAATGAGTGCCAAAGATCCCATCATGCATGTCTTCCATAATCTCAATTGCTTCCTTCTTATCCACACAACGAAGCAACGTTGAATCATGATTGCGCTTGTACAAAATGCCATTACTCAAAAAGAACTTAGCAGAGAACCTTCTCAGAAACTTCCTATCTTTGATAGATGCCCCTTCAGGGAACTCCTGAGCTTCAAGATATCTTTTTACTTCATAGAACCAAGGCTTCTCCTCTGCCCCTTCTGTGTCAATCTCATTGCAATATGCAGGCTTTTCAAATCTATCAATAGTAATCTTGGGAGCTTCATCATCCCAACTGATCTCAAACATTGATGCCATGGTAGCTAATGCATCTGCCAACTGGTTCTCTCTTCGTGGAATGTGTCCAAAGGTAATCTCTTTGAAATGTGGGATTAAAGACAACACATGTTCTCTGTAAGGAATGAGATTATCATGCTTGGTATCCCAATCTCCTTTGATCTGACTTACTACCAGGGCTGAATCTCCATATACATCAAGGAACTGAATCTTCATATCAATAGCAGCTTTAATACCCAGGATACATGCCTCATACTCAGCCATGTTATTGGTACAATAGAAACAAAGTTTGGCAGTAATCGGGGTATGACAACCTTCAGGGGAACTAATCACAACACCAACACCATTACCAAGTGCATTAGAGGCACCATCAAAAACCATAGTCCATCGGGATCCTTGTTCAGGTCCGTCATATTGTCCAGGTTCTTTGGTAATAATCATAATGTCTTCATCAGGAAACTCAAAACTCATTGACTGATAATCATCCACTGCTTGATGAGCCAAATGATCAGCAACAACACTTCCTTTGATGGCCTTCTGAGTAGTATACTGTATGTCATATTCTGTCAAGATCATTTGCCATCTTGCAATTCTTCCGGAGAGAGCAGGTTTCTCAAATATGTACTTGATTGGATCCATCTTCGAAATCAATAAGGTAGTATGAGTCAACATATACTGTCTTAGTCGGCGAGCAGCCCATGCCAAAGCGCAGCAAGTTTTCTCGAGCAGTGAGTATCTTGTTTCACAGTCGGTAAACTTTTTGCTAAGGTAGTATATTGCCTGCTCTTTTCGACCAGACTCGTCATGTTGCCCCAATACACACCCCATTAAATTGTCTAACACTGTTAAGTACATAATCAAGGGTCTTCCATCAACTGGTAGCATCAAAATTGGTGGTTCTAGCAGGTATCTCTTGATTTCATCAAAGGCAGTCTGGCACTCATCATTCCATTCCATCACTTGATCTTTCTTCAACAACTTGAAGATTGGCTCACAGATGGTAGTTAATTGGGAGATAAATCTTGCAATGTAGTTCAATCGTCCCAAGAAACCTCTAACCTCCTTCTCAGTACGGGGAGCTGGCATCTCTCGTATAGCTTTCACTTTTGCAGGATCCACTTCAATACCTTTTCCACTAACAATGAAACCCAGGAGTTTTCCAGATCTAACTCCAAAAGTACACTTGTTTGGATTCAATCTCAACTTATATTTCTTCAACCTCTCAAAAAATTTATGCAAATGATCAAGATGTTGTTCTTCATTCTGAGACCTGTCTATCATATCATCTACATATACCTCTATCTCATGATGAATCATATCATGAAACAAAGCCACCATAGCGCGCTGATATGTTGCCCCTGCATTCTTCAAACCAAATGGCATTACCTTATAGCAAAAGGTGCCCCACTGCGTCACAAATGTTGTCTTCTCCATATCTTCAGGTGCCATCTTGATCTGATTGTAACCAGAGAAACCATCCATAAAAGAGAATACCTTATGCTGAGCAGTGTTGTCTACCAGAATATCAATATGAGGGAGTGGAAAGTCATCTTTAGGGCTAGCCTTGTTCAAATCTCTGTAGTCTACACACATACGTACCTTACCATCTTTCTTCGGAACTGGTACCACATTTGCAACCCACTGAGGATAAGAAGTCACTGCTAAGAACCATGCATTGAACTGTTTCATTACCTCTTCCTTGATCTTTTCTGACATTTCAGGACGCATACGACGAACCTTCTGCTTCTTTGGACGACAATCTTCTTTCACTGGCAAACGGTGAACCACAATGTCTGTATCTAACCCTGGCATGTCTTCATAAGACCAAGCAAAGATCTCCACATAGTCACGTAACATCTGAATCAACCTGTTCTTGACACTGTCTTCTAAATCAGCCCCTATTTTGACCTCTTTTCTGTTTTCTTCATGTGGCTGTATAGCTTTCTCTTCTTGTTGTAACAACCTAGCAAGCTCTACAGGTATTTCACAATCGTCCTCATTTCCGTCTTCAGTTTGATAGATCGGATTCTCGAAATTATAATTGGCAATAGTAGAACTGTTATCAACAGGATCCAGAGTGGATGAGGATCTGCATTTTAGTGATGTGGGTGTGTGTAAGAACACATAGCTAATAAAACAAAAATAAAAGAAAAGAAAGACAAGGAACACAATATTTACGAAAACGAAACGTCCACTGATTTTATTGAATGAAGTATGCAAATGAAATGACAGCCCGTAACAAGCACACCATTGTGCCCCGGGTAAGGCACATGGCTTGAAAGTTTTATTGTTCAAGAAATTACAAATTTAAAAAACACAACACAGTAATAGTATTTACTCCTGACTAAAGGAGATAGGAATAACATCTTCAGCTTTCCAATTATTGAGTCCAGCACCCACAGTAGGAAAAATCCATGCATCCAAGTTGTAGTCTTCATCTTGATCTCCCACAACATTAATCTGGTTCTTCACAACCCCTTGATTAGTGATACGAGCAGCACGAGCACGACGAACAGCCTTCTGGGACTCTACAGTGAAACCCAAACCAAACTTGTCAGACTTGTATGGAATATCAGGAAGCTGACCCCAAATAGTACAACCACCTTCATCCACCACAGCTCTAGCATCATTGAGGGAAGCCATTGCCATTGTTGGAGGCTTTCTGGTGACCACAGGAACTTTCTTTGCAACAGGAGGAGCTACATAATCATTAACAACCCAAGGAACCACTTCAAATGTCTGACACGGAGTTTCAATGTATTCACCTTCCATTTCCAGATATTTGAAAGTGTTTACATGGCTGACGAAGTATTCTTCTTCTCCATAGACAGTAACAACCTTTCCATCCACCGGATATCTCAACTTTTGGTGCAATGTAGAGGTTACAGCACCTGCCCCATGGATCCAGGGACGACTAAGCAGGCAAGAGTACGAGGGACGAATATCCATCACAAAAAATGTAGCAGTAAACACCTGGGAGCCAACTTTGATAGGAAGATCAATTTCTCCATGCACTACTCTTCTAGAACCATCAAAAGCCTTTACCACAATATTACTGGGTTTCAGCACAGCATCTTCAGGACTCAGCTTGTTCAGGACTTCCTTAGGCAACACATTCAAAGAGGAACCATTGTCTATCAGCACATGTGACAGGGTAGTGCCCCTGCATTCAATTGAGATATGCAAGGCCCTGTTATGATCCCTCTTGGCAGGGGTCAAATCAGCATCAGAAAATCCTAACCCATTGTCATAGGTCAGGTGAGCAACACAGTTCTCAAACTGATCCACAGAAATTGCACTGGGTACATGAGCAGTCTTCAGAAACTTGATCAAAGCTTTTGCATGAGCTTCAGAACATAACAACAAAGACAGTATAGAAATTTTTGAGGGAGTATGCCCCAACTGATCAACAATGTCATAATCACTCTTGCGAATGATTTTCAATACTTCCTCCATCTGCTTAGAGAGATTATCAGCAGCTGGCACATTATTAGATACAGGTTCAATAACAGGGCCTTTGCCCCGAGCATCAGTGGTGGAAGTAGCAGCAGGAGTAACTGCATTCTTGGAAGTAACTGGAGGACAGAAGACTCTTCCACTACGTGTGATCTTACTAGATCCAGCAATATTGTCAACATCAATAGGCACATCAGCTACAGGCTCTTGCTTAACACCATGGATGTAAACATCAGATCCATAATGCCAAGGCACAGCTTTGTCAGACGTATACGGGATAGGACCAGGAGTAGTAATGACCATAGGAGCAACTCTGGCTTCAGCAACAACTTTCACGGGACCTTCAGCAGTGATTTTGATTGGACCCTGATGAGTGATTTTAATAGGACCCTTTGAAGTGATTCTTACTGGTACTCTGTCAACCATGTCAACCTCTTCAGTCTTCTTACCCTGCGTAATATGATCTACCATACTCTCCACAGAGGACGGTCTTCTTTCAAACACTATAGTATACTTATCCATGAGACGCTGAATTCCATCTTTCAATCTGAAGCACTTCTCTGGATTATACTCACAATAAACACAATCTTCACGACAACCCGGAAAGAACCCAGCTTGTACCAACTTCTTTCTGATGACAGACAATGGTGTGGTCAATTCATCAACTGAATGGATATGCAGATCTTCCTTAATGGCATTGACAGTCTTCTCGTGGTTTGGCATTGGAGCAGTAATCACATTGGGAGTACCCGGAGGATCAAACTCAATTTCTCCAGCATCATTCATATCTTGAATTTTATTCTTCAAGATCCAGCAGTTATTAGTATCATGTCCCTGACAGTTTGAATGATATGCACATCGTGCATTGGGATTGTACCTGGGAGAGGTAACATTAGGATTCTGAGGAGCCTCTTTCAAAGTAATAAGTTCAGCCTTCAACAAGTGTTGCAATGCCTGAGCCATTGACATGTTGATCTTCGTGAACTGCCTTCTAGCCCTCTGTTGGTTACCCTGTGGCTGCTCTGTTGTTGCAGGAGTTGGATTTGAAATATGCACTGCACTAACAGACTGATGCCTTCTGTTACGATCAGGTTGACCATAAACAGCATTGGATTCTTTCTTCCCAGTGGGAGGCTTCTTTGCAGCACCTGATGAGGAAGTACCCACTTGGATCTTACCATTCTTTATACCATTCTCTACTCGCTCTCCTGTCATTATCAACTCAGTGAAGCCAGATGATGAGCTTCCAATGAGATGACTGTAGAACGGACCATTCAGCGTGCACATGAACATATCAACCAACTCCCTGTCAGTCAAAGGGGGTTGAACTCTTCCCGCTAAATCTCTCCACTTCTGGGCATACTCTTTAAAACTTTCTTTGGCACCCATAGACATGCTCTGAAGCTGCATGCGAGTGGGGGCTAAGTCAGCATTGTATTGATACTGTTTATAGAAAGCTTCAGCAAGATCATTCCAGTCTCTAATGTTGACACTCTCCAACTGATAATACCATTCCAGCTGAGCTCCAGATAAGCTCTCTTGAAAGAAATGGATCCACAACTTCTTATCAGCAGTGTGGGGTTGAATTCTTCTGACATAAGACCTTAGATGCAGCTTGGGACAAGAGACCCCATCATAGACAACAAATGTAGGAACCTTGAAACCAATGGGTATGACTACCCCAGATATCAAACTCAAATCCTCAAAATCCAGCCCAGATGATTTCTGCAATTCCATGGCATCCATCCTATCCACCAGCATTTTGAATTTGTCTTCATTAGGCTCGAGGTAGTAATTAGCCTCAGAGTCAGAGTCCCCCATAGTGTTGTGGAGACTGCCTCCCTCCTTTTCAGATTCCTCAGATTCATAGTCCTCAGCTGGTTCTTTGGTCTTGGCAAGACCTTTGAACCTTCTTCCCATGTTGATCAACCCAACAGACCTTCTAGTCTTCTTAGTCTTCTTGGCCAGCAGTGCCTTCAATTCATCTTGCCCCTTGGACAGGTTCAAGATCAGCTCTTGGAACTGCGCATTTTGTGCCTGGAGATCCTTAACTGATTGTTCAAGAGCCATTGCTGAAATAAACAGCGAGAAAATGAGAAACCTGTGCACAATTATAAACCTGTGATGTAATGAAATGATATGGGAATGCATATGCAATGTTTTCAAGGACCGCAGGATTTAAATTTGCTTAGACAAACACGAAAGTAAACTTTTATTAGTAATAACTTTGTTTTGCCTTTTAGGCTTACAAATAATGAAATAAAATAAGTACAAAAGATGGGGTTTTAAGTCTCCCATGGACGTTTCCTCTTTGTATTGAGGTATGAGTTGAGGTTCCGTTCCTCGTGAAGTTGCTTTGTTAGTTCCAGGATCCTTTCTTGGCTTGCTTTGTAATGAGCCTCGAAAGTATCCCTCTGCTCCTTCAGTTGGATCCATGATCTCTGCAAGTCTTCCATATCAGTAGGCATGTCTGGGTGAAGGATGGTATAAGCTGTGTCTCCTTCAGCAACAGGTTCCATGGTAACTGGTAGGACGGCAGGATATGGCATCATGAGTGTCTGAGCACGAGATCGTACCCATCTGAGATAAGCCTCCATAGAAATAGTGTACTTAGGCTCCAGTGTCTTGCTGTCAACCCTGTTTACTTTTCCCCAGGCTCTTATGAATCTCTGACGGTAACCCTGAAGATCGTTGTCGTAGTCAAACACAATGCCCTGAATCAACATGTCATGTGGACCATCACTCCGATCATAACCAAACTGTCGTAAAGCTAGAGAGGGGTTGTAGGTGATGCCTCCTCTTATGCCTAGAAGTGGCACATTAGGGAACTCCCCACAACGGTCAATGATGGTGACATTCTCCATAGATCTGGAGCACCAATGAATGTCTGAGTGAGAAAGTGACATGATTCTCTTGGACCATCTGAACCCTTGCTCATTCCTCATTACTGAGCGAGGAAGGTGAGAAATAAACCACCTAGAAAGCAAAGGTATGCAGCACATCAAAGTTCCTCTTGCCCTTGTAGTACGGGTATGAAGAGAATGTAGGATGTCTCCAAGCAATGTAGGTACTGGATTGTGACTCAGGAAAATGTTGATGGCATGAACGTCTATGAACTGATCTGGATTGGGGAACAATACTAGGCCATATATCAGCAAGGCTAAGATCTCCTCAAAAGCATCATAGCTCATGGCCTTCAAGAACACCTGAGCTTTCTCTATCAACACCTTGGCAAGAATACCCTTGACTCCGCTTCTTGTTTCTAGAACAATATCAGACTTCTTCAGATGTAGAGCTGCAGCAATGACCTCTGGTTTAAGCTCCTTCTCTAAGCCTGTGAAGGGTCTTTGATCCAGAACAGGTATACCCAGAAGTTTAGAGAACTCCTCCATGGTTGGAACCAGCTGATAGTCAGGGAATGTAAAGCAATGGTGCTTAGGGTCAAAGAACTGAAACAACACACTCATCATGTCTTCATTGAACCCTGAAGTGACTAGATCCAATAGGTGACCATGTCTCTTGATGAACTGGAAGTGATCAGACACCTGAGAAACCAACTCTTTAAGCTTGGGAGGTATCCCCACAAAGTTGATCCTGATGGTGTTTCTACGAGTAGAAGCCATGACCTACAACAAAGAACAAAGATAAATCCCTTGGTCCTTGAAATGGTTAGTGAAAATGCTATGCTTATGATGCATGATGATGCTATGATGTTATGCTCAATCAAAGACATGTGGCACACACAAACAAGTCACACAATAGCCTTAGGTTTAAAGGCTTGCATGAGGTTCAAAGGTAAGTACCCTCCCCTGAAGTTAGATGGTTCATCCTGTCCTACAAAAGTAACCAGGTTCTAAAGGATATCAATATCATTGATCCTTCACAAGGGTGGTTGATCAGAAGGCAACTTACTTGCCAACCAAAACCCTCCAAGTTTAAGATCTCAATGAGCGTAGTATCGAGTGTCAACCAACTTCAGTCTGCACCAAAGCCGGTTACCTCACTACTTTCTAAAGGCCAAGATGAGTTAACTAGGGTTCTAAAAGTTAGTTAGTGCATTGACAACATATGGCAGCCTCATATTATCCTCAACTTGACTTAAGGAACATAAGCACCAACCAAGAAGTCGCACTAACTATGGCCACCAGATCAACCGTATCGATATACGTCGTACAGTTTCCTTGGTCTATTGCCATTTACCTAAGGTACACTAGATCCGGGTTAGGACCTTTCACACATAAGAGCACCCAACAAGATAATATAAAGCAAACAAGGCAAACAATTTAAAGTGATCTTAATTCCTAAGGGTACCCCTCTTAAATTTAAATCCCCAGCAGAGTCGCCAGTTCTGTAACACGGTGGGAGAACTGACTTTAGTTATGTTGCGGATAGCAAGAGTCGCCACCGACTTTTATTTTATCCAAAAGGAAAGGGTATAAAAGAACAGGAAAGACCTTAAGAGATATTTTTGGGTCCGGGGGGTAGGTTATGTAAAGGGAAGGTGTTAGCACCCTTTACATCCATGGTTATCCATGGGCTCTTAGTTACTTAGCTCACTTTTGAATTGTTTTTGAAAATGTGAAGTGTGTGAATAGAAAATTTTCATATGAGTTAATAATGATCCATGTACGGATGCGTAAAAACTTGTGTTTGAAAATTTGTTTGAAATTTGTTAAGTGTTTGAAAATTTGAAATGAAGTGAGCAAGCAACTAGGAGGTACCTACCCTAAAGTTTAAGTCTTTTCTGTTCTTTATCCTTTAAGTGGTAAGACTATCCCTATTATTAAGGAATAGGTAGTCATTACCTTGGATGTAAGGGACATGTGAGGGACATCTGTTTATGAAGGCAACTGTGGGGTGTATTAAGCATTTAGGAGGGACTATCATCATTATTCAAAAAGGGACTTAATCTTTAAAGGCAACCATTAGGGACTTGATGATTTTTCGTTTAAGGGACTTGCTTTATACACCCCACTTGACCTTATGATTAGGCAACATTGAGGGATAGCCTTAGAAATGTGAGATGGCGATTAAAAATCGACTTACGTGTGTGAATGTTTAATATTATTTATCTTTAATTAAAGTGATCTAAATTAATTTTTAAATAGAATACATATTTGCACTCCCTAAATTACTAACCATAGCATAAAAATTAAATAAACTAAATATTACAAAATTTACACCAAGGAGCAATTACATAATAAATAAGCAATTAAAAAATAAATAGCAAAAAATAAATATATAAGCAAAAATATAAATAAATAAATAAGCAATAATAAGGGTTAGTAATAATAATAATAAAACAAATGAAATTAGAAATAATACGATTAGTAATAAAAATAAACAAGGTTAGAGAAATAAAAATATATAAGATTAGGGGAATAATAATAAGCAAAAATAATAAATAATAATATGGTTAGTAACAATAACAATAATTAAAATAAATAGAATTAATAAAAATATTATAATAACATGATGAGAATAATAAACACAAAATTAAATTTTAATATATAAACATTTATTTAGAAATAAGAATAATTAAATAATTATTGTAACATTTTAATTTATATAAAAATTTTAAACATAATATAATTATAAATTTTAATCATTACAAATTTAATTATTTCTAAACATATATTAACAATTATTTATTAAAAGATATTTACACATTATATGAAGAAAATAAGTTTTAAATATCATATTCACAAAAATTAATCATATTTTAATTTTATTAATTATTACATTTACAAAAATTATATTAAATAAGTATATACATAATAATTATATTAAGAATTAGAAAATAAAAATTATTTAGAAAATAAAATTAGGTTTTACAAAATTAAAATTCATTTAAAAAATATTTTTAGGGTTTGTTTAGAGAAATATTTTTAAGGTTTAAAATATAATATACAAAATTTATTTTAACTAATAGATATATTATAATTTATTTACATAAAAGAAATAATTTTTTTATGATTTTTGAATATTTGAACTTATTTGAATATATACTTATAAAGTAATTTAATTACATATATATTTATTAATAAAATATAAATCAATTAACAAAAATAAGAAAAACAAATAAATAAAGAAAATAGCAAAACATACCTGGCTGGGGTTTGAACCCAGGCCACCAGGTTTACCAGCAATCAAGGCATACCACTAGACCAGCCCACACGCAGGCTGCAAGGTAGTGAGTCCCATAGGTTTTGTTCTTTGTCATGAAAAACCCAGAAAATAAGAGAAAACAAAAAGGCCTGGGGTGGTGTTGAACCCAGGACCTCTTGTATACAAGCAGCGCGCATGACCACCTGGCTGGGAGAGCCCATCACTGGGACAAACGTGCGTTTGTGAAATATAACCAGGATTAATTCATAATACTTTTAAACGAAATTCAAATTTCCAGAACACGCGCGAACTAGCTTCATCTTCCTCAGGGTACCTGCAAAAATACATGCCATTTTTCCTGCGAAATTTGTTGCGTATTCTTCATTGTTCAAACCTACGAAAAATGAAACTCATACAAAACAGCAACGATTCATGAAATTAAAGATATCAATGAGTTCCTTATGACTCATACAATCTTCCCACGTTGTTAAAATTCATTTATATGGCCTAAATCATGAAACCCTAAAACCAAGCTTCAAACCCTAACAATGGTCGGTCGTGTTTTAGGTCATAAATCCTCAATCCAATTGTCCAGAATCATTCTAGGCATCAAGACAAACACATATCAGTCATCAAAAACAATTTATAATGCATATATTAATGGGTTCGAAAATTTGAATTTCAAGAGAAAGATGAATTCGGGTTGAGCAATATAGCAAGGCATTGATGCGTATGAGTGATGATAATGCTTCAGTGAGGTCCAAGGAACATGTCTATGTTCTTATTTTACCTTCTAATGCCCTGTAAATGCAAAACCGAATGTGAGCTTTTGAAGGAATTTTTTATCAATGGAACTTACCCTTTGGCTGCTGGAATCCGTCCCCTTGTGATTGAATTAGGTTTAGTACTTATAGATGAGTGAACTTAGGTCATAAAATTGAATTGTTGTGTGGAAATTTTGATTCAAAAAGATTGAAATTGATCATGTCTTAAAAGTTCAATATTCTTGCATAAAGGCTTACTATTTTAAGACAAATCTCATGATTTCTTTCCCCTTCAACTTAAATCAATAATTAAGACTTTCTAGAAGCTTAATCTTCATTAAATATCATATTTTCATATTTTATATTTATTTAAAATGATTTTTTATGAATTAAATCAAAATAAATCAAAATAAAATAATAAAAATTCTGATTTTTAATCATTTGGGTCGTGCATGATGATAGTGTATGGATTGGATCAAAATTTGGCAAGCCCATTTGGCAAGAATTGGTTTTAAACCTCCATTTTCATCATAAACCATCACAAAATTTCCCAACTTTGCAAGGGCACATCTCCCTCAATTTTAATGCTATGAGGGTGTTCTCGGACATTTTGGAAAGCTTGAAGAGTCCTATAAACAACCCCATTGGTTTCATGTCCATATCATTTACCAATCTCAAGTTATGCCCTTTTGAAGTTGTTGACTTTTTGTTGACTTTTGAAATGACCTATAATGTCTTAGCTCATACCTTCCAAATGAAGCATTTTTGGGCTTGGCTTGTGAGACACAAAGTTTTAGAGAATTCAATTTCCTTCAAAATGAGCTTTGAGTGGAGACTTGGTGAAGAAGTATGTGAAAGTTATGGCTGGTCAAAGTTCAGTTGACTTTTACTGAGGAAACCCTAATTTAGAAACTCCTGATTCTTGATGATCTGGAATCTCCTTGATGAATCATGATCAACCCTTGATCAAATGATGAATTTTACTTCATATACTTGATATTGGCAAAAAATCATGAAGTTTGACTTTGGTTTGACCAGAGTTGACCTCAGTTTGACTTTTTGACTACATTGACTGATTTTGACTTATCTGATCATCTGACTGAGCAAACTTCTGAGAAAAGTCTTGAAACTTGTCATGGGGGTTCTTAAACATATATAAGATGTTATGAAGCCCACTTGAAGTCTTGGAAGTTCATTTAGCCTGATTAAAGTCAAAACCCTAGTTTTGGATGCACTGCTTAGGAGGTGCATTGTCTGAGGGAATTGTCAACTCTTCTGACCAATTGTGAACCTTGTGAACCTTGTGAACCATCATAAAATGTCTTGTGAACCTCATGGGAGGTATTGTGAAGCTTGTGAACCTTGTGAACCTCATAAAGTGACTTGTAGACTTCATGAACCTCATGAAAGGTTATGTAAACATTGTGAATCTTGTGAACCTTGTGAACCTTCAAGAAGTAACTTGTAGACTTCATGAACCTCATGAAAGGTTATATAAACGTTGAGAAACTTGTGAACCTTGTGAACCTTCATAAAGTGACTTGTAGACTTCATGAACCTCATGAAAGGTATTGAAAGCATTGTGAATCTTGTGAACTTTGTGAACCTTGTGAACCTTCAAGAAGTAACTTGTAGACTTTATGAACCTCATGAAAGGTTATATAAATGTTGAGAAACTTGTGAACCTTGTGAACCTTCTTAGCACACAAAGTCTTGTATTGTGAGGGAAAATTTTGGGGTGCAACAGGTTGCAAATGTGGTACCGGTACCTTAGAAAGATGGTAAGGTATGTATGTGTGTAGACTACAGGGATTTGAACAAGGCCAGCCCCAAAGATGACTTTCCACTTCCTCATATTGATGTTTTGGTAGACAACACTGCTCAGCATAAGGTATTCTCGTTTATGGATGGTTTCTCTGGTTACAATCAAATCAAGATGGCACCTGAAGATATGGAGAAGACAACATTTGTTACACAGTGGGGCACTTTTTGCTATAAAGTGATGCCATTTGGTTTGAAGAAAGCAGGGGGAACATATCAGCGTGCTATGGTGGCTTTGTTTCATGATATGATTCATCATGAGATAGAGGTATATGTGGATGATATGATAGCCAGGTCCCAGAATGAAGAACAACATCTTGATCATCTGCATAAGTTGTTTGAGAGGTTGAAGAAATACAAGTTGAGATTGAACCCAAACAAGTGTACTTTTGGAGTTAGATCTGGTAAACTCCTGGGCTTCATAGTCAGTGGAAAAGGTATTGAAGTGGATCCTGCAAAAGTGAAAGCTATACGAGAGATGCCAGCTCCCCGTACTGAGAAGGAAGTTAGAGGTTTCTTGGGACGATTGAATTACATTGCAAGATTTATTTCCCAGTTAACAGCTACCTGTGAGCCAATCTTCAAATTGTTGAAGAAAGATCAGGTAATGGAATGGAATGATGAGTGCCAGACAGCATTTGATGAAATCAAGAAATATCTGCTAGAACCTCCAATTTTGATGCCACCAGTTGATGGAAGACCCTTGATTATGTACTTGACAGTGTTAGATAACTCAATGGGGTATGTATTGGGGCAACATGACGAGTCTGGTCGAAAAGAGCAGGCAATATACTACCTTAGCAAAAAGTTTACCGACTGTGAAACAAGATACTCACTGCTCGAGAAAACTTGTTGCGCTTTGGCATGGGCTGCTCGCCGACTAAGACAGTATATGTTGACTCATACTACCTTATTGACTTCGAAGATGGATCCAATCAAGTACATATTTGAGAAACCTGCTCTCTCCGGAAGAATTGCAAGATGGCAAATGATCTTAACAGAATATGATATACAATACACTACTCAGAAGGCCATTAAAGGAAGTGTTGTAGCTGATCATTTGGCTCATCAAGCAGTGGATGATTATCAGTCAATGAGTTTTGAGTTCCCTGATGAAGACATTATGATTATTACCAAAGAACCTGGACAATATGACGGACCTGAACAAGGATCCCGATGGACTATGGTTTTTGATGGAGCTTCTAATGCACTTGGTAATGGTGTTGGTGTTGTGATTAGTTCCCCTGAAGGTTGTCATACCCCGATTACTGCCAGACTCTGTTTCTATTTTACTAATAATATGGCTGAGTATGAGGCATGTATCCTAGGTATTAAAGCTGCTATTGATATGAAGATTCAGTTCCTTGATGTGTATGGAGATTCAGCCCTGGTAGTTAGTCAGATCAAAGGAGATTGGGATACCAAGCATGATAATCTCATTCCTTACAGAGAGTATGTGTTCTCTTTGATCCCACATTTCAAAGAAATTACCTTTGGACATATTCCACGAAGAGAGAATCAGTTGGCAGATGCATTAGCTACCATGGCATCCATGTTTTAGATTAGCTGGGATAATGAAGCTCCCAAGATTACTATTGATAGATTTGAAAAACCTGCATACTGCAATGAGATTGGCACTGAAGAAGCAGAGGAGAAACCTTGGTTTTATGAAGTGAAAAGATATCTTGAAGCTCAGGAGTTCCCTGAAGGGGCATCTGTCAAAGATAGGAAGTTTCTGAGAAGGTTTTCTGCTAAGTTCTTTTTGAGTAATGGGATTTTGTACAAGCGCAATCATGATTCAACTATGCTTCGTTGTGTGGATAAGAAGGAGGCAATTGAAATTATGGAAGATATGCATGATGGGATCTTTGGCACTCATTCTAGTGGTCATACCATGGCAAAGAAGATATTGAGAGCAGGTTACTATTGGTCTACCATGGAAGCTGATTGCTATCAACACTCCAGAACATGTCACAAGTGTCAAATATATGCTGATAAAGTCCATATACCTCCATCACCATTGAATGTGTTGACTGCTCCTTGGCCTTTTGCCATGTGGGGCATTGATATGATTGGTGAGATCAAACCTATTGCTTCTAATGGGCATCGTTTCATCCTGGTTGCTATTGATTACTTCACGAAGTGGGTAGAGGCAGCTTCATTTGCATCTGTTACTAAGAATGTGGTGGCTCGATTCATTAAGAATAATCTCATATGTAGGTATGGCATCCCTGAAAGGATTATTACTGACAATGGCTCTAATATGAACAACACTATGATTACTGATTTCTGCACGCAATTCAAGATTAAGCATCACAACTCTTCTCCGTATCGTCCAAAGATGAATGAGGCAGTTGAAGCTGCTAATAAGAACATTAAGAAGATTATACAGAAGATGACTGTCACTTATAAGGATTGGCATGAGATGTTACCATTTGCTCTTCATGGTTATCGTACTACAATACGTACTTCAACAGGGGCAACTCCATTCTCCTTAGTCTATGGTATGGAAGCAGTTCTGCCCATTGAAGTTTAGATTCCATCCTTAAGAATTATGAAGGATGCAGGCTTGGATGAAGATGAGTGGATTCAGACTCGACTTGACCAGATAAATTTGATTGATGAGAAGAGGCTAGCAGCAGTTTGTCATGGCCAGATGTACCAGAAACGGATGATCAAAGCTTTTAACAAGAAGGTTAAGCCAAAGGTATATCAGGCTGGTGACTTGGTAATCAAGCGTATCATATTACCACAGGGTGATCCTAGAGGCAAGTGGACTCCTACATATGAAGGACCATTTGTAGTCAAGACAGTATTTTCAGGAGGTGCCATGATACTTACTACTATGGATGGTGAAGACTTCCCACAGCCTGTAAACGTAGACATAGTTAAAAAATACTACGCATAAAAAAGAGACCCACTAGGTTGACTGGCCTAGGCAAAAATAAGGGCATCCCGGCGAACCAAAAGGGTTCGGGCAAAAATCAGGGATATATATATAAGAAATGTACACCAGGCAAGTCGAAAACCTGAAAAGGCAGCTTGGGCAAAAAAGGGTATCCCGGTGGATTGAAAACCTGAAAGGGCAATCCAGGCAAAAGTTAGGGATTAAAGCGTATGACTATGTCTCGTTTGGATCACCCATGTAACTACAATCAGTGGTGCTACTTAATCAAGCTCGAACAGATAAAGCTCAATCCAATTGTTTCCGTCTCAACAGCAGAAGATGAGATACTTGAAGATAATGGCAATAGTAGAGTTGAAACTCAATAGGATTATTTCCCACATAGCTGATTTTATTTGTTTTGTAAAAATTTTTACGACAAATTCCTCTTACCAGGATTTCTGTCTCCTTGTACAAACTTGCCTATGTATAGGTCACTTTTTGATATAAATAAAATTTCATCTTTGAATCTAGATTTACTTTTACCCTATTTACATAAGCGAAACGTCCATTGGTTGTGTTCGAATGTATGTATGCTTTTGAATATGATTAATGTTTACCAAAAATGCATGTATGCTTAATATGATTGATGTTTACCAGAAATGCATGAAAATGCAGTAATAGTATTTACTAAGGACGAACGAGGGAAGGATTTCAACGAAGCTTCACCGGTTCATCCCTACAATACAGCTGCAAATCCCTAGTAGGACAAATCCATCTTCATAAATACTTCGAGTCACCTCTCCCCTGGAATTTATATCCATCTCTTTTATCCTCATACGGATAGTCGGGAATTTATTTTTCCAATAGGAGTATGACGAACAAAGACGGGAGGTTATGGATACCTTACTATCGAACGAAGACGGGAGGTTATGTATACCTTACTATCGGACGAAGACGGGAGGTTATGGATACCTTACTATCGAACGAAGACGGGAGGTTATGGATACCTTACTATCAAACGAAGACGGGAGGTTATATATACTATGTTATCAAACAAGACGGGAACGAGTCCCTCATATCCTCCAGCAACGAATCGGGATTTATTTTCCCTGGCTAGCAGTTGTTATACGAAGATATCCAGACGCTTCGGGCTGCATGATGCATACATACATCATTTACATCATATCATACATATACATAAATACATAATACATTACTTAAGTACATCATATTATACATGCATACATAATGCATAAACTAATGTTATTGTGCAGAATGTTATAATCTTGTTTTTCAGATTAATTCTCCAGCAGACAAACTTCATCAACAACTTGTGACTATTGGGCTGTTGTTTATCCTCCCAAAAGTTATACTTATACCTCAGGACGTTGTTTATCTTCCTGAAAGCTATCATCATACCTCAGGACGTTGTTTATCCTCCTGAAAGCAATCATTACCTCAGGACGTCGTTTATCCTCCTGAAAGCTATCATTTCCTCGGGACGTTGTTTATCCTCCTGAAAGCATATCATGACTTTGGGCCGTTGTTTATCTTCCCAAAAGTTATACTCATACCTCAAGACGTTGTTTATCCTCCTGAAAGCTATCATGACCTTGGGCCATTGTTTATCTTCCCAAAGGTTACCTCATTATCATGGGCGTCGTTTATCTTCCTGAAGGCTATCTTGAGACGTCGTTTATCTTCTCAAAAGCCATATCATGACTATTGGGCCGTTGTTTATCCTCCCAAAAGTTATACTTATACCTCAGGACATCGTTTATCTTCCTGAAAGCTATCATCATACCTCAGGACGTTGTTTATCTTCCTGAAAGCTATCATCATACCTCAGGACGTTGTTTATCCTCCTGAAAGCTATCATTATATCTTCATATTTTGGACTGCTTTATCCTCCGAGAGATTTATTTGAAGAACTTTTCTCCAAGTGGCATCTTAAAGCCCACTCAAGCATATACAACTAGTCATCAGTATCACTCTATGCACCGGTGAGTGCAAATTTTTGGGCTTTTGTGTTCAATCCCCTTCAACCTTCCAGGTCACGACTGGCAAATATACCAATCTAACCCCTCAGGTTTCAGAAAATTGAACAGGGGCAGCTGTTGCACCCCAAAATTTTCCCTCACAAAACAAAACTTTGTGTGCTAAGAGGTTCACAAGGTTCACAAGACCTTTCATGAGGTTCATGAAGTTTACAAGACACTTTATGAGGTTCACAAGGTTCACAAGACCTTTCATGAGGTTCATGAAGTTTACAAGAAACTTTATGAGGTTCACAAGGTTCACAAGACCTTTCATGAGGTTCACAAGACATCTTATGAGGTTCACAAGGTTCACAAAGTTCATCATGGGTCAGAAGATTTGACAATTCCCTCAGACAATGCATCCTCCTAAGCAGTGCATCCAAAACTAGGGTTTTGACTTTAATCAGGCTAAATGGACTTCCAAGACTTCAAGTGAGCTTCATAACATCTTATATATGTCTAAGAATCCCTATGACAAATTTCAGAACTTTTCTCAAAGGTTTGCTCAGTCAGATGATCAGATAAGTCAAAATCAGTCAAAGTAGTTAAAAAGTCAAACTGAGGTCAACTGTGGTCAAACCAAAGTCAAACTTCATGATTTTTTGCCAACATCAAGTATATGAAGTAAAATTCATCATTTTATCAAGGGTTGGTCATGATTCATCAAGGAGATTTCAGATCATCAAGAATCAGAGGTTTCTAAATTAGGGTTTCCTCAGGAAAAGTCAACTGAACTTTGACCAGCCATAACTTTCACATGCTTCATCAATTTTTTTCCATCCAAAGCTCATTTTGAAGGAAATTGAATTCTCTACAACTTTGTGTCTCACAAGCCAAGCCCAAAAATGCTTCATTTGGAAGGTAGGAGCTAAGACATTATAGGTCCTTTTGAAAGTCAACAAAAAGTCAACAACTTCAAAAGGGCATAACTTGAGAATGGTAAATGATATGGACATGAACCCAATGGGGTTGGTTAGAGGACTCTTCAAGCTTTCCAAAATGTCCAAAATCACCCTCATAGAATTAAAATTGAAGGATGTTTTCCCTTGCAAAGTTGAGAAATTTTTGGGTGGTTTATGAAGAAAATAGGGTCTTAAAACCAAATTTTTCTAAATGGGCTGAACTTTTTGTGACCCAAAGTGTTCCATGACATCATGCACGAAATTTATTTGATATTTTCATAATTTTATTTTATTTTATTTATTTATTATGATTTTTTATATTAAAAATCATTTTAAATTTAAATAAAATATCAAATGTGAAAATTTAAAATATATTTTTGTTCTAGAAGGTCATTATTATGATTTGGATTGAATTGATTCACAATTGATGAAGATTGGCTTGAAATAGAAAGGTCTCATTCACAAATATTTGAAATTTAAGTTCTAATCTTTTTCAATCTCCAAAATAAAAAAAAATCCATACAATGATCCAATCTTTCTGACCTAATTCATTTACTATAAGTATATGAAGAGAACACAATGCATAGGGATGGATTTCACAGCCTCAAAAAGTAAGTTTGCACATTCAAAAAACTCACCAAAATTCAAATTCGGATTCCATCATTCAAGCCCTTTCAAGACAATTTGAAGGTAGCAACTTGTTCCTGGGAGTTCATAGAGTGATTTTGGATCATAACATTGGTCATTCATGCCCTAATTCGCATAAACCGAATGCATCCCTTTCACAATTTGAAATTTTTCGATTTGATTGATTCACGTACTAATATTGAAAACTAATCATATATTTGTGTTTGTTGTGATGTTTAGAAGCTGTTTGCATAGATTAATTGAATTATTATGGACTGTGTTGAAGATTACCATTATTAGGGTTTGAAGGTTCAAAACGGGAACCATACATTTAAGACCTTAAAATCAATTCTAAAACCATGGATGTGATGTATGAGCTTTGTACAATTGATCTGGGCCATTAATTTTGGTTATCATGATGGTTTGCGTGATGTTTCGAAAAACACAGGTTTAGGGTTTGAAAAATTCGCAGGAAATTGCCCAGGAAGATTCGCAGGAAAAAACGCAGGTCTGGAGGAGGAAGAAGACCCCTGGCGCGAATTCCAGAATTTAAATATTTGATATAATATTTTATGTTTTATTATTGATATTGTTTCACAAACGGATGCCTAGCCCAGTGGTGAGAGACACACGCGTATGACCTTAAAGCTTGTGTTCGAATCCTGGCTGCAGCAATTTTTCTTATTTTTTTTCTATTTAATTGTTAGACTTAATATATAATTGATTGTGTTGGTTATACCATCAGTTGCGCCCTCCCGGCTGGATGGTAAGTGTGCTTGCGTATTGTGTGAAGGTCCTGGGTTCGAATCCCTCCCCAGGCCTTTTTGTGTTATTTGTTTTGTTTTTTTCATGATTTTTTCAGGTTAAACAACAAAACCAAATGGAGTGTTCTCCCTATCACCTGCGTGCGCATGGCCCAGTGGTTGGTGTGCTGGTCTTGAGGGTTGAAAGCTTAGGGACTGGGTTCAAATCCCAGCCCAGGTAAGTTTTGCTTTTTCATTCTTTTTTCTGATTTCCTTATTTAATTAATTTCTATTATAGTTAAACAAATTTAAATAATAAAAAAATAGAATGTATATATTATTATTTTCTTATTTACAATTTAAACTCATTTTCTTTTACAACTAAATCTCATTAGAAAAATTATTTATTTTTGTATATTAATAATCAATCCTAATTTATTTATAAAAAAAACATATAACCCTAATATTTTCTAAAATCCCAATTATGTTATAAACCCTAATTATAAATGTTAATTTATTTGTTAATTATAACTTTTAATAAACTTTAATTATATGTATATATTTTATAATTTGTTTATAATTATTATTTAATTCTTGTATGTGAACAATTTTTAGTATATGCTTAAAAATAATTAAAATTTGCTAATTTAATTTTGTAAATATAATTTATTTTCATAATATTTTTATAATTAACCTAATTTTTATAATTTGTATATAATTTAAAACTTTATGATAATTAGTATATAATTGTTTATATTTTCTTCTTAATCTTAAAAAATAATTGTTTATATAAAAAAATTGAACTTTTAATTATTATGCTAATATTTTTGTTTATTTTATTATTAATTATATTTATTTTCATATGATATTTATTTTATTATTACTAACCCCATTTATATATTGTGATTTATTATTATTATTTTTACTAACCCAATTATATTATTATTATTATTATGCTTATTTATTGTGATTTAATTATTATTATTATGTAATTGTCTCCTTTATGTAATATTTTATTAGTAATATTTAATATTTATTTTTAAATGCTATGGTTAGTAAAATAGGGAGTGAAACATGTTTGTATTTTAAAATTAATTTAGATCACTAATTTAAAAGATAAATATTTAAAATTGTACACTCACACTGTAACACGGTGGGAGAACTGACTTTAGTTATGTTGCGGATAGCAAGAGTCGCCACCGACTTTTATTTTATCCAAAGGAAAGGCATAAAAGAACAGGAAAGACCTTTTAAAAAGATTTTTGGGTCCGGGGGTAGGTTATGTAAAGGGAAGGTGTTAGCACCCTTTACATCCATGGTTATCCATGGGCTCTTAGTTACTTAGCTCACTTTAAATTGTTTTTGAAAAGGTGAAATGTGTGAATAGAAATTTTCATAAGAGTTTGATAATAATCCATGTACGGATGCGTAAAAAACTTGTGTTTGAAAATTGTTTGAAAATTGTAAAGTGTTTGAAATTTGTTTTGAAATAGTGAGCAAGTAACTATGAGGAACCTACCCTAAAGTTTAAGTCTTTCTGTTCTTTATCCTTTAAATGGTAAGACTATCCCTATTATTAAGGAATAGGTAGTCATTACCTTGGATGTGAGGGACATATGAAGGGACATCTGTTTAATGAAGGCAACTGTAGGGTGTATTAAGCACTTTTGGAGGGACTGTCATCTTTATTCGAAAGGGACAAGATCATTACGAAGGCAATATTCGAAAAGGGACTTGATCTTTTATTGTTAAGGGACTAGATGACTTTATTTTGAGGGACTTTTGCTTTATACACCCTACTTGACCTTTTTGATTAGGCAACATGAGAGGTATCCCTAAGGAAGTGAGATGGCGATCAAAGATCGACTTACGTGTGTGAGTGTACAATTTTAAATATTTATCTTTTGAATTAAGTGATCTAAATTAATTTTAAATAACATACATGTTTACACTCCCTATTTTTACTAACCATGACATAAAAATAAATAATTTAAATATTACAAAATATTACATCCAGGAGCAATTACAATAATAATAATAAAGCAAATTAAATAAATAGCAAAATAAATAAATAATTATAATTGGGTTAGTGAAAATAATAATAATAAAAATAATATCAAATTTAATGGGGTTAGTAATAATAATAATAATAAATCACAATATCTATAAATGGGGTTAGTAATAATAATAATAAATATGAAAATAAATAGCATTAATGATAAAATAAATAAGAATATTAGCATAATAATTACAAGATCAAATTTTTATGAACAATTATTATTTAAGATTGCGAAGAAAATATAAACAATTAATTATCATAAAATCTTAAATGCTATAAAAATTAAGTTAATTATAAACATATTATGAAAATAAATTATATTAAATTAACAAGTTTTAATTATTTTTTAAAACATATATTAAAAAAATTATTTACATACATAACTAGATTATAAACAATTATAGAATATTTACATATTATAAAAAAAAATTAAACATTTTAATTTTTAGATTTTATGTACAAAATTTTAAATTATAAACAATGTAGGTCATATTTACATATTATAAAAATAGGATCAATTATGATTATATTTACAAAATTTAATAAGATAGATACATGAATGAAGATATGATCATACAATTATATTTACAAATTTAAAGATTATAATAAAATTTTATTCACTAATTAAAATATAAACAAGAATTACAATTAGGTTTTTTTTAGAAAAATATTTTAGGGTTTTGAAAATAATTAGGATTTAATAATTTATAAAATTGCATTAGGGTTTTAAAAAGATATTATGATTAAATTAGAGTTTGCAAAAAAAAATTAAATTTTATATACAACAAAATATAAATCTAATTATTATTATATACATGTTTTTAATTTTAAATGTATAATTATAAAAAACTAAGTTTAGAATTAGAAAACATTTACATGATTATAATATAATTAACAAAACAATGAAATCATAAAAAAAATTGAAACTTTCCTGGCTGGGAATTGAACCCAGGATGCCTTGCTTGACAACACCCATGCCATACCACCAGGGTCCTTAGCTTCTTTCATGCGCGTACCAACCACCAGGCCACTTATCATCCTTGGGTTCGCAGGTTTTCCTGCGAATTTATCTACAACTTTTCCTGCGATTATTCCTACCAATACAACCTGCGAACATCAAACACTATTCAAACAGCACAATTTTATCAAATTAAAAACATCTTTAACTTCCTTGCAACCTGTACAATCCAATTATGTCAGCCAAATTCATTTATATTGTGTAAATTGAAGAACCCAAATTTAGAGCTTTAAACCCTAAACATGGTATACTCATGATTCGGCCATAACTCTTCACCAAACTATCCAGACTTCATCTATAGCCAATAACAAACATCAATATATCATTAAAATTCATTATCAATAAGTAAATATGATGATTCGAAAAAAAATATATGAAGCACATGGATGATTCGGTTCATGTATTATGGAGTGTTTTGGATGCAAATAAGTGTTGGTTTCCACTCAATGAGGTCCAAGGATCATGGCTGTGTTCTCAAATTACCTTCAAATGTCCTGGAAGATTGAAACCGAATGTGAGTTTTTGAGAGGTTTTTTGGTTTATGAAACTTACTCTTGGGAGGCAGAAAATTTTTTGTCTTGGTGATTGAGTTGTGTTTAGTACTTATAGGTAAATGAATTTAGGTCATAACATTGAATGGTTGTGTGGAAATTTTGATATGAAAAGATTCAAATTGATCATGCCTTAAAAATCCAATATTCTTGTATGAAGGCTTACTATTTTTGGACCAATCTTGTGATTTCATTCCTCTTCAATTCCAATCATCATTTAAGATCTTCTAGAAACTCAATCTCCATCAAATATTACATTTTCATATTTTATTTTTATTTAAAATGATTTTTAATGAATTAAATCAAAATAAATAAAAATAAAATAATAAAAATTCTGATTTTTAATGGTTTGGGTCGTGCATGAAGTCAATGTATGGATTGGGTCATCATTTGGCAAGCCCATTTGGAAGAAATTGGTTTTAGACCCCCTTTTTCATCATAAACCAACTCAAAATTTCCCAACTTTGCAAGGGCACATATCCTTCAATTTTAATGCTATGAGGGTGTTATTGGACATTTTGGAAAGCTTGAAGAGTCCTATAAACAACCCCACTGGTTTCATGTCCATATCATTTACCAATCTCAAGTTATGCCCTTTTGAAGTTGTTGACTTTTTGTTGACTTTCAAAAGGACCTATAATGTCTTAGCTCATACCTTCCAAATGAAGCATTTTTGGGCTTGGCTTGTGAGACACAAAGTTGTAGAGAATTCAATTTCCTTCAAAATGAGCTTTGAGTGGAGACTTGGTGATGAAGTATGTGAAAGTTATGGCTGGTCAAAGTTCAGTTGACTTTTACTAAGGAAACCCTAATTTAGAAACTCCTGATTATTGATGATCTGGAATCTCCTTGATGAATCATGATAAACCCTTGATAAAATGATGAATTTTACTTCATATACTTGATGTTGGCAAAAAATCATGAAGTTTGACTTTGGTTTGACCACAGTTGACCTCAGTTTGACTTTTTAACTGCATTGACTGATTTTGACTTATCTGATCATCTGACTGAGCAAACTTTTGAGAAAAGTCTTGAAACTTGTCATGGGGGTTCTTACACACATATAAGATGTTATGAAGCTCACTTGAAGTCTTGGAAGTCCATTTATCCTGATTAAAGTCAAAACCCTAGTTTTGGATGCACTGCTTAGGAGGTGCATTGTCTGAGGGAATTGTCAACTCTTCTGACCAATTGTGAATTTTGTGAACCTTGTGAACCATCATAAAATGTCTTGTGAACCTCATGGGAGGTATTGTGAACCTTGTGAACCATCATAAAATGTCTTGTGAACCTCATGGGAGGTATTGTGAACCTTGTGAACCTTGTGAACCTCATAAAGTGACTTGTAGACTTCATGAACCTCATGAAAGGTTTTGTAAGCATTGTGAATCTTGTGAACCTTGTGAACCTTCATAAAGTAACTTGTAGACTTCATGAACCTCATGAAAGGTCTTGAAAGCATTGGGAAACTTGTGAACCTTGTGAACCTTCATAAAGTGACTTGTAGACTTCATGAACCTCATGAAAGGTCTTGTAAACATTGGGAAACTTGTGAACCTTGTGAACCTTCATAAAGTGACTTGTAGACTTCATGAACCTCATGAAAGGTCTTGTAAACATTGGGAAACTTGTGAACCTTCTTAGCACACAAAATCTTGTATTGTGAGGGCAAATTTTGGGGTGCAACAGCTGCCCCTGTTCAATTTTCTGAAACCTGAGGGGTTAGATTGGTATATTTGCCAGTCGTGACCTGGAAGGTTGAAGGGGATTGAACACAAAAGCACAAAAATTTGCACTCACCAGTGCGTAGAGTAATACAGATGGCTAGTTGAATATACTTGAGTGGGCTTAAAGATGCCACTTGGAAGAACTGGAGATGGGCTTAGAGATGCCATCTAAAGAACTGGATATGATGATAGCTTTGTGTTGATACTGGATCTCAGTACTAGGTCTTTGTATAGGCCGTCTCTGAATCATTTATGCAACATGATTTGACTTGTTGAATGGACCAGTAGAAATAAATCTTCGTGGCGAATATCTCTTCTGGAAATATCTTGGACTAGGGAGCGGACCTTTATACAGACCGTTTGCCTACTCTCCAAGGTCAAAAGAACGTCAGGATTTGTTCTTAAGAGTCAAAAGAACGTCAAGATTTGTTCTTCTGAAAAAGTCTTGAACAAGGGGTCAAAAGAGCGTCAGGATTTGCTCTTAAGGGTCAAAAGAACGTCAGGATTTGTTCTTCTGAAAAAGTCTTGGACAAGGGGCCAAAAGAGCGTCAGGATTTGCTCTTAAGGGTCAAAAGAACGTCAGGATTTGTTCTTCTGAAAAAGTCTTGAACAAGGGGCCAAAAGAGCGTCAGGATTTGCTCTTAAGGGTCAAAAGAACGTCAGGATTTGTTCTTCTGAAAAAGTCTTGAACAAGGGGCCAAAAGAGCGTCAGGATTTGCTCTTAAGGGTCAAAAGAACGTCAGGATTTGTTCTTCTGAGAAAGTCTTGAACAAGGGGCCAAAAGAGCATCAGGATTTGCTCTTAAGGGTCAAAAGAACGTCAGGATTTGTTCTTCTGAAAAAGTCTTGAACAAGGGGCCAAAAGAGCGTCAGGATTTGCTCTTAAGGTTCAAAAGAACGTCAGGATTTGTTCTTCTGAGGAATGTCTTGAACCAGGGAATGGATCTTTTTACAGACCGTTTGCCTGCTATTCAAGGACATCTTGAGTAGTGTATGGATCACTTCTGATCTGTTGTGAATTGTTGATATAACTTTATCTGCATATAACCTTCCTGCAAGGAGAATGTTAGTTTATGTTATATGTATGCATGCATAGTATGATGCACCTAAGTAAATGTATTATGTATTTATGGATATGTATGTTATGGTATGATATAAATGATGTATGTATGATATGATGCTGCCAGAAGAGTCTGGATGTCTTCGTATAACAACTGCTGGCCAGGGAAAATAAATCCCGATTCGTTGTTGAGGAATATGAGGATCTTGTTCCCGTCTTGTTTGATAATAAGGTATACATAACCTTCCGTATGCTGGGGATAACAAGGTATATATAACCTTCGTCTTCGTTTGATAGTAGGGTAGATATAACCTCCCGTCTTCGTTTGATAGTAGGATAGATATAACCTCCCGTCTTCGTTCGTCGTACTCTTATTGGAAAGTAAATTCCCGAATATCCGTATGAGGATAAAAGAGATGGATATAAATTCCAATGGAGACATGACTTTATGAAGATGGATTTGTCCTACTGAGAGTTTTGTAACTGTCTTGTAGAGATGAACCGGCGAAGCTTCGTTGAAATCCTTCCCTCGTTCGTCCTTAGTAAATATTATTACTGCATTTTCATGCATTTCTGGTAAACATCAATCATATTAAGCACACATGCATTCAAGCCCAATTAATGGACGTTTCGCTTATGTAAAATAGGGTAAAAGTAAATCTGGATTCAGAGGGAAAAGTAAAGTTGAACTTGAGAACAGAAACGTTTCAACTTCGAGAGTGTATAACAAATTGGATTTGGAGCTCCTGAAATTTTTAACTTTCCTGAATACCTTCCCCGAAATCCTCATAGCTGGATCTGAAGACATGATACTGACACCATCTGATACTACTGGCGTAGACAATTAATTTCCATCATGGTTTCAGCTGAGAATCCAATATCAAGGTAATACAACGAGAGGAATGTGTCTTCAAATTGTGATGGACCATATGCGCTCCGGGTATTAGATTTGAAGAGAAAGCATTGCCCCTTGGTTGAGGATGAATTATACCATGATGGAAGTATCTGAAATGAGCTACCTCGAGAGAAACAAGCAGAATGCCCCATAAGCATATGCCCCTGGCATTATGAACTTTGCAGTGTTACCCTTGGTAATTCAAATATATGAGAAAAGTTGCCTCTGGCTATTAAGCACTGTTGGATCTGGAACTGGTTGCCCTGAATGATTTGAATAGTAGCTTGGTATGCCCCCTTATTGGGAAGCAGTGACTACGCCCCTGGCATTATGAACTCTATAATGTTACCCTTGGTAACTTAGATAGTTGAGGAGATCTTCCCCTGGCTACTTAAACATAGTTGAATCCTATCCTGATTGCCCCAAATGAGTTAGGCAGTATCATGGCCTGCCCCCTTGATTGGGAGATAATGACTATGCCCCTTTGTATACGTGGACTTTGATCCAGGAAGCAACTTTGTTTATTGGAAGGACTTTGGTTTATTGAACATTCATCATGTAAGTTTCTCTGTTTATCAAACACTCAGGTATATGCAAACAAATATATTCAAAATGCAATGCTTATGTCTGTCTTGATGTTTTGAAAAAAGTTATTTTAGAAAAACAATTTTTATGAAAACTGTGATATTAACTCAAGTTTTATAATAAGCCCTAAAGGAGTCAGGATACCTTTTTGTAGCAGTACGCTTTCGAACTAACCATGCTTCAGTTAGGACTTTTAAAGGATTGTAACGTGGCCTGGTTCACGGTTTAAGAAACAAAGGATAAAGGCTCAAATTTTATTTGTACCCAACCCATTCTCCATGATGTTCTTCAGTCCTATACTCAGTTAACTTATGCATTGAGGCTCAAATGAGTTTGGAATTGTAACACTGACATTTGTGATGGTTCAGAAAATCTAAATTTATTTGAACATTCAGTCATCTTTCTTTGTTGAGGATTCATAGTGACCTCTTTTTTTCTTTTGACTTTGTTATCCCTTCTTTTTGCCTGAACTGTTTATTTCAAAGTTACAGTCAGCGGGATGTCTTAATTTTTTTACTAAGTCTCCTTCATAGGTTTTGACTTAGTGGGTTTTTCTTTTTGCTGGATATTGACTGTCAGGTTTCATGATTATAGAGAACCATCATTAGTTGTGTACAACACAAATAATTGGCATATTTGAGTTAACCGAGTAACTACCCTGCCCCGGGTTATGAATAAAGGTTTTGATTTGTGCGAGAATAAAAGCTCCTACTTCATAGGCTCAAAAGGGTTGACTAGGGATTAACTTCCTTATATCTCCACTGTTTAGGAATTGAAACAATGCCTGTACATCGTCAGCATAGTCTGTTCAAAAGCATACTGCCTAATATTATGGTATTGTTTTCGTCATCCTCCCTCTACAGGCTTATAGCTTTATCAGGAGTTAAATATCACAAGATAGAAATAAGAAGCATAATTCAAAATATAGTGGAACAAATGGATTAATTCAAGACAAACATATGCAATGCATTAATGAAAACAAAAGTTTAACATAATAATAAGTGTTCAAACAAATAAAAGAAATTACAAATGAAAATTCAAATGTTCTCAAAGTCTCTTCCTCTAAACTTGTCACTCCAGTTATCTGGAAGCTTTGATGCTTGATGGACGATAGAAGAACTCAACCTGGCCTTCTGGCGTAACCTCGAGTATTCCTTCGTCAATTAGGTCTTGAATCTTATTCTTCAATGCCCAACAGTTATTTGTGTCGTGTCCGGGACTATCGGAGTGGTACATACAGCTTGCTTTGGGATTATAGCGAGGAGAAGAGGTATTAGGATTTTTAGGAGAATTTTCCAAGGAAATCAGCTTCATCTCCAACAGGCATTGCAAAACTTGTGACATTTTTGTGCTGAACCGGATGAATTGTCTTCTACATTCCTTGTATCGAAGTGGATTATCCTTACAAGGTCTTCTTTCTTCAATTGAAGGATGATCAGGAGTAGCCTGTCTCTTTCCTTCTTTTATCATTATCTTCCTTTCAACCAAGTCGGCTTGTTTCAATGGAGGTTGACTGATGATTAGATTCCTAACTCCGTTATGTCGAAGCTTATTGACAAAGCTTCTCAACTCTTCTTGCCCCTGGGCCAAACTCTGGATAAGAGCCATTTGGCCATTCATCTGGATCCTCATTTCTGTCATCTCAGCTTGTAATTGTTTCAGCTGATCATCCTTGTTGTTCTCAGGATTCTTCTTCTTAGCCAGCAGTGTCTTCAATTCATCCTGCCCCTTGGTCAGGTTCAGGATCAGCTCTTGGAACTGTGCGTCTTGTGCCTGGAAATCCTTAACTGTTTGTTCAAGAGCCATTGCTGAAATAAACAGCGAGAAGATGAGAAACCTGTGCACAATTATAAACCTGTGATGCAATGATATGGAATGTAAATGCGTATGCAATGTTTTCAAGGACCGCAGGATTTAAATTTGCTTAAACAAACACGAAGGTAAACTTTTATTAGTAATAACTTTGTTTTGCCTCTTGGGCATACAAAAGATGGGGTTTTAAGTCTCCCATGGACATTTCCTCTTTGTGTTGAGGTATGAGTTGAGATTCCGTTCCTCATGAAGTTGCTTTGTTAGTTCCAGGATTCTTTCTTGGCTTGCTTTGTAATGAGCCTCGAAAGTATCCCTTTGTTCCTTCAACTGGATCCAGGATCTCTGTAAGTCTTCCATGTCAGTAGGCATGTCTGGGTGAAGGATGGTATAAGCAGTGTTTCCTTCAGCAACAGGTTCCATGGTAACTGGCAGGATAGCAGGATATGGCATCATGAGAGTCTGAGCATGAGATCGCACCCATCTGAGATAAGCCTCCATAGGAATAGTGTACTTAGGCTCTAGTGTCTTGCTGTCAACCCTGTTTACTTTTCCCCAAGCTCGTATGAATCTCTGACGGTAACCTTGAAGATCGTTGTCGTAATCAAACACACTGCCCTGAATCAACATGTCATGTGGACCATCACTCCGAGCGTAACCAAACTGTCGTAAAGCTAGAGAGGGGTTGTAGGTGATGCCTCCTCTTATGCCTAGAAGTGGCACATTAGGAAATTCCCCACAACGATCAATAATAGTGACATTCTCCATAGATCTGGAACACCAATGGATATCTGAATGCGAGAGTGACATGATCCTCTTGGACCATCTGAACCCTTGCTCATTCTTCATTACTGAGCGAGGAAGGTGAGAAATAAACCACCTAGAAAGCAAAGGTATGCAGCACATCAAAGTTCCTCTTGCCTTTGTAGTACGGGTGTGAAGAGAATGCAGGATGTCTCCAAGTAAGGTCGGTACTGGATTGTGACTCAGGAATATGTTGATGGCATGAACGTCTATGAACTGATCTGGATTGGGGAACAATACTAAGTCATAAATCAACAGGGCTAAGATCTCCTCAAAAGCATCATAGCTCATGGCCTTCAAGAACACTTGAGCTTTATCCATTAATACCTTAGCAAGAATACCCTTAACTCCGCTTCTCGTTTCCAGGACAATGTCAGACTTCTTCAGATGTAGAGCTGCAGCAATAACCTCTGGTTTAAGCTCCTTCTCCAGGCCTGTGAAGGGTCTTTGATCAAGAACAGGTATGCCCAGAAGTTTAGAGAACTCTTCCATGGTTGGAACCAGCTGGTAGTCGGGGAATGTGAAGCAATGGTGCTTAGGATCAAAGAACTGAAACAGGACACTCATCATGTCTTCATTGAACCCTGAAGTGACTAGATCCAATAGGTGACCCTGTCTCTTGATGAACTGGGAATGATTAGACACTTGAGAAACCAACTCTTTAAGCTTAGCAGGTATGCCCACAAAGTTGATCCTGATGGTGTTCCTACGAGCAGAAGCCATGACCTGCAACAAAGAGCAAATATAAATCCTTTGGTCCTTGAAATGGTTAGTGAAAATGCTATGCTTATGATGCATGATGATGTCATGATGTTATGTTCAATCACAAACATGTGGCACACACAAACAAGTCACACCATAGCCCTAGGTTTGAAGGCTTGCATGAGGTTTAAAGGGAAGTACCCTCCCCTGAAGTTAGTTGGTTCATCCTGTCCTATGAAAGTAACCAGGTTCTAAGGGATCTCAATATCATTGATCCTTCACAAGGGTGGTTGTTCAGTAGGCAACTTACTTGCCAACCAAAACCCTCCAAGTTTAGAATCTCAATGAGCGTAGTATCGAGTGTCAACCAACTTCAGTCTGTACCAAAGCCGGTTACCTCACTACTTTCTAAAGGCCAAGATGAGTTAACTAGGGTTCTAAAAGTTAGTTAGTGCATTGACAACATATGGCAGCCTCATATTATCCTCAACTTGACTTAAGGAACATAAGCACCAACCAAGAAGTCGCACTAACTATGGCCACCAGATCAACCGTATCGATATACGTCGTATAGTTTCCTTGGTCTATTGCCATTTACCTAAGGTACACTAGATCCGGGTTAGGACCTTTCACACATAAGAGCACCCCAACAAGATAATATAAAGCAAACAAGGCAAACAATTTAAAGTGATCTAATTCCTAAGGGTACCCCTCTTTTATATTAAATCCCCAGCAGAGTCGCCAGTTCTGTAACACGGTGGGAGAACTGACTTTAGTTATGTTGCGGATAGCAAGAGTCGCCACCGACTTTTATTTTATCCAAAGGAAAGGCATAAAAGAACAGGAAAGACCTTTTAAAAAGATTTTTGGGTCCGGGGGGTAGGTTATGTAAAGGGAAGGTGTTAGCACCCTTTACATCCATGGTTATCCATGGGCTCTTAGTTACTTAGCTCACTTTAAATTGTTTTTGAAAAGGTGAAGTGTGTGAATAGAAATTTTCATAAGAGTTTGATAATGATCCATGTACGGATGCGTAAAAAACTTGTGTTTGAAAATTGTTTGAAAATTGTAAAGTGTTTGAAATTTGTTTTGAAATAGTGAGCAAGTAACTATGAGGAACCTACCCTAAAGTTTAAGTCTTTCTGTTCTTTATCCTTTAAATGGTAAGACTATCCCTATTATTAAGGAATAGGTAGTCATTACCTTGGATGTGAGGGACATATGAAGGGACATCTGTTTAATGAAGGCAACTGTAGGGTGTATTAAGCACTTTTGGAGGGACTGTCATCTTTATTCGAAAGGGACAAGATCATTACGAAGGCAATATTCGAAAAGGGACTTGATCTTTTATTGTTAAGGGACTAGATGACTTTATTTTGAGGGACTTTTGCTTTATACACCCTACTTGACCTTTTTGATTAGGCAACATGAGAGGTATCCCTAAGGAAGTGAGATGGCGATCAAAGATCGACTTACGTGTGTGAGTGTACAATTTTAAATATTTATCTTTTGAATTAAGTGATCTATATTAATTTTAAATAACATACATGTTTACACTCCCTATTTTTACTAACCATGACATAAAAATAAATAATTTAAATATTACAAAATATTACATCCAGGAGCAATTACAATAATAATAATAAAGCAAATTAAATAAATAGCAAAATAAATAAATAATTATAATTGGGTTAGTGAAAATAATAATAATAAAAATAATATCAAATTTAATGGGGTTAGTAATAATAATAATAATAAATCACAATATCTATAAATGGGGTTAGTAATAATAATAATAAATATGAAAATAAATAGCATTAATGATAAAATAAATAAGAATATTAGCATAATAATTACAAGATCCAATTTTTATGAACAATTATTATTTAAGATTGCGAAGAAAATATAAACAATTAATTATCATAAAATCTTAAATGCTATAAAAATTAAGTTAATTATAAACATATTATGAAAATAAATTATATTAAATTAACAAGTTTTAATTATTTTTTAAAACATATATTAAAAAAATTATTTACATACATAACTAGATTATAAACAATTATAGAATATTTACATATTATAAAAAAAAAATTAAACATTTTAATTTTTAGATTTTATGTACAAAATTTTAAATTATAAACAATGTAGGTCATATTTACATATTATAAAAATAGGATCAATTATGATTATATTTACAAAATTTAATAAGATAGATACATGAATGAAGATATGATCATACAATTATATTTACAAATTTAAAGATTATAATAAAATTTTATTCACTAATTAAAATATAAACAAGAATTACAATTAGGTTTTTTTTAGAAAAATATTTTAGGGTTTTGAAAATAATTAGGATTTAATAATTTATAAAATTGCATTAGGGTTTTAAAAAGATATTATGATTAAATTAGAGTTTGCAAAAAAAAATTAAATTTTATATACAACAAAATATAAATCTAATTATTATTATATACATGTTTTTAATTTTAAATGTATAATTATAAAAAAACTAAGTTTAGAATTAGAAAACATTTACATGATTATAATATAATTAACAAAACAATGAAATCATAAAAAAAATTGAAACTTTCCTGGCTGGGAATTGAACCCAGGATGCCTTGCTTGACAACACCCATGCCATACCACCAGGGTCCTTAGCTTCTTTCATGCGCGTACCAACCACCAGGCCACTTATCATCCTTGGGTTCGCAGGTTTTCCTGCGAATTTATCTACAACTTTTCCTGCGATTATTCCTACCAATACAACCTGCGAACATCAAACACTATTCAAACAGCACAATTTTATCAAATTAAAAACATCTTTAACTTCCTTGCAACCTGTACAATCCAATTATGTCAGCCAAATTCATTTATATTGTGTAAATTGAAGAACCCAAATTTAGAGCTTTAAACCCTAAACATGGTATACTCATGATTCGGCCATAACTCTTCACCAAACTATCCAGACTTCATCTATAGCCAATAACAAACATCAATATATCATTAAAATTCATTATCAATAAGTAAATATGATGATTCGAAAAAAAATATATGAAGCACATGGATGATTCGGTTCATGTATTATGGAGTGTTTTGGATGCAAATAAGTGTTGGTTTCCACTCAATGAGGTCCAAGGATCATGGTTGTGTTCTCAAATTACCTTCAAATGTCCTGGAAGATTGAAACCGAATGTGAGTTTTTGAGAGGTTTTTTGGTTTATGAAACTTACTCTTGGGAGGCAGAAAATTTTTTGTCTTGGTGATTGAGTTGTGTTTAGTACTTATAGGTAAATGAATTTAGGTCATAACATTGAATGGTTGTGTGGAAATTTTGATATGAAAAGATTCAAATTGATCATGCCTTAAAAATCCAATATTCTTGTATGAAGGCTTACTATTTTTGGACCAATCTTGTGATTTCATTCCTCTTCAATTCCAATCATCATTTAAGATCTTCTAGAAACTCAATCTCCATCAAATATTACATTTTCATATTTTATTTTTATTTAAAATGATTTTTAATGAATTAAATCAAAATAAATAAAAATAAAATAATAAAAATTCTGATTTTTAATGGTTTGGGTCGTGCATGAAGTCAATGTATGGATTGGGTCATCATTTGGCAAGCCCATTTGGAAGAAATTGGTTTTAGACCCCCTTTTTCATCATAAACCAACTCAAAATTTCCCAACTTTGCAAGGGCACATATCCTTCAATTTTAATGCTATGAGGGTGTTCTTGGACATTTTGGAAAGCTTGAAGAGTCCTATAAACAACCCCACTGGTTTCATGTCCATATCATTTACCAATCTCAAGTTATGCCCTTTTGAAGTTGTTGACTTTTTGTTGACTTTCAAAAGGACCTATAATGTCTTAGCTCATACCTTCCAAATGAAGCATTTTTGGGCTTGGCTTGTGAGACACAAAGTTGTAGAGAATTCAATTTCCTTAAAAATGAGCTTTGAGTGGAGACTTGGTGATGAAGTATGTGAAAGTTATGGCTGGTCAAAGTTCAGTTGACTTTTACTAAGGAAACCCTAATTTAGAAACTCCTGATTATTGATGATCTGGAATCTCCTTGATGAATCATGATAAACCCTTGATCAAATGATGAATTTTACTTCATATACTTGATGTTGGCAAAAAATCATGAAGTTTGACTTTGGTTTGACCACAGTTGACCTCAGTTTGACTTTTTAACTGCATTGACTGATTTTGACTTATCTGATCATCTGACTGAGCAAACTTTTGAGAAAAGTCTTGAAACTTGTCATGGGGGTTCTTACACACATATAAGATGTTATGAAGCTCACTTGAAGTCTTGGAAGTCCATTTATCCTGATTAAAGTCAAAACCCTAGTTTTGGATGCACTGCTTAGGAGGTGCATTGTCTGAGGGAATTGTCAACTCTTCTGACCAATTGTGAATTTTGTGAACCTTGTGAACCATCATAAAATGTCTTGTGAACCTCATGGGAGGTATTGTGAACCTTGTGAACCATCATAAAATGTCTTGTGAACCTCATGGGAGGTATTGTGAACCTTGTGAACCTTGTGAACCTCATAAAGTGACTTGTAGACTTCATGAACCTCATGAAAGGTTTTGTAAGCATTGTGAATCTTGTGAACCTTGTGAACCTTCATAAAGTAACTTGTAGACTTCATGAACCTCATGAAAGGTCTTGAAAGCATTGGGAAACTTGTGAACCTTGTGAACCTTCATAAAGTGACTTGTAGACTTCATGAACCTCATGAAAGGTCTTGTAAACATTGGGAAACTTGTGAACCTTGTGAACCTTCATAAAGTGACTTGTAGACTTCATGAACCTCATGAAAGGTCTTGTAAACATTGGGAAACTTGTGAACCTTCTTAGCACACAAAATCTTGTATTGTGAGGGCAAATTTTGGGGTGCAACAGCTGCCCCTGTTCAATTTTCTGAAACCTGAGGGGTTAGATTGGTATATTTTCCAGTCGTGACCTGGAAGGTTGAAGGGGATTGAACACAAAAGCACAAAAATTTGCACTCACCAGTGCGTAGAGTAATACAGATGGCTAGTTGAATATACTTGAGTGGGCTTAAAGATGCCACTTGGAAGAACTGGAGATGGGCTTAGAGATGCCATCTAAAGAACTGGATATGATGATAGCTTTGTGTTGATACTGGATCTCAGTACTAGGTCTTTGTATAGGCCGTCTCTGAATCATTTATGCAACATGATTTGACTTGTTGAATGGACCAGTAGAAATAAATCTTCGTGGCGAATATCTCTTATGGAAATATCTTGGACTAGGGAGCGGACCTTTATACAGACCGTTTGCCTACTCTCCAAGGTCAAAAGAACGTCAGGATTTGTTCTTAAGAGTCAAAAGAACGTCAAGATTTGTTCTTCTGAAAAAGTCTTGAACAAGGGGTCAAAAGAGCGTCAGGATTTGCTCTTAAGGGTCAAAAGAACGTCAGGATTTGTTCTTCTGAAAAAGTCTTGGACAAGGGGCCAAAAGAGCGTCGGGATTTGCTCTTAAGGGTCAAAAGAACGTCAGGATTTGTTCTTCTGAAAAAGTCTTGAACAAGGGGCCAAAAGAGCGTCAGGATTTGCTCTTAAGGGTCAAAAGAACGTCAGGATTTGTTCTTCTGAAAAAGTCTTGAACAAGGGGCCAAAAGAGCGTCAGGATTTGCTCTTAAGGGTCAAAAGAACGTCAGGATTTGTTCTTCTGAGAAAGTCTTGAACAAGGGGCCAAAAGAGCATCAGGATTTGCTCTTAAGGGTCAAAAGAACGTCAGGATTTGTTCTTCTGAAAAAGTCTTGAACAAGGGGCCAAAAGAGCGTCAGGATTTGCTCTTAAGGTTCAAAAGAACGTCAGGATTTGTTCTTCTGAGGAATGTCTTGAACCAGGGAATGGATCTTTTTACAGACCGTTTGCCTGCTATTCAAGGACATCTTGAGTAGTGTATGGATCACTTCTGATCTGTTGTGAATTGTTGATATAACTTTATCTGCATATAACCTTCCTGCAAGGAGAATGTTAGTTTATGTTATATGTATGCATGCATAGTATGATGCACCTAAGTAAATGTATTATGTATTTATGGATATGTATGTTATGGTATGATATAAATGATGTATGTATGATATGATGCTGCCGGAAGAGTCTGGATGTCTTCGTATAACAACTGCTGGCCAGGGAAAATAAATCCCGATTCGTTGTTGAGGAATATGAGGATCTTGTTCCCGTCTTGTTTGATAATAAGGTATACATAACCTTCCGTATGCTGGGGATAACAAGGTATATATAACCTTCGTCTTCGTTTGATAGTAGGGTAGATATAACCTCCCGTCTTCGTTTGATAGTAGGATAGATATAACCTCCCGTCTTCGTTCGTCGTACTCTTATTGGAAAGTAAATTCCCGAATATCCGTATGAGGATAAAAGAGATGGATATAAATTCCAATGGAGACATGACTTTATGAAGATGGATTTGTCCTACTGAGAGTTTTGTAACTGTCTTGTAGAGATGAACCGGCGAAGCTTCGTTGAAATCCTTCCCTCGTTCGTCCTTAGTAAATATTATTACTGCATTTTCATGCATTTCTGGTAAACATCAATCATATTAAGCACACATGCATTCAAGCCCAATTAATGGACGTTTCGCTTATGTAAAATAGGGTAAAAGTAAATCTGGATTCAGAGGGAAAAGTAAAGTTGAACTTGAGAACAGAAACGTTTCAACTTCGAGAGTGTATAACAAATTGGATTTGGAGCTCCTGAAATTTTTAACTTTCCTGAATACCTTCCCCGAAATCCTCATAGCTGGATCTGAAGACATGATACTGACACCATCTGATACTACTAGCGTAGACAATTAATTTCCATTATGGTTTCAGCTGAGAATCCAATATCAAGGTAATACAACGAGAGGAATGTGTCTTCAAATTGTGATGGACCATATGCGCTCCGGGTATTAGATTTGAAGAGAAAGCATTGCCCCTTGGTTGAGGATGAATTATACCATGATGGAAGTATCTGAAATGAGCTACCTCGAGAGAAACAAGCAGAATGCCCCATAAGCATATGCCCCTGGCATTATGAACTTTGCAGTGTTACCCTTGGTAATTCAAATATATGAGAAAAGTTGCCTCTGGCTATTAAGCACTGTTGGATCTGGAACTGGTTGCCCTGAATGATTTGAATAGTAGCTTGGTATGCCCCCTTATTGGGAAGCAGTGACTACGCCCCTGGCATTATGAACTCTATAATGTTACCCTTGGTAACTTAGATAGTTGAGGAGATCTTCCCCTGGCTACTTAAACATAGTTGAATCCTATCCTGATTGCCCCAAATGAGTTAGGCAGTATCATGGCCTGCCCCCTTGATTGGGAGATAATGACTATGCCCCTTTGTATACGTGGACTTTGATCCAGGAAGCAACTTTGTTTATTGGAAGGACTTTGGTTTATTGAACATTCATCATGTAAGTTTCTCTGTTTATCAAACACTCAGGTATATGCAAACAAATATATTCAAAATGCAATGCTTATGTCTGTCTTGATGTTTTGAAAAAAGTTATTTTAGAAAAACAATTTTTATGAAAACTGTGATATTAACTCAAGTTTTATAATAAGCCCTAAAGGAGTCAGGATACCTTTTTGTAGCAGTACGCTTTCGAACTAACCATGCTTCAGTTAGGACTTTTAAAGGATTGTAACGTGGCCTGGTTCACGGTTTAAGAAACAAAGGATAAAGGCTCAAATTTTATTTGTACCCAACCCATTCTCCATGATGTTCTTCAGTCCTATACTCAGTTAACTTATGCATTGAGGCTCAAATGAGTTTGGAATTGTAACACTGACATTTGTGATGGTTCAGAAAATCTAAATTTATTTGAACATTCAGTCATCTTTCTTTGTTGAGGATTCATAGTGACCTCTTTTTTTCTTTTGACTTTGTTATCCCTTCTTTTTGCCTGAACTGTTTATTTCAAAGTTACAGTCAGCGGGATGTCTTAATTTTTTTACTAAGTCTCCTTCATAGGTTTTGACTTAGTGGGTTTTTCTTTTTGCTGGATATTGACTGTCAGGTTTCATGATTATAGAGAACCATCATTAGTTGTGTACAACACAAATAATTGGCATATTTGAGTTAACCGAGTAACTACCCTGCCCCAGGTTATGAATAAAGGTTTTGATTTGTGCGAGAATAAAAGCTCCTACTTCATAGGCTCAAAAGGGTTGACTAGGGATTAACTTCCTTATATCTCCACTGTTTAGGAATTGAAACAATGCCTGTACATCGTCAGCATAGTCTGTTCAAAAGCATACTGCCTAATATTATGGTATTGTTTTCGTCATCCTCCCTCTACAGGCTTATAGCTTTATCAGGAGTTAAATATCACAAGATAGAAATAAGAAGCATAATTCAAAATATAGTGGAACAAATGGATTAATTCAAGACAAACATATGCAATGCATTAATGAAAATAAAAGTTTAACATAATAATAAGTGTTCAAACAAATAAAAGAAATTACAAATGAAAATTCAAATGTTCTCAAAGTCTCTTCCTCTAAACTTGTCACTCCAGTTATCTGGAAGCTTTGATGCTTGATGGACGATAGAAGAACTCAACCTGGCCTTCTGGCGTAACCTCGAGTATTCCTTCGTCAATTAGGTCTTGAATCTTATTCTTCAATGCCCAACAGTTATTTGTGTCGTGTCCGGGACTATCGGAGTGGTACATACAGCTTGCTTTGGGATTATAGCGAGGAGAAGAGGTATTAGGATTTTTAGGAGAATTTTCCAAGGAAATCAGCTTCATCTCCAACAGGCATTGCAAAACTTGTGACATTTTTGTGCTGAACCGGATGAATTGTCTTCTACATTCCTTGTATCGAAGTGGATTATCCTTACAAGGTCTTCTTTCTTCAATTGAAGGATGATCAGGAGTAGCCTGTCTCTTTCCTTCTTTTATCATTATCTTCCTTTCAACCAAGTCGGCTTGTTTCAATGGAGGTTGACTGATGATTAGATTCCTAACTCCGTTATGTCGAAGCTTATTGACAAAGCTTCTCAACTCTTCTTGCCCCTGGGCCAAACTCTGGATAAGAGCCATTTGGCCATTCATCTGGATCCTCATTTCTGTCATCTCAGCTTGTAATTGTTTCAGCTGATCATCCTTGTTGTTCTCAGGATTCTTCTTCTTAGCCAGCAGTGTCTTCAATTCATCCTGCCCCTTGGTCAGGTTCAGGATCAGCTCTTGGAACTGTGCGTCTTGTGCCTGGAGATCCTTAACTGTTTGTTCAAGAGCCATTGCTGAAATAAACAGCGAGAAGATGAGAAACCTGTGCACAATTATAAACCTGTGATGCAATGATATGGAATGTAAATGCGTATGCAATGTTTTCAAGGACCGTAGGATTTAAATTTGCTTAAACAAACACGAAGGTAAACTTTTATTAGTAATAACTTTGTTTTGCCTCTTGGGCATACAAAAGATGGGGTTTTAAGTCTCCCATGGACATTTCCTCTTTGTGTTGAGGTATGAGTTGAGATTCCGTTCCTCATGAAGTTGCTTTGTTAGTTCCAGGATTCTTTCTTGGCTTGCTTTGTAATGAGCCTCGAAAGTATCCCTTTGTTCCTTCAACTGGATCCAGGATCTCTGTAAGTCTTCCATGTCAGTAGGCATGTCTGGGTGAAGGATGGTATAAGCAGTGTTTCCTTCAGCAACAGGTTCCATGGTAACTGGCAGGATAGCAGGATATGGCATCATGAGAGTCTGAGCATGAGATCGCACCCATTTGAGATAAGCCTCCATAGGAATAGTGTACTTAGGCTCTAGTGTCTTGCTGTCAACCCTGTTTACTTTTCCCCAAGCTCGTATGAATTTCTGACGGTAACCTTGAAGATCGTTGTCGTAATCAAACACACTGCCCTGAATCAACATGTCATGTGGACCATCACTCCGAGCGTAACCAAACTGTCGTAAAGCTAGAGAGGGGTTGTAGGTGATGCCTCCTCTTATGCCTAGAAGTGGCACATTAGGAAATTCCCCACAACGATCAATAATAGTGACATTCTCCATAGATCTGGAACACCAATGGATATCTGAATGCGAGAGTGACATGATCCTCTTGGACCATCTGAACCCTTGCTCATTCTTCATTACTGAGCGAGGAAGGTGAGAAATAAACCACCTAGAAAGCAAAGGTATGCAGCACATCAAAGTTCCTCTTGCCTTTGTAGTACGGGTGTGAAGAGAATGCAGGATGTCTCCAAGTAAGGTCGGTACTGGATTGTGACTCAGGAATATGTTGATGGCATGAACGTCTATGAACTGATCTGGATTGGGGAACAATACTAAGTCATAAATCAACAGGGCTAAGATCTCCTCAAAAGCATCATAGCTCATGGCCTTCAAGAACACTTGAGCTTTATCCATTAATACCTTAGCAAGAATACCCTTAACTCCGCTTCTCGTTTCCAGGACAATGTCAGACTTCTTCAGATGTAGAGCTGCAGCAATAACCTCTGGTTTAAGCTCCTTCTCCAGGCCTGTGAAGGGTCTTTGATCAAGAACAGGTATGCCCAGAAGTTTAGAGAACTCTTCCATGGTTGGAACCAGCTGGTAGTCGGGGAATGTGAAGCAATGGTGCTTAGGATCAAAGAACTGAAACAGGACACTCATCATGTCTTCATTGAACCCTGAAGTGACTAGATCCAATAGGTGACCCTGTCTCTTGATGAACTGGGAATGATCAGACACTTGAGAAACCAACTCTTTAAGCTTAGCAAGTATGCCCACAAAGTTGATCCTGATGGTGTTCCTACGAGCAGAAGCCATGACCTGCAACAAAGAGCAAATATAAATCCTTTGGTCCTTGAAATGGTTAGTGAAAATGCTATGCTTATGATGCATGATGATGTCATGATGTTATGTTCAATCACAAACATGTGGCACACACAAACAAGTCACACCATAGCCCTAGGTTTGAAGGCTTGCATGAGGTTTAAAGGGAAGTACCCTCCCCTGAAGTTAGTTGGTTCATCCTGTCCTATGAAAGTAACCAGGTTCTAAGGGATCTCAATATCATTGATCCTTCACAAGGGTGGTTGTTCAGTAGGCAACTTACTTGCCAACCAAAACCCTCCAAGTTTAGAATCTCAATGAGCGTAGTATCGAGTGTCAACCAACTTCAGTCTGTACCAAAGCCGGTTACCTCACTACTTTCTAAAGGCCAAGATGAGTTAACTAGGGTTCTAAAAGTTAGTTAGTGCATTGACAACATATGGCAGCCTCATATTATCCTCAACTTGACTTAAGGAACATAAGCACCAACCAAGAAGTCGCACTAACTATGGCCACCAGATCAACCGTATCGATATACGTCGTACAGTTTCCTTGGTCTATTGCCATTTACCTAAGGTACACTAGATCCGGGTTAGGACCTTTCACACATAAGAGCACCCCAACAAGATAATATAAAGCAAACAAGGCAAACAATTTAAAGTGATCTAATTCCTAAGGGTACCCCTCTTTTATATTAAATCCCCAGCAGAGTCGCCAGTTCTGTAACACGGTGGGAGAACTGACTTTAGTTATGTTGCGGATAGCAAGAGTCGCCACCGACTTTTATTTTATCCAAAGGAAAGGCATAAAAGAACAGGAAAGACCTTTTAAAAAGATTTTTGGGTCCGGGGGGTAGGTTATGTAAAGGGAAGGTGTTAGCACCCTTTACATCCATGGTTATCCATGGGCTCTTAGTTACTTAGCTCACTTTAAATTGTTTTTGAAAAGGTGAAGTGTGTGAATAGAAATTTTCATAAGAGTTTGATAATGATCCATGTACGGATGCGTAAAAAACTTGTGTTTGAAAATTGTTTGAAAATTGTAAAGTGTTTGAAATTTGTTTTGAAATAGTGAGCAAGTAACTATGAGGAACCTACCCTAAAGTTTAAGTCTTTCTGTTCTTTATCCTTTAAATGGTAAGACTATCCCTATTATTAAGGAATAGGTAGTCATTACCTTGGATGTGAGGGACATATGAAGGGACATCTGTTTAATGAAGGCAACTGTAGGGTGTATTAAGCACTTTTGGAGGGACTGTCATCTTTATTCGAAAGGGACAAGATCATTACGAAGGCAATATTCGAAAAGGGACTTGATCTTTTATTGTTAAGGGACTAGATGACTTTATTTTGAGGGACTTTTGCTTTATACACCCTACTTGACCTTTTTGATTAGGCAACATGAGAGGTATCCCTAAGGAAGTGAGATGGCGATCAAAGATCGACTTACGTGTGTGAGTGTACAATTTTAAATATTTATCTTTTGAATTAAGTGATCTATATTAATTTTAAATAACATACATGTTTACACTCCCTATTTTTACTAACCATGACATAAAAATAAATAATTTAAATATTACAAAATATTACATCCAGGAGCAATTACAATAATAATAATAAAGCAAATTAAATAAATAGCAAAATAAATAAATAATTATAATTGGGTTAGTGAAAATAATAATAATAAAAATAATATCAAATTTAATGGGGTTAGTAATAATAATAATAATAAATCACAATATCTATAAATGGGGTTAGTAATAATAATAATAAATATGAAAATAAATAGCATTAATGATAAAATAAATAAGAATATTAGCATAATAATTACAAGATCAAATTTTTATGAACAATTATTATTTAAGATTGCGAAGAAAATATAAACAATTAATTATCATAAAATCTTAAATGCTATAAAAATTAAGTTAATTATAAACATATTATGAAAATAAATTATATTAAATTAACAAGTTTTAATTATTTTTTAAAACATATATTAAAAAAATTATTTACATACATAACAAGATTATAAACAATTATAGAATATTTACATATTATAAAAAAAAAATTAAACATTTTAATTTTTAGATTTTATGTACAAAATTTTAAATTATAAACAATGTAGGTCATATTTACATATTATAAAAATAGGATCAATTATGATTATATTTACAAAATTTAATAAGATAGATACATGAATGAAGATATGATCATACAATTATATTTACAAATTTAAAGATTATAATAAAATTTTATTCACTAATTAAAATATAAACAAGAATTACAATTAGGTTTTTTTTAGAAAAATATTTTAGGGTTTTGAAAATAATTAGGATTTAATAATTTATAAAATTGCATTAGGGTTTTAAAAAGATATTATGATTAAATTAGAGTTTGCAAAAAAAAATTAAATTTTATATACAACAAAATATAAATCTAATTATTATTATATACATGTTTTTAATTTTAAATGTATAATTATAAAAAAACTAAGTTTAGAATTAGAAAACATTTACATGATTATAATATAATTAACAAAACAATGAAATCATAAAAAAAATTGAAACTTTCCTGGCTGGGAATTGAACCCAGGATGCCTTGCTTGACAACACCCATGCCATACCACCAGGGTCCTTAGCTTCTTTCATGCGCGTACCAACCACCAGGCCACTTATCATCCTTGGGTTCGCAGGTTTTCCTGCGAATTTATCTACAACTTTTCCTGCGATTATTCCTACCAATACAACCTGCGAACATCAAACACTATTCAAACAGCACAATTTTATCAAATTAAAAACATCTTTAACTTCCTTGCAACCTGTACAATCCAATTATGTCAGCCAAATTCATTTATATTGTGTAAATTGAAGAACCCAAATTTAGAGCTTTAAACCCTAAACATGGTATACTCATGATTCGGCCATAACTCTTCACCAAACTATCCAGACTTCATCTATAGCCAATAACAAACATCAATATATCATTAAAATTCATTATCAATAAGTAAATATGATGATTCGAAAAAAAATATATGAAGCACATGGATGATTCAGTTCATGTATTATGGAGTGTTTTGGATGCAAATAAGTGTTGGTTTCCACTCAATGAGGTCCAAGGATCATGGCTGTGTTCTCAAATTACCTTCAAATGTCCTGGAAGATTGAAACCGAATGTGAGTTTTTGAGAGGTTTTTTGGTTTATGAAACTTACTCTTGGGAGGCAGAAAATTTTTTGTCTTGGTGATTGAGTTGTGTTTAGTACTTATAGGTAAATGAATTTAGGTCATAACATTGAATGGTTGTGTGGAAATTTTGATATGAAAAGATTCAAATTGATCATGCCTTAAAAATCCAATATTCTTGTATGAAGGCTTACTATTTTTGGACCAATCTTGTGATTTCATTCCTCTTCAATTCCAATCATCATTTAAGATCTTCTAGAAACTCAATCTCCATCAAATATTACATTTTCATATTTTATTTTTATTTAAAATGATTTTTAATGAATTAAATCAAAATAAATAAAAATAAAATAATAAAAATTCTGATTTTTAATGGTTTGGGTCGTGCATGAAGTCAATGTATGGATTGGGTCATCATTTGGCAAGCCCATTTGGAAGAAATTGGTTTTAGACCCCCTTTTTCATCATAAACCAACTCAAAATTTCCCAACTTTGCAAGGGCACATATCCTTCAATTTTAATGCTATGAGGGTGTTCTTGGACATTTTGGAAAGCTTGAAGAGTCCTATAAACAACCCCACTGGTTTCATGTCCATATCATTTACCAATCTCAAGTTATGCCCTTTTGAAGTTGTTGACTTTTTGTTGACTTTCAAAAGGACCTATAATGTCTTAGCTCATACCTTCCAAATGAAGCATTTTTGGGCTTGGCTTGTGAGACACAAAGTTGTAGAGAATTCAATTTCCTTCAAAATGAGCTTTGAGTGGAGACTTGGTGATGAAGTATGTGAAAGTTATGGCTGGTCAAAGTTCAGTTGACTTTTACTAAGGAAACCCTAATTTAGAAACTCCTGATTATTGATGATCTGGAATCTCCTTGATGAATCATGATAAACCCTTGATCAAATGATGAATTTTACTTCATATACTTGATGTTGGCAAAAAATCATGAAGTTTGACTTTGGTTTGACCACAGTTGACCTCAGTTTGACTTTTTAACTGCATTGACTGATTTTGACTTATCTGATCATCTGACTGAGCAAACTTTTGAGAAAAGTCTTGAAACTTGTCATGGGGGTTCTTACACACATATAAGATGTTATGAAGCTCACTTGAAGTCTTGGAAGTCCATTTATCCTGATTAAAGTCAAAACCCTAGTTTTGGATGCACTGCTTAGGAGGTGCATTGTCTGAGGGAATTGTCAACTCTTCTGACCAATTGTGAATTTTGTGAACCTTGTGAACCATCATAAAATGTCTTGTGAACCTCATGGGAGGTATTGTGAACCTTGTGAACCATCATAAAATGTCTTGTGAACCTCATGGGAGGTATTGTGAACCTTGTGAACCTCATAAAGTGACTTGTAGACTTCATGAACCTCATGAAAGGTTTTGTAAGCATTGTGAATCTTGTGAACCTTGTGAACCTTCATAAAGTAACTTGTAGACTTCATGAACCTCATGAAAGGTCTTGAAAGCATTGGGAAACTTGTGAACCTTGTGAACCTTCATAAAGTGACTTGTAGACTTCATGAACCTCATGAAAGGTCTTGTAAACATTGGGAAACTTGTGAACCTTGTGAACCTTCATAAAGTGACTTGTAGACTTCATGAACCTCATGAAAGGTCTTGTAAACATTGGGAAACTTGTGAACCTTCTTAGCACACAAAATCTTGTATTGTGAGGGTAAATTTTGGGGTGCAACACACACACGTAAGTCGATCTTTGATCGCCATGTCACTTATTTAAGGATACCTCTCATGTTGCCTAAAACAAAAGGTCAAGTAGGGTGTATAAAGCAAAGTCCCTCATTTCACATCATCTAATCCCTAAACAGATAAAAAGATCAAGTCCCTTCGAATGTTGCCTTCGTAATGATCTTGTCCCTTTCGAATAAAGATGATAAGTCCCTTCGAATTGCTTATACACCCCACAGTTGCCTAAATAACAGATGTCCCTTCACTTGTCCCTCACATCCAAGGTAATGACTACCTATTCCTTAATAATAGGGATAGTCTTACCATTTAAAGGATTCAAGAACAGAAAAGACTTAAACTTAGGGTAGGTTCCTCTTAGATACTTGCTCACTCTTCAAAACATTTCAAACACTTCATACATTTCAAACAATTTTCAAAAACAAAGGTTTTATATACATCCGCACATGAATCATTATAAAATACTTAAGAAAATTTCTATTCACACACTTCACATTTCAAAAAACATTTTAAAGTGAGCTAAGTAACTAAGAGCCCATGGATAACCATGGATGTAAAGGGTGCTAACACCTTCCCTTTACATAACCTACCCCCCGAACCCAAAAATCTTTTAAAAGGTTTTTCCTGTTCTTTAATGCCTTTCCCTTGGATAAAATAAAAGTCGGTGGCGACTCTTGCTATCCGCAACATAACTAAAGTCAGTTCTCCCACCGTGTTACAGCCTGGTACAAAAGCTTGGCCCCAGAATCCATTACATCCTGGAGAGTTATGAGATCCATGTTCACGAGGCATTTCACAGCCTCCCGACGCCATCCCAAGACAGAGGCAACCCTCGAAGCCATAGTACAAAAGAAAAATGAAACATTACGCTCGTACGTCGAACGATTCAACCAAGAGGCTGTCGAGGTGGACACCATCGAACACGAAGAAATACCTCCTCGAGAGGGGACTCTTGCCCGGTAGGGAGCTCAGCCGAGCCGTTGGGATAGAGCCTCCCCGCACCCTGAATGAGCTCCTACATAAGGCCCGGGCCTACATCAGATACGAGGAGAAGCAGGTGGCCCACAACGCTCGCACCGGCCGCAATACTGGGGATACCGATCACCCCAAGCGTGAAGATCCGAGCATTCCCCGTCGCAACGGGGACAGACGAAGGGAAGAGAAGCCCCGAGAACCTCGAGAAGGAAGAGGTCCCGAGGGCCGATACAGCGAGTATATTTTACTGACATCCCCCCACGAGCGCATCCTCGCCGAATGCATCAACTCCGAGTTTAAACAGTGCAGAGTAAGGTTCCCAAAACCATCTGCACCCAAGCCTCACACCGACAAATCCAAATACTGCAGGTTCCACATGAGCCATGGGCACGTGACCGAAGACTGCGTTCACCTCAAAGATGCAATAGAGATCTTGATCCAAGAAGGACATCTTAAACAGTATACTAGGAGGAACGAAACTTCCAAGCACGAAGAGCCAGAGAAGAAGAGGCCTCAGGAGGATACACCCCCCGACGACTCTCCTTATCAAGTGGCCCTCTGCGTATCACGTCCCGAGGATTTCAGCTTCCCTGAGACATTGCCCGAAGGCCGAATCGCTGCACTCAGCCCCTGGGAAGACTTCCCGACCGCCCTTGTCATATCGGGCGGGGGGATGAACGGCGAAGCCGCCGCCCTCTCAGTAAAACGCAAGTTCGACGAGCTCCTTCTGACCGCGCCCGAGCAAAAGGCAACGCTGACAAAATACCGGGGCAAATCCAACCACATATCCTTCTTTTTAGAAGAGCTTCTGGGCGGCTCCCCGAATTCGGGCATCCCACTATTGATTAGGGCCAAGATGGCCCAGTTCGACGTCAGACGCATTCTGGTCGATCAAGGCAGCTCAGTGGACATCATGTACGTCCACCTTTTCAAGACTCTGAAATTAGACAAAACCAATCTATCTCCCTACGTCGGATCCGATCTCCAAGGGTTCAACGGAGCCACGACAAAACCGTGGGGATACGTCGAGCTCCACGTCACCTTCAGAGAGCAGGAGACAGCCAGAGAAATCAAAATCCAATGCCTGGTCATAGAGTGTCCCTCTCTCTACAATTGCATCCTCGGCCGCCCGACATTAGCCGAACTCACCGCGGTCCCATCTACCGTCCATCTAAAGATGAAGTACTACACCAAACTAGGCCGCGTAGTCACCGTCCACGGCGACATCGAGGCTGCCCGACGGTGTTACGACACCGCAGTAAAAGGATAGGCCACGGTCAATACAAAGAGCAACAAAAAACCCAAGACCGAGGATCCTTCCCTCCAGGGAATCATCGCCATCAACCTCGACTGCCGCATTGGCCAGGACGAAACTGAAGAATGGAAACCCACCGAGGAACAGTCTCCCGAACACCCATTCCGGCCAATCCCAGACGGAGATTTCGAGCTCATCCCTCTGGGCGACGATCCTGGAAGAACAGTAAGGATAAGCAAAGAATTGCCCGAGGAAACAAGGGAGAAGCTCGTGACATGCCTCAAGGAGAACTCCGACCTCTTCGCATGGAACGCCGCAGAGATGCCCGACCTGGATCCTGAGGTCACGTGCCACCAACTAGATTTAGATCGGGTAGTCAAGCCCATAGCACAACGTAGGCGCAAGCAGTCCCCCGAGAAGGCGGAGGCTGCCGAGCAAGCTGTAAAAGACCTTTTAGAGGCAAATTTTATTTCTGAAGCTCAGTACACAACCTGGCTCTCTAATGTAGTCCTCGTTAAGAAAAATAATGGAAAATGGCGCATGTGTGTTGATTATACTGATCTTAATATGGCTTGCCCCAAAGATGTTTTCCCTCTCCCTAACATAGATAAGCTCGTTGACAACTCTGCAGGTTTTAGACTCTTGTCCTTCATGGACGCATATAGAGGATATAATCAAATCCCTATGTCGGACACGGACAAAAGGCACACGGCATTCATGACCCCGACCGACAATTACTATTACAACATAATGTCGTTCGGACTCAAGAACGCCGGGGCCACATACCAGCGCATGATGAACAAAGTCTTCAAGGGAGAAATAGGAGATATGCTCGAGGTATACATGGACGACATGATCATCAAGTCACACGAGGAGGTCGACCATGCTCGACACCTATACAAAGTCTTCGAGCAGGCGAGAAAGTGTAAAATGAGGTTTAACCCTGAAAAATGCATGTTCGGCGTCCGGGCAGGAAAATTCCTGGGTTTCTACCTCACCGAGAGAGGTATCGAGGCCAACCCCGACAAATGCCGAGCGTTCCCGGAATTTCCAACCCCGAAGACCAAAAAATCAATCCAATCCCTCAACGGGGTGCTCGCCTCACTCTCCCGTTTCATCGCCAAATCCACCCAGCATGCACTGCCCTTCTTCAGACTCCTTCGTAAGGAGGCCAGCTTCGAATGGACCGACGAATGCGAACGGGCACTACTCCATTTGAAGAAGGTCCTCTCTGAGCCCCTGGTCCTATCACGACCATTGGAAAGAGAGACCTTATACCTGTATCTGTTCGTGGCAACCGAGGTCGTCAGTGCCGTCCTAATAAGGGAAACTGACGAAGGACAAAAACCCATCTATTTTACGAGCAAAGCGCTCTAAGGCCCCGAACTCAGAAACCAACAAATCGAAAAGGTCGCCCTAGCTCTCATAAATGCGGCGAGGAGGCTACGCCACTACTTCCTCGCTCATACGGTCAAAGTAAGAACCGACCAGCCAATCAAACAACTTCTCGGACGACCAGATATGGCCGGCAGAATGCTCAAATGGTCGCTGGAAATCTCCGAATTCGATATACAATATGAGAACAGAAAGGCCTTGAAAGCTCAAGCATTGGCCGACTTTGTCGCGGAAATGACCCACAGCCCGACACCGACGGACGGAGCCCATAAATGGACGATCTTCGTCGACGGTGCCTCCAGTACGACGGGCAGTAGAGCTAGAATCATCCTCGAGAATGAGGACGGGATCCTGATCGAGGTCTCACTAGCACTAGCCTTCCCGACGTCAAACAACCAAGCCGAATATGAGGATTTCATCGCCGGTCTGAGATTGGCCGAAGACCTAGGAGCAAAGGAGGTAAAAATATCAACAGACTCCCAGCTCGTGGCATCACAAGTACGAGGAGAGTACCAGACCAAGAACGATAACCTTGTCGAGTACCTAGCCTTGGTCAAAGAAAGACTCGAAAAATTCGAGAACTGGGAAGTACAACACGTACCTCGCGAGCACAACACACGGGCCGACATCTTATCAAAGCTAGCTAGCACGAGAAAGAAGGGAGGAAACAAATCTGTGATTCAAGAGATCCTTCATCGACCTAGTATCGAAAAACCACCTCCTCCACTCGAGGTCAACGTGATCGGGGATACTCATTGTTGGATGACGCCCATCTATAATTACCTAACAAAGGGCGAGCTCCCCATCGACCCAAAAGAGGCGGCCACCACCAAACGTAGGGCATGCTCGTACGTTCTCCTCGAAGGGAAACTTTACCATAGGAGGTTTTCCATCCCATTACTCAAATGCGTCGAGGAAGAGAAAATTCCCGACATACTGGGAGAAATACATAGAGGAATCAACGCCCAACACCCCGGCGGACGATCACTTGCACGAAAAGCTCTTCGAGCAGGCTACTACTGGCCGACCATGCAACACGACTCCAAGGAACACGTCAAAAAATGCGACAAGTGCCAACGGCACGCCGACATGCACCTCGCACCCCTGAACGAACTAAAAACACTCTCCTCTACATGTGTCATACCCTAAATTTTGACCATAAAGTTTTAAATTTTTGTTCATTTTTGACGTGTTTTCGTCGATTTACCGAAAATCAATCATTTTGCATTTTTAAGATTAAACATTTCTTTAATCGTACATTTCATCATCACAATTGTCATCTTTTATTTATTAGAATTTGTTTCTTTTTTAAATAAGAATGTTTGTTTGTGTTTTAATCATTTTTGTATAGATCTTTTAGAATTTGATCCAATCTTAAAATTTTAGTTAGAATATTTTGTCACACTTTGTAATTTAGTTATGTTTATTTTTTAGTTAAATATTTATTTTAGATTATTTTTAGAGTTTAACTTAGTTTAATTGTAATTTTAATACTAATTTCTAAGTTAATGTAATTTTAAAATGTGAGTTTAGTTTATATTAGATTGTTTAGAACTATCTTCCAATTTAATTTTAATTTAGGTTAATTTCAATTTAGTTAATTAATTTAATTTAAATATTTCAATTTAGCTTAATTACAATTTATTTTAGAGATTAGTTTTTATTATTAGTTAATTTTTAATTGTTTATTTTTCTCTCATTTATTTTTAGTTTAATTTATTTATAAGAAAAAATAGAATATAGTTTATGTAACTGGTCTTTAGATTTAGTTTGGTCCTATTATTTTGGACTCCCCATGCTCTCTCTATCAGTCTTAGTCATATACCAATTTTACACTCCAAACTCCTTCCTGCAACAACATGCCAAACACCCTGCAACACTCCATCATATTGTTTTTCATTAATTTCAGTCACTCATAACCTGCTGCAAGTAAAGGATAAGGAGGACAATACCATTCTACCATAAACAAAAGCCTATCTTGCACCAAAACTGAAGGACCCTGCTATTATCCTATGTTTCAAAAACCAAACCAACAAAAAGCAAAGAAGGACCAAGCTTCAAAAAGGGGAACAAAAAAACACCAGGGAAACTCTCAACCTACAGCCCTCAAAAAACCACCGAATCACCCTCGTGTCTAAACCATACCTTCCGCAAAAACAACAAAACCTCATCTTCATCAACCACAACCGCACCTTCAAACCTTTCCTCCATGAAACAGACACTAATTTGCAAACTGTGAAAGGAGGACATCATGAATAAACAAAAAACCTTCAAAAATCAAGAAATGATGATCCTTCTCCAAACCGAAAACACACTTTAACGAACCCTTTTCACCTCTTACCTCCAACAACCTTGGCCGGTCTCCCCAAAACCTTGACACAGCTCCAACCCTTCTCCCACCTGCATACACAGCTCCTTCAACGACAACTTTTCTTTTCTCACAACGAGACCAAACCCTCATCCACCAAACCCCCAAAAAACTGAAAAAAACCGAAACAACCTTCGGCCAGAACCCAATCATCACCACCCATTTTCCGCCGCCGCCGCAATCTTCAAACACACACACACACAAAACCAGAACAAAAAAACAGAAAGCTCAGCCACCACCGCCATTTCCAACCGAAAGCCCCTCCCTCCTTCCATCAACCTCATCAAGAAAAACCCACAGCCGGGATAACCAAAAGAGGGGGGAAACGCTTCGGAAAAAAAAATAGCAAAGGAACTTTCATCACCTTCACGAAACTACTCGATAAACCTTAACAGCAACAAGACGACCCAAGCAGATAAAACCATCATCACTTGCAACACAAAAAAACAGAAACATAGTTAACCATCAGCCTCCCTTCCCTTCACCGCTCAACAGCCAACCACCGCAAAGAACGAAAAGTAATCCAAAGCCTCACCGGCTCTCGTTCTTCCGTCTCAAAATACTTCCGCCGCCTCAAAACATTACCAAATCCTTCTCCTTCACCGCAAGCTCCAGCTCCTCCTTCGACCTTCACCTGTCCACCACCCAATCTCCATCTCACCGAACCTTCATCCCTCATCAATCCCAGCAGCTACACCATAGAACAAACAGAACCACGAAAATTCTCCTTCACCACGAATCCAACAACTCACCGAACCGAAAAAGTTGAGACCTCACGAATCTGAAACTGGAAAAACACTATCGAAAAATACCCCTTTCAAACTGCCGAACCACCGAAATCATCTCCTTCCCCTCCAAATCAACACAGCATAAACTCAGAAACCCCAAACGCCGGTAACCCAAATCCAAAACCCTTTCTAAAACCTTACCGCCGGATCACCCTCAACGACATTGACCTAGCAAGAGAGGGAGAACACCGTGTTGGTTTTCCTTTTCTTTTATTCTATTGTTCTTTTCTTTTTCTTTTTTTTTTATTTCTTGTTTTATAATATTCTATTTTTTATGTTAATTAATCTTTGACCAGATTTTGCTTCTTGGAAAGCGAATTTCTAACGCTACCCCCAGTCAGCAATAAACCCCCTCTTTTCTTGTTTCTTTATTTCTTTATTTCTTTATTTTTTCTTTTCGTTTGCTTTGATTAAATAATTAGTTTCTTAAAATCGATTAACTTGGTGTTTAGTTTAGCTTTATTTGAAGTTGAGATTTTTAGTAGTAGCTTGTTAATTACTGTCATTATTGTTACTTTTTTTTATTTATTTAAATTGTAATTTAAATATTCGGTTAGTCTTTGATTTTTTTTTTAAGAATAATTTGTTAATGGGCCATCCTAATTAAATTTTTGATGTTTGGTGGTGATCTTGATTCGCGATGTCTATTTCGATTAATCTGGGATTTCTTTGATGCTTGACGCTTATGTTTGAGTTTCACTATGATACTAAACTCATTACTCGGCACTCGCTACTTGGTAATACTTTGGCGCGTTTTGAATTTCTGACAAGTTTTCCTTGAATTCCTTTGCGCGCATTGAAAAGGCAATGGACCTTCTCCGTTAGGTACCTCTAAACTCGATGTTATCTCTTTCGTACCTCAATTCAGTCTTGTTGCAGTATTTGCGTTTGCTTATTTATTCGTACGTCACCATTGTGTCTAAACCTGAAAAAACATCCAAAAAATAATTCAATTCATTTAATTTAATACGAAAAAGGAACTCCGGAGTCTAGCATTCCGCACGTTCTGGATTGAACCGCAAATGGGCTAGCCTCACGCGTTGGTTCAATCACCATTCGTATAAAAAATATTTCAATTCATATAAATTAAATTACGAAAAAGGAACTCCGGAGTCTAGCATTCCGCACGTTCTGGATTGAACCGCAAATGGGCTAGCCTCACGCGATGGTTCAATCACCATTCGTATACTAAAATATTCAAACTAACTTATTAATAAATTACGAAAACAGAACTCCGGAGTCTAGCATTCCGCACGTTCTGGATTGGACCGCAAATGGGCTAGCCTCACGCGTTGGTTCAATCACCATTCGTATAAAAAATATTTCAATTCATATAAATTAAATTACGAAAAAGGAACTCCGGAGTCTAGCATTCCGCACGTTCTGGATTGAACCGCAAATGGGCTAGCCTCACGCGATGGTTCAATCACCATTCGTATACTAAAATATTCAAACTAACTTATTAATAAATTACGAAAACAGAACTCCGGAGTCTAGCATTCCGCACGTTCTGGATTGGACCACAAATGGGCTAGCCTCACGCGATGGTTCAATCACCATTCGTATAAAAAATATATTCAATTCATTTAAATTAATTTACGAAAAAAGAACTCCGGAGTCTAGCATTCCGCGCGTTCTGGATTGAACCGCAACTGGGCTAGCCTCACGCGATGGTTCAATCACCATTCGTATTCAAAACAATTCAACAATCTTAAAGGATCAGGCATGAATCATCTCCATAGGAAAGTTGTTCCTCCTATCCCCACAAACACAAACAAAATCTTACAAACAATTACTTTCAAAGGAAGAACGTGGCATTGCTTGTCGATACTTACATCCAAGTTTAAAGCTTCTTCCGATTTTTATTCTCAAAGAAAGAATGTGGGATTGCTTGTCGATCTTATATCCAAGTTTAAAGCTTCTTTCAATTTCTCATTTCTCAAACGTTTGTGGTGGAATAGGTGAGATACTTCTCTTAAAGATGACGACTTGTCTCTTTCTTTCAAATACAAATTAAAACTTACCAACCAATTCAAATCATTTTCATAATTAATTAGCGAGTAACTGAACTCCGGAGTCTAGCACTTCGCACGTTCTTGAATGCAACCGCAACATGGGCTAGCCCCACGCGTGGTTCATTCCCCCTCTCGTTTTAAAACACCCTTAACAAAGATCAAACATCTTTTCTCAAAACGAACGCTATTTAAATCTTTCTACCTCGCAAACAAGCTAGCGCTTCAGCATCCCATCGCGAGCAGATAAGCCAACGCTTAGCAGTAGAATGCATTTCAAACAATCGTTCAATAAAAAACACAAATCGTAGTAGAACGAACTACGAAGCTCTGACTTTCCCATTGCACAAGGGAATACGTAGGCACGGGGATTTTAATCCTTCGCGAGCACAATAAATAAAAATTAACTATCTCTCCGTCACAATAATAAAAAACTTAACCTTTCTCCATACCAAATAATAATTGAAACATTTCCTTAAAAGAAATCATTAAAATAAGACAATAATACAAGTTAACATTTTAAAGCGCAAACTAGACTAAGAGGTTCCCGTTGAGTACAACGGACGTGAGGGGTGCCTAACACCTTCCCTTTGCGTAACTAACTCCCGAACTTAGATCAGTGGTTTCGTTGACCATTTCCTATCCTTTATTTAGGTTGTGACTATATCTCCCTTTTCTTTAATTAGAATAAATAGAATTAGGTGGCGACTCTGTTGTTTATTTTAGGATCGTATTTTTCGAGGTGCGACAGCTGGCGACTCTGCTGGGGAATTCATTGCCTAGTGCATAAGAGAGTCGAGCCTAGCTTAGGATAGTCTGCGTTTGTTTGATGACTTGTTTGATTTGTCTTTCTTTATTTGTTGTTGGTATTCTATCTATTGCTTCCTTCTTATTTATTTGCTCATTTATATCTGCCTGTTGGATCTCGGGATATCACTGGTATGAATTTGTATTTGAGTTTTGAAAAAGAAGAGGGAACACCTAAGTTAGAATTGGATGTTATTAGTGTTAGTCTCCAAGGACTCGCTCCTTGCACACCTAGCATGAAAGCTCCCCCAGATAGTTAGACTTTTCGTAGATCTTGTCACAACGCAGCTAGCCTGTCGCGTGACCTGATTCACGAAAGGGCTGTGATTCTGGGACCCCCTAGAACCTGTTTCAATTTTGGTAGTTGTGTAATGTTAGGCTCCAAGGACTCGCTCCTTGCACGCCTAGCATGAGAACTCCACTCAAGGTAGACCTTATCGTTATTATCGTCACAATGCAGCTAGCCTGCGGCGGGGCGTTAGTACGATAAACGTCCGTGACCTTGAGTATCCTTATACCATCACCATAGGAGCTACCCTGTGAGTGGGTGTTATGGGTAAAGAATTTAGAACGCTCCACTTAAGGCTTACCAGTTAAGAGATTACATGTTACTTGCACCTTGGATCCAACACCTTGCCTTTATATCCAATTCTGGAGTTGTTTATGTTAGTGATTTCGAGCATTATGAGCATTGCATCCATTCGCATACCATTTGCATTTGCATTGCATACCATCTCCCAACAATCCAACTCACACGTGTCTTATTCATCGTTAGTCAACTGTACTCGACCAGTCACCGGAAAGAGATGGACCAACTTGAGCAGGAAAACAGGGAGCTTAGAAACGAGGTCACCATGTTGAGAAATCGTATGGGAATATTCTCAACTACAATGAAGACTCTAATGGACAGCCTTGTGCAGGAGAACACTGAACTCCAGGAAGAGATTCACAGCTTGAAGATTGATAGAGGACGACTGATTTCTTTGGCCAAAAATTTGGTCATTTCTCAGCGCCGGTCAAATTCTACTTCTACTCGTCAGCGGCGTCAGAATCAGCGGAGGTCTCCAAACAGTCCTGAAGGAGCGGCCCATCAGTTTGACCCAATCCCAATGACTTACAGTCAATTGTGGTCTCATTTTTCCCGGAACTCAATAATGACACCCAGAAAGACTAGAGCCACGAGGTCTCGGCCCCGTGGGATCAATCCAAATACCAGTTGTGAGTTTCATAATGGAGTACTGGGGCATCCGATTGAAGAGTGCAAAGTCTTCCAGGAAAAGGTTCAAGAGATGATCGACTACGGGGTGTTGACCTTCAATGAAGGAATCCCATCTGTGGACGGAGTGCCTTTGTGCTGATAAAAAATGCAAGAGAGTCCTGTCCAAGTCAAATTGTTGCTGGAGTGTAGGACAAGTTCTTGGATGCACATGATCGTTCATTGCTTTGGAGCTATCCTCTCAGATGTTTAGCTCGTTTGCTGCTTTTCATATGTATTTTGCTATGTTTTGTCAATGCATTTGTTTTGGCATGTAAGAACTTATTTGTTTTGAATGATTAATGCAATGAATATGTTTGTTTTGAAGTAATCCATTCGTATTCACTCATAATGCTTTTTCAACTTTATAATGCCAATATTATCCCATTTCTTACCTAGGCAGAGAATTGGAGGGAGGATGACGAAATTAAAACACAAATTCTCTAGTTGAATGCTTTTGATTTAAACCCTACTAACGATGTACAGACATTGTTTCAAATTCCAAAACACTGGAGAAATAAGGAGTTAATCCCTAGTCAACCACTTCGAGCCTAGAAGTAGGAGTTTCTTTCAGATATTTCAAAACCCTTACGTTTAACCTGGGGCAGGGTAGTGTTCAGCTAATCTGGTTACACATTCAAATCATAAGATGAAACATCCCATCAGGGAATCCACTACAATTAATAACTTGACAGTCACAACTTTCAACCTTCCATTGATTAAAAAAAAGAGAAAATAAAATCCCGCTAAGTCAAGCACCCAAAAATGTTGGATTTATTAATTCAGCGTCACCCTTAGGGATTCGATGGGCTTAACATCCCAACCCATGGCGCTTAATAGGCGCAGCCCCTTGAAAGACTCTATACTATAAGGAAATAAAGTTGTGCCTTCACTAACAGCAATTGCTTTTAGTGCAGTGGTAAGCGCTTGATCCTACAAGTGGTATCAGAGCCAGGTCATGGGTTCGAATCCCCCCGGCTGACACTGGGGGGGAGATTGTTGGATTTATTAATTCAGCATCCCCCTTAGGGATTCGATGGGCTTAACATCCCAACCCATGGCGCTTAATAGGCGCAGCCCCTTGAAAGACTCTATACTATAAGGAAATAAAGTTGCGCCTTCACTAACAGCAATTGCTTTTAGTGCAGTGGTAAGCGCTTGATCCTACAAAAAAGAGACTTAGGCAAAAATCAGGGACCAAAGAGAAATTCGAGTTAGAAGAGGCCTTTCAATCCTCAACTTCAAATACATAAGATTTAATGACCGCCATACCAAAATCAAAGGGTCACCAATATCCACGAAGAATAAATAAGATGACTGTCATTTCAAGCGGACCTTGGAGCATCATCTCTACGCTATCAAGACAAATGTATGTGTCAATTTAGCTGAACCTAGGATTGAAGAATATCACGGAGAGTGGGTGGGCACCAAATAAACTTTGAGCCTTTATCCTTTATTCCTAAAACCGTGAACCAAACCACATTACAACCCTCAAAAGTCCTAATTGAAGTAGGGTTTATTTCGAAAGCACACTCGATGAGAAAGTGTTTCCCGACTCCTATGAGCTTTGCTCAAAAATTGGTGTTGGCCTTATAAAAAGGAATATCACATCCTAGCTAGTGATTCGGTCACAGGCTATTGTGAAAATATTTTCAAAAACAAAAAACAAAAAAACTTTGAGACAAACACGTATGTTGCATTAGCAGTCTTGACATTAACCTTTTTGCTTGTTAGCGTTTGCTTGATATCATAGAAACCTATGTATGAGCACCAGTGATGAGCTTAATCTCTTGAGATTTGAAACTCTGATGAGTAGTTGAACAACCATTTCAGAGAATGATCACCCCCAGGGAAGTTTGCTTGAAGACCTTGCCATACAGGGGCATGTTGTTTGAAGACTTTGCCGCAGGAGCATGTTTGTTTGAATACTTTGCCAGTCAAGGGCAAGTTACTTGAAAATTTAGCCAGCCAGGGGCAGGTTGCCTTAATACTTTGCCATCCAGGGGCATTTTTCCTGAAGACTCTGTTAGAAAGGGGCATGTTGTTGGAATACTTTGCCAGATAGGGGCATGTTTCCTGAAGACTCTGTTAGACAGGGGCCTGTTGTTGGAATACTTTGCCAGATAGGGGCATGTTGCTTGAAGACTTTGTTAAACAGGGGCAAGTCGTTTCCCAATTTGTGCTTACACATTCTTATCATCCCTAGAAGGATAAGTATTGAAGACTCATTTGTGCCAAGTACAGTTAATCTGAGGCAGTGACGTCGAGATTCGACGAATCTCTACAAGAGTTTGAAGCACCGGGGCATCTTGAATGCCAAGTCTTCTATAAAATCCACTTGAGATGATCTCCTCTCATAAATCATTTTGTGGGCGCATGACCACGTGTTCCCCTAAGCAAGACGCTCTTAGGATCTACCTTGCAAGTACTTCCAGATATTGGGGTCCTCACGCCAAGTTGCTATGGTATGTCAGGGGTGTAACACGGTGGGAGAACTGACTTTAGTTATGTTGCGGATAGCAAGAGTCGCCACCGACTTTTATTTTATCCAAAGGAAAGGTATAAAAGAACAGGAAAGACCTTTAAAAAGATTTTTGGGTCCGGGGGGTAGGTTATGTAAAGGGAAGGTGTTAGCACCCTTTACATCCATGGTTATCCATGGGCTCTTAGTTACTTAGCTCACTTTAAAATGTTTTTGAAAATGTGAAGTGTGTGAATAGAAATTTTCTTAAGAGTTTGATAATGATCCATGTACGGATGCGTAAAAAACCTTTGTTTTGAAAATTTGTTTGAAAGTGTGAAGTGTTTGAAAAAAGTTTTGAAGAGTGAGCAAGCAACTATGAGGAACCTACCCTAAGTTTTAAGTCTTTTCTGTTCTTAAATCCTTTAAATGGTAAGACTATCCCTATTATTAAGGAATAGGTAGTCATTACCTTGGATGTGAGGGACAAGTAAGGGTCATCTGTTTAATGTAGGCAACTGTGGAGTGTATTAAGCAATTTTAGAGGGACTGTCATCTTTATTCGGAAGGGACAAGATCATTATGAAGGCAACATTCGAAAGGGACTTGATCTTTTATCTGTTAAGGGACTAGATGACTTTATTTTGAGGGACTTTTGCTTTATACACCCCACTTGACCTTTTGATTAGGCAACATGAGAGGTAACCCTAGAAAGTGAGATGGCGATCAAAGATCGACTTACGTGTGTGAGTGTTCAATTTAATATTTATCTTTTGAATTAAATTATCTAAATTAATTTTAAATAAACATACATGTTACACTCCCTATTTACTAACCATAGCATAAAATAAATAATAGACATTATAAAATATTACATCCAGGAGCAATTACATAATAATGATAAAAGCAATTTAAATAAATAAGCAAAATAGTAAATAATAATAATAAAAATTGGGTTAGTGAAAATAATAATAATAATAAAAATAATACTAAATTAAATGGGGTTAGTAATAATCATATAAACATAATTAATAATAATAATGAAATAAACAAGGATATTATAATAAACAAAATTTTAAAAAGTTAATAAGAAAATGTGAACAATTATATTAATTATTATAAAATTTGAAGTTATAGGTAAATTATAAAATTAAATCAATTATGAACATATTATGAAAACAAATTATAATTACAAAAATTAAATTAGCAATCTTAACATATTTTTAAACATATAATAAAATTATTTACATGCAAAAATTAAGTTCTAAACAAATTATATCATATTATCATATTAAGAATTTTAATTTTTAACAATTTATACATACAAAAAATTTAAATTATAAATAATTTATACATTACTAAAAAATTAAATTAAGAATTTTAGTTAGATTATGAATATAATATACAAATAATAATTTTAAACAAATAGAAGAAAAACAATTAGGGTTTGAAAAGAATATGTTTTTAGGGTTTTAAAAAAAATAAATTAGGTTTCATATACAAAAATTTTAAATATTAATTCAATTACATAAATAAATTATATATAATACATACATATATTAATAATTTATAAAATATCAATACAAAATATATATATGATTTATTTTATAAAGCATAATAATTAATTAAATTTTAAAGGAATAAGATAAGAAAAAGAAAAATATAAAGAAAATTGCATAGTTTAAAAAAAATTGGGAGGCCTGGATTTGAACCCAGGACCTCCCTGGAACCTGAATGGAGAGTTACCACTGGGCCAGCCTGCGCGCAGGTGATGAAGGAGGGATTCCACTTGGTTTTATGCCTTATGCCTGAAAAATCAAAGAAAAAGCAAGAAAAACAAAAGGCCTGGGGGGATCGAACCCAGGACCTTCACAATACACACAAACACCTTAACCAATCCAGCTGGGAGAGCGCACCTGTTAAAAATCTCACTACAATTCATAATATATTAAAGTTACTAATTATCTGGAAAAAATAAGAAAAAAAGGTGGTGAAGCCAGGATTCGAACCAAAGACCTCCAGGCACAACACATACGCTTCCTTCCACTGGGACAAGCACAAGCTTGTGAAATAAAACAGAAACCATATCATAATATTTTAAAACAAAAGTTTAAATTTGAAATTCGCGCGCAGGGCACCATCTTCTTCCTCCAGCCCTAGGATATTAGCTGCGAATTTATCTACCAATGTTCCTGCGAAAATCAAACTTGCAGCAAAACCTATGGATCTCATACACCACAAAAACTGTAAAATTTCAACAAATTAATTGTTCAAACATGATCCAGAGACAATTTGGCATTGATCCATGTTTTCAGAATGAATTTATATTAGCTTGAATACGAAACCCTAATGGAGGTCATAAACCCTAGCCATGGTGAAATTCGTATAAGCTCATGAAAATCAAATTAAACTTTCCAGAATTCATCCAAAGCTTCAAACAACAACAAATCAACAAACAAATTTCATTAATAATGGTTAAACAATTGAAATCGAAAAAAATAATTTCAAGAACAAAAAGGATTCGGTTTATGTGATATGAGATGTTTTGGATGCAAATGATCATTGATTTCGACTCAATAATGTCCAGGGATCATTGCTATGTTCTCAAAATACCTTCAAATGTCTTGGGGAAGGGAAACCGAATTTGAGTTTTGTGTGGTTTTTGAAATTTGCAAACTTACACTTTTGAGCTGGAATTCGTCTGTTTTTGTTAGGGTTACCTCATGTACTTATAGTATGATCAATTAGGTCAGAAAAGATTGATGCTTGTGTGAAAAGTTTGATCCAAAAAGATTCAAAAAGATAAGCTTTGAAAATCAAATATTTTTGCATAAACACTTGCTATTTTAGGCCAATCATCATGATCCTCTTACCACTTTGATTCCAATCATATTTATGAATTTCTAGAAGCTTAATCCTTTTTAAATCTTTGACTTTTATATTTTATTTTAATTTAAAATGATTTTTAATGAATTAAATCAAAATAAATAAAAATAAAATGATAAAAAATCTGATTTTTGTTGACTTGGGTCGTGCATGAGGTCATAGTATGGATTGGGTCATCATATGGCAAGCCCATTTAGAAAAAATTGGTTTTAGACCTCCATTTTCTTCATAAACCAACCAAAAATTTCCCAACTTTGCAAGGGCACACATCCTTCAATTTTAATGCTATGAGGGTGTTCTTGGACATTTTGGAAAGCTTGAAGAGTCCTCTAACCAACCCCACTGGTTTCATGTCCATATCATTTACCATTCTCAAGTTATGCTCTTTTGAAGCTGTTGACTTTTTGTTGACTTTCAAAAGGACCTATAATGTCTTAGCTCATACCTTCCAAATGAAGCATTTTTGGGTTTGGCTTGTGAGACACAAAGTTGTAGAAATTTCAATTTCCTTCAAAATGAGCTTGGATGGAGACTTGGTGATGAAGCATGTGAAAGTTATGGCTGGTCAAAGTTCAGTTGACTTTTACTGAGGAAACCCTAATTTAGAAACCTTTGATTCCTGATGATCTGAAATCTCCTTGATGAATCATGATCAACCCTTGATCAAATGATGAATTTTACTTCATATACTTGATGTTGGCAAAAAAATAATGAAGTTTGACTTTGGTTCGACCACAGTTGACCTCAGTTTGACTTTTTAACTGCTTTGACTGATTTTGACTTATCTGATCATCTGACTGAGCAAACTTTTGAGAAAAGTCTTGAAACTTGTCATGGGGATTCTTAAACACATATAAGATGTTATGAAGCTCACTTGAAGTCTTGGAAGTCCATTTAGCCTGATTAAAGTCAAAACCCTAGTTTTGGATGCACTGCTTAGGAGGATGCATTGTCTGAGGGAATTGTCAAATCTTCTGACCAATTGTGAACTTTGTGAACCTTGTGAACCTCATAAGATGTCTTGTGAACCTCATGGGAGGTCTTGTAAGTATTGTGAACCTTGTGAACCTTGTGAACCTTGTGAACCTCATAAAGTGTCTTGTAAACTTCATGAACCTCATGAAAGGTCTTGTGAACCTTGTGAACCTTGTGAACCTCATAAAGTGTCTTGTAAACTTCATGAACCTCATGAAAGGTCTTGTGAACCTTGTGAACCTCATGGAAGGTCTTGTGAACCTCATAAAGTGTTTTGTAGACTTCATGAACCTCATGAAAGGTCTTGTAAGCATTGTGAATCTTGTGAACCTTGTGAACCTCATAAAGTGTTTTGTAGACTTTATGAACTTCATGAAAAGTTCTTGTGAACTTTGTGAACCTTATTAGCACACAAAGTCTTGTATTGTGAGGGCAAATTTTGGGGTGCAACAGCTGCCCCTGTTCAATTTTCTGAAACCTGAGGGGTTAGATTGGTATATGTGCCAGTCGTGACCTGGAAGGTTGAAGGGGATTGAACACAAAAGCCCAAAAATTTGCACTCACCGGTGCGTAGAGTAATACTGATGACTAGGTGAATATGCTTGAGTGGGCTTAAAGATGCCACTTGGAGAAACATTCTTCAGGTACATTTTTTGGAGGATAAAGCAATCCAAAATATGAAGGTATAATGATAGCTTTCAGGAAGATAAACAACGTCCCGAGGTAGTAATATGCTTTCAGGAGGATAAAGCAATCCTGAGGTAATAATGTGCTTTCAAGAGGATAACAACGTCCTGAGGTAATCATAGGCTTTCAGGAGGATAAAGCAGTCCTGAGGTAATAATATGCTTTCAGGAGGATAAACAACGTCCCTAGGTAGTAATATGCTTTCAGGGGGATAAAGCAATCCTGAGGTAATAATGTGCTTTCAAGAGGATAACAACGTCCTGAGGTAGGGGTGATAGCTTTCAGGAATGTAAACAACATCCCGAGGAGATAATATGCTTTCAGGAGGATAAAAACGTCCTGAGGAAGTGGTAACCTTTGGGAAGATAACAACGGCCCAAGGTAATAATATGCTTTCAGGAGTATAAACAACATCCTGAGGAGGTGATGATAGTTTTCAGGAAGATAAACAACGTCCCGAGGAGATAATATGCTTTCAGGAGGGTAACAACATCCTGAGGTATAAGAAACTTTCAGGAGGATAAAGCAGTCCTGAGGTAATAATATAACCTTTGGGAAGATAAACAACGGCCCAAAATAATATGCTTTCAGGAGGATAAAGCAGTCCTGAGGTAATAATATGCTTTCAAGAGGATAAAGACGTCCTGAGGTAATAATATGCTTTCAGGAAGATAACAACGTCCTGAGGAGATAATATGCTTTCAGGAGGATAACAACGTCCTGAGGTATAAGAAACTTTTAGGAGGATAAAGCAGTCCTGAGGTAATAATATAACCTTTGGGAAGATAAACAACGGCCCAAAATAATATGCTTTCAGGAGGATAAAGCAGTCCTGAGGTAATAATATGCTTTCAGGAGGATAAAGACGTCCTGAGGTAATAATATGCTTTCAGGAAGATAACAATGTCCTGAGGAGATAATATGCTTTCAGGAGGATAACAACGTCCTGAGGTATAAGAAACTTTCAGGAGGATAAAGCAGTCCTGAGGTAATAATATAACCTTTGGGAAGATAAACAACGACCCAAAATAATATGCTTTCAGGAGGATAAAGCAGTCCTGAGGGATTGATAGCTTTCAGAAGGATAAAGCAGTCCTGATAGCCACAAGTTGTTGATGAAGTCTGTCTGTTGGAGAATTAACCTGAAAACAAGGTAGCATTCTGTATGGTAATATTAGTTTATGCATTATGTATGCATGTATGATATGATGCACTTAAGTAATGTATTATGTATCTATGGATATGTATGTTATGGTATGATGTAAATGATGTATGTATGATATGATGCTGCCTGAAGCGTCTGGATATCTTCGTATAACAACTGCTGGCCAGGGAAAATAAATCCCGATTCGTTGTTGAAGAATATGAAGAACTCATTCCCGTCTTGTTTGATAATATATTATACATAACCTCCCGTCTTCGTTCGATAGTAGGGTATATATAACCTCCCGTCTGCTGGGGATAGCAAGGTATACATAACCTCCCGTCTTCGTTCGTCGTACTCCCATCGGGAAATAAATTCCCGAATATCCGTATGAGGATAAAAGAGATGGATATAAATTCCTGGGGAGATGTGACTTGACGTACTTCCTGAAGATGGATTTGTCCTACTGGGGGACTTGTAGCTGTCTTGTAGGGATGAACCGGCGAAGCTTCGTTGAATTCCTTACCTCGTTCGTCCTTAGTAAATACTATTATCGCATTTTCATGCATTTCTGGTAAACATCAATCATATTCAAAAGCATACAAACATTAAAACACAACCAATGGACGTTTCACTTATGTAAGTAGGGTAAAAGTAAATTTGGATTCAGAAGGAAAAGTAAAGCTGAACTTGAAAACAGAATCGTTTCAACTTCGAGAGTGTATAACCAATTGGATTTGGAGCTCCTGAGATTCTTAACTTTCCTGAATACCTTCCCAGAAATCCTCATGGCTGGATCCAAAGACATGATACTGACACCATCTGATACTACTGGCGTAGACAATTAATTTCCACAATGGCTTCTGCTGAGAATCCAATATCAAGGTAACACAATGAGAGGAATGTGTCTTCAAATTGTGATAGACCATATACGCTCCGGGTATTAAATTTGAAGATAAAGCATTACCCCTTGGTTGAGGATGAATTATACCATAATGGAGTATCTGAATGTAGTTACCTCAAGAGAACTAAGCAGAATGCCCCATAATAATATGCCCTTGACATCATGAACTTTGCAGTGTTACCCTTGGTAATTCGAATATATGAGAAGAGCTGCCCCTGGCTATTAAGCACTGTTGGATCTGGAACTGATTGCCCCGAATGATTTGAACAGTAACTTGGTATGCCCCCTTGATTAGGAAACAATGACCATGCCCCTGGCATTATGAATTCTGTAATGTTACCCTCGGTAATTTAGACAGATGTGGAGATCTGCCCCTGGATACATAACTGCATCTTGTCCTGATTGCCCCACATGAGCTAGGCAGTATCATGGCTTGCCCCCTTGATTGGGAGATAATAACTATGCCCCTTTGTATACATGGACTTTGATCTAGGAAGCAACTTTGTTCATCGGAAGGACTTTGGTTCATTGAACATCCATCCTGTAAGTTTCTCCATTTGTCAAACACTCAGGTATATGCAAACAAATATGTTCAAAAATGCAATGCTTATGTCTGTCTTGAAGTTTTTTTTGAAAAAGAATCATTTAAATTTTTTTTTTTTTTTAAAAGAAAACTGTGATATTAACTCAAGTTTTATAATAAGCCCTAAAGGAGTCAGGATACCTTTTTGTAGCAGTACGCTTTCGAACTAACCATGCTTCAGTTAGGACTTTTAAAGGGTTATAACGTGGCCTGGTTCACGGTTTAAGAAACAAAGGATAAAGGCTTAAATTTTATTTGTACCCAACCCAATCTCCATGATGTTCTTCAGTCCTATACTCAGTTAACTTATGCATTGAGACTCAAATGTGTTTGGAACTGTAACACTAACATTTGTGATGGTTCAGAAACCCAAAATTTATTTGAACATTCAGTCATCTTTCTTTGTTGAGGATTCATAGTGACCTCTTTTTTTTTCTCTTTTGACTTTATTATCCCTTCTTTTTACCTGAACTGCTTATTTCAAGGTTACAGTCAGCGGGATGTCTTAATGTTTTACTAAGTCTCCTTCATAGGTTTTGACTTAGTGAATTGTTCTTTTGCTGGATATTGACTGTTAGGTTTAGTGATTACAAAGAACCATCATTAGTTGTGTACAACACAGATAATTGGCATATTTGAGTTAACCGAGTAACTACCCTGCCCCAGGTTATGAATAAGGGTTTTAATTTGTGCGAGAATAAAAACTCCTACTTCATAGGCTCAAAAGGGTTGACTAGGGATTAACTTCCTTATATCTCCACTGTTTAGGAATTGAAACAATGCCTGTACATCGTCAGCATAGTCTATTCAAAAGCATACTGCCTAATATTATGGTATTGTTTTCGTCATCCTCCCTCTACAGGCTTATAGCTTTATCAGGAGTTAAATATCACAAGATAGAAATAAGAAGCATAATTCAAAATATAGTGGAACGAATGGATTAATCCAAGACAAACATATGCAATGCATTAATGAAAACAAAAGTTTAACATAATAGTAAGTGTTCAAACAAATAAAAGAAATTACAAATGAAAATTCAAATGTTGTCCCATCCAGTTGGCTGAATGTCCTCAATTGCAATCTGTGAACTTTGAGGAGCAGTATACTTCAACATGAAATCAAATTTACCACTCGGATGTCCCAAGGTGCCCCATATCTCAACAGGAATAGGTAGGCTTCCTTTCTTGCTACGCTGGGCAACTTGTCTTGCAGCTTCGGTGTTTGATGGGTGATAGTAGAATTCAACTTGACCTTCTAGAGTAACCTCTAGGATTCCTTCGTCAATCAGGTCTTGGATCTTTTTCTTCAATGTCCAACAACTATTAGTATCATGTCCAGGACAGTTGGAGTGATACCCACACCTTGCCTTGGGATTATAGCGAGGAGAGGAAGTTTTAGGATTTTGAGGATAATTTTTCAAGGAAATTAGTTTCATCTCCAACAAGCATTGCAGAACTTATGACATTGGAGTGCTGAATTTGATAAACTGTCTTCTACATCCCTTGTGTTGAGGTGGATTAACCTTATCAGGTCTTTTTTTTTTCAACTGAAGAACAATCAGTGGCAACCTGTCTTTTACCTTCTTTTATCCTCATCTTCCTTTCAACCAAATCAGCTTGTTTTAACGGAGGTTGACTGACAATCAGATCCCTGACTCTATTATTTTGAAGTTTGTGGACAAAGGTTCTTAGCTCTTCTTTCCCCTGAGCTAAACTTTGAATAAGAGCCTCCTGGTCATTCATCTGGATCCTCATTTCTGTCATCTCAGCTTGTAGTTGTTCCAACTGACCATCCTTGTTGTCCTCAGGACTCTTCTTCTTAGCCAACAGTGTCTTCAATTCATCTTGCCCCTTGGACAAGTTCAGGATCAGTTCTTGGAACTGGGCATTCTGAGCCTGGAGATCTTTGACTGTTTGTTCAAGAGCCATTGCTGAAATAAACAGCGAGAAGATAAGAAACCTGTGCACAAGAAACCTGTGATGCAATGATATGATATGTGAATGCGTATGCAATGTTTTCAAGGACCGCAGGATTTAAATTTGCTTAAACAAACAAGAAGGTAAACTTTTATTAGTAATAACTTTGTTTGCCCTTTGGGCTTACAAAATGAAATGAAATAAATACAACAGATGGGGTTTTAAGTCTCCGATGGACGTTTCCTCTTTGTGTTGAGGTATGAGTTGAGATTCCGTTCCTCGTGAAGTTGCTTTGTTAGTTCTAGGATTCTTTCTTGGCTTGCTTTGTAATGAGCCTCGAAATTATCTCTTTGCTCCTTCAACTGGATCCAGGATCTTTGCAAGTCTTCCATGTCAGTAGGCATGTCTGGGTGAAGGATGGTATAAGCAGTGTCTCCTTCAGCAACAGGTTCCATGGTAACTGGCAGGATAGCAGGATATGGCATCATGAGAGTCTGAGCACGAGATCGCACCCATCTGAGATAAGCCTCCATAGGAATAGTGTACTTAGGCTCCAGAGTCTTGCTGTCAACCTTGTTCACTTTTCCCCAGGCTCGTATGAATCTCTGACGGTAACCTTGAAGATCGTTGTCGTAGTCAAACACAATGCCCTGAATCAACATGTCATGTGGACCATCACTCCGGCGTAACCAAATTGTCGTAAAGCTAGAGAGGGGTTGTAGGTGATGCCTCCTCTTATGCCCAGAAGTGGCACATTAGGGAACTCCCCACAACGATCAATGATAATGACATTCTCCATAGATCTGGAGCACCAATGGATATCTGAATGCGAGAGTGACATGATCCTTTTGGACCACCTGAACCCTTGCTCATTCTTCATTACTGAGCGAGGAAGGTGAGAAATAAACCACCTAGATAGAAGAGGTATGCAACACATCAAAGTTCCTCTGACCCTTGTAGTACGGGTATGAAGAGAATGTAGAATGTCTCCAAGTAATGTAGGCACTGGGTTGTGACTCAGAAATATGTTGATGGCGTGAACGTCTATGAACTGATCTGGATTGGGGAACAACACTAAGCCATAAATCAGCAAGGCTAAGATCTCCTCAAAAGCATCATAACTCATAGCCTTCAAGAACACTTGAGCTTTCTCTATCAACACCTTAGCAAGAATACCCTTAACTCCGCTTCTCGTTTCTAGAACAATGTCTGACTTCTTCAGATGTAGAGCTGCAACAATAACCTCTGGTTTAAGCTCTTTTTCCAAGCCGGTGAAGGGTCTTTGATCAAGAACAGGTATACCCAGAAGTTTAGAGAACTCTTCCATTGTAGGAACCAGCTGATAGTCAGGGAATGTGAAGCAATGGTGCTTAGGATCAAAGAACTGAAACAGAACACTCATCATGTCTTCATTGAACCCTGAGGTGACTAGATCCAATAGGTGACCATGTCTCTTGATAAACTGGGAATGATCAGACACTTGAGAAACCAACTCTTTAAGCTTAGCAGGTATGCCTACAAAGTTGATCCTGATAGTGTTTCTACGAGCAGAAGCCATGACCTGTAACAAAGAACAAAGATAAATCCTTTGGTCCTTGAAATGGTTAGTGAAAATGCTATGCTTATGATGCATGATGATGTTATGATGTTATGTTCAATCACAAACATGTGGCACACACAAACAAATCACACAATATCCCTAGGTTTGAAGGCTTGCATGAGGTTTAAAGGTAAGTACCCTCCCCTGAAGTTAGTTGGTTCATCCTGTCCTACAAAAGTAACCAGGTTCTAAGGGATCTCAAAATCATTGATCCTTCACAAGGGTGGTTGTTCAGTAGGCAACTTACTTGCCAACCAAAACCCTCCAAGTTTAGAATCTCAATGAGCGTAGTATCGAGTATCAACCAACTTCAGTCTTCACCCAAGCCGGCTATCTCACTACTTTCTAAAGGCCAAGATGGGATAACTAGGGTTCTAAAAGTCAGTTGGTGTATTGACAACATATGACAGCCTCATAATATCCTCAACTTGACTTAAGGAACATAAGCACCAACCAAGAAGTCACACTAACTATGGCCACCAGATCAACCATATCGGTATACGCCGTACAGTTTCCTTGGTCTATTGCCATTTACCTAAGGTACACTAGATCCGGGTTAGGATCTTTCACACATAAGAGCCCAAAAAGTAAGTATAAAGCAAACAAGGCAAACAATTTTAAAGTGATCTAATTCCTAAGGGTACCCCTCTTTAATATTAAATCCCCAGCAGAGTCGCCAGTTCTGTAACACGGTGGGAGAACTGACTTTAGTTATGTTGCGGATAGCAAGAGTCGCCACCGACTTTTATTTTATCCAAAGGAAAGGTATAAAAGAACAGGAAAGACCTTTAAAAAGATTTTTGGGTCCGGGGGGTAGGTTATGTAAAGGGAAGGTGTTAGCACCCTTTACATCCATGGTTATCCATGGGCTCTTAGTTACTTAGCTCACTTTAAAATGTTTTTGAAAATGTGAAGTGTTTGAATAGAAATTTTCTTAAGAGTTTGATAATGATCCATGTACGGATGCGTAAAAAACCTTTGTTTTGAAAATTTGTTTGAAAGTGTGAAGTGTTTGAAAAAAGTTTTGAAGAGTGAGCAAGCAACTATGAGGAACCTACCCTAAGTTTTAAGTCTTTTCTGTTCTTAAATCCTTTAAATGGTAAGACTATCCCTATTATTAAGGAATAGGTAGTCATTAACTTGGATGTGAGGGACAAGTAAGGGTCATCTATTTAATGTAGGCAACTGTGGGGTGTATTAAGCAATTTTAGAGGGACTGTCATCTTTATTCGGAAGGGACAAGATCATTATGAAGGCAACATTCGAAAGGGACTTGATCTTTTATCTGTTAAGGGACTAGATGACTTTATTTTGAGGGACTTTTGCTTTATACACCCCACTTGACCTTTTGATTAGGCAACATGAGAGGTAACCCTAGAAAGTGAGATGGCGATCAAAGATCGACTTACGTGTGTGAGTGTTCAATTTAATATTTATCTTTTGAATTAAATGATCTAAATTAATTTTAAATAAACATACATGTTACACTCCCTATTTACTAACCATAGCATAAAATAAATAATAGACATTATAAAATATTACATCCAGGAGCAATTACATAATAATGATAAAAGCAATTTAAATAAATAAGCAAAATAGTAAATAATAATAATAAAAATTGGGTTAGTGAAAATAATAATAATAATAAAAATAATACTAAATTAAATGGGGTTAGTAATAATCATATAAACATAATTAATAATAATAATAATGAAATAAACAAGGATATTATAATAAACAAAATTTTAAAAAGTTAATAAGAAAATGTGAACAATTATATTAATTATTATAAAATTTGAAGTTATAGGTAAATTATAAAATTAAATCAATTATGAACATATTATGAAAACAAATTATAATTACAAAAATTAAATTAGCAATCTTAACATATTTTTAAACATATAATAAAATTATTTACATGCAAAAATTAAGTTCTAAACAAATTATATCATATTATCATATTAAGAATTTTAATTTTTAACAATTTATACATACAAAAAATTTAAATTATAAATAATTTATACATTACTAAAAAATTAAATTAAGAATTTTAGTTAGATTATGAATATAATATACAAATAATAATTTTAAACAATTAGAAGAAAAACAATTAGGGTTTGAAAAGAATATGTTTTTAGGGTTTTAAAAAAAAATAAATTAGGTTTCATATACAAAAATTTTAAATATTAATTCAATTACATAAATAAATTATATATAATACATACATATATTAATAATTTATAAAATATCAATACAAAATATATATATGATTTATTTTATAAAGCATAATAATTAATTAAATTTTAAAGGAATAAGATAAGAAAAAGAAAAATATAAAGAAAATTGCATAGTTTAAAAAAAATTGGGAGGCCTGGATTTGAACCCAGGACCTCCCTGGAACCTGAATGGAGAGTTACCACTGGGCCAGCCTGCGCGCAGGTGATGAAGGAGGGATTCCACTTGGTTTTATGCCTTATGCCTGAAAAATCAAAGAAAAAGCAAGAAAAACAAAAGGCCTGGGGGGATCGAACCCAGGACCTTCACAATACACACAAACACCTTAACCAATCCAGCTGGGAGAGCGCACCTGTTAACAATCTCACTACAATTCATAATATATTAAAGTTACTAATTATCTGGAAAAAATAAGAAAAAAAGGTGGTGAAGTCAGGATTCGAACCAAAGACCTCCAGGCACAACACATACGCTTCCTTCCACTGGGACAAGCACAAGCTTGTGAAATAAAACAGAAACCATATCATAATATTTTAAAACAAAAGTTTAAATTTGAAATTCGCGCGCAGGGCACCATCTTCTTCCTCCAACCCTAGGATATTAGCTGCGAATTTATCTACCAATGTTCCTGCGAAAATCAAACTTGCAGCAAAACCTATGGATCTCATACACCACAAAAACTGTAAAATTTCAACAAATTAATTGTTCAAACATGATCCAGAGACAATTTGGCATTGATCCATGTTTTCAGAATGAATTTATATTAGCTTGAATACGAAACCCTAATGGAGGTCATAAACCCTAGCCATGGTGAAATTCGTATAAGCTCATGAAAATCAAATTAAACTTTCCAGAATTCATCCAAAGCTTCAAACAACAACAAATCAACAAACAAATTTCATTAATAATGGTTAAACAATTGAAATCGAAAAAAATAATTTCAAGAACAAAAAGGATTCGGTTTATGTGATATGAGATGTTTTGGATGCAAATGATAATTGATTTCGACTCAATAATGTCCAGGGATCATTGCTATGTTCTCAAAATACCTTCAAATGTCTTGGGGAAGGGAAACCGAATTTGAGTTTTGTGTGGTTTTTGAAATTTGCAAACTTACACTTTTGAGCTGGAATTCGTCTGTTTTTGTTAGGGTTACCTCATGTACTTATAGTATGATCAATTAGGTCAGAAAAGATTGATGCTTGTGTGAAAAGTTTGATCCAAAAAGATTCAAAAAGATAAGCTTTGAAAATCAAATATTTTTGCATAAACACTTGCTATTTTAGGCCAATCATCATGATCCTCTTACCACTTTGATTCCAATCATATTTATGAATTTCTAGAAGCTTAATCCTTTTTAAATCTTTGACTTTTATATTTTATTTTAATTTAAAATGATTTTTAATGAATTAAATCAAAATAAATAAAAATAAAATGATAAAAAATCTGATTTTTGTTGACTTGGGTCGTGCATGAGGTCATAGTATGGATTGGGTCATCATATGGCAAGCCCATTTAGAAAAAATTGGTTTTAGACCTCCATTTTCTTCATAAACCAACCAAAAATTTCCCAACTTTGCAAGGGCACACATCCTTCAATTTTAATGCTATGAGGGTGTTCTTGGACATTTTGGAAAGCTTGAAGAGTCCTCTAACCAACCCCACTGGTTTCATGTCCATATCATTTACCATTCTCAAGTTATGCTCTTTTGAAGATGTTGACTTTTTGTTGACTTTCAAAAGGACCTATAATGTCTTAGCTCATACCTTCCAAATGAAGCATTTTTGGGTTTGGCTTGTGAGACACAAAGTTGTAGAAATTTCAATTTCCTTCAAAATGAGCTTGGATGGAGACTTGGTGATGAAGCATGTGAAAGTTATGGCTGGTCAAAGTTCAGTTGACTTTTACTGAGGAAACCCTAATTTAGAAACCTCTGATTCCTGATGATCTGAAATCTCCTTGATGAATCATGATCAACCCTTGATCAAATGATGAATTTTACTTCATATACTTGATGTTGGCAAAAAAATAATGAAGTTTGACTTTGGTTCGACCACAGTTGACCTCAGTTTGACTTTTTAACTGCTTTGACTGATTTTGACTTATCTGATCATCTGACTGAGCAAACTTTTGAGAAAAGTCTTGAAACTTGTCATGGGGATTCTTAAACACATATAAGATGTTATGAAGCTCACTTGAAGTCTTGGAAGTCCATTTAGCCTGATTAAAGTCAAAACCCTAGTTTTGGATGCACTGCTTAGGAGGATGCATTGTCTGAGGGAATTGTCAAATCTTCTGACCAATTGTGAACTTTGTGAACCTTGTGAACCTCATAAGATGTCTTGTGAACCTCATGGGAGGTCTTGTAAGTATTGTGAACCTTGTGAACCTTGTGAACCTTGTGAACCTCATAAAGTGTCTTGTAAACTTCATGAACCTCATGAAAGGTCTTGTGAACCTTGTGAACCTTGTGAACCTCATAAAGTGTCTTGTAAACTTCATGAACCTCATGAAAGGTCTTGTGAACCTTGTGAACCTCATGGAAGGTCTTGTGAACCTCATAAAGTGTTTTGTAGACTTCATGAACCTCATGAAAGGTCTTGTAAGCATTGTGAATCTTGTGAACCTTGTGAACCTCATAAAGTGTTTTGTAGACTTTATGAACTTCATGAAAAGTTCTTGTGAACTTTGTGAACCTTCTTAGCACACAAAGTCTTGTATTGTGAGGGCAAATTTTGGGGTGCAACAGCTGCCCCTGTTCAATTTTCTGAAACCTGAGGGGTTAGATTGGTATATGTGCCAGTCGTGACCTGGAAGGTTGAAGGGGATTGAACACAAAAGCCCAAAAATTTGCACTCACCGGTGCGTAGAGTAATACTGATGACTAGGTGAATATGCTTGAGTGGGCTTAAAGATGCCACTTGGAGAAACATTCTTCAGGTACATTTTTTGGAGGATAAAGCAATCCAAAATATGAAGGTATAATGATAGCTTTCAGGAAGATAAACAACGTCCCGAGGTAGTAATATGCTTTCAGGAGGATAAAGCAATCCTGAGGTAATAATGTGCTTTCAAGAGGATAACAACGTCCTGAGGTAATCATAGGCTTTCAGGAGGATAAAGCAGTCCTGAGGTAATAATATGCTTTCAGGAGGATAAACAACGTCCCTAGGTAGTAATATGCTTTCAGGGGGATAAAGCAATCCTGAGGTAATAATGTGCTTTCAAGAGGATAACAACGTCCTGAGGTAGGGGTGATAGCTTTCAGGAATGTAAACAACATCCCGAGGAGATAATATGCTTTCAGGAGGATAAAAACGTCCTGAGGAAGTGGTAACCTTTGGGAAGATAACAACGGCCCAAGGTAATAATATGCTTTCAGGAGTATAAACAACATCCTGAGGAGGTGATGATAGTTTTCAGGAAGATAAACAACGTCCCGAGGAGATAATATGCTTTCAGGAGGGTAACAACATCCTGAGGTATAAGAAACTTTCAGGAGGATAAAGCAGTCCTGAGGTAATAATATAACCTTTGGGAAGATAAACAACGGCCCAAAATAATATGCTTTCAGGAGGATAAAGCAGTCCTGAGGTAATAATATGCTTTCAGGAGGATAAAGACGTCCTGAGGTAATAATATGCTTTCAGGAAGATAACAACGTCCTGAGGAGATAATATGCTTTCAGGAGGATAACAACGTCCTGAGGTATAAGAAACTTTTAGGAGGATAAAGCAGTCCTGAGGTAATAATATAACCTTTGGGAAGATAAACAACGGCCCAAAATAATATGCTTTCAGGAGGATAAAGCAGTCCTGAGGTAATAATATGCTTTCAGGAGGATAAAGACGTCCTGAGGTAATAATATGCTTTCAGGAAGATAACAATGTCCTGAGGAGATAATATGCTTTCAGGAGGATAACAACGTCCTGAGGTATAAGAAACTTTCAGGAGGATAAAGCAGTCCTGAGGTAATAATATAACCTTTGGGAAGATAAACAACGACCCAAAATAATATGCTTTCAGGAGGATAAAGCAGTCCTGAGGGATTGATAGCTTTCAGAAGGATAAAGCAGTCCTGATAGCCACAAGTTGTTGATGAAGTCTGTCTGTTGGAGAATTAACCTGAAAACAAGGTAGCATTCTGTATGGTAATATTAGTTTATGCATTATGTATGCATGTATGATATGATGCACTTAAGTAATGTATTATGTATCTATGGATATGTATGTTATGGTATGATGTAAATGATGTATGTATGATATGATGCTGCCTGAAGCGTCTGGATATCTTCGTATAACAACTGCTGGCCAGGGAAAATAAATCCCGATTCGTTGTTGAAGAATATGAAGAACTCATTCCCGTCTTGTTTGATAATATATTATACATAACCTCCCGTCTTCGTTCGATAGTAGGGTATATATAACCTCCCGTCTGCTGGGGATAGCAAGGTATACATAACCTCCCGTCTTCGTTCGTCGTACTCCCATCGGGAAATAAATTCCCGAATATCCGTATGAGGATAAAAGAGATGGATATAAATTCCTGGGGAGATGTGACTTGACGTACTTCCTGAAGATGGATTTGTCCTACTGGGGGACTTGTAGCTGTCTTGTAGGGATGAACCGGCGAAGCTTCGTTGAATTCCTTACCTCGTTCGTCCTTAGTAAATACTATTATCGCATTTTCATGCATTTCTGGTAAACATCAATCATATTCAAAAGCATACAAACATTAAAACACAACCAATGGACGTTTCACTTATGTAAGTAGGGTAAAAGTAAATTTGGATTCAGAAGGAAAAGTAAAGCTGAACTTGAAAACAGAATCGTTTCAACTTCGAGAGTGTATAACCAATTGGATTTGGAGCTCCTGAGATTCTTAACTTTCCTGAATACCTTCCCAGAAATCCTCATGGCTGGATCCAAAGACATGATACTGACACCATCTGATACTACTGGCGTAGACAATTAATTTCCACAATGGCTTCTGCTGAGAATCCAATATCAAGGTAACACAATGAGAGGAATGTGTCTTCAAATTGTGATAGACCATATACGCTCCGGGTATTAAATTTGAAGATAAAGCATTACCCCTTGGTTGAGGATGAATTATACCATAATGGAGTATCTGAATGTAGTTACCTCAAGAGAACTAAGCAGAATGCCCCATAATAATATGCCCTTGACATCATGAACTTTGCAGTGTTACCCTTGGTAATTCGAATATATGAGAAGAGCTGCCCCTGGCTATTAAGCACTGTTGGATCTGGAACTGATTGCCCCGAATGATTTGAACAGTAACTTGGTATGCCCCCTTGATTAGGAAACAATGACCATGCCCCTGGCATTATGAATTCTGTAATGTTACCCTCGGTAATTTAGACAGATGTGGAGATCTGCCCCTGGATACATAACTGCATCCTGTCCTGATTGCCCCACATGAGCTAGGCAGTATCATGGCTTGCCCCCTTGATTGGGAGATAATAACTATGCCCCTTTGTATACATGGACTTTGATCTAGGAAGCAACTTTGTTCATCGGAAGGACTTTGGTTCATTGAACATCCATCCTGTAAGTTTCTCCATTTGTCAAACACTCAGGTATATGCAAACAAATATGTTCAAAAATGCAATGCTTATGTCTGTCTTGAAGTTTTTTTTGAAAAAGAATCATTTAAATTTTATTTTTTTTAAAAGAAAACTGTGATATTAACTCAAGTTTTATAATAAGCCCTAAAGGAGTCAGGATACCTTTTTGTAGCAGTACGCTTTCGAACTAACCATGCTTCAGTTAGGACTTTTAAAGGGTTATAACGTGGCCTGGTTCACGGTTTAAGAAACAAAGGATAAAGGCTTAAATTTTATTTGTACCCAACCCAATCTCCATGATGTTCTTCAGTCCTATACTCAGTTAACTTATGCATTGAGACTCAAATGTGTTTGGAACTGTAACACTAACATTTGTGATGGTTCAGAAACCCAAAATTTATTTGAACATTCAGTCATCTTTCTTTGTTGAGGATTCATAGTGACCTCTTTTTTTTTCTCTTTTGACTTTATTATCCCTTCTTTTTACCTGAACTGCTTATTTCAAGGTTACAGTCAGCGGGATGTCTTAATGTTTTACTAAGTCTCCTTCATAGGTTTTGACTTAGTGAATTGTTCTTTTGCTGGATATTGACTGTTAGGTTTAGTGATTACAAAGAACCATCATTAGTTGTGTACAACACAGATAATTGGCATATTTGAGTTAACCGAGTAACTACCCTGCCCCAGGTTATGAATAAGGGTTTTAATTTGTGCGAGAATAAAAACTCCTACTTCATAGGCTCAAAAGGGTTGACTAGGGATTAACTTCCTTATATCTCCACTGTTTAGGAATTGAAACAATGCCTGTACATCGTCAGCATAGTCTGTTCAAAAGCATACTGCCTAATATTATGGTATTGTTTTCGTCATCCTCCCTCTACAGGCTTATAGCTTTATCAGGAGTTAAATATCACAAGATAGAAATAAGAAGCATAATTCAAAATATAGTGGAACGAATGGATTAATCCAAGACAAACATATGCAATGCATTAATGAAAACAAAAGTTTAACATAATAGTAAGTGTTCAAACAAATAAAAGAAATTACAAATGAAAATTCAAATGTTGTCCCATCCAGTTGGCTGAATGTCCTCAATTGCAATCTGTGAACTTTGAGGAGCAGTATACTTCAACATGAAATCAAATTTACCACTCGGATGTCCCAAGGTGCCCCATATCTCAACAGGAATAGGTAGGCTTCCTTTCTTGCTACGCTGGGCAACTTGTCTTGCAGCTTCGGTGTTTGATGGGTGATAGTAGAATTCAACTTGACCTTCTAGAGTAACCTCTAGGATTCCTTCGTCAATCAGGTCTTGGATCTTTTTCTTCAATGTCCAACAACTATTAGTATCATGTCCAGGACAGTTGGAGTGATACCCACACCTTGCCTTGGGATTATAGCGAGGAGAGGAAGTTTTAGGATTTTGAGGATAATTTTTCAAGGAAATTAGTTTCATCTCCAACAAGCATTGCAGAACTTATGACATTGGAGTGCTGAATTTGATAAACTGTCTTCTACATCCCTTGTGTTGAGGTGGATTAACCTTATCAGGTCTTTTTTTTTTCAACTGAAGAACAATCAGTGGCAACCTGTATTTTACCTTCTTTTATCCTCATCTTCCTTTCAACCAAATCAGCTTGTTTTAACGGAGGTTGACTGACAATCAGATCCCTGACTCTATTATTTTGAAGTTTGTGGACAAAGGTTCTTAGCTCTTCTTTCCCCTGAGCTAAACTTTGAATAAGAGCCTCCTGGTCATTCATCTGGATCCTCATTTCTGTCATCTCAGCTTGTAGTTGTTCCAACTGACCATCCTTGTTGTCCTCAGGACTCTTCTTCTTAGCCAGCAGTGTCTTCAATTCATCTTGCCCCTTGGACAAGTTCAGGATCAGTTCTTGGAACTGGGCATTCTGAGCCTGGAGATCTTTGACTGTTTGTTCAAGAGCCATTGCTGAAATAAACAGCGAGAAGATAAGAAACCTGTGCACAAGAAACCTGTGATGCAATGATATGATATGTGAATGCGTATGCAATGTTTTCAAGGACCGCAGGATTTAAATTTGCTTAATCCTTTTTAAATCTTTGACTTTTATATTTTATTTTAATTTAAAATGATTTTTAATGAATTAAATCAAAATAAATAAAAATAAAATGATAAAAAATCTGATTTTTGTTGACTTGGGTCGTGCATGAGGTCATAGTATGGATTGGGTCATCATATGGCAAGCCCATTTAGAAAAAATTGGTTTTAGACCTCCATTTTCTTCATAAACCAACCAAAAATTTCCCAACTTTGCAAGGGCACACATCCTTCAATTTTAATGCTATGAGGGTGTTCTTGGACATTTTGGAAAGCTTGAAGAGTCCTCTAACCAACCCCACTGGTTTCATGTCCATATCATTTACCATTCTCAAGTTATGCTCTTTTGAAGCTGTTGACTTTTTGTTGACTTTCAAAAGGACCTATAATGTCTTAGCTCATACCTTCCAAATGAAGCATTTTTGGGTTTGGCTTGTGAGACACAAAGTTGTAGAAATTTCAATTTCCTTCAAAATGAGCTTGGATGGAGACTTGGTGATGAAGCATGTGAAAGTTATGGCTGGTCAAAGTTCAGTTGACTTTTACTGAGGAAACCCTAATTTAGAAACCTTTGATTCCTGATGATCTGAAATCTCCTTGATGAATCATGATCAACCCTTGATCAAATGATGAATTTTACTTCATATACTTGATGTTGGCAAAAAAATAATGAAGTTTGACTTTGGTTCGACCACAGTTGACCTCAGTTTGACTTTTTAACTGCTTTGACTGATTTTGACTTATCTGATCATCTGACTGAGCAAACTTTTGAGAAAAGTCTTGAAACTTGTCATGGGGATTCTTAAACACATATAAGATGTTATGAAGCTCACTTGAAGTCTTGGAAGTCCATTTAGCCTGATTAAAGTCAAAACCCTAGTTTTGGATGCACTGCTTAGGAGGATGCATTGTCTGAGGGAATTGTCAAATCTTCTGACCAATTGTGAACTTTGTGAACCTTGTGAACCTCATAAGATGTCTTGTGAACCTCATGGGAGGTCTTGTAAGTATTGTGAACCTTGTGAACCTTGTGAACCTTGTGAACCTTGTGAACCTCATAAAGTGTCTTGTAAACTTCATGAACCTCATGAAAGGTCTTGTGAACCTTGTGAACCTCATAAAGTGTCTTGTAAACTTCATGAACCTCATGAAAGGTCTTGTGAACCTTGTGAACCTCATGGAAGGTCTTGTGAACCTTGTGAACCTCATAAAGTGTTATGTAGACTTCATGAACCTCATGAAAGGTCTTGTAAGCATTGTGAATCTTGTGAACCTTGTGAACCTCATAAAGTGTTTTGTAGACTTTATGAACTTCATGAAAAGTTCTTGTGAACTTTGTGAACCTTCTTAGCACACAAAGTCTTGTATTGTGAGGGCAAATTTTGGGGTGCAACAAGGGGCATGACTCATTATTTTCTGGTGGATTTCTCACTACTTAGTGCTTCCAGTGAGTTACTAAGTCTAGTACCCCCAATTGAGCCTTGATTCTAGCTTCTCCGGTTGAATCTGATTTTCTCTCCCCAACGGAGTACAAATTTACTTCACCCTAAGCAAACGTAATTTGTATGGTCGCTTCCTCCTGATAGATGTTGAAGTTAGAAGATTTGCCTGGGTTTATTTCCCAAATGAAGTATCTTTCCCTCCTCAAAGAGATTTGAGCCTTGTAGCAGGACTTTATTCCATGGATGGCTCTTTACCCTATATTCAGTGATTACATACACTTTGACGAGATTGGTCGAGTATTCGTTTGTTGTGATGTTTATTTCATCACCAGTTTACCTCTTGTGTCTGTTTTGTCTGTCTGTCAGCATAAACACAACGCATATACATACATGTACATCATATTTGAATTCATATTCATATGCATATTCATGTTGCATTCATTAACGCATACCTCCTTCACCTTGGTCGCGTTCATCCCCAAGTGATGTGTCTCTCTCAAAATAGAGTTGTCAGCCTTAGGCAGAAAATGTACATTCGTTCTAATTCCCCACTGAGATTCTACCCTCGTGGAAGATTTTGCTTTAGTTCTCCTTTCCACACTTGGATAGGATAAATCCCGATTGAGTTCATTCCTCAGGGGATAGTGTCTTGATTGACAGTTTCTTTCCAGCTTGTTCCTGGATTGAATTTTTGTCTTTGGCAGCTTTGATGATTGAACTACCAAGTGGAAAGTGCATTTATTTTGCACCTTTGGATGCTTAGTTTCCCAGAAGGAATTTGTTGGAGGCTTCCATTGAGAACAAATTTTGCTCTCCAGTAGTGTTACTACAACTTTCCTTTGGATTACTCATACCTGACAACAAGTGGCAGTCTCTTTATTCGAGAAGCTTGTTTTGTCCTAAAAAATTCCAAGTGGAATCAACAGATGGCGGTCTCTTTCCGAGCAGTCGTTCCATCCCCAGCAATTCCAGATGGAAAGTAGATTCATTTTGCACCTTCGGATGTTTAGTTTCCCAGAAGGAATTGAAGGTTCCCCATTGAAGACAAATTTGTGCTCTCCAGCAGTGTTGTTACAACATTCTCCTGGATTATTTATACCTGACAACAAGTGGTCGTCTCCTTATTTGAGAAGCTTGTTTCTTGTTCATGGATTTTCCAGTAAATCAACAGATGGCATTCTCTTTCCGAGCAGTTTGTTCATCCTCAGCAAGGTTTCTGTTCTATCAAATGGCACCTCCCCTGATCAACGGAGAAGTTTGGTATGAATTTATATTTTCAACAAATGGCATCTCATCCAGACAAGGTGAGAAGTTTGTTCGGCAAATGGCATCTCATCCAAACAAGGTGGGAAGTTTGTCGTGATTCCAATTTTCAACAAATGGCATCTCATCCAGACAAGGTGAGAAGTTTGTTCGGCAAATGGCATCTCATCTAGACAAGGTGGGAAGTTTGTCGTGATTCCAATTTTCAACAAATGGCATCTCATCCAGACAAGGTGGGAAGTTTGTTCGGCAAATGGCATCTCATCCAGACAAGGTGGGAAGTTTGTCGTGATTCCAATTTTCGGCAAATGGCATCTCATCCAGACAAGGTGGGAAGTTTGTCGTGATTCCAATTTTCAACAAATGGCATCTCATCCAGACAAGGTGAGAAGTTTGTTCGGCAAATGGCATCTCATCCAGACAAGGTGGGAAGTTTGTCGTGATTCCAATTTTCAACAAATGGCATCTCGCCATACAAGTCGAGAAGTTTGATATGAATCTCTTTTATTTTTCCAACAAATGGCTATCTCTTCCAAACAAGTTGAGAAGTTTGTTGTGAATTTTTCAATTTCCGTCAAATGGCTATCTCTTCCATACAAGTCGAGAAGTTTGAGCGTGAAGTTGTTCTTCATCATATGGCTATCTCTTTTAGAAGAAGGGAAGTATGATGAATATTCTATCAAATGGCTATCTCTTCCATACAAGTTGAGAAGTTTGATATGAATCTCTTTTATTTTTTCCAACAAATGGCTATCTCTTCCAGATAAGTTGAGAAGTTTGTTGTGAATTTACCAATTTCCGTCAAATGGCCATCTCTTCCATACAAGTTGAGAAGTTTGAGCGTGAAGTTGTTCTCCATCATATGGCTGTCTCTTTCAGAAGAAGGGAAGTATGGTGAGAGTTCTATTTCAATGGCATCCTTAGTTAAATCTCGGCAGAAGATTTAGCAACGGGTGATTCCTTTTATTCCTGGCAAGTCTCGGCAGAAGATTTCCAGTCTACCTCGGCAGAAGGTATTTACTTTATAAGCTCGACGATGGCATCCTTAGTTAAATCTCGGCAGAAGATTTGGTGACAGGTGTATCCTCAGTTAATCCTCGGCAGTAGGAATTTCATTTAGTATACCTCGGCAGAAGGTATTCCATTTTTAGAATCTCTGGTAATCTCGGCAGTAGATCTCCAGCAGATTTCAACAGATTGGTTTTCTTTCCAAGATCTCGGCAGTAGATTTTTGGGTCATTTATTATACCTCGGCAGAAGGTATTCCATTTTTAGAATCTCTGGTCATCTCGGCAGAAGATCTCCAGCAGATTTCGATAGAATTTGTTTTCTTACCAAAATCTCGGCAGTAGATTGTTGGTTCATTTTGATACCTCGGCAGAAGGTATCTCATTCTTAGAATCTCTGGTCATCACGGTAGTCAGATCTCCAGTAGACTTCGGAAAATTTGGTTTTCGTTTCAGAATCTCGGCAGTAGATTTCTGTTTCGTTTCGATACACCAACAAAAGGTTTTTCCAATTGAGGTTTCAAATCTCAGCAGTAGATTTCCTCAAAGTGGAATTTTGTTCAAAGATCTCGAGTCCTCTTGGGATTTGTAGACAGTTTTCGTTCGGCTTCGCTCAAGATAAATTTTCTTGTGTGGATTGTACTCCCGTCATGTGCGTCTGATCCCCAGTAGGGTCAGCTTTTCTTCCCAGCGACGTTGTAGCTTTCGTCTTTGCATTTTGCATTGCATATCATATCATTTCGTTTGCATTTTTCAGTCAAAATTTTGGGTATTCTGATATTTAATCATCTTCCACCTTGAATGTCAAAAAAAAAAAACCTTTGTCACTCATACATTCAGGTTCAGGATGATTAAATAGGGGCAGCTGTCATACCCTAAATTTTGACCAGAAATTTTTAAATTTTTGTTCATTTTTGACGTGTTTTCGTCGATTTACCGAAAATCAATCATTTTGCATTTTTAAGATTAAACATTTCTTTAATCATACATTTCATCATCACAATTGTCATCTTTTATTTATTAGAATTTGTTTCTTTTTTAAATAAGAATGTTTGTTTGTGTTTTAATCATTTTTGTATAGATCTTTTAGAATTTGATCCAATCTTAAAATTGTAGTTAGAATATTTTGTCACACTTTGTAATTTAGTTATGTTTATTTTTTAGTTAAATATTTATTTTAGATTATTTTTAGAGTTTAACTTAGTTTAATTGTAATTTTAATACTAATTTCTAAGTTAATGTAATTTTAAAATGTGAGTTTAGTTTATATTAGATTGTTTAGAACTATCTTCCAATTTAATTTTAATTTAGGTTAATTTCAATTTAGTTAATTAATTTAATTTAAATATTTTAATTTAGCTTAATTACAATTTATTTTAGAGATTAGTTTTTATTATTAGTTAATTTTTAATTGTTTATTTTTCTCTCATTTATTTTTAGTTTAATTTATTTATAAGAAAAAATAGAATATAGTTTATGTAACTGGTCTTTAGATTTAGTTTGGTCCTATTATTTTGGACTCCCCATGCTCTCTCCATCAGTCTTAGTCATATACCAATTTTACACTCCAAACTCCTTCCTGCAACAACATGCCAAACACCCTGCAACACTCCATCATATTGTTTTTCATTAATTTCAGTCACTCATAACCTGCTGCAAGTAAAGGATAAGGAGGACAATACCATTCTACCATAAACAAAAGCCTATCTTGCACCAAAACAGAAGGACCCTGCTATTATCCTATGTTTCAAAAACCAAACCAACAAAAAGCAAAGAAGGACCAAGCTTCAAAAAGGGGAACAAAAAAACACCAGGGAAACTCTCAACCTACAGCCCTCAAAAAACCACTGAATCACCCTCGTGTCTAAACCATACCTTCCGCAAAAACAACAAAACCTCATCTTCATCAACCACAACCGCACCTTCAAACCTTTCCTCCATGAAACAGACACTAATTTGCAAACTGTGAAAGGAGGACATCATGAATAAACAAAAAACCTTCAAAAATCAAGAAATGATGATCCTTCTACAAACCGAAAACACACATTAACGAACCCTCTTCACCTCTTACCTCCAACAACCTTGGCCGTTCTCCCCAAAACCTTGACACAACTCCAACCCTTCTCCCACCTGCATACACAGCTCCTTCAACGACAACTTTTCTTTTCTCACAACGAGACCAAACCCTCATCCACCAAACCCCCAAAAAACTGAAAAAAACCGAAACAACCTTCGGCCAGAACCCAATCATCACCACCCATTTTCCGCCGCCGCCGCAATCTTCAAACACACACACACACAAAACCAGAACAAAAAAACAGAAAGCTCAGCCACCACCGCCATTTCCAACCGAAAGCCCCTCCCTCCTTCCATCAACCTCATCAAGAAAAACCCACAGCCGGGATAACCAAAAGAGGGGGGGGGAAACGCTTCGGAAAAAAAAACAGCAAAGGAACTTTCATCACCTTCACGAAACTACTCGATAAACCTTAACAGCAACAAGACGACCCAAGCAGATAAAACCATCATCACCTGCAACACAAAAAAACAGAAACACAGTTAACCATCAGCCTCCCTTCCCTTCACCGCTCAACAGCCAACCACCGCAAAGAACGAAAAGCAATCCAAAGCCTCACCGTCTCTCGTTCTTCCGTCTCAAAATACTTCCGCCGCCTCAAAACATTACCAAATCCTTCTCCTTCACCGCAAGCTCCAGCTCCTCCTTCGACCTTCACCTGTCCACCACCCAATCTCCATCTCACCGAACCTTCATCCCTCATCAATCCCAGCAGCTACACCATAGAACAAACAGAACCACGAAACTTCTCCTTCACCACGAATCCAACAACTCACCGAACCGAAAAAGTTGAGACCTCACGAATCTGAAACTGGAAAAACACTATCGAAAAATACCCCTTTCAAACTGCCGAACCACCGAAATCATCTCCTTCTCCTCCAAATCAACACAGCATAAACTCAGAAACCCCAAACGCCGGTAACCCAAATCCAAAACCCTTTCTAAAACCTTACCGCCGGATCACCCTCAACGGCATTGACCTAGCAAGAGAGGGAGAACACCGTGTTGGTTTTCCTTTTCTTTTATTCTATTGTTCTTTTCTTTTTCTTTTTTTTTATTTCTTGTTTTATAATATTCTATTTTTTATGTTAATTAATCTTTGACCAGATTTTGCTTCTTGGAAAGCGAATTTATAACGCTACCCCCAGTCAGCAATAAACCCCTTTTTTTCTTGTTTCTTTATTTCTTTATTTCTTTATTTTTTCTTTTCGTTTGCTTTGATTAAATAATTAGTTTCTTAAAATCGATTAACTTGGTGTTTAGTTTAGCTTTATTTGAAGTTGAGATTTTTAGTAGTAGCTTGTTAATTACTGTCATTATTGTTACTTTTTTTATTTATTTAAATTGTAATTTAAATATTCGGTTAGTCTTTGATTTGTTTTTTTAGAATAATTTGTTAATGGGCCATCCTAATTAAATTTTTTATGTTTGGTGGTGATCTTGATTCGCGATGTCTATTTCGATTAATCTGGGATTTCTTTGATGCTTGACGCTTATGTTTGAGTTTCACTATGATACTAAACTCATTACTCGGCACTCGCTACTTGGTAATACTTTGGCGCGTTTTGAATTTCTGACAAGTTTTCCTTGAATTCCTTTGCGCGCATTGAAAAGGCAACGGACCATCTCCGTTAGGTACCTCTAAACTCGATGTTATCTCTTTCGTACCTCAATTCAGTCTTGTTGCAGTATTTGCGTTTGCTTATTTATTCGTACGTCACCATTGTGTCTAAACCTGAAAAAACATCCAAAAAATAATTCAATTCATTTAATTTAATACTAAAAAGGAACTCCGGAGTCTAGCATTCCGCACGTTCTGGATTGAACCGCAAATGGGCTAGCCTCACGCATTGGTTCAATCACCATTCGTATAAAAAATATTTCAATTCATATAAATTAAATTACGAAAAAGGAACTCCGGAGTCTAGCATTCCGCACGTTCTGGATTGAACCGCAAATGGGCTAGCCTCACGCGATGGTTCAATCACCATTCGTATACTAAAATATTCAAACTAACTTATTAATAAATTACGAAAACAGAACTCCGGAGTCTAGCATTCCGCACGTTCTGGATTGGACCGCAAATGGGCTAGCCTCACGCATTGGTTCAATCACCATTCGTATAAAAAATATTTCAATTCATATAAATTAAATTACGAAAAAGGAACTCCGGAGTCTAGCATTCCGCACGTTCTGGATTGAACCGCAAATGGGCTAGCCTCACGCGATGGTTCAATCACCATTCGTATATTAAAATATTCAAACTAACTTATTAATAAATTACGAAAACAGAACTCCGGAGTCTAGCATTCCGCACGTTCTGGATTGGACCGCAAATGGGCTAGCCTCACGCGATGGTTCAATCACCATTCGTATAAAAAAATATTCAATTCATTTAAATTAATTTACGAAAAAAGAACTCCGGAGTCTAGCATTCCGCACATTCTGGATTGAACCACAACTGGGCTAGCCTCACGCGATGGTTCAATCACCATTCGTATTCAAAAGAATTCAACAATCTTAAAGGATCAGGCATGAATCATCTCCATAGGAAAGTTGTTCCTCCTATCCCCACAAACACAAACAAAATCTTACAAACAATTACTTTCAAAGGAAGAACGTGGCATTGCTTGTCGATACTTACATCCAAGTTTAAAGCTTCTTCCGATTTTTATTCTCAAAGAAAGAATGTGGCATTGCTTGTCGATCTTATATCCAAGTTTAAAGCTTCTTTCGATTTCTCATTTCTCAAACGTTTGTGGTGGAATAGGTGAGATACTTCTCTTAAAGATGACGACTTGTCTCTTTCTTTCAAATACAAATTAAAACTTACCAACCAATTCAAATCATTTTCATAATTAATTAGCGAGTAACTGAACTCCGGAGTCTAGCACTCCGCACGTTCTTGAATGCAACCGCAACATGGGCTAGCCCCACGCGTGGTTCATTCCCCCTCTCATTTTAAAACACCCTTAACAAAGATCAAACATCTTTTCTCAAAACGAACGCTGTTTAAATCTTTCTACCTCGCAAACAAGCTAGCGCTTCAGCCTCCCATGGCGAGCAGATAAGCCAACGCTTAGCAGTAGAATGCATTTCAAACAATCGTTCAATAAAACACACAAATCGTAGTAGAACGAACTACGAAGCTCTGACTTTCCCATTGCACAAGGGAATACGTAGGCACGGGGATTTTAATCCTTCGCGAGCACAATAAATAAAAATTAACTATCTCTCCGTCACAATAATAAAAAACTTAACCTTTCTCCATACCAAATTATAATTGAAACATTTCCTTAAAAGAAATCATTAAAAGAAGACAATAATACAAGTTAACATTTTAAAGCGCAAACTAGACTAAGAGGTTCCCGTTGAGTACAACGGACGTGAGGGGTGCCTAACACCTTCCCTTTGCGTAACTGACTCCTGAACTTAGATTAGTGGTTTCGTTGACCATTTCCTATCCTTTATTTAGGTTGTGTCTATATCTCCCTTTTCTTTAATTAGAATAAATAGAATTAGGTGGCGACTCTGTTGTTTATTTTAGGATCGTATTTTTCGAGGTGCGACACCATGGCCCTTCGCATGGTGGGGCATGGATATCCTCGGGCCTTTCGTGACCGGATCGTACCAGAATAAGTACCTCATCGTAGGGGTAGATTATTTTACCAAATGGATCGAAGCAGAGGCGCTGGCTAAAATAATAGCGCAAAACATCCTTCGATTCTTTAAACGAAATGTCCTCGCTCGGTTCGGCGTGCCCCAGGTCCTCATCACAGACAATGGAACGCAATTCACGGACGAGGGATTCCAAGACTTCGTGGCGAGATTAGGTACTAAGCAGCATTTCACATCCGTCGAGCACCCTCAAACCAACGGGCAAGCGGAAGCGGCCAACAGGGTAATCCTGCGCAGGCTAAAACGCAGACTCGGCGAGGCGAAGATGGCGTGGGTCAAGGAGTTACATAGCGTCCTATGGGCTTACCGCACAACACCTCACTCCACAACCGGGGAGACCCCATTCCGACTAATGTACGACCCCGAAGCAGTCATCCCAATAGAAATAAGAGAGCCGACGAGGCGCATAGAAGAACCCATTGACGAAGAAATGAACGACGAGGCACTCAGAGCCGAGCTAGACCTCATCGACGAGATCCGTTCCGAGGCAGCCCTTCGAGAAATATCTCTCAAGCAAAAAATAGCCTTGCGCCACGACGCGAAGGTCATAAAAAGAGAGTTCCGGGTGGGCAGACTGGTCCTCAGAAGAAACCAAAAAAACCCAAGAGAGGGTAAACTGGCCGCCAACTGGGAAGGCCCCTACCGCGTCCGCGATAAGACGAGCAACGAGGCCTACTATTTAGAAAACCTACAGGGCGAAGAACTCGGTTGACCATGGAACACAGAGAAACTTAGATAATATTACAGTTGAATATGTCACGGGGAGAAGTGGGAGGTACGACCACGCTCTTCGTCTCCAAAACGACAGGGAGGAACCGCGTGACCCGGGGACGAACTGACCCCTCCAGCAAACACAACCCTCCCCGACGGTTGGGTCCTCGATCGAGCACCAACGTCGAAGTACCAAGACCGGCAGGGCACCCAGCTCGCTATGGGAAAGCCCAAGCCTCGGAGCCGGAGTTCCAAACCACGAACTTTGTTTTCGATCTAAACGTGCACGACGCCCGCTATCTCGTTCGTTCCCTAAACCGAGGAGACTAACATGGTCGAGCATAAAATAGTTCGTGAATACAAGAAAAAAACTATAATAAAAGAAAAACCGAGCAGGATGAATAATTAAAAACGAAGCATTCATTCATTAAAAACGGCCAAAGCCAAAGATAAGTACGCCCGAAGGCCAAAATTCATACAAAAAAGGCACGCAGGCCATACAAACGGGCACGAAGGCCATATAAACAAAACAAATTAAAATTCCTAAGACTCCGCCCGAAGCTACTCCTTAACATTCTCTTCCTCTCCTTCATCTTCCCCCAGCTCTTCTTCGGCCTCGAACGGGCACACGATCTCCCCCTCCTGGACACAGTAATTGTGGGCTGACCCCTCCGTCACCAACTCGGGATTTAAAATCCTCAGCCGCTCGACGGAGTTATCAAAACCCTCCTTGAATACAACCACGAGATCCTGGTTGAGAGAGCGAATGTGCCCCACCAACTCGCCCCGGGAACCGAGAGCGAGCTCTTCTTCAGTCCCATCAGCTAACGGACGGACCTTGTCCCCGAGCGAAGAAAGCCGAGCGCGCAATCCAGCATTCTCATCAGCCACCTTCTGATGCCCAGCTTCTTGTTCCTCCAAACTCGCCTTGGCCGCCTTCAGTAGGTCTCGCTCCTCCTTGACCTCCTCTAACTCTTTCTTCAGCCCCTCCTAAAGCTGGTGCTCCTCCTTATAATCCAACAAGTCCTTGGACAACTTGTCCTTTTCAGACCGGACCCGCAGGAGGGCATCTTCCAAAGAGGCAATGGACACGGAGGTGTCAGTCAGGACCATAGCCGTCTCCATCACCCTGATGACGGCGGTCAAGTCCCTGGCCAATTCCTTGCGTCGGACACCAGCCTCCTGGTTCAGAATAGCCTTCGCCTCGGGCGCTGGCATAGCAATGGCGTCCTCAGTCTTGAAAAAGGCCCGCTCTACATAACAGGGGGCATTAAGTAACTTCCAGGGCCACCCGGACTGCCGTTCCCCGCTAAGGTCAACCTGGAGAGTGTCCCATCCGGGCGCTTCCGCTTGTGGAGAGGGGAGGTTGATGGAGGCGGGCTGTCTGGTATGTTGATCATAGATGCACGGGGAGGGGATGAGAGCACTAGACTCGCTGTGTTCGAGATCCCAGCCCCGGAGTCTTCAGCTATCTCCTAGACACGAGGCGCGACCTTCTTCTTTTTCTTTGAAACCCTGTCCGGGGCACCTGCCTGGTTGGCCAGCTTGAGAACCCGATCACGATCAGTGGGCATAACACCTACAAAACGAGGACATATACATCAGCGGGCGAAAACATAAACAAAAAGACATAAGAATAAAAGAAACACCTACTTAATAATTCCATGGCTTTCTCCTCAGTTCTACACTCGAGCAAAGCCTTGGTGTTAATAAGACGGGTCTCGCAGATCGGCATCCCGACCTCGTCAAGATAAGGCACACCCTTTCGATCCGTCCAGACCGCCAGGTTGAAGCTCTGCACGTACTCAACCAGCTTCTTATAAGCGAGCCTATCCTCGACACCCAGCATCGAGAACTTAATCCTATAGTGGCTGGTGGTGAGATCAAAATGGTCGCGCTGCCACCTCAACGGTATCTTCGACATTAATTTCTCCTCCCCATCTGCATCCCGTTTGTAGTAATAAAGGGAATGCAGGGCAGCACGAGTGATCGGTCTCACTACATACCACCGACCCTTGAAATGACGGGCAGAATCTACGTACGTCTTAAACAAACGTACGGGCTGTTTGAAAGAGACCCAGCTGTGACGCCCCCGAAGACCGGACCGTTGGAGATGGAAAACATGGAAGAAGAGGGCCCGGGTACACCCAATACCGAGGAAGCGGCATACCAACTCAAACGCCCGCATAAAAGCAATGGCATTGGGGTGTAATTGGGACGGCGCCAGTCGGAGCCACTTGAAGATAGACATATGGAAGGAATTGAAGGGCAGCCTGATCCCCGCCTCTCGGAAGGCGAACTCGTACATGGCGAACTGCTTCCCCGGGAAACGATGACATATCCGGTCCGCCTCTTTGGGAGCATGGCACTGCCAATTTTCAGGATCTTCCCGACTTCTATTTTCCACCACGGCATAAGCATGGGTCGCCTCATCGCAGAAATAAGACTCCTCGGCCAAGGGTTCGTCCGCAACCCAAGAGAGGTCATTTTGCCCGGACGACGAGACATGCTCAGTACCACCTCTGGCATTCCCCTCCTCGACAGACAAACGCGTAATGTCCATATCTGCGGACCGCGGCCCGATTTCTTCTCCTCTCGGTCGTAGACGCCCAGTTGCACCTGAAACGCAGACAGAAAGAGTGAATTCAACGTCATATCAAATCCACCCTTCCACCGCAGGTCAAGTGAAAGGGCGTAGGGGCGACGTTCACGGGCACCAATGCGAAACTTCACCCACTGCCACCAAGCCCAGTTGAGGAATTTCGCACGTGTTCGACGTAGTAATACGCACGTGAACGTTCTTATGCCCCGGGCAAAAATCTCATACATGCTTATGAAAATTTTGCCCGGCACATGAAATTTCTGCCCGGGACAGTCTAATCCTAACCCTATTTTTCACATCTACAACCTATTTAACTATTTCTAAGTTAAATCTAATTACTCTATACATATGAAAACATGCATTCACAACCATTGACGCAGAAAAACATGGAAAATAGAGGATTAAGAAGGCAGAAATAGTACCTGACATGTTGAGAATCAAAAAGGGACGGTGGTGCGCGAGCAGCAGCGGTGGTTCATGTGCTGAGACGGGCGGAGACAAGAAAATTCTTCAGAGCTTCCGGTGAACGTCTGAGCGAAAAAGTATAAATGAAGTCACTCAACCCCTTTATATAGTCCCAGGCGCGTGGATTGACGCGCTAGGCCATCATTGCCTACTGCCTACGCCGCCGTTTGCACACTAAACAAAGCGACACCATTAATACTGAAACACGTCAATCCATAAAGAATTTGAAACGACGTCGGGCAACTATACACCTCCCCGACTCTATGAACGTCCCCGACCCCGTATGGTGTCCTCGAATTCCATAAAAACATCACGAACCCGTCGGGGACTTTCATCCTCGACACTATTTGGAGCACCACATACCCGGGGAGAAAAGGATGCTACGGTCAGATCTGCCGGAACATCACGTGCCCAACCATATGCCCGCTACTTTGTCCTTGGCGCATGTGCCCGACTGCAATACATGTCATCACTCCGACCCAGAGACTCGACTTGGGGGGCTCCTATTCTGGACTGGGCCGCAAGAATGTATAGGGCCACGACCCAGTACATGTCGAGCAAGGGCCCATATGCTTGAGCAGGAGAACCTCTTGGACAAATCACTTGCTTATACGACGGGCATACACTAAGGACGGACAGAGAGTATGTCTGCCAGCTCATCTGCCACGTCACCCAACTGCCCTTTATTATCTCTTGAAAGATAGGGGCAGTTGGACCAAGGGGCAGACCTTTTGTCTAGGTCTTCACGCTTCTTACGCGTCCCTTGGCAGTTCCTCCATGGGCCTAACCAGATTAAGCCCATTGAGGGGCCTTGGCCCAGCGATGGGGGCACATTATAAATACCCTTTCTTAGCAAAGGGTCAGGTATTCTCACTCATTCTGAACTAAACCATATTATTCTGTACCTCTTCTGACTTAAGCATTGGAGTGCTTTGCAGGTACACCCCATTTCTTTCCCATTTCATTCTCTGGCCCTTACACCAAGTCCTGGAAGACTCTTCTGATCAGGTGAGATCATGAAGAAAAGTAAATAGAATAATAGAGTAATAACCTGAAGTAAACGAAATAAAACTTGTATTATTGCGAAGAGATCTAAATACAACAACGAAAATGGAAAAGAAATAATACAAAAGATGTGATAATCACTCAGTGTAAGCAATTATCACTTTGACAATCTAAATATTTAGTTCGGTAGAAATTTCGATAGAGCTTCCATGGGGTATTGATCGCTTCAAAATGCTGGCCTGGAGTGTCCTATTTATAGAGGAAGGCTTGGCTCCAAAACAATTGTATAATTTGAATTCAAACGAGCGAAAACTACTGTGAACTGCTTCTGGAAAACTACTCATGCGATGCATGGCGAACGCCATTTGGCTGAATTTGAAATTCTGGCACTTTGGGGTAAATGGGGAACGTCATTTCGTTCCCTTTGAGAGAATGGTGAACGAAATTCACCTAGAGGAGGCATAATGCTTCATTTTTCTTCTTTTCTCAACTGCTTTGCCATGATTCTTGCTCTTTTCTTTGACCCAACTAATTTAGGTCCTGGAAACATTAAGTAAATAAAACATAAGTAAAATAGTAAAAAATGCGATGAAGACTCGATAAAGATACGACTAAACATGCATGAAATGAGTCGAAATAACCTATACAAAATCGAGTCATCAAACTCCCCCACACTAACACTTTTGCTTGTCCCCAAGAAAACTCCCAATGCGAATGAAAATAGGTAAACTTGGTATTTCGACTCGTAGGCACAACGAAAACGATTAAGTACAAGGTTGCTAGGCTAAGGCAAGCAAATAGGTACTAAATAGTGAAAACAAGAGTATCGTAATGACACGACTCCACAAAAATGGACAAAGAGTTCCTTCCTATGCAATACTGGTTCAAATCATGATATTATAACTCGACATATGGACTTTTGTTCTTATTCACCTCTCTTTCATTCTAGCGCAATCACATTAAGTCCATTATCCCTTTACTTACATGGTAATCGAACCTGATAGTGTGATCTCTTATTCACATTTTTTCTTTCTTTTTTTCTTGCCTTTTTTTTTCTTATGAGTTTCAAGATTCTCATCCTTTGGGCTAAATGATCGGGTGAGGATCACTTAACTTAGTAACAATACGTCTTTAATTCATATTTTCTATCAAAACACATAAACAACAACAATTGTTTTTAGAGATAAACACATATTTGCATCAGTTTGTCACTTAGTTCGCATAAAGGATGGTGCTGACTGCTAAAATAAACTAATCAAGTGGCTACTTTTAAAGAAGTTAAGAATAAGTTCTCGGCATAATACATATCTGAACTAATATCGCATACTGGGGACTCTAAGGTGTAAAGACGGTACTGATGTTGACAAAACTTTCCCAAGTCTGCCTACCTAGCCTAAATCAAAAGATAACAACCTATACTAAGTGTGTCCTGCCTTTGAGTCGAGAAAAAAATTTAAATTTTGGGGAATTTTTTCAGACTACGCGAAAACATAAGGTAAATGGCGACTCAAACAAGAATATGACCCAATAACAAAACAAATAAAAGAAACTAACCAAGAAAAACCAGAAATAACATAAAGCAGTAAATGACTCCTCCCTCACACTTAAATCAAACATTGTCCTCAATGTTTCAGTTTAAGGTGAAAAGGAAATGAGTGATGGAACATGGAATGAAATCAGTGGCGGCGGGTACGGCCTCGGCGCTGATGATGATCCTCTCTGAAATTGGGGTCTTCGGATGGATTTTGGGGTCGAAGGCTACTCACTTCTATGTGCAGACCTACCATCTTGGCAGTAAGATCTCTCAGTGTAAGGTATGTCCGATTCATGAATTGGACTTGCTTGTTTTGAAACTCGTAGTACTCATATTCACGTTGCTCGTCCCTCTCTCCGCTTCCTGAGCTCAAAGAAAATATCATCTAGTGATCCTCGCATACCTACAAAATCACCAGACAAAGGTGCAAAGTGTGGTACGATATTAGGACCGGGTGAGTGAGAAACACGGGGATGAGGACAGGTCTGCTGAGCAGTCTACACTACAAAATATCGGGTAAATTATGGCGGTTTTATTAGGTCGGTTATGAAAACCACCACAATTAACTGAGAATAATGACGGTTTTTATAACCGTCGTAATACTATTCACTTTGCGGTTTCAACCGCCACTATTTACGTAATCTAATCCAAGTCAAAGTTGCGCTCATTTTTTTCTCTCTATTTATTTTTTTACCTATTTTTCCCTTTATTTTAGATATTTATTATTTACCCAACTAAATTCCCTATTCTTTTTATAGATATTTTTCAAGAAATTAAATTATATCATTTTTTATATTAGAATAACTCTCCTCACATATTTAAAGAAATATAATTTTATTAACATTAATGTATAAATATTAACTACCTACCCATTATTAAAGTATGCCACCATTATCCCTTTTTTGCCCTTTTCATTTTATAATTTACACTACACAATTACCCTTAATGGTAATTAACTAATTCAAAATCATAAACCAATCAAATTTTTTGATTGTACACATGGCATGATTTTTTCAAACATTATTTTCCCTCTCATCATCTTTCTTTCCTATTTCCCTCACCTTTCTCTCTTCACGTGCACATCTTCCCCCCTCCCCCCCCCTCTCTCTCTCTCTCTCTCTCTCTCTCTCTCTTTCTCTCTCTAATCATCTTTCTCCCTCATTTATTCCTCATTCCTCTCTCTTTTTTTCCCTTCAAATCTTAGGTATAGTGATGAACACAACAGAGAAAAGGAAGAAGTTTGGGTGCACCAAAGCTGTGGGTGGCGGCCGGTTGCGTCGTGTTTATGGTGCGGTTCATGGGGTTTCGTCGACGAAGTTGTGTGTGGCGGCATGCGTTGTATGTTCGTGGGGTTGTTCAAACTGCTGCTTTATTATATGTATTTGATTGAAAAAGTTTTGATTTTTATCAGTTTTGGAGACACCCTTTTGTTTGTTTTAGCTGAATGGATTGTGGTTTTGGTTTCAAGCAAAGAAGAAGATGGAGATCTATTTCTTAGTTGTGGTTTTGATTTCAAGCGAAGAAGAGCTGTTGTTTCCTAATTTCATCAGTTATTATGCAATTGAGATGGTTTCCTTTGCAAAGGTGAGAAATCATGCCTTATTTTCTTCATGTTTTCTCTATTTTTTATAGTTGATATTACAATTTAATAAAATCCTAATTTTTGAATTTGATACTCTCAAGTAAGATATTTTGAAGTTGAGCTAAATCAAGATGTTGTGTTTTTTCTTGTTCCAAAGAAGTTGTGTCCATATATTCGAGAAGCGGTTGATAACAACAAAGTGCTTCTTGAATGGTATCCTCAACCTGTTGATATCAACTAATTGAGGTTGTTGTGAGGATCACGATTAGGCCCATGTTTCAATTGAAGTTGCCACTAATACAAGGGCTGCTGCAAGACAGAGTGGTTTTGGCTATGGGGAAATTGATACTCATGATTCATTAGCTGGTGAAGCTTCAAACATAATTGACAAGCATCTATTGGATGTAATTTATGAGGTATAAATTCAAATAACATTGTCTCATAATTAAGTGGTTTTTATTACTTGGCCAAGGTGATTTTGTGCAATATTTGATGAACATTATTGGGCCTGAGCTTTTTGGGCCAGCTAACACTATAAGTTTTTTCAAATTACAGGGATTGCTGGAAACTACTATTCGAGCGTCAAATGCTCAATATGATGACCATGACATTTTGGATAGGCTCAAGGTCAAAATGATGCCACATGAAAGCGGTGATAGGGGTCGGGATGTATTCTCATCGGAATACGATGCTAGAGTACCTCTACACATTGTATTCATAGAGTCTATGATGGCAAGGTATTTAAGAATTTTTAATTTTCTCTAGAAGCTTAAAAGAGTGGAACATGCTCTTATTGGAGCCTGGAACACCTTGAAACCAAATTGTATGACTTCCAATTCTTTTATTAAATTGCAAAGTTCAGTAAAGATGAAGTTAGAGGTGATCCCACATCAAAATGGTGTTCTATTAAAGTTGTTATGGGACACCGAGAGCCATTTAATTTAAAAAATGTTGTTGTTGGAAGTGAGGATTGTGGAAAGAACAACTACAGTGGTAAGAGGAAATGACTTTCTTATGTATTTCTATAGAAGAAAATGTTATTGTTCTTTGTTAACATACACTAACACTTCAGATTATTTTTGCTAACATGTCTCGCAAAAACTATTGTTCAATTTAATATTAATATGTAGCGAATGCAGATTTCTAATGCAATGCCAATTTTTTTCTATTAAATTTTTGACTGAAAAGGAAACTACACGAGGTTCTATAGTGCAATAAGACATGCTTATGTCTAGATGTGCATGTGTTGTGGTTGGATTATTTTTCCATTTCTGAATTGGATTGATGAGTTGTGGGATTGTTCCTGCAGGTTGGAGAGTCGGGACATCAAAAAGGAGAAGCCAATCCATTCCTGGAAGAGTTGTTATGGCTAGAAGAACAAGCTAAACTAGAAGGCCTTGGTTGTTGGAGGAAGGTTTGTCTGGCTTTTCCCGTTTTTCAAAAACTGTCATTAAGGTGATGCTTTTGTATTTGTGATTGAAAATAAATGTTCTTTACTTGATGCTCTTGCAACTTAGTTTATTATAAACTGAGGTGCAATGTATTTGACATCCATGTTGATGACAATAGTCAGCAAGTATGTTCTACTGTAGTTTTCTCGAACTCTTCCATTTAAATTAACAAGATATTGTGATTCTGGAATGGTATGGAAACTAGATAAGTGTAGTTGTCATTCCTGTTTATATAATTGAAATCCACCATGAGTGAATCATATATGATTTTATGGTGATCATAAGTTCCAGTTGTTTTCATTCCTGTTTATATAATTGGTATAGTCCATTCCATGTTCTTTCATTTTCACCTTTTAATTGGATACAATTCAAAGTAAATGGATGTTTATTGTATTCTTTTTCATTTACCATACATGAAAATTGCTTGAAGATAGGTGAAGCTATGGTTGTAAATGTTCTTTAACATTGTTACTAACTTTATACATTTTTGCATCAGATTTGTGCATTTAGTGCATTTATTTTTACATTTATAAACTAATGACCTTAAAATTTCTCATGCACGTTATAAGGCCTTTATTATAAAACCAAAATAGCCATTTGTTTCAGTTATTTTTTTGACCACATTGCAATTATAAAACCAAAATAGCCATTTGTTTTAATCAGGGAAAGGTTATGTAAAAAGCAATTTTGGAAGGGTATCCAATAAGTAACATATGTACAAGGTGAAGATTTCACTTCTTTGTTGTGATGAAAATGTAATCATTTGGAGCATGTCATACACTTTACTGATTTGAAGTCTTAACAACTTGCTGAATAAGTCATGTAACAGAACATAAATAAAATTGTATATATAAATCAACTTCTTAGACCAATTGGAAGTTGTTGGGTACAAGAAAAAAATGAATTAGTTTGGATTGAAATTTTCCTCTAATCACATGACAGTCCAACTTGATGTATATGTAGCAAATCCACTATCGCAAAATATTGAAGTTGGAGTAAAAAAGTGATTTTGAAATCATTGAACAATATTGAAGTTGGAGTAAAAAAGTGATTTTGAAATCATTGAACAATTACTGTAACCATTGAATCTCAATAATCAATGAAGCTAATGTCATATATTTCGCTTCAGTAGAGAAAAAAGTGTTCCACTTTCTTACATAACCTCTAACCCTCATTAGGGGCTGAGAAGCCTACTTTCTTTAGTATCAGAGGATGCATAACTTCCATAAATCCAGACTAGGCAATGTGGTATCGTGATTGTTAGACTTGCAATAAGAAAGTTACTGAAAGCATTGATGCTGGGTACTGGTGTGAAAGTTTCCATAAAAATGATCAAGAGTGCAATTTGTGATACATAATCTATTCCAATTATTCTGAATGTTTATTGATGATATCATATCAGTGGTTGAACATTTGCGATACATAATCTATTCCAATTATTCTGAATGTTTATAGATGATATCATATCAGTGGTTGAACCTTTCAGTTGTCCCTTTTAGGTATACTATGATTGCTAGAATTATGGATGGAAGTGAATAGGTATATTTATATGCCTTTAATGAAGAAGTTGAGAGACTCATTGGGCGTTCTGCTCATGAGCTAGGCAACCTTACATCACAAGTAATATATTGTATACCCTTTTCTCAATGTTTTGGCATGTCTCATCTATACTAATTTTGTTATTGAGTTTGTTTTGGAACAACTTGCAGACCTATAACATTACTTGATTGGAATCTACTAAGCTATGTCATGTAGTCCATTTAGTTTGGAACAATTTTGGTTTATATTCAACTATGTTTAGAATTAAATCGTTAGGACACTTTTTTCGAAAAAAAATTACCTGTTGTAGTCCATTTAGTTTGGAACAATTTGGTTTATATTCAACTATGTTTAGAATTAAATCGTTAGGACACTTTATTCGGAAAAAAATTACCTGTTGTAATTTCTATTTTATCTGCTTTAAAAAATATTAAACAACTTTATTCATTTGTTGGATTGATAGTCCAAGTAAAAAATATTATTTTACATGCTATAAAAATTAATAGCCCATGTTGCTGCATTTTGTCTCATGCAGAAACTAATCAAAAGCTTATTTCATAGCAGCATCACTTGGATTTGGTGAATGAAGCTATAGAATTTTGTTCATCATTTGGTCTTGCCTAACTTATGAAAAGCTTACTAAATCCTAAGATGTTGGGGAATACAAGGTAATGTTGAAAATAATGCCAATTTCATAGCATTTTGATTATGTTGTCCACATTTTTGGTTCATGGTATATTGTATATGCATGAAGAGAATCCTTGCAAATACAATGTTAATGCATGCTAAATGGTACATATTCTAAGGGGCTTATATTTATTTTTTATTCATGATTTTAGTGGGGTTTGTTTTGCTGCAGATGGCTTATTGTGTTTAAATTTTATTGATGAATTCTTATAGTGTTTAAGATTTGAATTCTTATAGTGGGGTTTAATTTTACTTTTCTGTTGAAGATTTGAATTATGAAATGTGGTGCAAATGTGTTACTGTGTTATAGTATTTTGTCATATTTGTCAATCATAAACATTTTTTTTAGCTACTCTTTGTTCATGCAATGCCTAAAATTGTATGAAAAAATATAAGGTTGGATAACAAAATATAGGAAACTAATTTATTGCATAAAAAAATAATCTTAAACAGAAAAATAAGTTATTTGCTCAAATTGATAAACTGCTAAAATAATAAAATGCAATATATTTTTTTTCTATGTAAGGTAGAATTTCAACCTTCATTTGCAACCAACAATAGAAGCTACTTTGTATTTTTTTTTTAATTTACATACCACTTTCGACTTATTTTTTTCACTTGCTACTATGTTTAGGTTAATCTTTCATTCTTTATCTTTTTTCTATGTCATGTTTACTATCTAATTATTATGATTGTTTTTACTTTTTGTTTCGCTGTGTTGATCAGAGTGATGGTTTGATTGATGACAAGCTTTGGACTCATGGTCTTGCATTATTCATCATATCATGGACAACATGTTCACTTCCTTACTTTGTAAAGAGCTAATGTTATCTGTCTTTATTGGGTTACCTAACAAGTTTTTTCCACTTTACAAATATGACTTGCATTACTAACTTATGCTGATTGTCTAAGACTTTGTAAGCTTTTTGAATAATCCTTAATATCCAATGGCCTCTTTGCTAATTTTGAAGCCAAACAAAGTCACTAATTTTTGGTTGCTAGGTATTGGTTGCGATGGAACTTCTACATAGAGGACCGAAGTGTTGGAGTAAGAGGTGGTTTTGCTTCCTTAAGTCTTAGGTGTTGGTTGTGGTGCTTGTGAAATGATACGTGGCTTATTTATCTCATGTTTGAGAGTAAGAGGTGGTTTTGCTTCCTTTCTAAATGCTCAATTTGTGTGCTTATATTTTTTTGTGTATTTTTGGTGCTGGAATAATTTTGTGGATTCTGTGTATGCTGGCAATATGTTTGTGAACTGTTGTACTAATAACACAACTTGTGCTTTATTATACTGCATTTTGGCTTTTAAAAAAATAGTGTGTCCACATGAACAAATATTCAATAACTCTAATATCCAACATAAATTTAGTTAATTGTTGTTAGAATGAACCTTCCTTCTATTGTTGGTTGTTGTATTTTTTATTTGTTGAATGAAGACTATGAATTAGAAAAAAGAAAGATTATCTTAAGGAGTTTGTAACTATTTTTTTTGTACTAGTTTGAGGCATCAGTTATGCAATTTATTTAATCCATTTCTTTTTGCTGATTAAAAAAATAAGATTCTAACTACTATCACTTTTTAAATTATGAAATATTAATTTTATGTAAAATTAATTAATTATATTATTATTTCTCAAATAAGCAATATGTGTTGAATGTTGTCAAAAATATAATTAAACTGGCACATATTTTATTAGAGAGATGAAAATGCAGTGTTTTTTTGGACAAATTTATGTTATTTATTTTAAAATGTTAAAATTAAAGAATACTTTTACTATATTTTATGTTTAATTTAGAATTTATTACTTGTCATTAATCATGATTGTGTATGTATAGTTAATAAGGATTTTATTTTAACAATATTTTTATTGGCTATTTTCATGTTAATAATAATATGTCAATAATTTAAAAATATATTATATATCAATATAAATAAAGTTATTCATTGATGTGTATGTTATTATATATCAACTTCTTAGTAGAGGGAAGTTAAATTGAATAATCATAAGATCACTCCTAAGTTCATGATAGGTTTGTGGGTTCTGTGTTTGTGCAAAAGTTTTTGATATTTTTTTAATTTATACTTTATCTTTTATTGTTAATATATATAAATATATTCAAACATCAAAATTTTCATTTTGTATTAATAATAGAAATTTGCATTTTTCATTATTTATACTCATATTTTCTATCAAGGATAGAAATGAATTTTCCAATTATTTGTTTCAAAGTTATAATGAAGTGATCCTTTCTTATATTTGTATTTATTTTTCTTTTTTCTATATTCATTTTTGCCACTATTTTTGTGATGTAAGATTAATCAACTAACAATACTAAATATATCATTTTATATTACATCTTTATTAATATGTCTAACACTATATCTCATTTTTTTCTCATACGGGTCTTCTACTAGTTTTATACAGAAATAGAAGAGCGCTCTCTCTCTCTCTTGCACGTGTCTTTCTTTTCCTCGCGTGAAATCCCTCTCTCTTTTGCACCTCTCATTCTTTTTCTCATGCGAAAACCCTATCTCTGTTAAAGAAATTTAAATGAGTCGCCATCGCTTCCAAGATTTCCCAAAACATTATCGCGTCAACTTCCCTCTCTTTGATCTGTGCATTTCACTGTCTCAAGTTTTTTCAATTTCTTTTTGGATGAAGGAAGAATTATTAGGAATCATAGAGTTTCCAGATTTTGAGGATGATGTTGCTTCATTCACATCAATAGAAATGCATAAGAATAAGGTAAGTAATTTCTTTATGCTTTAGTTTGTGTTGTTTCTCTAGTTTTCGATTTTATTAATTATTTGATTTCATTGGATAAGGTTTCATTTTGCCCTATCTTAGGGGAAAAGATGGCAAATCTAGATGTGTCCAGAATACATGTGCACATAGAGCATATACTATGCACCTCAGTTCGGTAAACAAGGGCCCTTACCATGGTTAGTATTCATTGGAATGAACAATTCTTTTTTTCTTCAGTATCATGGTTATTATATTATAGTAATATTGATGAGCTACATGACAAGACATGGTTTTTGAGATAGACACTAAAGTTACTTAATTGTTGGATATCAAGTTGGGAATAAACGATTGACAAAAAATGTGAGAAAATGCGATCAACTAAAATGAAAGCAATTTGAATTTTTTTAAACTTTTGTTGCAGAATTAGTTTTTACATTAGTACACATACAGAATATTTATGTCATAAATATTGAACTAAATTATTTATTGAAGCAGCAGGTTAGTGTGCCATTCTAAGTACACATACTGAATGTTTATGTCATAAATATTAAACTAAATTAGTTTTTACATAAATACACATATTGACTTTGTTTGATACATTTTGTTTCATGACTTGACAAATTGCTACTTATATATCTCTGAAGCGGAGTGTTTCAAGGATAGAACTGATGTACAATGCTTACATAGGTGTCATAAATTATTGAATCCTGAACTTGTTAAAGGGACATGGTCTAAAGAGGTAGTCTATATCTCCCTTTTATCTTGTGTGTTAATATCTCTACATGTATAAGTTGTTCTTTATCTTTTAGTTCTTACCTTACCTAACCACAAACCAGTAACTGCTATTAGAGCTTCTTTGAGCATGTGGGCTACATTTATTGATCTATTATGTTAGTTAAAATTTTGTATGTGTTCATTAATAAAGAATGGTACCAATGAATATTGATCTATTATGTTAGTTAAAAGGGTTTGAAAGACAAACAAGTGAAGAGTCAACAAAAAAAGTTGGAAGATGGCACACTAATTACTTTTAGTACATTTAGAGTAATGAATATATAATAGTAAACTTATCTACCAATGATCTCATAAACGAACTAACAAATCTCTAATTCCTTAGTTTCAGGTTCACAACTTCTTGGATTTATCACATTTTTCTTTAATCTTTTATAATAATTCTGGTAGTTGCTCATTTGATTAAAATACCCTAATTACTTAAGTAAAACCAATAATCATTATTAGTATGTCAATGTCAAATTTTTTGATACTAAATAATTCATATCAGCTAGATCCATGCCATGTAGTTTTAACTATATTTTTGGTTGCCTCTACTCTTTTTTTGGGTGTTTGATATTGGCTATGTAATGTATAATTAAGAATGACATTACAAAACCATCATTATAGTCTAGCAGTATGTGTACCATTTCTATTAGTGCTCTTGTTAAAATGGTCTCAATATACTTTCTTCATAATTTTTATTTATGCCTTTGTGTTTTGATTTGTTGTATTTAGTTGTAAAACCATTTTTAACGGTTAAAATCATTTTGTTTGGTTAAAGTCAAGTGTCATATTCTAATTGGCAATTGTGTTAATTGGTTCAGATGGATAGTTTTTGGGTTCTTTGAGTTTAGTCTTTAAATACTGCATGCAACCTTTGGATGGTTCAAGTTTTCTCATTGGCATGGTGTTCTTCATTCACACGACGGTAGACAGATCAACATTGAAATATCGGCAGTGGTCTATTTTGCAAGTGGGTCATCTATCCTGGTATAACAAGCCTTAATTGTCTTTCTGGTGGTCCCTGTAGACAAGGGGTTCGTGTGAGCTTGGTTTTGGGCATTTGATTCGTTTAACTAGTGGAGATCATATTATTGTCTATTGTTTAGTTTAGGCATCAATTGCAAGCTGATTCATAATTTATATTGTATTGTGCTTTGGTGTTAGCAGTACTTGGTCACTATTGTTACTGGTGTTTTGTAAATGACATTGAAATAGCACTTCTTGTGCTCTTTTTGAATGAATTTAGCTTTTTCAAAAAAATGTGTTAGGTGCAGATCTTGTGCTTCTGAGTTTATTAATGTTTTGTTTCTTATTTGATTACAAAACCGTCATTTTGTACTTAAGCATATAATGGCGGTTTGTGTGGCGTTTAGTTTATAAACGCCATTTTCTACTTAGCGGCAGCCAAATATACGGCGTTTTTATAAAGCGCCAATTTTGCATATTATGGCGGTTGAAACCGCCACAAAAGCACTTTTTTAACCGCCGTATTTCTCCTACTTTTTTGTAGTGCTATCTTGCAACATCCCTACTATCTTGCTCAGTAGCAATCAACCAGTTAGCGCGCACGCGCACATCAATACAAACAGGGGCAGGAAAATTAAAACTATGGTGCTCACGGTCACGAATCAAAAGGCAGTACTTGCCATCAGGTAAAATTTTGACAAGCCTCGTGCTCTTCCAAAAATCTAGGTCGGCAAAAGCACTAATAAAACAATTCTCATCCACGACATAATCAAGGTTAAGAGCCTCATCAATGGTGGTGACTATGCTACATATGAAAATGGCTCCTCCGACTCTGTTTGACACACTTACTAAGCGGGCAAGAAAAAATGGCACAAGGTCTACTGGGGTTTGGTTCAGAGCATAATGAAGGAATTATAAGTCTTTGGATTTCACGTTACTTGTGTTTTGACATGCGATTTCTGCATCTTCTTGCCTACGACCTTCCCCATTAAAAATCAATTTTTAAATAGTTTTATACACAAATTACACTCCTAACACCTATTTTAACCAACATAATTCCATCAAACAATCCAATTGCCATAAATCATACAAATTAATCATGTTTTGACCCATTTTCCCAAAATCCTCTTCAAAAGCCCAATCAACACATTCATGGATTCATACCTAATGATATCTACCTTAATACCCATATCAATTACCCCTTGAGAAATGAAAGAGATCTCACCCTTGCCTTAAACCAGTGAATTTCCCTTTCTTTAATGGATTCTCTCCTCTTTCTCTTTCTTTAGCTCTTCTCCCTTTTGCCTTCACTTTTCACGTACTGAGGAAAATGACCCTCTCTTTCTCTAATATTTTCATATACCCCAAATAACGAATTTCCCTATTTTTCCTCACTTAACACTCACCTAATTACCATGAAGCTCTTCCACTCATTACACTTCTAGTTATTTTATTTGTGTTATTATGTCAATATTATCACTCAACTAATGAAATAGACTAGTCAACCAATATTAAAATAATTTAAATAAGATTTACTCAACACACTGCTAATTTCTACGCTATTAACCACTCACCCCTAGTATCCTCAACACTTACTTCTTAAGGCTACTACCCTTCACCACGGGTACATAAAACACAACGAAAACACTAATATCACACAATTGATCGCTACAATCCACAACAACACATAAACATTTGCTAAAAAATAATAAAAGGAAAATGGGGCGTTACAGAACGTGTAGTGTTATATTTGCAAATAACATGCAAATGGCGGAAACTTAGAATCTCCCTAGGAAAGGTGCGACGACGCAATGTCCCCCCGAAGGTTGGTACCATCTCGCCCTTACGTTTTCCTCACCCTTGGGATGAGGAAACATGGGATAAGACATGTCTTGGATAACGAGAAATTAAACTTTTTGACTGGGTGGGTGATGAACTTTTTCAAGAAAGCCCTAGGAATTAGTAATCCTTATAAATACCCCATCCCTAAAAGGGGGTAAAGGGGGAAGTTATATTAACTTAATACCATCCAATACTACTTGGAGGGCACTTCGCTCCCAATAATCATAACACTGATAATATAATTATTTGCCAACAACCTAGTTACGTTGGCCGCCAACAGGGCTCCTCATTTCACGTGACTTGGTCCCTTAAAAAACCTAAAAACCACCGTACAAAACTACTAATACTCGTGATCTAGTATCACTTATAAGTGTAATATACTTACTATGGTCTATGAGTCTTTCTGTCCTTGCAACAAATTAAGTCGCAAAAGCTTGTTTTTTCTTCATTTTTTCTCTTATTTTATCTAAGTCCAAACTTTCTTCGCCTTTGGCAATTTTTCTCACTTTGTCATCATTTTAACTTGGCTTTCGCTCAAAATTTCACTAATTTTGTCGAAAATATACTCGCAAATATTATGTAATGACTGAGTGCCATCTTTGTTCTTCAGACATTTTTCTATAATTAATAAAACAAGAAAAGACATCTCATAATCAAAGAAGATAAAACAGTGCATATGCAAACAAAATTAAACAAAATGAGAAACAAGGATTTTGTCATCCGTACTAAGAAAACGAATTTTGAAATCTGAATTACCCACAGAGAGCAGAAGCCAGGAAAATGTCGACCCTAACCCTCAAATTTCGCTTGAATATTAAGAAGTTGTATGCATAAAAAATCTGAAAAAGCATGTATATGAGAAACTTATCAAATGTGAAAGATGAATGTGCTTAGTTTGAATGGAATGAAATAGAAGTTGATAAAGTGATTGGTTTGATTGAATATTAATAGATATTGAGAGCAAGGTTGGAAAATTGTGGGATTCAAATGTATGGAATAAGGTGAAAAGACTGTCAGCGCACACTAAATTAATGTGTCAGGATTTCAATATCCAAAGTTGAATTCAAATTCAATCTCCAGACTTACTTTTTACATGTATTTAACGTTATTTTTAGATTGAATTTTTTGTGATTAGAGTGAATTTGTATTTCAATAATCAAACTTAATTTTATTTGTATTTCACGTGGTTGTGAGACTAGATTTGTTGTATTTAGGGTGTGTCAGAATTCTAATTTCATATTTTTCAAATTTCGAATGAATGGATGGATAACGAATGGGGTTGCAACGAAGAGTTTGCTAAGATTAATTTTGTGTTTGTGTGCCATACCCCATTATTAACTATGTTTGACAACTCAAATATATATATATATATATATATATATATATATTGATTAGAGCAAAACTTAAACTCTCCATTTGCTTTAATATCAATACTTGGAAGTTTGGACTATGTGTATCATCAATTTTTACTTTTTTTTCTCCTTCAAAGCTTACATAATTACAACTTCTCTGCTCATGATGTATGTGAATCTCTTGTCGTGTGTGTAACATATCATATTGTTGATGTTTATTAGTCAACTCTTTTATTTTCTTATTAGACTTTCATCAAACTTGAAACATTTTCTATCTTTCTTTCTTCACTTTTCTGGAAACTAGCACAATTCTTGGTAATATGCACCAATTTTTTGAGTGACTTGATATACAATTTCAGCCTTAGAATGCACATAATGCAAGATGAATCAGAATTGAAATCAAATGTGTAATCATTGGAATACATAGTTAACTTCTTATAAACCAAATATGTTTCTAGGTAAATTGAGCATTGAAGTCTCTTGCAATTGTGCTTGAGCAAAGTTTAAAATGTTTGGTTATAGAGAAAATCTCTTATTGAGGCAAGGCGACCAGACTACTCTCAATTGAGGAGAGGAACCAGGATGATCTTTGTGTGTTGATTGATTTTACTTCTTATCATTATCATTTCCACCAATGTAACTATTTCTGATATCAGACTCTAAACGTGCTTCAGATTTTGAAGTTACATTTTAAGAAGTGAAACAGTTTTTGGCATACATAATTCAATCCCCAATTCTTGTGTATTTTTCTAACCTTCAGTTGGAATCAGAGCATGGCATGTACATTAACACTTAACAGTGGAGCAGAAAAGATCTTGAGAAAAATACAAATTCCATCATGACCGATGATTCTGAAGTTATAAGACCCGTTGGAGTTTTTCCTCACAGTAACAACAACCATAATCAAAGCACATATGGTAAAAAAACAATATTTCTAGACCGCCAACATTCAGTGGAGACTCTATTAAATTTGAATGGTAAAAGAGTAAGATTTACACTCATATCATTGGTTTTGATGATGAGTTGTTGGGCATCTTAGAATATGACGTTGACTTTCAAGTCAATGGTGTTGGAATGATTTCTGATAGAAAGTCTCTCACTTCTGATCATAACAAGATCTATAGAAAACATCATAGAGTGAGAAGCATTCTTGTTGATGTCTTGCCTCATTCTAAGTATATAAAGCTTATTGATAAGTATACTACTAGGGCTATATTTAAATCGTTGTGTGCTTCCTATGGAGGTAATCATCAAGTTCAAGAAGTTAAATGAAATCTTATAGTTCAAAAATATGAGTTATTCAAAATGAAATATGATGAGAAAATTGAATCTATGTTCTCAAGATTTCAAGTTCTTGTGTCTGGACTTCAGGTGTTGAACAAGAGTTATACTACTTCGAATCATATAAAGAAGAATTTTAGGAGTCTTCCTACCAATATAGACCCAAAGTAACTGCTATTCAAGAAACTAAAGATTTAAACGCATTAAGTCTTGAAAGTCTTGTTAGCAATCTCCAAAGTCATGAAATGGAGTTAAATAGAGATGAGTTTGAAAAGAAAGTTAAAACCTAGGCTTTAAATTTTGTTGGGAGATTTGAGAAATCTTCTCAAACTAAAAAGCTCAAAGAAGCCACTCTTGACGATGCTTCCGATGAAGAATCTGATGATGATGATGAAATAAATTTTATCATCAACAGATTTCAACACTTGGCCATAAATAAGAACTGATTCTATGGTAAAAGAGATGGCTTCAAAGGGTCAAGTTCTAGGAGTAAAGATTATGATGGTTGTTACAACTACAAGAAGTCTGGTCATTTCATTATTGAATGTCCTAGTCTTCATAAATACAAAGTATAAAGGAAAGCTTCCATAAGAACAACGTCAGAAGTAAGTTCAAGAAAAGTCTCATGGAAACATGAAAAGAGCTTGACAATGAAGGAGAAGATGAAGAAGTTAATCTCACTTTGATGGCCTTAACTTTTTCAGATTCAGAATTTGAAGCTAGTTCTGACTATATGTCAAAAGACATAGAACAAATACTTTCTAAACTCTCTAAATTTAATTTAAGTACTCTTTGTCAAGATTTTATGGAAAGAAATCAACAGAAACCCATATATGTGAAAATACTAATGAAGCAATATGATCTTTTAAAATATGAGCTAAAACTTTTTTTAAAAATTGAAACACTTGAGAAAGATCAATTTTCTTTAATACAAGATATGTATGAAAAACCTCTGGATAAAAATGAATCAACTCTTCAAAAGCTTATCATATATGGGTTTGAAAGAACCAAACTTGCTTCCATGATCTATGGAGTAAGTAAGATCAAAGGAGTAAGTCTTGGATATCATCAAAATCCTTATAATCCAAGGACTGGTGTTTAGATAAAATCATCAGACCCTTCTTCTTCTTCAAGCAATGCTCAAAAAGGGTGGAATGCTTACTTTATGTCTGATGCTGAAAATGGAAAATTTTTGAACCAATCAGAACTTGTGATAGATAACTCACATGTTCTGAAGGATTTAGCATCTCAGACTCAAAGGTCAAAAGTTCTAAGTAAATTAGAACCTAAGATTCTCAAGTCAAAGGTTTTGAACAACTCAGAACTCAAGATCGTTGTATCTAAGGTTTCAAGAGGTTCATAAGTCAAGGTCAAGACTTATCCTAAACAAAAAATTTATAGAAAAAAAGTATGGAATGAGTCTAGACCTTACCATAAGACTAAAGCACAAAACAAAAGGATGTCCTATAAAACTAACCCTAGAGGACCCATAAGAGTATGGGTACCAAATAATGAGATTGTTTTTGTTACAAATATGCTTAAGGGAAAGATAAAAAAACAATTATTCCAAGACAAAGGTTTCTCACAACCTTCGACAAGAAGAAGGCCTACATTCCAAATCCTAAATCTGAAGGAGGAAGGAAATGTGGAATCTGGAAGAACCTAGTAAGACAAGACTACTGGTATTGGGAAACTGAAGTTATCTTATGTTGAACTGGTGCTTCATACTTTTGATTGTATCTCTAAAGTTATCTAGTTGCTCTTAGGAATATTGAAAAGACTTTCGGTGGTGTTCAGAATAGCATATAAGTTTATGCGCGGTCTCTAAGAGGGAGGTGAGTTATATTTATTGGAATTTTCTCAATTTGAGCAGTTAGCACTGGTTTTATAATTTTTCAAAAATGATATAAAAGTAAATATGATCAAAATAAATTCAGAAAGTAAATGACACAACGATATGTTCTGGTTCCTCTCACAATCCGAGAGTACTTCAGTCTCTCACTCTCTGTGAGAGATTTTCCACTATGTCAGATCTTTGTACAAGTCTTCCACCAAGACCTATCCTATAATCTTCTAACATAAGCAACACAATCAATAAGGACAATCCCCTTATGATCTTTACAAATTGCAACAAGAGAACATTCCTCCCTTATTCACTATCTTGCTTCCAATAATCCCGAACAACAAGGAAATCATAACAATATGAATTTGTAACAAAAGTTATAGCTCTTGAATCAATTATGTGTTAATTGATTTCCACTTTGTATTGATCACAATCCAAACATATACACTTAAGTACTCAGATTAATATGAATAAAACTTTAATGAATATGTAGAGTTCATGCAAAAAAAATCATATTTGAAAGTTTAGAAAATTTGTTTGGATTATGAGATGTGAAAGTTGTAATCATAGAAACTCTTTTTAAATATGAAAATTTTGTGTCTGAGAGTCTTTTTTTTAAAACTAAACCATAGGTATATACATGCAATATACCCTTTTGAAAGAGTGTATATTCATAAAACATTGTCATATTTAATATATGAAAGTTGCAAAACGTTATAAATAGGAATTGACACACATATCCCTTAAAAATATGAATTCAATAGTCCGACCAGGTGAGCGACAAACTTTTCCAGGAAAGCCATAGGAATCAAGAATCCCTAAAATTTCCCATTCAATAATACTCTAAGGGCACTTCGCTCCCGGCAGTCATTAATTAACGATAGTCTAACCACTTGCCTACAACCTAGCAATGTCGGTCTCCAACAAGCCCCCCACCACAAGTGAGCTAGGCCCATCAACTTTTACTTTTTCTTCCTCCTTCAAAGCTTGCATAGTTACATTTTCTATCTTTCTTTCTTCACTTTTCTGGAAACTAGCACAATTCTTGGTAATGTGCACCAATTTTGAGTGACATGATATAAAATTTCAGCCTTAGAATGCACATAATGCAAGATGAATCAGGATTGAAATCAAACGTGTAATTGTTGGAATACATTGTTAACCGCTTATAAACCAAACATGTTTATAGGAAATTATGGCTATAGGATCCTGCTCATATTTATTCCGATATTCTTTAAATCAAGATAAACTACCAAAATAAGCCACCTATGAAGCACGGATACCCCGAAAACAATTCTGACACCGACACTTTGACATATCAGTAATAATTTGAAAATATGAATAAATTAAATATAATGTCAAGTGTCGGTGCAGCCGTGCAGGTGTCCGATACCGATATTGACACGGACGTACCTTTTTTAAGAGGTGTCGGTGCTTCATAGTAAGCCACTTATCATCCTATCGAAAATGGAAACAAATTAAAAATTGATCATCATCAAGCTCTTCAAATTGTCAGCCTCCTATCTCTTCGGATAAAGTGTCTGAAAGAGCAAGTAAAAGATCGTTAAAATATATCAATATAAAGGAGATGAACCAATATTTGAAATACAAAAAAGAATTCAAAATTTAATTCATTCCTAATCCCTACCTGAATGTTCAAGCCTCTCACCAGAGGATTGTTTTGGCAGGACTGGTAGAAGATTAGAAAAATTAGTAGTGATTTTCTTCACAGCATTTTCATGCCCCGCGTCAATCCGTATGGTTTGGCCAAAAAGCACAATCTGAGTCAGATTTGCATGATCCTGTTTCTCTGATGGTGAGCACGAAACATTCTCACTGTCGGTCGCCTTTTCCACTATAGCGTTAGTTGGGTTAGTTGGGACAGTCATCGATGTTGTAGCATTATGATCAAATGGTTGTTGGAAATTAGGGTTAAATAGGCCTAATGGAGACTTATTGATGTGAAGGTCTGATAAAGAGAGACCAAAAGGATCATGCCTGGCTCCCTGCATACCAGCAGGACTAGTTTCTGGTAAATGAAAAATTGGAACATTTGAAGTTTGAATGTAGTTTGGCAAAGTTGGCATTGAAAATTGGCCATCAGTGGGGAAAGCTTGATGTTCAAGCAATCTCAGTTTCTTCCTTGATGCTGGCAAGAAAGAGGAAAAAGGGATTGAAGGCATGTTAGATACTAATTCCACTTGCCACGGATTCACCCTAGTCGTATTTTTAAGAATATCAGGTTCATCCCATGTAACCTAAAAAGTATGATATTAGAACATTATACAAAGCTGAAACAAATTTGTAAGTGCAATTAGTTATATTTGATTAAAGGAGTATGTAATAAACAAGTCTATACCTGCAGAAATCTCCAAAGAGAGTCGGGCCATGCCGGATCAGCAGCCTGAACAGAAGCAATTGTTCCCATAAACCAACTTATCCTTGACGAATCTTCTGTTTCAATGGCCATCTTAAACCTCATTCCACAACACCACCGAATCTGAAGTGCTGTTCTAATCAAAGAGGTTTTCACAAAAAACTCGGGAGTACCAACCCGAGGATAGTAAACGACATCAAACGGTTGCATATTTACCCCAAGTCTTACTGCTTCAAGAACATGTTCAGCCTTCACTTTTCCCCTACCCATAATCTTATCACTTATTCTCGATCCATTTTCTTTATCATTAATTTGAAGTTTATTATCTTTCTCCCCTGAAGACAAGGTAACCCCGAAGAATGAAGCGATACGAATTCCAAATTCACTATCAGATTTCCTCTTTGATGAAGGGTTAAATCCAATTTCATTTCGTTTTTTAGACCTTCGAATTCCAATATGAAGATCACCGTTTTCAGCCTTCAAAAACACAAGTGAATCCCCCGAAACAAGTAGCTTGTCGGTTACAAAATCACTCCAGTTAGTTGTTAACAAATGCCGCTTGGGCGTGCCCCTATAAACATGTTTGAATTCCCACCTTTGGCCATGAACATCAGTGGGATATATGTACTGAGAAGGAGGGATACTTGTATAGTCTAATGGAGGAAAAAGTGTTTCTGCACAATACCTAGGACAAGAAAATCCACCACCATTGTTTGCATCAGATTGCGTCAAGATTTTTGTATAAGAGTGATATTTATTCTTATTCTCCGACATCTCTTCGATGTCAGCAACTGCATCATCGTCAAAACTAACCTCGTTAATATGCAAAGGAACAAGCCGGAGTTTTGCATACACTTCATCTGTATCAGGATCTGCCCTATAATCAATAGCCGCAACTCTACATGGAATAAAATATGGAATTTTGAAGTCCACACTAAAATCGACAGGTTCATACGCATGCTCGGCGTGACCTTGAGGGAAGTAGAAGATGTTAGAGTTAACTTCTGGAATTTGCACCATTCCTCCAGCAACCGCATGCCATAGCTGAGGATCCACATCTTTGTTCCCATCATTCATCGTCTTCTCTGACTCCGTATTCGTATTAGCATGAGCCCGATTACAACCTCTTCTGTTAGATTTGTTAGTTTTCACCATGTCAAAATTGAGTTCTGCAAGATTTAGTTATGAAAAGTGTTGTTATGAGTGTTACCCTAATGAACTTCATACCTATAAAAACCATAGAAGCATAGTAAAAATAAGTCACAATATTTTGCTCCCGATTATGACAACACAACAAAAATAGTAACAAGCCATGATCAAGATTTAGTATAAGTTAATATTTATATGTTTGGTATGAGTAAGTGAAGTAGAGTTTAAAAGAAACCCTAAAAGAGAAAAACAGTGAAAATAATAACCTGTTTAATGTGAGAGTATTTTGTCAGCGTGCGGCTGCAATAAATAATATGAAACAAAACACATGAACATAAACTATATATATAAAGACGAAAATGTTTCTAGAGTATCGCCTGAAAACAAGGCCAAAAGACCTAGGGTTTGGTGTTGTCGTTAAAATAGGGTTTCTGACTGTAAAAATATTACACAAACATATGTTGTTGTTCTTGTTCCTTCAAGCCCTAAATTATAGGAATGTTGAACAAAAAATTGTAGATATTAGGATGAGTTGTTCAACATATTTTAGTTAAATATGACTAAAATATAGATTTTATATAATCACTCCTATTATAATATATAATTATTAATAAAGAAAATGTGTGATGTACTATGAATCAATTAGGATTATTAATTTATTTTGCAGACCAAAAATTTTAAATTATTGGTATGACATAGTAAAATAATATATTACTATTAGATTATATTAATAATAATTTAAATCAGACAGTCAGTGCATCATTATTAAATCTTTATTAACTTTATTAATATTAGTATAGAGGAAATATTTTTTAATTATAAATTAAAGACTATTTTCTCCTTTACTATTATAACAAAAAAGCCAAATTTGGTCACTATAATAAATAAATTAAATTAAAATTTTTCAAACTATTTAATATTAATATTGTATATTCTTCATTGAATTTAAATATGGGGACATCCCATAATAAAATAACAGTAGTATTATTAATATATTTTTCTCTCAATCTCTTGTATCTCTTTTTTTCACATGATTCACTCATCCCATTTATCTAAAAATATTTAAAATAATTTAATATTAATAACTGATCCATCAAATACCAGCAACAATATTTTAATATATTTAATTTGTATTTTATATAAAAAGATTTTAAAAAATTATATATACTTTAGTAATTTTTCTAATCAACTCAAACTTTTTATTCATATATATAATAGGATTAAGTACTATTTTTTATTTTAAAAAGACATTAAAAAATGGAGAATTGTGTAAAATATGTGAGATTAAAGGATAACTAATTTTTTATATAAAAGATGTTAGACATATTTACAGTTTTAATAAAATTATATTAATATATTTTTCTCGCAATCTCTTTTATCTTTTTTAGTTGACATGATTGATGCATCCCATTTATCTAAAAATAAATAAAATAATATGATTTTTTTTTTGTTTTTTTTAATCATCAAAAAAATGTATAGAGTAAAAAAGAGGGAACCAAATACAAAAAAAAAAAATCAAATCAGAAACTCTCTAGGCAAGACTGATCCTAAAGAAAGGAATACCTAGTCTATTTTTAACAAGATCATCAAACACATACACAGGAGTTTCATTTCACTATACGAAGCCTCAAATAATATGATATTGGTAGCTGATCTATCAAACACCAACAAAGATATTTTAATAAATGTTATTTTTATTTTACTTACAATTTAAATATATATATATATATATATATATATATATATATATATATATATATATATATATATATATATATATATATATATATATATATATATATATATATATATATATATATATATATATGCTTTAGTAATTTTTAATCAATTCAAAATTGATTTTTTTATTATTATTTATAGTAGAAGTAAGTACTATTTTTATCAACAAAAGACATAAAGATATGAAGAATTATATAAAATATGTTACAGCATGATTATTGGTGGAAAAATATAGTTTCTACACTTGTTTCAAGGCCACCATATCGGAGTATGATGGGTAATTGAAAAAACTAACATTACTTAGCCAGAGAACGGTTTTTATATGGAGTATGGATCAAAAAAATTTTTTATGGAAATATACTGCATTAAGAAAGAGGGATCAACGATCCATCGTGGTTACAAGCAAACAGAGGATGAGAACCCAACCAAGTCTTGGAGCCCCAATTATGTCCCGAACCAACAAGAGAATGGGAGACATAATTGTGCTCTCTATTAATATACACAAACACTACATTCTTAAAATGAGAAACTAAAGAAAAACAGTCATCCAATATCAGAGATAAAGACATATTCTTGGAGATTCCAATGAGGCAATCTACCACCACCTTTGCATCTGAAAACATGATCACCTCTTGAAACTCTTCTTCTTTCACAATGCTCAAAGCCCACCTAATGGCCAGCGCCTCAGCTGTTGTTGGATCATCACACGAAGTCAATTTATGAGAAGCGGATAAATGAATCTTGTTCTCCTTGTTGATAAAAGTACAACCAAAAGCCATGAAGCCATCCTCAAAACAGCCAGCGTCCACGTACAATCTCCGCTTTTAAGTTTTCCGGGACCACGTCTTTTGCCACCAACTTCTTCTTCCACTTGTTTCCCATGTTAGCTTCATTAAACTCCTTTCTTTTGTCCCAAGCATTTGTTGCCACCTGAATCGGGTTCTGGAAATCTTTATAGAAAACTGCTTTATTTCGGCAATTCCATATCAAATGCAGGACATAAGCTACTAATTGAATCCCTTCCGGATCATTCCACGAAAGACAAAAATCCAACCATGTGGAAAGATCATGGCAAGACTCCAAATGGAAACCAAGAGGTGAGGCAAACCAGGCACGTTTAGCAAACTCGCAATGGAGGAAGAGGTGATTTTTGTTTTCCACGGCCGTATTACAAATGGAGCACTCAGTTGGAACATTAACTCCTTTCTTCTGCAAATTAGAGTTCAGTGGAAGGAAATTCTTGTTTAATCTCCACAAAAAAAATTTAACACTATTATGCACAGGGATGCTCCACATTCCTCTCCAGATATTGTTGCTCTTTATAGAAGAGGAAGGGCCTGAGAGCTTGGACATATGACTATCCCTAAGAATATGGTATGCAGACCTGACTGAGTAGTCACCTGTTTTTTCAGCCAGCCATAACAGCTTATCATTTGGAAACCTCCACGACAATGGAATTCCCAAATTCTCTGAGCAGCAGCGTTACCGAGGATATCCTTAACTTTATTGAAGTCCCAACAGCATAAATCTTTGTCAATCAGTTCACTCACCATCACCTCCTTGAATTCATCATTCAGTGGTTGGATTACCAATTGAGATATCTCTTTTGGTAGTCAAATATCACCAAAGACATGAATCATCTCCCCATTGCCTACTTTCCACATTGAACCGTTCACCGAAAGATCCCTAGCTCCAAGAATGCTCCTCCACGCAAAACTAGGTATGTAGCCCAGATTCATATTGAAAAATCTTCCTCTAGGGAAATATCTCCCTTTAAGGATTCTTTGAACAAGGTTGTTCCCATCTTGCATCAGCCTCCACACCTGCTTCCCCAATAGACTCAGATTAAAGTCTCATACCCCTCTGAACCCCATACCACCTACACCTTTAGTATATTGTATGAATATTTCGTGGGATTTGGTGGGATCCATTTTAGAGTTTTTTTATGAATTGTATAGATATTTGAAAAATATAATTGGGTTGTTAAAAAAATGTAGAGGTGTATATATAATATAAAAAATTGTGTGAGTCTCATTTAAAGAATTAACTAATAAAGTTGATGAGTGTGGATGATCTTACATTAAAGGATAACTTTTTTTTAATATAAAAGACGCTAGACATAATTACAGTCTCTATTTTACTTCGTACATAGATATTGTTCATATTTTAAATTCTTTTAATTTTTCTCTTTTTTTTTGCATTGAAAATGAGATATCCTTCTTTTAATTTATATTTTAAATAGTAACATTATTTAAAATAATTACATCATTGTTTTTAAATGTAAAAATACGAAAGCGGAACAAAAAATGATTTGAATTTAAAATAGAAAATTAATTTCATGAATAAATTAAAATAGGAGATCAATGTTAAAAACTGATTTTTGCCATTTCAGTTGTGGTAACCGATTACAACATATGGCATAATCGATTACCACATTGTATTTTGGCCAGATTTGCTTTTCACGGGCTCGTAACCAATTACGGGTTTTGACATAATCAGTTATGAATGGATATTTCAATTTTTTCCGTTATGCTTCAGTTTCAGCTTATTTAATGTTTTGTAGTTTCCTATTTTACTTGTACTTGCCATGTATATAAGGTCTTGTAAGCTTCCATTTCTGGTTAATGCAATTTTCTCCTCTTATCCTCAATTACTCTCTCTAATTTCTCTCTCAATTCTCAACTTCATCTTCTCCATTAATTCACCTCAATTCACTGGTTTTGATCAAATTCTGCTGCAACAATGAGTATCGTTTCCAATGATAGAATCCCTACCAACCTTCTGATTCTTGACTCAAAAAATTGTGACAAGTGGTCCAAACAAATAAAAGTGTTGTTTTCCTATAAAAAAGTTCTTGAAGTGATCAACAATGGTGTCACACCACTTGGGGAAGAAGTTACCGAAGCTCAAAAGGTTCAACTCAAGAAAGAAAAGAAGAAATATTACAAGACACTCTTCTTGATTCATTCTTGCATCGATGGTGACCACTTTGAGAAAGTTGGCGATTGCGACTCGGCGAAGTATGCCTGGGAGATCTTGGAGAAATCTTATGCATGGGATGTTAAGGCAAAGTTGGTGAGGTTACAAACTCACAAACGACAATTTGAGTTAAGTAAATGGAAGAGAAGAAAACGATCAACGATTATGTGATGCATATTATGCATTTGGTGCAAAATATTGGAGCAAAATATTGTGTTGAAGATCTTGTGTTCTTTAACGTCAAGATTCGAAAAAATTGTAGTTTTTATTGAAGACTCGGAAGATCTTGCAACGTTGAGCAAAGATGAGCTACAAATCTCTCTTGAGGCTCATGAATGAAGAATGGACGAGAGAGGAAGCGACATAGCAAAAACGGATATTGCTTTGCAAGTATAGTTCAACAAGAAGAGTAGAAGATCGAAAGGAAAATGGGCTTCGAAGGGGAAGCAAAACTTCCAGAATTTGGGTGGAAATGATTCACAAAATTCAAAGAATTCAATGGTGCCAAAAGCTAAAATCGGAAAACCAAGGGACAAAAGTAAAATTCAATGTTGGAAGTGCCAAAAGCTTGAACACTTTTCAAATGAATGTGGTGCAAAACAGACGGATTCCCAAGTAGACGAAGATAAGGTTGCGAGGAAAGAGGTAGTTGATGAAAATACGCTCTTAGTTATGATCACATAGAGGAATTATGGCATGAATAAGGTGTTAGGCAGCAGCAATAGCAGCTGCAAGTTGCAGGACAACAATTGCAATAGTGTGAAAAATGTTGCAGAAACACGTCCGGAGCAAAACGAAATGATTATAGTTAGATATTGAGTCCAAGGCAGTGATGAGTGGTACTTGGATTTCGTTTGTTCAACGCATATGACAAGTAGAAAGAATTGGTTTGTGCAAATCAATCAAGTCGCAAAAAGTAGAGTAAAATTTGTAGATGATACCACTCTTATGGCCGAAGGTGTCAGTGATGTCTATATCAAGAAGAAAAATGGTAGACATTCTATGATCAAGGATGTTTTGTATATTCTGGGAATTAAGTGTAATATCTTAAGTATTGGCCAATTTCTTAGAAAGGGGTTGCAAAATTTGCTTGGAAGACAAGATTTTGCGCATTGTAGATGATAACAGAGTGTTGATTCTCAAGGTTCCTATGGCTGTCATTAGGACTTTCAAGGTTGAGTTGAAAGTGATGGAGTATAGGTGCTTAGCTTCATCAGAAAGTCGAGAAGAGTGGTTATGGTACTACCGTCTTGGACATCTCAATTTTTGTGATCTCGAGGCATTACAAATGAACGGTATGGTTACCGAATTGCGACACATTAATATTCCAACTGAGATATGTGAAGAGTGTGTGCAAGGGAAGATGCGCAAGAGTAATTTCAGCAAGGATGTGGGTCATATGACCTAGACTCATCTTGAGGTGGTGTATTTTGATGTGTGCGATCCAAAGCAAGTCAACTCGTATGGTGACAATAGGTACTTTGTCACATTTATCTATGATTTTAGTAGGAAGTTAAGGGATTTAACTTATCAAGAGGAAGGATGAGTTGTTTGATGTGTTCAAGAAGTTTAAGTCCATGGTGGATAGGCAATGTGGTCACAAGCTCAAAATTATCAAAACAGATGGTAGAGGTTAGTATACCGCGAATGATTTGGGAATTATTATGATGAAATGGGTATAATGAAGGAGATTGTGACACCTTATACGCCGCAACAAAATGGTATTACCGAGAGTAAAAGTTGTTCGATAATGAACATGGTTGGAAGCATGATAAAAGGTAGTAAAAAAACTTGTTGATTGAACTATGGGGTGAAGCCTTTTATATAAATGGCTATTTTTTTTAATAGGTACCCTGTAAAGAAGCTTGATAGAGTGACTCCATAAGAGATGTAGTCTAGAATTAATCCAAGCTTAAGTCATTTGAAGGTTTTTGGCTGAATAGCATTTCGACACGTTCCAAGTCAACTTCGAAAGAAGTTAGACGATAAGGCTGATACGATGTTGCTCATTGGTTATCATCCCACTGGAGGTTATAAGTTGGTTGATATTGCAAACAAGAGGATAATGATAAGTCAAGATGTTATGGTCGACAAGCTGCAAAAATTTGACAACAGCAGAATTTTTGCTGGTGCAGGTCCAGTAACCGATTACACTTAAAGTGGTAGTCTGTTAACATGTCAAATTTTAGATTTTGCATGTGTTGAAATGAATTATGTAGAAGCCGTAACCGGTTATGAGAATTTTGTAACCGATACAGGAAAAAAATGTCAATTTTCAGTCTGCTGGAAGCACAAAACAATAGCACGTTAGAACCGAAACTGGAGAAAATAGTATACGACCAACAAGGCAAATAGTTTTTCCTTAAAGACTCCAAGATTGTGAAGTATTTCGGGATAACAAAATCAATGATGAAGGTGATTCCATTCACTTTACGCTTATGGCCGAATACGAACTGGTGAACACAGAAGAGTCTCTAAGTGATCCAAAGTGGATTTGTGCAATGAAGGAGGAGCTGGAATCTATTAAGAAGAATGGTACTTGGAAGTTGGTCGATCTACCGTTTGGAATGAAGCCAATAGGTGTGCCATGGTTCTATAAGGTGAAGGCAAATCCCAAAGGCAAAGTGATCAAGCATAAAAATCGATTGATAACAAAGGGATTCTTGCAACGCAAAGGCATAGACTTTGAGGAAGTGTTTGCACCTGTGGCTAGGAATGAAACCATGTGATTGATTGTTGTGATTACAAATAACAATGGTTAGAAGATATTTCAAATGGATGTCAAATATGCATTTTTGAACGGTTCACTTGATGAAGAGGTTTATGTTGAGCAGTCCCTCATATTTGTAGTGCAGAACCAAGACATGAAGTACTACAAACTGCATAAAGCATTATATGGTTTGAAACAAGATCTAAGATCTTGGAATAAACACATTGATAGCTTTATTGTAGACATTGGTTTCAAGCGGGGTGTGTGTGTGTGTGTGTGTGTGTGTGTTTCCAAACATGGTATTTATGTGAGATCGGATGCAAATGATGATGTGGTCGCCCTTTGCTTATATGTGGATGATATATTGATTACGGGTAGCTATGAGAAGAGTGTTTTGAAGTTCAAGAGTAAACTTATGGATGAGTTTGAGATGATGTATTTCCTTGACATATAGTTCCAAACCTCAAAAACGGGACTACTCATACATCAAAGGAGATATGCTCTTGAAATATTGAAGAAGCGTGGAATGGAGCATTGTAATGATGCCATTACACCATGTGAAAAAAGATTACATTTGTCTAAAAGTGAATATGAGCAACATATGTATCCAACTCAATATAGGGGTTGATTGGATCACAACGGTATTTTTGAAATACACGACCAAACTTGGCATTTAGTGTCAGTATTGCTAGTAGATTCATGGAGAGACCAAAGGTATCTCACTTGATAGCAACAGATAAGAGAATCCTTTGTTATGTTAAAGGAACTTTTGCCTGCGAAATTCTCTTTTTCGCATTGAATACGGTGCAAAAATGAAATTGACTTGGTTTCACCAATTCCAATTGGTGTGGTGATAAAGATGATAGAAAGTTAATGACTGGATACATCTTTATGCTTGGTAGGACACCAATATCTTGGTGTTAGAGAAGGAACTGGTGGTAGCACTCTCATCTTGTAAGACCGAGTATATTGTGGCTTCGTTGTGTGTGTGTAAAGTGATGTGGCTTATAAATCTATTGAAGGAGTTGGGTAGCAATAAGGGTAAGGCTAGTACACTTCTGGTTGATAATGTTTTTGTTATTAATCTTGCGGAGAATACAATTATACACGGAAGAAGCAAGCATATAGAGATGTGGTTTTATTATTTGAGGGAGCTAGTGAGTGAAGGAACGTTACGATTGGGATATTGTTGAAGAGAAGACCAAGTTGCAGATTTGTTGACCAAGGTGTGAAAAATGAGGTATTCAAGCGGTTGAGGAAAAGCTTGAACATGATGGACTTGGAGCAACTGAAATGAGGTGTTGTGTTAAAAACATATTTTTGGCATTTTAGTTGTGGTAACTGAATATAGCATATGGCGTAATCAATTACCACATTGTATTTTGGCCAAATTTGTTTTTCACGTGCTCGTAACCGATTACAGGTTTTGGCGTAATCGGTTACGAAGGGAAATTTCAGTTTTTTCTGATGTGCTTCAGTTTTGGCTTATTTAGAAAAGTTGTTTTATAGTTTCCTATCTTATTTGTACTTTCCATTTATATAAGATTTTGTAAGCTCTCATTTGTGGTTAATGAAATTTTCTTCTCTCATCCTTAATTACTCCCCCTCTCTCTCTCATTTCTCTCTCAATTCTCAACTTCATTTTCTCCAAAATTTTCTTTTCTCCATTAATTTACCTCAATTAATTTTGTATATTCTAACAACCAAAACTATAATTAAACTAAAATATCATAATTAACGGGTTAATATCTAATTTTCCTCCCTTATATGGGGAAAACTAAAAGAAAAAAAATACAAATTCTCAATATCATATCGTGATTCTCTCAATTTGATCACTCATTAGAATTATTCTGTTGAAAAAATAAGAATTGGTGATGATTGTGGAAACTACGGTGGAATAAAGCTTTTGATGTTCTTTGCAGATGCAGAACCGTGGATCTAAAATTACGATCACGGTGCTTCTTGAACCAGAGGTATCAGGGTTGATATAACTTTGATAACCAATGTTGTTATCTCTGATATAGTGCACCTATGGGGATACCTACATGGTTAGAACTTCAACGTCCAAGTAAGTTAAGGTTCAAAATTATTGATAGTGAAAGTTGATATTAGAGAATATGAGGATATTAGAGAATATGTGTACCTTAGAACCGTTTATGAAGGTATTTATACATTTAGCTTGTTAGAGTAGAAAAGGTAATGAATGATGTATCATTAAGCCTTTGATCCGTGAGAAGTAGTGCAAGTCGGATCTTTGGCTGGCGCGGATCGAGGGGTTCCAGACTTTATTCGACACAGATCGATGAATTACGGATCTTTGGTCAAGAATTAATATATTTTTAATTTGATAAATATTTTTATATACACCACTTTTAATTAATAAATTTAAAGAAATAATATAAAAAAATTAAATATAAATTTAAAATATAATTAAATAAAAATTATCAAAATAATAATTTTTACATGTGCAAAGTAATTTTATTTAAACAAATATCACACTTTATGTGATTAATTTTTATAAACTAACAAAATCATAATATATATATATATATATATATATATATATATATATATATATATATATATATATATATATATATATATATATATATTATAAAATTTAAGTAAAAATAAAAAATAAAAAATATGTCAATAAAGATGTATTTGATTGTTATAAGAGATTTAAGAGAGCGAGAAAGATGAGAAAGAGACGAGAAAGAGAAAGTACGAGATAATAGATAGATTTAATCTATTGATTGATATAAGAGAGATAAATGAGAGAAATAGAAAAGAAAGAAGATGAATGAGTTTATAAATTGATTTGTCCGTGTAAGTAGGTTAGAATTTAATTAACAAAAAAATTGACAAAAATTTACTTATTAATTTATTGATTTTTTTTATTTAAGTGTATTATTTGTCCGTGTAAGTAGGTGAGAATTTGATTTTTGTCCTGATAATTTTTTAAAATAGTTTTTGAAAACTGAGAATTCTTTGATTTTTATCCTTAACGTCAAATTTTTATTACAATAAAGTTATATATCAAATGTTTCTAATCCCAGACACTAAAAATATAAAGTGAGGGGACAAAATTTAAAAATATATCAAATCCATCTTCTTTTTTCTTCATTCCATTCATTTTTTCATCATCTACGACCTTTATTTTTGCACCTTCGACTCTTGTTTATGTTGTCGTTGTTGCTCTTGAAGAAGGAAACACAATGACCATGCTTCATTGTGAATGATGACCCTTCTTTGTCTTCTTAGCTTCTTCATTAACTCACTTTTGTTATCTTCATGTATCATGTTTTTAAGGGACTAAATGAACATCATTAGTCACGGTATACAACTTATTATGTGAGTCTCCAATTTATGTTCTCTCCTTCATGCATTAAGGAATGGCCATAAGGATTATTTGTGATGGAAATGGATTTTAGGGGTTAAAAAGTGAGTTGATGAAGAAGTTAAAAAGATAAAGAAGGGTCATCATTCACAATGATATTTGGTGCAACTGTGAGTGGTTAAAGTTCCATATTGTATATGAATGGGTGAAATGTTGGATTTATAAGAGAGAATCCATTTACCTAACACCTTAAAATTTTGGATTGAGATGTGATGTCTCTCTCTTTTGGTCCTAGAGCATTACTCCTGTTGGTATCTTGACTCTCCCGGACTTCCCAAGTGGTATTGGAGTTGTGGTTCGGCTTTGTGATGGAGCGGGAAATGGTTAAAGTCCTACATTGCCTATGAATGGATAAAATATTGTATTTATAAGAGATAGAACCCATTTAAAAGCAACAATGACGATAAGAGAAAGAATATATTTAAGATCATGTGTCCAAATTCTCGTCAACTTACAGGGACAAATTATAAACTTAAGCTTAATTTTTATTACTAATTGTATTACTTAACAAACTTATTGTATCTATTTTTAAAAATTACTCCCTCTGGTATTTAATATAAGAAAAATATTATTTTTTAGATTTATTGAAAAATCAATGTATCTGAACTATATGTAGTCCAAATACATTGATTCTTCAATAAATCTTAAAAGTAAATTTTTTCTTATATTAAGGACAAAGAGGTAGTAATAATTGCTTTTTTTGGGATAAACATGAATTTCATTAAGGAGAGATTAAGGGAATCTCAAACCCGAAACAAACAAACAAGCATCAAAGGATGAACAAGTACAACACCAATAACCACTCTACTAATACCACCTATGACTAGTTACAAAAATCGAAAGGGAATTTATACCAATTGTATAGAGTGCAACTCATACAACTGTTCTTTCCTAAAGCCAACCAATTTCATGATGACATCACAATTCTTTGGAAAATAGATTCGACATTCTGCGCCACATCTTTGAACAAGATGTTATTCCTAGCTCTCCATATGTTCCACCATGTTACAAACCATAGAGAACTTATAAATTGGATGTTACAATTACCACCCAACCTTAAAAACCATACCATGGCATGCTCGGAACAAGACGTTTCGGTAATCCACTCAATATTCACCAAATCACATACCTTCTTCCACACCAAAATAGTCTTAGGATAATTGAAAAAAGATGATAATTTTCCTCCAACCCATTAAAGGAAAGTACACATACATTCTTATGCGTACATACACCATGACCTCATCTGGTTTACTTAAGATTAAATTTAAGTTAACAGAAGCGGGGCTTAAGAATGCATATCTTTCGTCCAATCCACTTGGCCGTATCACTTTATCATACAAAAACCTTAAATAAAAACATCATTAACATTAGACTATTCATTTGAAGTAAATAAGTTGTTCAATTAATATAACAAAGTAGATCAGATATACCTCACGTATGTATTGACAACACTGACGCCTAATTCTTCATGACGAAAAACTTGCACAAATTCGTCATTACCAATTGATTGTTCATATTCAAAGCCAAAAATATCTTCCTCCATATGTATATAATGAATACCTCCGTTCGGAATATCTGTCAATTCTAGAAACATCTGAAGGCACGACCTATACTTGGAGGTAGGTTTATTTCTAGCTGCGGTCTTCTTATCACCAACCTTTTTTTGTGTGGAGACGTTGCTAATCTCCTTACCATGAAGCTACATATTATATAATTAGTTAGATGAAATATAAGATCAAGAATTTAAATTTTTCCATGCATAAATATCATATAATTAAGATGTACCTCTTTTTTTGAAACAACGGATTCGGTATACTGTGGAATCCCCTTATATTTTGCTTTGGATCTTGTTGGAGTCTAATTAACATTACCATGTAAAAAATGTTAGTAAAACGCGCGTAAAAACTTTGAATCTACACATTAAGGTTAACAAGGGTTCATAATGGTTTTAAGCATACCTCATATCCTACACTAATGAGGCTTGCCGGCCATGAAACAAACGAACATATTGCTTCTTCCACCGTTGTTGCATCCGAAACATCGTCAGGATATGGTAATAATGCATTCAACTCTACAGCAATTTCAACTGATACTTTCAAACATCCATTGGGGAAGGGGTTAGTTTGAAATGATTGATCCATAATGTTATACATTTTTCCCTTGCCAACCATCCGATAAGTTGGTGACGATAAGTAGAGATGACAAAGGGAAATGCCCTAAAACCAATAATAAATATGACATTGTTAATGTGTATATATGTAAATTAAATGATTTAAGCTAATAATTTAATTTCATAAAAATATATATAATTACCTCTTTCTTTTTCTTTTCTTAATTCACGAACTTTAGCTTGCAGTGCTTTCAATGTTTGCTGAAGTTCTTTGTTACTAGGAGCCTTTCCTATTTTAATATTTAAGGAGGTCAGAGTGATCCCAAATCCCTTACCCCGCACCCGACCCGCATACTCACGTACATCTAATGCCCGACTAAGTATGTTCGTAGTATCATCTGGAGATAAATATGAGATAGCGCCTCCTGAAAATCAGATGAATATCGAATATTTGTCAAATATTTGTTAATAAAGTTTTGATTTAATTAAATAAATAATGTTATACTTACACATTTCTCATATACTTGTAGAACATCTTCTTTAGAAACTCCATACTTTCCTACACGGGCTTCCTTCCACAAAACATGTGCAGGAAGAGATGTTTCAGAACTATTCTCCTTTTGCAGCTACACATTAAGACAAATAATATGATCATATATGACTCATGATGAACAAGTATATTATTGAAATTTATAGATACTTACCATAGATTGTTCTAAGCGTCCATATCCGACACGTCTTTTTATGTATGGATACGTGGGACTTGATGTTCTTTCCCGATTTGTTTCACTTGTGCTTTTAAATTCTGGCTTTTTTTTCGTTTGGATTTAAACGTGTCTCATTCTTGTTGTGAAATCAAACTTCCATATTTAGATGGAAGCTCTGTATCAATAAAATTACCATATGCATCCCTAAGAAACTTGGATGATAAAAAAGTTCTAAACCCTCTTAGTAGCTTTCCGGGCAATTTGAGACAAAAAGCTTTTCTATCATCTTCGGTGTTGAAACACCTCTAAGAAAAACATACACATTGTGCGTTAGTACAAATAATTTAAAAGATATAATTAGTTTGCATAATTAAAGACATAATTATTGTACCTTTATCCCAGTCCCAATTTTTTCTTTGACTTCTTTCAATTGTTTATTTCTCCAATCATCACAAGTAATTGGAATCTTATTCCTTACTAGTGCACCAATGAAACTAGTCAAGGTATAACCGTTAGGTTCAATAAGCTGGCCTTGTGGGCTCCAATGCACATCTAAAATGATGCCTCGATCTCTAGCATGGATCACTTTCTTCATCACTGCTATGCCTCTTTTAATGTCCTCTTCCGTAGCTACCTTTTTATTGCCTCCTTCATACATAGAATCATCATCATGTGGGTGATACTCGTTAGTAGCCATATCTAACCTGTAATAAAGAAACCAAGAATATCAAATATAAATTATAATGAAAGTAATTGTCTAAGCTATAAATTATGATACCAAATAACATTTATTGAAAATGAAAAATAAAGAAACCAAGGATATCAAATATAAATTATGAAAAATAAAGAAAAGCATATAAATTTATTGAAAATGACATAATATATAACATTTTATTATATTACCTCTTTCACTAACATCACTTTTTTTCTTGGTTGGAATATGAATTACTTGTTTCTTAGCAATACAAACGGATGAATTGATCCAAATTCCCTCGTTATGATCATTTTTGATATATGACTCATCCTGTATAAGATCCTCATCTTGATTATTTCTATTCAACTCATTCCATCTAATGCATGAATCATTCTCAACATCAATATCACATTGATCTACACCGTTATCACCAACCACTTTGTTAGATAAAAGCCTTATAGATCATTCCGTACTCGTCGGGTCATTGACATAAAACACTTGTTTAGCTTGAGATTCTAGAATAAAAGGCTCATCTTTGTACCCCATCCTATTAAGATCCACTTTTAAAAATCCAGACTTATCCATTCGTATGCCACTACTATTTACCCACTTGCAACCAAAGATGGGAATCTGAAACTTCTCGTAATCAAACACCCAAATATGCTCAATAACTCCAAAATATGACAAATTTGCATATTTGGGGTTTAAGTCCTTCATACTTGATATATGCATTGCTTCAGCTAGCACTGTGACACCAGTATTTTGCATAGTAATTTTATCATCTTGTTTTTTGGTATAAAATGTGTATCCATTAATTGTGTATGCGCTATGAGAAAACACATGCAAACTTGGACCATATGCCAAACATCTCAACCTTTCTATTACCGAAGCAGGATCTGAAGAGCGCTTCAAAAAATATGATCCTTTAAGCATTGTAAAAAATTTGATTGTGCTCTCATACTATCCAATTTTCATTTTTGTTCGGATTTAACCTTCAGAGTACATCCTTGTGCATTAAAACATATGGTTCAACCTCATTATCATTGTGCAGAACATACAAATGCACTTGATCCCGTCCATCCCTTGATATTGTCACAATTTTATTTCCAATTAATATTTTACCTTCCTTTTTTATTCGAAAATATGAGCTTTGGAAGGTCCAATCGATTGAACGTTGGACAAATATTCAGCACAAAACTCAACTGCTTCTTCAATAATGTATCATTCAATAATACAACCCTCTGGGCGACTTCGGTTTTCACGTACCATTTTAATATTTTCATATACCGTTCAGCAGGGTACATCCATCTCAAATAAGTTGGTCCATACAATTGTGTCTCTTTCACAAGATGAACAACTAGATGTACCATTATGTCAAAAAAAGGGAGGAAAATATATTTCAAGCTCACACAAGGTAATAAATATCTCTTTTTATAGTGTTAGTAAGATCTCGGGATCGATCACCTTACTACAAATTGACCTAAAGAAAAAACACAATTTAGTTATGGCGCTTCTTACTTTTTCTGGCAAAATAGAACGTATACATATTGCTAGAAAATGTTCCATTATAACATGGAAATCATGTGTCTTTAAACTCTTCAACTTGAGGTCTTTCATAGACACAAGTCTTCTAATATCTGAAAAGTATCCTTCTGGAACTTTAACTTCACTCAGAAACTTACACAATATTTTTTTCTCCTTTCTAGATAGAGTAAAAGCAGCAGGTGGTAGATATGTTCGTCTTCCTTTCTTCACGATTGCTAATTCAGTTCTTATTCCCATTTTTAACATGCCCTCCCTTGCTGTAAGGCCATCCTTAGACTTTCCTTTTATATTGAGTAACGTACCAATAACACTTTCAAATACATTTTTTTCAATATGCATAACATCGAGAAAATGTCTCACCTACAAAGACTTCCAATATGGAAATTCAAAGAATATCGACCTATTCTTCCACCCACCTTTGACAACCTTATGTGCAAAAGGCTTGCCAAACTCAGTATGCACATCTTTCACCTTTTCAAAAACTTGGTCACCTAACAATGCGGGGGAAGCTTTACGTTGTTCGATGTCTCCATTGAATGCTTTTCTCCACCCACGGTAATGATGTTTAGAATGTAAGAATCTACAATGACCGAGAAACACATTCTTCTGAAAAATTTCCAATCGCATCGTATCGGTTCCATCTTCATAAATAGGACACACGCGTTGACATTTAATGCTATACCCAGATAGATTCCCGTATGCTTGTGCCAAACAACATCGCCTTCAAATTGAAACTTTCTTTCCTATATCCATCATAAACCTCCACATCGTTCTCCCACAAAATCTTTAAATCTTCGATCAAAGGTGTCAAGTATACGTCTATGTCATTCCCTGGTTGTTTAGGCCCAGAGATTAACATAGATAACATCATGTACTTACGCTTCATACATAGCCATGGAGGTATGTTATAAATCATAAGAATCACAAGCCATGTGGTATGTGAGATACTTTTAAGACCATGCGGGTTCATTCCATCAGTAGATAATGCCAAGCGAAGGTTTCTTGCTTCTTCTCCAAATTCAGGATAATCATTATCAATTTTCGACCACTATGGCGAATCATCCGAATGTCGATACTTTCCATCAATAATTCTTTCATCGGCATGCCAAGTCAGGTGTCTGCATCGGTTTCACTATGAAACATGCGCCTAAAGCTCGGAATTATAGGAAAATACCATAATACTTTTGTTGGAGACAATTTTTTCTTATATTGAGACAAACCGCATTTAGGGCACTCAGTTAACGATGCATATTCGTTTCGGAAAAAAATGCAATCGTTTGGACAAGCATGTATCTTATCATAGCTCATGCCAATAGAGAACAACATTGTTTTGCCTCATAGGTTCGATTAGGAAGAAAATTATCCTCCGGTAGAATTTCTCTCATAAGGGCCAACAACTCTGTGAAACTTTTATCCGACCATCCATTGCCCACCTTTAAGTTGTACAACTTTAATACCGCAGACAGTCTTGTGAATTTAGTGTAACCTTTATACAACGGTTTATGTGCATCGCTTACCCACCTCTCAAACATTTCGGGACAATCATGAAGATCTTCTTCAAGTGCTTCTACAATTTCTTTGACTCGATCACAATCATATGTTTCTGTGTCTTTGTCGTATGAAGCCTAGGTCATATTACTTTTTCCCATCGGTTCAACATTCTCGTTAATTTTCTCACCATTAAATATCCAACACTTATAACTTTGATCAATCCATGCCTCAGTAAATGCGATTTCAATCCATCTGCGTCAACCTTACCAATATAACAACAACCCAAGTAAGGACATTTCATTCGACTGGGGTCTTTAACGTGTTGAACAACAAACTTAACGAATTCCACAACCCCATTCTCGTACTCTTTGGTCAATCGATCAACAAACATCCATTTTTTATCCATGATTTTCCTACTTATTAAGGTAAACAAAATAAAATACCTTAGAATATCGTTAACGAACCGTACCACCGATATGTTATTCTACTATAGCACGCTATTCACAAATAAGCCGCACAATATTTCTAAACACAAAATTTCCAAGCTATAACTATTAATCAACACTTCTTTAGTTAGAAATGTAGCATGTCCTCTAATAATAAAAGTGGTTCACAGGAAGATACCATATTTCAAGATAAGTCAATAGGTGATATTCATGTGATTCCAGTTGTTTATGTAAATATTATTACTCATAATCTTATAGATATTTCCTAGTAATAAATCTTAATTTGTACTTCTTTAGTTTGAAATTAATAAAGATCTCATGCAAGAAATGAGAAAAATGGTAGGGTCACAATACAAGTCATTATGAGAAGACTTATTCTTAGAATAGATAGATAAAATGATTAGGATGAGCCATTAGTAACTCCCTAACACTATCTCACTCTCTGAAAACAGAATGTAACATAAGAATCCTATTTTTGTGCTTGCCCTAACACTCTCTCACTCTCTGAAAACAGAATGTAAGATAAGAATCCTATTTTTGTGCTTGCCCTAACACTCTCTCACTCTCTGAAAACAAAATGTAACATAAATAATGACGAAAAAGTAGAAACATAGATAGATAAATGTTCGTGCTTGCCCTAACAGAAAATCCTATTTTCGTGCTTGCCCTAATAGAGAAAAAGAAGAAACTTATTGAAACAGAGATGGTGTACGATGGAGGAAGGAGTACGAGGGCAAGCTGTAAACGTGACGGTGGAGCACAATGGTGATAGCAGCTTCGTTAGGTAGTTCGCAGTCATTCGCAGAGAGGGAAAGAAAAGTTGTGAAAAAATAATACTGAGTATTTTAATATTTTCATTTAATTAGCCCTTAGACAACGCTTTTGAGAAAAGCGCTGGCTAAGATATCCCTTTAAAAGCGTTGGCTAAGGTCAACCTTAGACAACACTTTTGAGTTTTTATTTTTAAAATTATAAGACCTTAGACAGCGCTTTTGAGAAAAGCGTTGTCTAAGATATTCCTTTAAAAGCGTTTTCAGAAAGCGTTGACTAATGTCTACCTTAGACAACATTTTTCCAAAAGTGTTGTCTAAGGTAGGACTTTTAGCAGCGCTTTTACTATTTTTCATGAACAATTTCCGTGTTTTATTTTTTTTACTTATAGCAGCGCTTTTGTAATAAAGCTTTGTCTAAGGTGCGCTATTAAAAGTCATTTTTGGCATAATGTAGTGATAAATAGCAGTGACAGAGTGTAGCAGATTAAATAATCACTTTAGTTGGAGATGGTTGAAGGGATTAAGTTTTGGAATTGAATCGAAGTAAGTTGTTTCGTAGTGCTATGATGATTTAATAAGAGTATAATGAAGTTACCGTGAGTCAGGGTTGAGTAGTATATGTTGATAAGTGGTTGGCTGAGAATTAAGTTGTCGTGTTGTATCAGTTGAAGAATTTAATTTAAGGCAGAGAGCCAAAGTTGTTTTGTTGTAGTTGTTGTTGTTTTTAAGGCGTAAAGCCAATGTTGAGTTGTCGTTGTGATTGAAGGCCTTTGGCCAACGTTGATAAGTTGATGATGATAAGTTATAGGCCTATGGCCAAGGTTGAATCTGTGTTGAATTAAAAGTTGCTATGTTGTTCTGAGTTGTTCGTTGTATGTTGTTATGTGTTGTGTCGTTTGTATCATGGCATACATTTCATTTCTAAGTTGGAGCAGATGCTCACCATGTTGGCATGGATTGGAAAATTATGAAGTTGAAGGCTTACGCCTTGCAAATTCCTCGATAACCTGGCATATTTTAAGTTGGAATTTTTACTCCGAATGGTACCACATGCATGTGCATTGTCAAAGTTGCATTCTAAGTTGTATAATTAAGTTGTCGGGTTGTATTTAATGTTGGTTGACGTTGTTTGTAATTCGTGAGGTGGTAATTTATGTAATCTAATCTAATATGTTATTTATCATATATTCTAATTATATTGTTAGATATCGCACCCCTTATGTTTGAATGTTGCCCCTATGTTGGTAACGTGCATGTATTCCAGATTAGAGTTTCTTACCTTCGTTAGTTCAAGTCAGTGTCGTCGCTCTGATACGTAACACTCGGGGGGTTGACGTTTGTTATATCATTGTTGTTTTCCTTGTTGTTTTTGTATTTAAAAGTCGAAGTTGAATCAAGAATAAGTTGTTATAAGTTGTTTTATAAGTTGAGTAAAGTTGTTATGTCATGCCAATAGAGTTGAAATGATGAATACGTTGTCTAGTAATAAAAGTTGTTATTTTGTCGCCCAATGTTTAAGTGTTATGTATTCATGTTGATATGTGATAAATGTTGTTGTTTTTTTTAATTTGAAAATGTGGCATCCTATTTGAATGTTGAATTTTGAAAACTCTGATTTATGAAATTTCACTGGGTAGAAATGGGGTGTTACATTAGTGATATCAGAGCAGGTCAATCCGTCCGACCAATGTTGTCTAATGTCGTTTATTCTTTAGTGCGCGACATGTGTGTGAAACACTGTCGGTACTTGTTTGTTAGTTTTTAGTCATTGTATGCAGGTGTTGGTTTGGAATAATTAAGTGGGGGAGAAGCTTGTCTCCCGAACATGTTGTTGGTATGTAGAAGTTGGGTCAAGGCGATGTTGATTGCCGAAGTGCGAATGTTATTGGAGAGATGTTGTTGTGAACCTGTGGGAGTATGGACTCATGAATTCGTGTTGGTCGAGCTTGAGATGTGCATAGATTATGGACGGTAAATTGATTGAGAATAAGGAATTATTCCAACGGAAATGATAAGTTGATGGATCAAGTCGGTAGATTAACATTCCTTGAGTGTAGTTGGGTTAAAGTCAAGTAATTTTCGTAGTTGGATGAAAATCAAGGATTTTTGGTAGATTTTGGAAGCAAGAGGGAGAGGGATGGAACTTATGTTCATCAATCTCAAATTCTGATTTTGCAATTTTGGAGCAGCTGTCAGTAAAAGAGGCATAACTTTTTACTCGTGATTCTGATGGAAGCGATTATGGACTTTTTTGAAAGCTTATGAAATTCCTATATTTTTCATATAAGTTTTTTCTTCAGGAGGTTTACAAAGAGGGAGATAAGTGTGTTTTAATAATTGGGTTTGATGTTGATTTTTGGAAAATTATGCATACGGGAATTCTTGACAAGTCCCATTGCAAAGATGAAAACTTTTTATCTGTAACTCGGATTTTAGCGATTCCCAAAGTTCTGAAATCTGCACGAAATTCTATTCATTTTGAAATATAATTTTGTGATTGGTAAGTCTTTATTGAAGGAGATAATTGTGTTCGAAGTTGAGTATTTATTGCTGAAAATTTGGAAGGATGAAGACGAGTGTGAAATTTTGATAAGGAATGAAATGTTGGTATTAGAAAGAATGTGACAGTATCGGAGAATGCATAGAGATTCTATTTATGTCTAATAAGGATGGTTAAAGTGACGATGTATATGATGGTAATGTTGAGAGAAGGACGAATGTTTGATTAGTGTTGTTAAAAAATTTAATAACTTGGAAGAAAGTTGTAATTGGAGCGAACCGAATTGGATTATACTCGATGTTGTAGCGACTTCGGTGTTAGAAGGATATTAAAGTTGTGTTGTGCTTTGAGCATGCATAAAAGAATGCATATTGGACTGCGAATGTTTTGTTAATCATTGACAAAGTTGAAATTGAGGAAACAAAGGAGATGTCGGTAAGCCTTAGAGAGTTGGCGGAGCATTATGCTTACGAGCTTTGGACATAAGTTAAAGTACGCTATTGTTGTTAGGTAATGATGGTTCATGCCACCGTTATGGTTTCCGGATGTCTATTTACAAATTGAGGAACTAATCACCCTTAATCTCTTGTTGATAGTAGATAGAATCATAATGTATAGGTGTGTCATGCCAACTAGTATAGTATGTACGTTGAATCGGTTGAAGTGAAGTCGGGTGCTTGAGGATTGTTTGATTTGTCGAATGAAGATTCATGTAAAGAATATTGGTTGGGATTACGGACGTAGCATGAGGTTGCGATTGGATTGATGAGTAATATGGAAACTCATAATTGAGTTCTGGATAATTTGAGTGTTATTTTGTGATGAATCAAGTGGTTTGAGACTTGAAGCTTTCTAGAGATGATTCGAGGAGAAATTAATGGAAATGTAAGACCATGATTTGACAAGAATGTCAGATAGTTTTGGTTGCAAGTATTAAAAGAAGTGAAGTTATAAGCTGATTTATTACCGTGCGATTTTGGTTAGAAAATATGAGTTACTTGGTTGTGTTGAGTCGGATAAGAATTTATGAAGCACTGTGTCAATATAAGTAGGAATTGATGATTCAGTATGTTGAGTTAGTTGGAAGTGAAAAGGATGAGTTATCTTGTCAAAATTAGTTGGATCCATGTATCATATATGGTTGTAATGTTGTTACGTGGTAAGAAATTTTTGGAGAATGTGTTATTAAAAGATGGTAAGGTTGTAGTTATGTTTTATGATAATTAGAAGTTCATGGAGGTATATGAATATTTTATCCAAGAATTGAGAAGTAGTCGTTGTTGTAATTATGTTGAAGGTTTTGAGGTGTTGCCTTACGAGTCTAAGTTCGAAGTATTCGGTAACTACAAAAGTGTGGAATGCTTGTTGAGATGGAATTCCAGAAGGAATAAGTAAAAGTCTTTTATTGTGTCGACTCTGGTGATTGGAAGTTGGAGGTAAACTTAGTAGAGTTGGTATTTTGCAAGTAATCAGAGTTTGCAGTGAAAGCATGGTGTGGAGCAGTTGTTCTTATGTGAGTAACAACAATGTTGGTGGTTGATTACATTGATGTTGTGTTATGGGCTTTTGTGTCCCTATTTTTGTTTTTGCCTCGTTCCCTATGGTGATGGTTCGAGTGCGAGAAGTTAAGTCCTACGATGGGGAAATTAGGGGAGTGTTTCTTATGGCAATGGTGTGTTGGTGTTGTGTTCTAGTTCGTAGTAAGCTTGTGTGTTCTTAAGTTGGTTATTTTCTTGTGTTTTGAGTTGGTCATCGAGTGCATTGCATGAGAATTGCATTTTGTTGCTGTTGTTGTTGTCGTTGATAGGGTGTATTGATATATTGAGTTATTTGTGGTGTTGTCATTCATAGCATGAGAGTTGATTAGTTAGATACGAGAACATAGTTAGATTAGTTGCCTTGGGTAAATTTTTGAGGACGAAAATATTCTAAGTGGGGGAGATTTGTAATGCCCTGTTTATTTAATTAATTAAATTCGTATTATTGGTATTCATTTATGTGGAATTTTCGAATTTGTGTTGTGATGAGTTGCTAAGTTGATTTAAGTTGAACTAAGTCGATTAAGTTGATTTAAGTTGTGTTGTGGTTGGTCAAATTAAATTAAGTGATTTATGTTGTAGAGATAGTATGTTGTTATTATATTAAGAGTATAGAAGAATTCATTGGCTTATTTAAGTGGTTGTAGAAATAATTGGTGAGGTGTGGAAACTAGGCCCAATTGAATTAATAGAGAAGTTATAGATTAAGGAATTATAATTTAATTAGAATAAAGGAAGAAATTAGGTTAATTAAGAGATTAGAGGTTGTAGTAAGAGAAAAACTACAGAAGGAGGCACAATGGTTGATGGAGAACACGTAGAAACAGCGAGAGGTGAATCGGAGAGATTGGAGCACCTTCAATCCAAAGGTAAGGTGGGATTCAAACTCTCTAATCTGGTTTGTATGATGAATGATATGTGGGATTAGGTTTGTATATTTCCTCTGGGTATATTGTCGTGTATGTTGTATATGATGTCTGTGTAAGTTGAATTATGTTGTTCATATATGTTGATTTCGTAATTGATATTAAAGGTTAGAAGAATTATTTGATATTGTCAAATTAGTCGTAGGATAATTAATTTATGTTGTTGGAGGAGGATTTTCCATGTTGCTATTGTACCGTGTTGATTTAGAATGAATGTGGAGGAAGAACTTGGTAAGAGAAGGAAACAGAGACGAACAGAGAAGGGAATTTGGACGTGTGACGCCCGTTTGGGCATAGTGACGATCGTCCCAATGTTGGGACGATCGTACCATTTGTGTAATGATCGTCACACTTAGTGACGATGGGCATGTGCATGTGGCGCTCGTCACATGTGGATGATGGGAAGTTTTTTTTGTCATGTTGTTTCGTCCGGGAGGTCTGGCATGTTTACTGATACATTTAGTTTTAATACTGAAACCCAATTTAATTAAGTAACTAATTGTTGGAATTGAATTAATTTATTAGGACCACAGTGAAGAATTAATTAATAATAGTGATGTGATGAATTATAAATTATCAATAGCAGTAGAAATAAAACACCATTAATACTTGAAAAGAGAATAAAAATTGTAACATTGGGGTGGTGGTTTAACAGAAATAACTTAGTAGCAGGTTTTGGCAGAAGATGAGGTATTTGTAGTTGTGTAGCAGAGTCAGATTTTAATGACGAGTAGAAGCAAAGTATTTGTAGCAGCAAGTTAAAATTAACCGAATTCGCAAAAATTAATTAGTAATAGTAGCAGAGTGTAAAACAGTACAGATTCAGTCAAATACGTAGAATTAAACGGATAAGTTAGTTGTCGGAATGAGCTGAAATTTGTCGAAGTAGTTCGTATAAATTAGTAGACAAGTGGGTGAATTTTGGATTTTCTAGTACTACTTAATAAGTTAATTTTTCCCAGTTTACGAGCACAATAGACTTAGCAGCAGGTTTAATATTGGGTCACTGATATGAATCAACATAGGCTTAGTAGTAGGCTAGTGATAAATAGCAGTGACAGAGTGTAGCATATTAATTAATCACTTTAGTCGAAGATGGTTGAAGGGATTAAGTATTGGAATTGAATCGAAGTAAGTTGTTTCGTAGTGCTATGATGATTTAGTAAGAGTATAATTAAGTGACCGTGATTCAGGATTGATAGTATATGTTTATAAGTGGTTGACTGAGAATTAAGTTGTTGTGCTATGAGAATTAAGTGTAATGAAGTCTAGAAGTTACTCCGAAGTGTGGTTAATCAGTTCAGTAGGAATGAAGAGAGTCTTGCTCTGATACATAACATCGGGGTTGGGGTCGTTCGATTATGATTATGTTTATGTTTTGATGTTTTGAAGATTTCCTAACCTTGTTATAATCTGGTTTTAGTTGGAATTATGAGATGATAACCATAAAGTACGTTGAATTATTTGAATGTTTTTGAATTCCCTCTGTTAGTATTTGTTTTGATTTTATAAAATAGTCTAAGACTCGAGTATCAGTTGCAAAGTATTTAAATGATTTAGTTGATGATAATTGCATTGTTTCGTTATAATTATATTGCAACCCGTGTTACGGAGCAGGACCATTGAGGTGAGATGTTTAAGAAGATGTGACACTCATGTCTGTGATTGATGATTTGTTGATTTATTTAAATTGTGTTGCGAATATTCGTGGGGTTTAGTTGGGTGTTACACATATCATGTAATAAAATGCTTCATAAACACATCATGTATGTCACATAATGATGTGTCAATAATGAAATAAGAATGGAGATAAATTTAGACCTCTAAACTTGTGTATATTTTGAATGGATGTTATTTTGATCTGTGACACAAGTTTGTAAGGCTAAATCTAACTTCTTTCTCTTTGTTGAAAGAAGTATTCATATACCTCCAAACATTCATATACATACAAAATAAATAAATAAATAAAAAGAAGAAAGTTCAAAGATCATGAAAGAAGTTATTGAAATAGATTTTGAAAAAAAAAACTTCAGAGAAAACGAACTTGTAAATGCTTCAGAAACATATCATACATGTCCAACAAAATGTATTTTTCGAAATTTCAAAATCAAAAGAGATACTCAGATCCACACATTTTAAAATATTTTTTGCTTTCTTAAAATCATAGCAACAAAATAAACCCTAGAAAAATACTTTTAATGTTAAAGTATATAATATGCAATTTCTTAAGGTTAAATTACTCTCAATTGATCTAGAAATATAATAGAGAATTCAACGTTATTTATCGAATTTATATATTTCTTCTCTATGCTTTTCTTATAATATAAGATAAATAAATTAAAAACAAACAACAAAATTCTCAATTTCTCACCTATAGCTAAAACTTGACGTTATATGTATAAATTTGCAACGCTATTAAATGTTTTATTCGATAATAATTAAAATTAAAATTTATTTTATTTAATACTAAAAATAAATACACATCGTTAACAACATATAATTAAATATCTAAAAAAGAGAAGAAAAAAATATTTTAAAAAATACATTTAGAATTAATATTAAAAAAATCTCTTAAAAAATTGTTTAAAAATTCAAAATAAAATCTTGTATGTCACCCTCAACTTACAAACGTACATTTTTATTATTTGTGATTAATTCATACCATTGTCTCAATTATAATTCATAATAAATTATTATAATATAAAATTATTGTCTATATTTACTTAATACATTTTTTTAATATAATTAAAATTCAATACAAAATATATAAAAATTAACAACCACATGATAAGTCCCAAAAATGTCGTGTTTTGAGTAGTAGTTATGCGGCACTTATCGATTCATTTGTATTAAATTCTTTGACTAAAACCTCACTTTGTTGTAAAAGTGTATATTTAGTGTATACTAGTATTTTCTTGTAAATATCATTGAGTTTAATAATTTTTCTCTCATTTTTGTAGGTATACAAGCAATGTTATTTTTTCATTGTCTTATAAAGCTTTGAATATTCTTTCCAACGCTTCCGACCACACACGTAAAACAAAGTTATATTTCAAAAGTTATGGTCGATGTGGAATCAAGATTCTCATGATCAACTTTTGTTTTGATGAAGACAAACCACTTGACATGAAGGCAAAGTTGTTAACTAAGTTTCAAAGCATTGTGTTAAAGCGAAGAATCGGGACAAATACTTGATATGAAGAATAATCTCCTTGGAAGGTATAATGAAAATTTTCATCAAGCATTTAAGCCCTAGTTGTTCAATTTAATCAAAAATCATTTGCATTACATGATCACACTTTCACAAATTTATTTTCAAAAAATTTCTAAGTTCTGGCCAGAGCAATCGATTGCATGCTCAAAAAATTTACTCATTTTGGCCTCAGTGTTTGGTGCAATCGATTGGCCCTTTAGTGCAATCGATTGCATGCTTGAAAATGCAGTTTATTTGTGTTCCTGTTTGTGGTGCAATCGATTGCTACTTATGTGCAATCAATTACACACTGTGCGTTTTTGAAAATTTGCACCTCTTCATCCATTCCTTCATAAATTGGTTCTAATGAATCATGGCAATTGTTCATGATATTTTCTGAAGAATTGCAAGATGTTTCAAGGGGTGCTTATGATCTTATAAATACTTTATCTTTCAATTTTCAAAATCACCTCTTTCATAATCTCTTTCTTAAAAAAGTTTGCAAAAACTTTTACTTTCCACATCTTGAACAAGTTATTTTCATAAGAATTTTCTGCATATTTTCATATCATTTGAACATAAATTCTTGAGCAACAAAGTCATAAATAGTTGTGGATATTATCATTGAAAAAGAAGATCAATCATAGTATTGATAAACATTGTATATACAACTTTCATACTCATTGTAAATCAACCATTATAATCACTTCCCTTGCTATTTAGAATTGTTGAAAGCAAGTGTGTTCATTGAAGAGGATTGTTCTTCTTGCACTTAGTGTTCAAATTTTAAAGGTGTTAAGAACCTTTAATCTCCCTATAGGTTAGATAGTAAGCATCACCATTGGTGTGAATAGGTTGTACAAAATAATTCTAACTGTAGTGAAATCTCTTTCGGTTGGAAAGGGGAATGGATGCACATTCGGTTTATGGAGGGAACCAGGATAAACCATTGTGTCATTTACTTTCTACACTTTACTGCTTTCATAACATTACCACAATTCATAAAATTAATAACCTTCATTGATAAAAACCGGAAAAATTTTAAAGAACCTAATTTACCCCCTCTTAGGTGCAACTCAGACTTTCAATTGGCGTTAGAGCAGGTTTTAGGTAACCTGTTCCTAATCGATTTAGAATAGCTTCCGCAAACAACAATCTTGTGTTTAAAGACGGTGGTAGTAGCAACAAGCCTCCAATGTTTTGTGGTGAATACTTTGACTTCTGGAAAATTTGCATGAAGTTTCATTTAGAGGCACAAGGAAATGAAATATGGGATGCTATCCAAAATGGCCCATTCATTCCTTCAACGGTTATTAATGGTGTTGGATCAACAAAGCCTAATGGTTCATGGCATGACGATAATAAAAAGAAGGTTCTCTATGAAAAAAAGGCAATAATTCTTATACAAAGTGCACTAAGCATGGATGAATTCTTTCGCGTCTCAACATGTACATCGGAAAAATAAATCTGGGATACTTTGGTGGAAACTCGTGAAGGAACCTCTGAAGTTAAAAGATCGAGATTGAATACGTTGAGTCAGGAGTACGAATTATTCAGAATGCAGCCAGGAGAATCAATTCTTGATTTGCAGAAAAGATTTGTGCACTTGACAAATCATTTGATGACACTTGGTAAGACTTTAACTAACGATGAACTTAATCTTAAAGTGCTTAGATCTTTGTCCAGAGAATGGCAACCCAATGTGACGGTGATATCTGAAAAGAAAATTTTATCCATGACAACACCCGCTACATTGTTCGAAACACTTCTAGAATATGAGACAGAACTTCGGCGATTAGAAAAGCATGAGAATCAAGTAAAGAAATATAAAAGTATCGCACTAAAGGTTGATTCTAAAGAAGTTGAAAAAGAAGACAATCCGGTTGAAGACGAAAATTTAATGCTTCTTGTAAAAAGGTTAGGAAAATATTTTGGTTCTAAGAATAATATTGGTAATTCTAACTATATCAAAAGGAAACAAATTTCAAAGAACAAGGAGAAGGAAGCATCAACATCCACACAAGATATCAAATTCTATGAATGTGGAAAACCTGGGCACATCAAACCGGATTGTTCTTTTGTGTTTTTCAATATGAGTTTGCTTTGATGAATGCATAATTTAGTTGTTGTTAGGAATATTGTTGGGTGAGAGTTAAGCCCTCATGTTTGTGTTTTTCATCTACCAATGAAGTGTGGAAAACATTGTTTTTGCAGTAGTAAATGCCACCTTCATTCGCCGGGCGAACTAGTACTTCGTCGGTCGAATTAGTCTGGGTAGAAATTCATATTTAGGGGTAAAAACACATTTTTTAGGTGATGTTTTGGGGTATTTATTCCCAATTCATCAACCTTCAATTTTTGATCTTGAGAGCTTAGAAAATCATCAATGGAGGTTGCAACTCGACGATCGAGGGTGGATGATTCTTGGATTGGGATTAACACCGCGAGAGATTTTGATTCCTCTTCTCTCTTCCCTTTGTAGGTTCCATTTGTTGTGAGTTTGTATGTAAGTTTACCTTGATTATATGTAAATTTATTGCTCATGGTGTTGTATAAAATTTATTTTACACATTAATTTTATTGATTGCTTTCTTTATTTGGGTTTGAGTTGTTACAGACATGGACGGGTTGAATCCGGATTTAGGATGAACATCTATTAAGTTCTAGATTCTAGAGATAGATTTAGGCTTTATATTCACTTGGATATCGGAACTTAATGCTTCCGTGTTGTTGTGTTATATTGAGAGATCATCGACGCAAGTAATACAGTCGTTTTTTCACTATGTGTTAGAGATAACTTATGTGTGAGAGATACGTGATGATTTTGATAAGTATTGTATGTTGAGTGCGACCGATCGATAGGTTTAAGTTTGTTTTAAGTAGTGTAAATTCATGCTTGATAAGGTTTCCTCTCCAAAGAATATATTCTTTTTTGCCCATATGTTTAATTTCTAAATTTTACGTTTAAACCATTCAAAACCAAACTCAAGAACGCGCGACTTGTCGGACAATAGTTCAATAACACTAATATTTGTGGGCACGATAAGTACCTGGATAAATAATTCCAAAAACTTATGTTGCTTGTCGCTATACCGCTTCAACATCGCACATCGTGCAACTCTTAATCTAGTTATGTATTTATTATTGTGTGAGCTTTTGTTTAGCTTTGCAATTTATATAGGATTCCTCTCACATGTATTGTGTGTGTACAATAATTATATTTTATGTAGCTGATATATTAGAGAAAGAAAACTAGCATATATCCACTAAAAATGGACCATCATATCAAACATGGCGCAACAGGATCCAGGATCAATCAGCAAGCATCCTAGTCAATCCTCTTTCAAAGTCAGTAGTATTCCTCTGAAAAGAGATAATACCCCGCATGTACTCATGGAATTTCTATTCCCTAGAAAGTTATTCATCATCTTTATAGTTGATAATGGCAATCCTTAACATCTTCGCTTTTGTTTCTCCACAAGCAGAGGTTATCCTAAAAAGTCTCTTATGAGCTTTTCCCCTGCAGGGTTTTTCTAACGCACTTCCTCCAATAGGAGTCCTCACTTGAATTATTTTCACCAAAAAATTTAGCACTTGAGATACCGCTCTAAGTATCCTAATAGAGCCTTAATTCATAAGGTATTACTTTGTGAGATCCACAGAATCTCATTTCTTTGTTGTCGAGATACTGCTCCGTTAAATTGGAGAATCTTATTTGTTCTTGAGATACTACTTTGATATCCTCAGAGAGTCTTAATCAATAAGGTATTTCTTCGTATGATCCAAATAATATCATGTTTTGGTAACGATATAGTTATAGTATCCCTGAAGAGCCTTAATTCATAAAGTACTGCTTTTCATGATCTAGAAAGTCTCATAGCCTTCCTTTTGTTGAGATACTGTTTAAAGAATCCTCAAAGAACCTTAATTCATAAGATACTGCTTCGTGCGATTCAGAGAATCTTATTTCCTTATTATTAACATACTGCCTTGGTATCCTCAGAGAGCCTTATTTTATAAGGTACTGCTTCGTATGATCTATAAAAAATCATTTCTCCTTTGTTTGAGATCCTGCACTTATATCCTCGAAGAATCATTGATGTGATTGAGCATCGGTATAACACTTCATTTTATACCAACTTGCAAGGTTTTGTTTCAAGAAATGTATACAACACATATGGAAGGAGCTAGAAAAGATAAAATTTGTTGGTACAAACAAAGATATTTATGGTTACTTCATTAGAACTACATATGGGTTGTCTTGTGTGTGTTAACTTGTTAGTTTCCAAATACAAGACTTGCATGTTCCCTTAGAACCGATTCATATTTTTTTAAAGAAATTACACATTGAAGAGCATGCTGACAGTCATGACGATAGTGGCACAAAGTTGGATTTAGAAGTAGAGTATGAAGATGTGTAGACGTATTTCAATTCTTTGGATATTGTAGGCTAGAGAGTGTTGAAGAAATTTTTTTGGGAACTAACACATTCATCCATAACTTTTATGTCCCCACCGTCGGTAAAGTATAAGCCAAAAAGGGGAGCTGAGAAAGGGTGAAGAGGGTGATATGCATCATGATCCCTCATAGTGGGAGTATGGTGAAGGCTCGCAGTGGAGTTAGACTACAAATAGATCATGCACGAAACCAACAGGAAGTCAACCTTCAAGTATGTCGAGTCAAAGTCAATCGTCCACTGTATCTCCAATGCATCTTTATTTGTCTCAGTTTCATGGTTTCTTGCATCCATACATTGATGACATTGTTGATGTGAGTGACATGGAAATTGTGGTTTTCGGGTTGTTGCAACTTTACTTGGATGGATCAAATAGTCATGGTTGTTGGTCCAGACACAGTTAGATACTCAAGTTCATTAACAACGAATTTTTTGTTTTTTCAATTTGTTCTATGACATGATCTCTGAAGTTAGGAATTTCTTAAAAGTAGAACACTTGGGTGTGAAGGGTCGAGAAAAATGGATGATGATTCATGATATGGGTTACCCTATTGCATGTAGGTACAATGTCGTATTTGTCTCCCTGACATAGAGACTTAACATTTCCTTTTTCCCTCTTAACTCTTCCTATGTATACGAGCAGACATAAAATCATTGTTGTTGGTTTTGTCAACGACAATCATTGAGTTCAGGTATAGTTGAAACTTGACAGTCCATTGTCTCCCGTCACTGGCCATTGAAGACATGATTGTACTGAAGATGCAAAATTGTGGGAATCAGCATATGCATGACGAATTAGACACTATGAAGTTATAAAGTTTAAAATTTTGATTTTCTGAAATTTCCGAAACTTTTGGACACTTTACGTAGATTTCATATTTTTTAGTATAATTTCACCTTAAATTTTGAAATTTTCGATATTGTCTACCGAAAATTTCAAAATTTCTGATATATATTTCACAAGAACGATAGTCTGTAGATCATATAAATTTTTTTAAATTTTCGCTATGGTCACAAATATCCTGTATAACATTTTTAATGTCATAATCTAAAAAAATAAAAAATAAAAAATAAAAAGATAAATTCGCTAAAATAAGGGGGTTGAGGGATCTAAATGAAGGATGCCAAGTTTAATGTCAATCTCCTATTGTTGGCTCGTTGGATCTATGAATTACAAACAAACTCAAATTTCTCTTTTTTTGTTGTTAAACGACATTATTTTTCAATAAAATAATATTTAAAATAAATTGAAATACATGTAAATCAACATATAAACATCTTTAATTATATATGCAAAAAAATTATTTTAAAAAATCACAATTTTTGAACAAGTGAATTCATAGGTTAGTAAATTAAATCACTTTGAATTTGAATACATTGAGGGTATGTTTCTTTTAACTTTAAAAAAATGGATTTTTTGTTTTTAATTTTAAAATATTATAAGTTTTTTATATTCAATTTTTCTAAATAACAAGATTAATTTTGACATCGTACAACATAAAGATACATTATTGATGACTAAAAAATAATCGAAATCACAATTTTTGAAAAATGTTATATCTCAAAAATGAATTTTATGAAAATCTATTTGAAATAACTTTAAAATTAAATGATTTTTTTGAAATTTTGATATCCAATTTTTTTCTTCAATAAAACGATGAAATATCTAAAATAACATTTTAAGAATAACTATTCAAATCAAATTTTCATTTGAAACTTTTATAAAAAATTTATTTGTAAAAAAAAAATCATAAAATTTTATTACACTATAAAAATCATTTTTAAAAAAAGTCAAAATAAACTGACCTGAATGTGTTCCATACTTAAATTCATTTGAATAAATTACCGTATTAGATTGGAGATTTTATACTACAGTTCATGACACCCCTATATATTTTTAGAATGACAAAATTGCGTTTATCAAAATTTAATTTAAAAAGAAAAAACAAATGAAATATATAGTAGTACAATATGAATTGAAAAATTTGGTAGTGCAATTGAAAAGCTTGGTATGCAGTTTCCTATGTATAATTGAAAAGTTCAGAATTTTTCTTTTTTGTAAATTCGATATATTTTTGGGATTTTGGAATTTTTGAAAAATCAAATAATGTATTTGAAAATTTTGATAAAAATTCATAGATTTTTTGAAAAATCCGGTAAAATTCATAAATTTCTTGAAAAATACGATAAAAATTTATATCTATTATAATTCAATTGATTGAACTTTTAAAATTGTCATTTCATCATAAATTATTTACAATAACAAAATAGTATTTTAGTAACCAATTAATATTCATTAAGAGTCTCTTATTACATCCTGACGAGTGACATTCATTTATAAATCTTCATCAATTAAATCACAATTAAATATTATACACATTCATTCTCACTCTTCATTTAAATTTCAAATCTCTCTCACATTTATTTTTTCCACATTTTATCACTTTCATTTTAATTTTAATAAAACAATACTACATATTTATCTCACGGATCACAATCAAAACAATATCTATTTTATTTTAATCAACCATCTTAATTTAAGAGACAAAATCCTTATTTTTAATTTTTTTCCCATCTCAGGATTCCTTTTTTTCTTCTTCTTTTTATATAATTATCTAATACAATTCAATTTATATAATTATTGTTAATTTTACAATTAACTAAATCATTTTAAATTTTAAATTTGTATCTAAATACATTTATATTGCATCAAATATTTTTTTATTTCACATGTCATTATATTGCAGCAATATTTTTTTGTCTTTTTTTATTTCACGAATCTTTTTATTTATTTCACAGGTTACTACAAATACAATACATATTTTATTTAAATCAATAATTATCTTAATTTGAAAGAGAAAATTCTTATTTTCAAATATTAAATATTCATTTTTTTCCATCTCAGGAGTTCGTTTTTTTCTTTCAATTTTAATACAATTGATATAATAATTTTTCATTTTAAAATTAATTGCTAATTTAAAATTTAAATATGTATATATAAATACATTTTATATCGTATTAAATATACCGTATCAAATAATTTTACTTGTGCGAGAACATGGATATCTGACTAGTATATTTTGAAAATCTTGTTAAATACATAGATTAAAAAAAAATCGTTAAAAATTTACGGAATTTTAAAAATTCAGGTTGTTCAAATTTGGTAAATTTTATAAAATGTGATAAAAATTCCCGAGATCTCCAAAAATTCGATAAAAAGCTAAAGAATCCTCCAAAATCCAATAAAAGATCATAAATATCTCCAAAATTCTAGTAAAAAAACTCAAAAACTCAAAAATAAAAAATCCAAAAAACACAAAAAAATTTAAAAACTTCAAAATCACAAAAACTGTAATAAACACCTCTCAAGTTGGGGGTGTCAGAGATCAAGGTGAGGGGTCTCAGCAAAAAATCTCATTAGATTGATTTGGATAATTTGTTTGAACGGGCCGTCCAAACCGTTAAAAAATACACCCAACATTATTTATTTTATGAAAATGATTAAAAAGAAGAAGTAAAGAAAGTGAAGAAAAAAAATCCAAACCTTAATTTTTGTTCATGTCAAAATATGCACATAAAACCATATTACACTTAAAAAATTTAGTATCATCACGATTGCAAAGAAAGGTTGGTGATGCAATTGTATGACACTAGCTTAAGAAAACAGAAAACAGATTTGAATGGTAATCTAGAAACCATGTTAACTAACATAACAATAAAATATTCCTCGGAAGTTGCGTTGCAAAAGAGTGGTCCTATAAGTTTTTATGTTTGCCAAAATAAGCACTGCATGATGCACATTCAACCATTTTACAGGAGTCAATGACCAAAACTAGCTCTTGAATTAGGACAAGTTGACTGATATGAATAAAGGTTTTTTTCTTCTGACCTTATGCTCTTTCCTTTTTCATTCATTGCTTAAACATGAATTGTTGTCAGTCTCTTTTTTAGTACAAGCTTACAACATTACTTTCACCTTCTATTTTTATTACAATGTTTCTTACTTTCATTTCTTAATACTATTTGGAGTTTACTTTGTTTTACTAATAAATTATTTGTAGTGTCTATGAAATGTAGTTTTGGCAATAATTACATTTGATTTTTCTTAAGAGTTGGTGTCCTTTCTTTTCTTTTAGAGGTTTTTTTCTTGATAAGTTCTGATCTTCTTGGAGATATTGTTGTATTCTTTGGGGTAGGAGATCTCCTTAATCTCCTATTAATGAATTTTTGCTTATAAAAATAAATTGCTCCCGTGAGTTGATTTTGCATCTACACTAGTTAAAATCGTGGTTATTGTCGTAGAAAGACACGTCAATGTAAAAGTTTCACATATATTTGTGGAAATTACGATGAAAAGATATTTTATTGTGCGGTTTTGGAATACAGTCTTTTATCTGAACATCAGTTGCATATATTTGTTTGGATAAAATTATAAGAATATGTTTATTTTATGCATAAGCTAAATTGTAAGTTTTGAAATTTCTGAAATTTTAATATATTAAAAGTTTCACATCGAACAATCTATGATCTGAATATGTGTTTATAAGTGAGGACAATTCTCATCCTACAAGTCAGTTTTTCCGTTTTGTAAAGATGAGTTAGGCTCAACCATACATTTTTAAGATGGTATCAGAACTTATCGATCAGACCATAGGCTGCCAACTGTTTAAATACACGTACCAAATCTAAAAGAATGTTTGGTGTGAAGGGTGTATTGGGAAGATCCTAAAGTCTCATATTGATTTGAGATAAAGCATTGAAAAAGTTTATATATAGAGTGACATCTCTCTCCTTACAAGTCAATTTTGTAGGGTTGAGTTAGCATCGATCACACATTCTTAAGATGCTATCAGAACCTCGTTTAAGATCCGTTGGATCACTCACCATTTCGTTCCACGTCCCAGATACAAATATTGAGCGTGAGAATGGGTATTAAGAGTCTCACATCGAATAATCTATGATTTAAACATGTATTTATAAGTGAGAGTGATCTTCATCCTACAAATTGATTTTAAGGATTTAAGTTAACCTCAACCACATATTTTTAAAACAATATAATACAAAAAAACAATACATCAACATCATGTAATAGTTAGTATTATATTTAACAAACTAATATCCAAAAACAACACCAAACATTTAACTGGGACACACTAAAACATTTTACATTTGAATGTTCAAATGTTAAAAAGAAAAAAAGAAGCATAATTGAAATTTGTTCCATACTTATTTTTCCTATAGCACAATAGTTATCTTTCCACTTTGATTAGAGGTTTTACCTAAAGTTCCTCTAGACAATTCCATGTCTCAACTTTCTCTATCATTTAAAAGGAACATCCATTAGAATTCATGACTAACTAGACAACCACTCAAAGCTTTCCAAAGATATCTCAAAACCTATAAGACCCATTTGTACAAAGAAAGTTCTTTAAACCACTAGCACTAGTTAGATGAGACATGGGACCAAAGATAGCCATTATATTGTCTTTAGATAGATGCATGTGCCACATGACCCCTTAAACTTTTCTTTGAATACAATGTTGCCCTTAAAACACACATGGCAATGTCTCATTTGTTGGAGAATAAATGGCCTACTAAATTCAATCTCTTTGTCCAACATCAATGAGCCTAGGAAGAATACTATCCCAATTGCACTTCCACTGTTGTGAAACTGGCCCTTTGTACCTCCCTTGTCTCTTGTCTATAGTTCTATGGACCTTTTGATCTCAACATTTAGTTACTTCATGACAACCCTTGAACATCACTTTCTTTAAATCGGTCCCATTCTTTATTAATTAAACTTACCTATATTTTAAGTTGGACCATAGTTCAACACTTTACCCCCATCAAGTCATGTATCATTTGTGTCCCCATTTTATATCTTAATTAAATTGTCATGTCATCTTTGTTTGATACTTAAAGGCCAATGTTTTAAAAAACTCGGGAGAATTAGAGTTCAAATCATGACTGAAACAATCATTTACTCGCAAGTTAATATTTATCGTTAAGAGCTTTTAAGATAGACTACCGTACAAGGTCTAATATTTATTACACTTAAAATACAGTTAAAAGGGATCTCATAAAATATTTGTCACGGTTAAACCATAACAAAATAAGACATTTATTTGTTTTGCATCAGATAAACCATAGTTAAACTACACATAATCTTAAAACTTAAGATGAATATGCTCGCAACAATGACATTTGACAACAATTTTACATAGTATTATAAAAAATTGTGATAGATTTATAACACCAATTTAAAATCTTGATGAACACAAGATAAGAGGATGACTCTTAAAGGCCAAAAAAATATAAAAACTACTAATCATCATTGAATAATAAGTTAATAAAAGGTACTTACTTACAAGTTACAACTTCAATAAAAATCAAAGTTTATAACAAGATTACTAATAAAGTAGTTTAACTTTCATAGGTTCAGGTCAATCCAAGTAATATACATGAGAAATGAAAGGATTATAAATAAATAAAAACAACAGAACACTGATAGTTGAAAATAGCTTCTTCCATCTCCAAAATTCTATATTGTCTCATCTTGCTTGCAAGTGAAGTAACACAGCTAAAGCTACCTTGAGATGTCATAATCTTGAGGGTATGCTAGCTGCTGTTCCATCTGCCAGCTTAACTTTGAAGCAACACCCTCATGACATGGAACATATTCCTGTAAAATTCAAAACAACAAAGTTGATTAAGTCTAACATGTTCACAATGTTGATGATATTAACTATAAATGTACTTATTGTTTTAATCTTTTTCTTTTCACTTTACAAAAAATTTCAGTTATCTATACTTATGTAGTATGAAATCACTCAAATCAAAGAAACATCTATTTGATGTGACTTTGCTTCAACTTGTGTGAATCAAAGAAACTTCTAGAAAAAACCAGAGGATATTGGAGTGATCAAAAGTGAAGAATATGTCAAGTTTTTGTTGTATTGCAACAATATTTAAAAGTGAGGACAAATTAATCACCTCCAATTTCTTGACTAACTCTTTCGCAGTTGGTGCGGATACAATTATGTGACGAGCATTTGGACTGATAAACCCTTCTTCCACAGCTTTGTCAATGAATGACAACAAAGAGTTAAAGTATCCATCAACATCCACTAATCCCACCTACAATATCGGAATTTTAATCAAGATTAATCGATGATTAATTTCAATAAATATATATAGATTTCTTGACTCGATTTTTACCGGCTTGTCATGAATTCCAAGTTGAGCCCAAGTTATCACTTCAAGAAGCTCCTCTAGAGTACCGTATCCACCTGCATTAACTCGCATAAGTTACTTCAGAAAATTCAATACTAAGAATCATAAAAAAGACCATCCCCGATTATAATATATCTAAAGGGAAAACGCGTCATTTCTCAAGAAAGCCCCCGTATCAATGTTTTTATATGTATGTATTATTTCTCAGGAAAGCGCCAAAATCAATGTTTTTTTAATGTATCTGTGACCACAATTGAAGCCACTTCAGACACATTTTGAGTGCAATTTTCGACGATAACATGGATCGCAATGCGGCTAATTATATCCTAATACTATTTAGTATAGTAAGTTGTAAATCACTTTATGTAATGTACAAATGTAGTTATGGATCTTGCAGTGTCAGGTTATGGTTACAATTATAATTTATAGGTGATTCCTTATGATCCCAAGAAAAGAGTGAATGAAAAACACTGTCATTGCGTGCCTAAAATCTCTCTGTCACAAATTTTTTCCATACTCAAATAAATTAAAATAACAACTACTACTAGCAGTAGAAAGGTTATTGAAAACGATCAAGCATTGTCAGGTGCAGGTGCTAATAGAAAACGTTATGTTATGAAATTTCCTTTTCTTTACTTTACTTTCTTTCATCATCAAATGAAGCAAGTTTTGTAGAATCAGTCCACTGTTGAAACAAAAGTAGTGGAAAAAAATGGTATATAACCTGAACCTGATCAAGCATAGTTGCTCAGAGGCACAGAAAAGCTATGATTTTCAGTCCAATAGGTAAGGTAAGGTCACTATCATTGGAATGTGTGAAGGAAAAGAAACCATAAAAACATGGTGGCAATGCAATGGTTATTACTATTAGCAACTGAAATGAGTGAAATAAAAGAGGCACACAACACAAAACAACACAAAACATTAAAACAACATGATTTGAGTCACTTTCTTATGATGATGAAATTCCTTTTCTGTCCTCAAGAATTGGACCACACTAGTCAAACTTATTCATTACTTGTTGTGACTTCCAAATCAAATCAACAAAAAACATTATTAAATTCATCTTTTAAAAAATGAAAGATAAAAAGTATACCAAAGAAAAAAAAACCAACAAAACCTTGGATTAATCTAGAAAGTTAAGCAACTTTACTAGACAAAAAACAAAGATAAAAACCATTCTGTCTTAAAATCATTCTCAAATAAACCAAACAAAGACTAAGATAAGGTAATTGTTTCACACTATGAATAAAAAATGTTCACTCACACAAATTAACAAACATGTTGCATGCTAACCTGGCAAAGCAATGAAAGCATCAGAATGTTTAGCCATTTCAGCTTTCCTTTGATGCATATCAGCAACAGCTTTTACTTCTCCTACTGTTTCACCAGTTAGCTGAAAAAATGACATCAATATTCAAAACCAAACACATCATAAACAACAATTTTTAAGCAAAATCTGATAATAAAAATAGTAATTTATTAAAAAAATTAACTTTAATAAGAAATGGAAAAAGGGGTTAAGCTTTTTGTACCTCTCTAGGCATGAGTGTCTTGGGAATAACTCTGAAAGAAACAAGAGACAATAAAATGACAAAGATAGTGTTAGTTAGTGTTAATTAATGAGTGAAAAAACATCATTAACTATGAGTTTGTTCTTTTTTGTTATACCCAATAACATGGCGACCACCATCATGAACAGCTTGAGAAACCAAACCCATGAGACCAATGCTTCCACCTCCATAAACAAGATCAATGTTTCTTGAAACCTTCATCACACAAAAACATCATTAACAATGGTTATAGTTATGTTTGATGTAAAAAAAAAACATTTTTTTTTGGTTTTGAAGAATGACCAAATACATAGTATAAAGATGTCATGTCACATCATCAAAGTTAGTTTATAATTATTCTTTTTTTTTTATGAATATTCTTATAAGATCCATATACTATATGATTTGAATTCAGTTATATATGAAAAATGTAGGTAGAGAAAAAGTATATAATATAATAATATACATTACATTTACATACCAATTCTTGTCCAAGTTGAATGGCAGCATCTTGGTAGCTAGTTTTTTTGCCAGGACTACTTCCACAGAAAACACAGATTCTTTTGAATTTTGAATGCTGAATGTCCATTTGTTTGTTAAAGAGAGAAATGGAAAGAGAAATGTTGTTTTTTTTTGTTGAAGAAAATGGAAAATGTTGTTTGGAAATAGTAATGAAGAAAAGTAAGAAGTAGAGTGTAGTATAGTTTATGGTTTGTTATAATCTCATATCTCATCTTATGGGTTTGTATATATATATAAAATTTGTGTTGGTCTTCGCACGTGACAGGCTTGTAGCACGCTTCAACTACTATTGTATTGCGGTCCCAACTTCCACTTATTACTCTTATAAAAAAATAGAGGTTTTATTTTCTTTTTTTAATGAGGAAATATTGTGTGATAGAAAAATAGGAGTAAAGTGGTAATAGCTTTTTCTTCTAAGAGAATATTCTAGTCTAAATTTCTTGTTTTTATGATAAAATTGTAGATATATGTCTTGATATTTTAAGTGATGAAAGAGACGAAAATCATATTTTGATACTATTATAAATTAAATATGTAGAAAGTTGAAAAGAAGTAAATATGTCTACAAAGGACATAAAAGCCATAGAGAGGTGGAATGTGGTTTGTCAGCCGGTAGTGAGGCGATCCGCCGACCAAAGTTCGATTGGTGGTGGTGGTGGTAGAGCTCTGACACCAAGATGTTTTCGTGCACTGGGTTTGATTCGCGGGTGTAAGATTAGTTGTTTCGGCTTGCGGATTAATTCTTTGATAAGTCGTGTTTTTGGTATGTAATGAATCTTTTGGATTTTAGTAAAGAACAATCGATTACACTAAAAAAGTTGTTTAACTAAAAACTTAGCTTTTGCTTATATACACATGTCCAAGCTAAATGAAATTCGTATATTAAATTAATTCTAATTAATGAATTTGGATTACACTCTAATATCATACCATAATCCACGTTCAAGACTAAAATCAACAACACTAATTTCATCTCTCAAATGAATAAAGTGTTCAGTCTTGATTGTTTTAGTCAGCACATCTGCTAGCTGCTTTTGAGTACTATAGTGAGCAATTTCAGACACTCCATTTTGAACTTGATTGCGCAGAAAATGAAACTTCATATCAATGTGATTGCTTCTTCAATGCAACATTGGATTCTTGGCAAGACTTATAGGTAATTTGTTGCTAATCATCAACTTCACAAGCTTGTTTACCTTGATCTTCAAGTTCTTCAACAAATTCATAATTCACATGGCTTGACAAACAGACAAATCACCTATAATGTACTAAGCTTCACAGTTTGACAATGCAACTACTGGTTGCTTTTTGGAGCACCAAGAAATAATAACTCCTAGATACTTAAAGAAATGTTCAGAAGTACTTCTTTTGTCAACTCTGTCTCCACACCAATTAGAGTTTGAATAATATATCAGTTTTGAATCAAATTCAGCACTAGAATGGAACAAAACTCCATACCTCAGAGTCCTCTTAATATACCTCAGTATCTTGATAGAAGCTTAGTAATGTCACCACTTTGGTTTATTCATAAACCTACTCACCATTCCAACTACATAATAGATGTTAGGTATGGTATTACAGATAAATCTCAATGAGTCTACCAAGTATTTAAAATTGTAGCATCTACATCATCACCCTCAACATCAGAATCCAATTTGTGATTTATTTTAGCAGGTGTGATTGCAGACTTGTAATTTGTTAGCTTAAATCTCTTTAGAAGCTCAAGTTCATACTTCAGCTAATGCAGAATTATATCCTTATCACAATACACAATCTTCATCCCTATAAAATATACCATATTTTCTAGATCAGTCATCACAAACTCATTCATCAACACCTTCTTGCACTTACCCATCTTATATGAACAACTCCTTGTTAGCAATATGTCATCAACATAGAGACACACCAGAATCATATTTCTATTAGATATATGTTGAACATAAACACCATACTCCATCTCACATTTTCGGAATCGTTGAAGCTTGAAAAATGAATCAAATTTTCATATTCCAAGCTCTAGGAGCTTGTTTTAGTCCATATAACACTTTATGCAACTTGCACATCATCCCTTCCTGATTCATTTTCACAATTTCAGGAGGTCGTGACACATAAACTTCCTCTTGTAAAGGACCATTCAAAAATGCATATTTCACATCTATATACATTAGAGGTCAATTTCTATTAGCACCTATAACAATCACCAGCCTGATTGTTTCATGTCTAGCTACACGTGTAAACACTTCAAAGTAATCTAATCTAGATTTTGTAGAAATCCTCTACCTACTAACATTTATTTGTGTTTGTCAATCAATCCATTTGGCTTTAGTTTCAACTTATAAACACATCTCACACTGACGACTTTCGTATTCTCTGGAAGCTCAATCAACTCTCAAGTTTCGTTTCTTTATATAGCCTCAAGTTCTTCTTTTACGGCCTTTAGCCACATTTTCTTTTTAAGAGCTTCTTCAGTACTTACTGGTTCAAAGTCTACCAACATGGCACACTGAATGACTTCCCCTTCAAATTATATCTTAGTATCTCGCAACATCTTAAACTCTGCAAATTTTCTTGGTATTTGTTTCATTCTTTGTGGTCTCTGAACTTGTTCATAATCTTCTTTCGATGTTGGAACAATATCAGATGTTGGACTACCTTCAGAGGCTTGACCATCTTCATAGGTATGACCACCGTCAGAGGCATGATTGCCACCAGAGTGTGGATCATCATCAGAATCTAGATCAGATTCAGATCCACCTTCAGAGTTAGACTCATCTTCAATATCAGAGTCACCTTTACACTCTGACTCATCTTCAGAGGAAGATTATCCTTTAGTGGTATATTCTCCTTAAGAATCTAAAATATCTTTAGAGGTTAACTCAAGTGTTAACAATACACTAGAGTTGGATTGAGACTTGTTCCAATTTTATGCATCTTTTTCCTTCACAATGACATTTCTACTTAATTCAACTTTATTGGTGACAGAACAGTAAAGCTTATAAGCACCTATATTGTGTTACCCTACAATAAACATAACTCTGCTTTTATCGTCCAACTTCCCTCTCTTAGCATTTGGGACATGTTTATAAAAATCAAAAACAAACACCCTCTAATGGGTCACACTTTTCTTATCTCCAGTCCACTTTTGAATAGGAACTACTCCCTTCAACTCTTGGTTGTACATCTATTAAGCACATATGATACATTGGAAACAACTTCTCCCTACAAGGTGTGATAAAGCTTCTTCTCTTTCAACACACTCATTTTCATATCAAGCAAAGTCATGTTTCTTCTTTTATAAATACCATTGTGTTGTGGAGTACATGGAACAATAACCTCATGCTTAGTTCAATTCTCCTCATAGAACCTTTTGAACTCTGATGAGTTGAACTCACCTCTACCATCAGTTTTGAGTATTTTCAGCTTTTGACCATTTTTTTTCCAACTTTCACCTTGAACTTCTGAAAACTCAATAAACACCTTATGCTTAAACTTGATGAGTGATACCTTTGTCATCCTTGTGAACTCATCCACAAAAGACACAAAGTACTTATTTCCTCTAAGTAAAGGAACTTCAAATGGTCCACATACATTAGAGATCACTACTCCCAAAGTATGTTTTGTTGTTGGAACCACTTCTGATGCAAATGGCAATCTAGGTTGCTTGTATTTCGTACATATCTCACATGACTTCTAAGGATTCACAATATTAGGATTTCCATTTCAACAACTTCTTATAACTCAGATGCCCTAAGCTTTTGAAATTCATATGCCTCAATATCTTGTGTCATATCTCAGTGTCACCTTCAATACCTTCATCACTAAGTCATTTAGTTTTAGTTGTTTCCACATTCACCTTGAATTTTATGTTGCTTCCCTGTTCTGATTTTATAATCAGCTTCTGATCAAAATTATACAACTTCAAGAGATTTTCCTTCAAAGTAACTGAGAAACCTTTCTCAATAAGCTTACCTACACTCATCAGATTGCTCTTCATGCCAGAAACATACCAAACATCCTTGATCATAACACTTTTTCCATTCTTTACTTTTACCTTGACATTTCTCATTCCTTCAATATTCAAATACTTATCATCCGCACATCTGGTATTTTTCCTCTTTCTTGAGTCAAAATTAATCACCTATTTTTTGTTTCCAGTTAGGTGATTTGAGCAACCATTGTCTATATACCAGCAGTCTACGAAATATGCACCATCAGATTCATAAACCATCAATAACACATGTTCATCATCAGACTCTTCTCTGGCTATGTCTGCTTCTTCTGATTACCTTTCCTTGTTCGACCAATTGTCAGTAGCAAAGTGACCAAACTTCCTAAAAAATAGAATTGAACCTTCTTCTTGTCAAACTTCTCCTTTATCTTCTAATGTTTCTTCTCATCAGAGTTGGAAGCTTCAGACTTCTAATAACTACCACAATGACTCTTTTTGGCCTCTGACCAAGACTGGTTCTAATTCTTCTTAACAGAGGACGCCTTCAGAGTCAGCTCTACCTCTCTTTAAAAGGTTATCTCAATCAGATGCAACTCTTTTTCCTCTAGACTGTTTTGCATCTCTTCAATTCTCATGGTGCTAAGGTTATTAGAGTGTTCAATTGCTACAACAATGTAATCAAACTAAGGAGTAAGAGATCTTAATACCCTTTTAATGATTACTTCTCCAGAGAGAGTCTCTTCACAATATTTCATCTCATTTGTGATCAGAGTCACTCTAGAAATGTAATCAGGTACCTTCTCATTGTTTTTCATGTTGAGAGTCTCATACTACATACATAGAGACTAAAGCTTCACCTTTTTCACTGACGCATCATCATTGTAGCACCATACTAGTGTGTCCCACGCAACCTTCCCCGTCGTTGAATCAATGATCTTCTCAAACACATTTGTATCCATACATTAATGAGTATAAAACAACGTCTTCTGATTCTTCTTCCTCGTTACTCTTTGCACGTTTCTTTATGCTTCAATTGCATTTGATGCAACCGTTGCATACCCAATATTGACGAAATCAAGAACACCTTGAGCGACAAATAACATATGCATATGAATCATCCACTGATTCCAATTCTTTCCATCAAAGATTGAAAGCTTTGTATTCAACCTATTGTTTCCGTCGTTCATCTTTGATCTTGTGCATGCTCACTCAAATATCACTAACACTCATGTTTCCCAATCCTTCAGAATCAAGAAATGTGATTTTGTTTTGATTTCAAACTTCAAATCACTATGATTCTTAGATCCAAAATCAATCACACATATCTCATATAAACTCGTGTTTCCCGATCTGAATCACAATCGGAGCTCTATATACAAATTATTGGTGCACAAGGTTGAAGATGAAAAAGATAATGAAAGATGAAGATAAAGAAACTATAACTGAATTTGTAACTAACTTTCAAAGAGAAATTGATTACACTTAAAAAATGTTACAAATGAAAACTCAGTTTTTGCTTGTATACACACATCCAAGCTAAATGAAATTTGAATGCAAACCAAATTGATCCTATCTAACTAAATTTGGATTACACTCTAATAGAATCCCATAAATTTCGTATCTTCTGGTGGTGAGGCTCTAGTGGAAGTTGTTTCTCATGTCCATTCCGCTTTGGCCCATTGGTTTGTGAAGGTGATTTTGGAGTTGCAAGCATTTAATGGTTGTTGGCGAGAGGAGGCAAAACTTGATGGAAGTTAGAGGTAAATTATGTCATGGATCCAAAAGATAGAGATTAGTGATTCACATGAGTAAGAAGGAAGGAAGAAGAACTTACAATGGGGGAAACATCCATTGAAGAGGAGACAACCTTCACATTAGCAAAGAGAAACTCTGATTACGGAGGAGGAACCCCTACAAGAAAGGATGTAATACTCACCAAATAAGGAAAACCATTATTTTAATGAGAGAGGGGAAAGCTTCTCTCTAAAACTCTTCATTATGCTCACAACTCTACTTTCATTATATATAAACATTTGAAAATTATGAATTTCTCTAAGAGAATCCGAAGAATTTTATATTTTCAATTCTTTAGGCTTTACAAACATCGATAAAATAGGCGTGTACTTCCATTATATATAAACATTTGAAAAATATGAATTTTTCTAAGAGAATCCGAAGAATTTTATATTTTCAATTCTTTAGGCTTTACAAACATCGATAAAATAGACGTGTTGTGTTGAGTACAGGCAATTTAAAGTTATAAAAAAATAAATTAAAAAGACAATTAAAATGATAATATATATAAACCAGGTGTGTTGTGTTTAGTACAAAAACTTTAAAATTAACTTAGACATCAAATCATTCCCCTTTTATTATTATTATTATTATTATTATTATTATCATTATTATTATTATTATTATTAATTTAATGGTTAAAATATATTTACTTAAAACTAACACATCAGTTATTTTAAAAAAATTTAACTTAATCATTAAATATTTAATAATAAAATAGTAGGATTTGGTGTCAAAGTTAATATTTTAACACTAGTGTATATATATATATATATATATATATATATATATATATATATATATATATATATATATATATATATATATATATATATATATATATATATATATATATATATATATATATATATATATAAGGATGAGATTATTTGACACCTGTCAAAATATTAGCTTTGACATCAACACCAAATTCTATCCATTTATTATTATTAATTTAAAGGTTAAGATATATTCATTTAAAACTAACACATGTATTTTTTTAAGGGAATTTATCTTAGTCATTAAATGAATAATAATAATGGGATAAGATTTAGTGTCAAAGTTAATATTTTGATACTGATGTCAAATGATCATCTCTCTCATATAACACATAGATAGTTTAATCTGTCCAAGTTTAATTTGACATCAAATCACAATTGTTAATAATATTCGATCATACGGTAATCAAGATATTTTATGAGTGATAATATATTTGTTCTTATACCTCCTTTGATAACTTAAGAGTAAAGTCAAAAAGACATGTGTTGTGACATTGTCTGTTTTAATTGTCCAACATTAACGTCGATTGAAAGTTGATATTGTGCACATGTAGAGTCATTCAGAAATATTCATTTACGACAATTTTCACAATCTATCATGTTTCTCGCTTTAGAATGGAATTGTATTGTGTTGTTGTCCTTTATTATTATTATTTTTTCAAATTAACCCAATGCTACTATTTTTCTACTAATTCATGTTTAATGCAAAGACATGAAAAATGTAAATAGGAAATTAGTTAGAGTCTGAGATATATAAAGTTATGATAGTCCACACAAGTGGCGACGGTGCAGTGGTGTAACATAATAGGACACGTGCTTGATTTTGTATCTAGCAAAAGATATAAAGAGGACCATAGTACTCGGTTGGATACTCGCCTTACAACTCAAAAGGAATTTGGGATTGTAAATTCTTATCCTATGGGGTATGCTTCAACAGTACACATTTCATTTTTAAGGAAGAGTATAAGTTTCAGACTGCAAATTTAAATATGTTTTGGATCAAATAATAAAGAATGACAAGGAATGAGAACGACTCCGGATGTCTTTCCAAAATATCTCAACAATTTTAAAAGCATCTTATAAAAATTTTAAAATGTCTTTTTATTCAAGAAATATATCTTAAAATTTTTAAAATGTCTTTTTATTCAAGAAATATATCTTATAAAAATGTCTTCTTATTAGGAATGATACAGAGAGAACGACTCACAATGTGATGCCGCAGATACTAGAGAAAAAAGCAATGCTATAAATTTCAACTAAGAGTGAAAATGTTAAAAAAAAAATTAACTTCTCCTATCCCACAAATTTAAAAGAATTTCCATTAATAAGGTAGATTAAGTTTGACCATATATCCATTCTAATACGTGTAATATATATATATATATATATATATATATATATATATATATATATATATATATATATATATATATATATATATATATATATATATATATATATATATATATATATATATATATATATATATATATATATATATATATATATATATATTCCAATCATATAAATCAAAAGAAAAGATTATCTAATTTATATAACAAACATATGTGAGTCTCAAGATACACTTTTTTAATCTCATTATTTTACTTTACTCATCTTGGACTCAATAATTGATTTGGACATTGGAGAACTAACTTTGCAAATCCACCATGCACCATCGTATTAAAGATCAACACCATAGTTTCAAAATTGCAATATCATTAATTAACAACAACTTTGGTTTTAGTATGAAACAATGACGTTGTATATGAGAATTGACTTCTAATTCCCATGAAATCCCAGTATTAGATCATTCTTAATCAAAAGCCAACTATTTTCCAAAATTACAGTAAGATGAAGAGGATAACCTCATGCGTCACACCAAATGACTCCATGAAATTTCTCAATCTTCCACCACCTTGATCATTCGTTGTTGATGAGATCCATCATCGAAAAACCTCTTCCAAGCTACGAATGACACCAAATCCCAAAGTAAATACAAGTAAATACTAGGATTTTGAGATGTCATGAAGATAGATGGAATCCCTAATGCAAAGCTACCGCGGGTGATAATAATTATAATGGTGAATCACACTATTGTAATTCTCCTCATTGACAATGGAAGTACCTGTAACATCATCTACATCGATACAATCAAGCAACTAGGATTCCACTAGGCAAATTTACCACTATCGCTCAGAGAAAGGGAAAACGAAAGGAAGTTAAGCCTTATTTCCTGATAGTTCCGTGTGAAAAGACTTTATTTCACTGTTGTTGTTACGTACGTGATTGGCATAATTTTAAAGACAACATGTGATACTAGATACCATGAAATTATGTTGAGATATCCATCTTTGTGATCTCAGAACATGAGGTAAAGATGTGGCGTAAGATGCTTCACACATTGAGAAGCATCCAACCTTAAATGCCATTTGCGCAGAAGTAAAGTCTCACGCCTGATTTGTTTTTATATTTATCTTAATTTTTTATGTGCTTTTCGGAATTAGAAAAGTTTTTCCAAAAGATCAAGGATCAATACCAAATTAGATTAATAGATATTTATTTTATAAAGATCAATTTAAAACAAATTATTGAGTTACACTATTTGATTTTACTTCGGCCACAAGTTTCTGCAAAACCCTAATGGGCCATGAAGATGGGTTCTTTTATAATTAAGGATAAACTCTCCATACATAAAGACTCAAACCTTGAGATATCAAGCAAGGCATTTTTTAGTAGTTTAATTCTTTGTGTTGTCTTTATTTTTTTCTTTGTGAAACTTTATTCATTAGAATAATTCCTATGAAAGGAATAGAGTTTGTTTTGAGTTTTAATAGTTTCATCATTCAAACTATTTTGTTATTGTTCAAAAACTAGGGATAATGGTTGAGAGAAAGTGAGAATGATCTCATATTTTAGGTGAATCCTAAATAGAAATTACGTGTAGTATTATGAAAAAAAAACAATAATAAAATAGTTCATTTAAGACCAATTTGTATTTTTACTAATAAGAGCAGATTTCCTTTTTGGGTTAACGTCTTCCTGACATTAATTGTTATTGCATTAAATCTTGTCATACACTTTATCATACACACTGGGTCTGACATTTGTCCAGAAGGAGAATAAAATTTCAAGGGGCATCTATACATATCTTTTTTTGCAACGCTGAATATATTTAATGTTCCTACTTTCCATTACGTTTTTTCTCACAACTTTCCCACTTTCCTCAACAATAGGCTTCAATTACAAAATATCAGCCTTGGCTTAGAAAGACTTCTCGGGTGATAAAACATCCGACAAGTCTTGGTGACAACCATTCTTGACGAGCGAAAGGCCTAATACGGGTGAAATTCATATATCCAACTCAATCATGCAAATCTCAGTAAAATATTATCCAACGTATATAATCAACACACGTGAGACTCAAAATACACTTTTCTGATCTCATAATTCCACTTCACTCATCTTAGACGTTGTAACTAAGTGATTTGGACATTGTAATGATAACTTTGTAAATATACTCTGCGACTTAGTATCAAAGATAACACCATCACTTCAGGAATTCAATATCATCAATCAACATTAATTATATTTCTAGTACGAAATATATCTTATTCACGATAAATGAATATAACCGTTAATTTAAAATAAAAATATTAAGCATGATGATAACTTTATCCTAATAGTGCATTGGCTACATAAGATCATGAAACCTTGTTTTCTATAATTTCACTTATCTTTTAACACCATAGTTTACTAAATTGAAATGAGTACTAGGCTCTTTCAATAGTGAAAAAGAGTGCTAGAGTTCTAATCAAATACATTAGTAACTATTGGATGTTCATAGAGACAATTAAGTTGCCACTCAAATATATATGCATATTTTTCCTTTGTGTTAAACCCTAACATAATACTTAAATCATGTCTATTTTCATCTCTATGTTTATTTATCTTCACTCCATTTTCACAAAATTTACTTTAAACATCCTTTTTATTAGGTCGGCAGAAAGATTGTGGCAACAAACTATTGGCCTTATCTCTTGTTAAATGAGAAACTTTTTAGGTTAAAGAATCATTGAATTCCACCACCTGAAAAATTGATCATAGTATATGGTGAGTCTTGAAACTCGTGAAATGAACCATTTTAGCTCTCTTTTATCCACTTGTTTTTCTCTGTATTGGTCTTTACCAAAAAGTGTATATAAAAGAAATGATTCAACATATAGTATCTTTTTATAAAGATGAGGACTTTGTCAACCAAAAAAGTGATTTATCCATTACTTTTTAACCAACCAAAATAACGATGTTTAACGGATGAACTACACTCTTTCTTCCTAACCACCGTAAAAAAGGTGAAAACATAATTCTATCTTCAAAAATTGTGAAAAAGCAAAATGGGGTCTCAATGTCTATGCTTTAGACTACAAGTATAAAATATGAATGTGAAAAAAAAATAACATTTGGATGAAGTTATGGGTGGTAGTACTAGTGACAAATGTTTGTTTTTTGGTTGGTGATGTAAATTTTGTTTATACTAGTGAACAGGTTATGGGTGGTCTGAGATGTTGTTTTTTCCATTCCCTATATTCTAAAATATCTCATTTCTTCAACCATCTTGTCCCTAACCCCATTCTAATTTGTCTCTCCATTCTCTCTTCTTGCTATCTCTTGGCCATAACTTTAAAACCACTATAGTAAAATAACATATTTATAGGATGTATGTAAAGTAAATGTTTTCAAACAAATCTAAAAGAATTAATCTTTACTTCTTAACTAATCAAATACGCCTGTGGAATCTTTACTTTTTAACTAGTCAAATATCCGTGCGGAAACCCGTACAGAATCTTTACTTCTTAACTATTCCGCACGGGTAAAATTATTTGATACGGTATAAAATATATTTAAATATATATATAAATTTAATAATATAAAATTGTATTGTGTACATATTTAAATTTTAAATTAGCTATTAAATTTAAAATAAATAATGATTATATAAATTCAATTGTATTAAAATACAAAGAAAAAAATGAACTCGTGAAATTTAATAAAAGAATATTTAATATTTGAAATAAGGATTTTATCATTTAAATAAAGGTAAGTATTGATTTAAATAAAATATGTATTGTGTTTATAGTGACCCGTGAAATAAAGAAGAAATAAAAAAACTCGTGAGATGAAGAAAGACAAAAAAGAAAATTTTGATGCGATAATAACCCGTGAAATAAAAAAAATATTTGATGCGATATTAATATATTTAGATACAAATTCAAAATCTAAAATGATTTACTTAATTGTGAAATTAACAATAATCATATAAATTTAATTGTATTAAATAATTATATAAAGGTAGAGGAAAAAAAGAAATCGTATTAAAAATAAGGATTTTGTCTTTCAAATTAAGACAATGATTGGTTAAAATATAATAAATATTGTATTAATAGTGCCCCGTGAGAAAAATATTGTGTTGAGACATTATTGATTTTAAATAAGATTTTATTACTTTTAATTTTTAAAAAAAACTTCTTTCAATAGAAGAAAATGTTAACATTTTTATATGTACAGTTAAATATTTTTTAAATAATCCAATTTTTATATAATAAAAAAATTTATTAACGTTGGATGTCGAGAAAAGTTTGACTTTATTTATTATTTTTAATCATCTATATTTTAATAAAAGTTTAAAATATAAGAATGTGTTTCTCACAATGTCTCGTATTTTAAAAATTATATTAATTGATGTATCTTTTTTATATTTATATTATTAATCTTAAAATTCTACTTTTATATGTCAGTATATTTAAATGACCTCGATAAAAATAATATTATTCTCAATATTCGTGTTTTTTATAATTTAGTGTTAAATAATAAATAAAAATTAATATTATATTGTTCAAGCTATTATAGAACGAAGCTTATAGAAATTAACGGTTGATATAAATTATATGAGAAAATATCATTTTACATTTTTCGGTGTATTGTATATGTAATTAATATTATTTAAACTATATGGATTTAAACTTATTTAAATGAAAAAGAATAAAGAGGGGGAATCAAATTTTGAAAAATGAAAGAGAGTACATTTGATTGAGGAAAGCTTTATCATATACCCCAACATCTATACTTTTACCCCTACAAATTTTTCAAAATGCCTATTATAACCTTATTATATTTTTTTATTTTATTTTTTTATTTTTTTACCATTTATGTTAGACCCTCAGATTTTAGAAAAAGTGATCCAAAAAAACATGATCCGGAAGACTTAAAAAATGAGTTCCGGTACGTTAATTTTCATACCGGAAGACTTTGGGAAAGTCTTCCGGTTTTGTTATTTTTGTTCACCGGAAGACTTAATAAAAGTGTTCCGGTACCGGAACACTTTTATTAAGTCTTCCGGTAGCCATGTGTATGTGTACCGGAACACTTCATGTAAGAGTTCCGGTTTGTACCAAATACACTACCAGAAGACTTACGTGAAGTGTTCCGGTTTGTTTGTTTTTTTATTTTTAATTTTTTAATTTTTTAATTTTCTTTATAATTCCTTAATATACAATTAAGGAAGGAAAAATTATTTGACATTAACAACATAACAAATATTTATTACAAATTAAAATATTTGACATTAACAACTAAATATACAATAAAGAAAAAATTATTTGACATTAACAACATAACAAATATTTATTACAAATTAAAATTTATAGTATTTAAATGATGATTTATTGAATATGTGTTTTTGATGTAAATACTGAAATATGAATATTATATATTAATTATTCAAATACAATAAAAATAAATATTATATATTAATTATTTAAAAGAAAATTATAAAAAATCAGTTTTATAAATATTAAACATTGAATAAAAGTATAAAATAAATAAAAATATTATGAGAAACAAAGTTATTTAATGTCATTTATACCATTGAATCATTATTATAAGATAAATAAAATTTATTACTCTTTATAATATATATTTTTTTTAATACCATTCATTACTTAGAACTTAATTACATTTAATTTTTTTCTCCCTAACAAATAATTAAAAGTATATTATTTATAAAAGAGAAATTATTTTAATTTAAAATGATGGTTAATGTACGTTTAAACTTTAAATTACTATTTAATTCAATGAACTTGTACGAGCAATTAAATTTTTTAAACGAAAAAAAAATAATTCAAAATTATTTTTAACATCTGATAAAATATTTTTTTAAATAAAATAATCATATTATTTTATTTTAATGTAAAGAGAGATTTTGTAGAGTTTTTTTTGTGACATTTATTAATTACTGAATTGTTCAATTTTTACTATAAATTAAAATGAATGAAAGGGCAATATGGGAAAGTCATACAATTCTATTTTAAATGATTGATAGTAGATTTGTGTTGGTTAGGGATGGAAATGTGGTTCGATTCGATAAGAATTAGTTCAGTTCAAAAAATTTCGATTCATTTGTTTCAGGAATTTATAAGTAGTTTTTTTAAAATCTATTTTATATTTTAAATTAATATTTTTTTTAAAATAGAAAAATATTGAAATAAAATAAAATATATAAGATTATCTATACTAATATATAAATGTAAAACATGAATTTGATGTAGCTTTTTTTTCTTCGAATATATCTTTTTCATTTTATTTTTTTAATTTTAACTTCTCTTTTTAATTATGACGGTTATACAATGGTTTATTATTTAGTATATCATTATCTTTAACTATTTTATAACTAATTTTAATATATACTAATATATAAAAACAAAACATAAATCTGGTGTAGCATCACTTTTTTTTATATTGTGAATCAGATACCTTAGAAATAAAGTATAATTAGTTTATTGATTAGTCAAGAAATTCACAAGGGTTAGTGTTTAGGGTAACCAAATATAACAACAAGGATTGGTTATAAAATGTTATTATTTCCTTTCTCTTAAACAAGATTACAAGTATACAAGAATAACGAATAACCTCTCTCACTTTTGAATTAGGGTTTCATCTTCCCATTTTATCTTATTCCAAAGATGAGAAACTAGTATGTTATTTATAAGAAAACCAGCACGATAACCAAATGGTTTTTTTTAACAATTATCCATTACAAGCTAACTTAGAGTACAAGATAACTTAAACAATTGGATTCATAACACACGACCCAATTAAACAACATCATGTGAGCGGACTTCGACAACATACTAAACTTATTAGGGTTTGTTACAATATTCCACAAATCTCAACCTTGGAACAAACCATATCCCAACAAGAAACAAACTAGCTTTCTTTATGCAGCTTTATCAACTGCATGTAGTGGAAAAATTTGCAATTGCGCAACGTCTTGGTGATCATATCAGCAACATTATGATTTGTCGAAACCTTCAGCACTTGGACTTCTCCACGCTCGATTACCCCTCTGACGAAATGCAACCTTACATCAATGTGCTTGATTCGCTCATGATAGGGTGAGTTCTTCGACAGGTATATTTCACTTTGACTATCACATTTAACAGTTATACCTCGACGTCCTTGAAGTTTCAGCTCCTTTGCAAAACCTTCAAGACATAAAGCTTTCTTTACAACTTTAGTTAGGGCGATATATTCCGCTTCAGTAATTGATAAAGCAAACACCTTCTGAAGTGTTGCTTTCCAACTAATTGTTATACCAAACATAGTGAAAACATATCCAGAAATAGACTTTCTGAAATCCATACAACCTGCATAATCAGAGTTGACATATCCTTCGATTACTGATTTACTATCTTCACCCAAGGCTCCACCATAAATTAGGACCTTGCTCAAAGACCCATTTATGTACCTTAGAATCCACGTAAATTCTTTCCATTTAGCCTTTCCAGGATTCACCATGGACCTACTTACAAGACTTACTGCATATGTTATATCGGGTCTCGTATAAACCATAACATACATCAAATAACCTACTATATTAGCATATGGAATGCTATCTATATAAGTTCTTTCAACATTAGTACTGGGACACTGATCTATACTCAGCTTGAATTGAGGGTTTGTCAGAGTGACAACAGGCTTAGAATTCAACATACCAAACTTATCAAAAATCTTCTTCAGGTATGCCTCTTGAGATAAGCATAATCTCGACTGTTTTATATCTCTCCTGATGTAAACCCCGAGAATCCTGGAGGCAACTCCTAGATCCTTCATATCGAACTCCTTATTGAGATCAACCTTCACCCTCATTACATCTTCGACATTGTTGCTTGCTATTAGAATATCATCCACATAAAGTTACAAAATAACAAATGAATACTAGGTCGAAATCTGAAGTAAACACAGTGGTCAAACTGACTTCAAATGAAACTTATGCGTGCCATGAACTTGTCAAATCTCATATTCCAGTATCGAGGAGATTGTTTCAGCCCATATAAAGATCTCTTTAGTTTTCACATATACTCTTCTTTACCTTCTCCGACATACCCTTCAGGTTGCCTCATCAGAATTGTTTCATCAAGATCACCATATAGAACGCAATTTTCACAAACATTTGTTCCAGTTCAAGGTCGGACTTTGCCACCATGGCAAGAAACATTCCAATGGATATATGCTTCACAACAGGAGAGAACATATGATTGAAGTCGACACCTTATTTATGAGTGAAACCGCATGCAACCAACCTTGCCTTGTATCTCTTCAACGCCACTCCTTTGATTCCTTCCTTAACTTTGAAAATCCATTTCCAGCTGACTAACCTGGATCCAACAAGTTTTTCGATCAGTTCCTATGTGTTGTTATCAAGAAGAGATTTCATCTCATATTCCATGGCCTTCAGCCATTCAGTCTTATTTAGAATCCTCATAACTTCCTTATAGTCTCTATGTTCTTCGTCTAAAACCTCACTTGTAGAGATTAAGGCATAAGCTATAAGATTTGCATAACTAAGTCTTTGAGGTGGCTTGTTGACTCTTCTCGACCTATATCTTTCCAGTAGGTAGTCATTATCAATCTCCTCATCTTCGACAACAATTTCTGTTTTGTCTTCGACTTCATATGGTTCATGCAATTCAACATCACTATGTTTCACCTCAACATGAATTTCTCCTTGTTCCAGCTCTTCATCAATATTATCAATTTTCTTGAAAGTCATCTCAACTTCATTGAAAACTACATCTCGACTAGTGAAACACCTCATGTAACCTGGCTCTAGGCATCATCTCCTATAAGCTTTTACTCCTCCAGGGTATCCCATGAACATGCATTCTAGAGCTCTAGGTTCAACATTGGCTTGCTTAATGTAAGCATAGGCTACACAACCAAATACTCTCAGTTTGTCGAGATCTGGTGGATGTCCCGACAAAACATCTTTAGGTGTCTTCATATCTAACACAGTCGAAGGACATCTATTTATCATATATGTTGTTGTCAAAACAGCCTCAACCCAAAATACCGTCTTCAATTCAGCACTAACCAACATGCATCTAACCCTTTCAAGGATTGTTCGATTGAATCTCTTAGCTAGACCATTTTGCTGAGGAGTACCTGCTATAGTCTTATGCCTTACAATCCCAGACTCGACGCAGTAACTGTCGAAAGCTTCGTTGCAGAATTCTAGGCCATTATCAGTTCTTAACCACCTGACCTTTCATTCGGTTTCAGTTTTAACCAGAACCTTCCAACTCTTGAAATTCTCAAAAGTTTCCTCCTTCGTCTTCTGAATGAATACCCATAACTTTATGGAATAATTATCAACTATGGAAAGAAAATACCTTGCACTTGAATGTGAATGATTCCTTGCAGACCCCTAAAGATCAGTATGGATGTAATCAAGGGATTCATGTCTTCTTTATTTACCTTTGTTAAACTTCACCCTACAGGATTTACCAAATACACAAGGTTCACAAAATTCCAACTTCTCGACTTTGTCACCACCTAACAGTTTCTGTTTCCCCAGTTCGACCAGACCTCTCTCGCTGATATGGCCCAATCTCATGTGCCATAATTTTGTCTTCGACAACAATTTCGTGGAAGCAATATTTGTCGAACCACTTACAACTTCAGCCTCAAGGGTATACAAGTCTTATTTCTTCACGCTTCTCAAGACTTACTTCGACGCCTTCATGACTCTTATGATACTTTTCTCTCCTTGAAAAACGCATCCCTTCTTGTCGAATTCACCAAGATGAATCAGATTTCTCTTCAAGTCAGGTACATACCTAACTTCAGTCAATAGCCTTATTGACTCATCATGGAGCTTGAATCCCACAGATCTAATACCTGCAATTTTTCAAGCTTTGTTGTCTCCCAACAGCACTGATCCACCATCTTGAACACATAATTCATCAAACAAATATTTGTTTGGAGTCATGTGCCAAGTGCAACCTGAATCCATAATCCACTATTTTCTTGGGTCGCCACTTGAAACCACAAGAACATTAGATGATACGAAATCATCTTGAACTATGGCCGCATTGCCATTATCCTTACATCTATGATTTTTCAGGTGTTCAGGGCATACCTTTCGAATGTGACCATCCTTCTTACAATGATAACATCGAGCATCAAATGCTTCACTACTATAAGACTTATGCTGACTTTTACCCTTCTTCTTGTCGAACTTACCATCATTTCGCATGAATTTTTCCTTAACGGTCAAATCTTCACCAACCGTCGAAGGTTTATGCTCCTTTCGTTCATTCAAATCCTTAGAGTACAAGGCAGATTGAACATCTTCAAAGGTCAGGGACTCTCTTCCATACAAGAGGGTTTCTTTGAAGTGAGTATGTGTTTTGGGTAAAGCGCATAACAACAACAACATTTGATCTTTATCATCGATCTTCACATCAATATTTTCAAGATCAAGAATCATCTAGTTGAACATATACAACTGCTCAGCTAACACTTTGTCTTCGCTCATCTTGAATGAATACTAAGCTTGTTTCAGGTATAGTCGATTCATCAACGATTTGGTCATGTACAAACCTTTAAGTTTCATCCATAACCCTGACGTCGTCGTCTCCTTTGATACCCGTCGAAGAACCTTATCATCAAGGCTCAACAATATTGTGTTGCATGTTTTCTCAATTATAACCGTCTTTTCAGCTGCCGTTAACACAACATTCATGGTCGTCTCTCCCTTCAACGCTTCCAAGCAACTCTGCTGAACAAGTAAGGTTTTCATCTTCAAGCGCCACAGACCAAAATCGTTCACTCTGGTGAACTTTTCAATCTCATACTTTGTTGAAGGCATTTTCTCCATGCTCACCGCACCAATTTTTTGTGAATTAGATACCTTAGAAACAAAGTATAATTGGTTCCTTAATTAGTCAAGAAACCCACAAGGGTTAGAATTTAGAGTAACCAAAGATAACAACAAAGATTTGTTATAAACTGTTATTCTTTCTTTTCTCTTAAAACAAGATTACAAGTATATAAGAATAACAAATAACATATCTCACTTTTGAATTAGGGTTTTATCTTCCTATTTTTCCTTATTCCAAAGATGAGAGACTAGTATGATACTTATAAGAAAACCAACACACTAATTTAATGGATTTTTTAATAATTACTCATTACAAGCTAACCTAAACAATTGGATTCATAACACAAGGTCAATTAAACAACAGCATATGAGCGGACTTCGACGACATACTAAACCTATTAGGGTTTGTTACAATATTTCACATTTCAAATATACTATTTTTATTTTATTTTTTTTAATTTTAACTTCTCTTTTTCATAATGATGGTTATACAACGGTTTATTATTCATCATATCAATATCTTTAACTATTTTATACTTAATTTTAAATTAAAATTAAATAAAATATTATACAATTTATATTTTATATGCGTCATAGAGATAGTGGACAGACGGATATGTGGACGCTAATAAGAAAATAGAGAGGATAACTTTTTAAAATCTACTCTTGGAGTCGATTTATATAATCGAGTTAGCTCGTTAACCTAAAAATGAATTACATACTATTTCATAGAGATGTGGATTGCGCAGCTACAAACGAACCGCCTCATATAGATCTTGAACTTTACTACTCTGGATAAAAATATTCAATTATAATTTAAGATCAAACATTCAAAAAAATGGCAATTACATATTTAGCCTAAAATGACAATGGATCGGATATTGCAATTTGCACGTTGTATCAACCTTTTCCTATTGTGATTTGTAAATCGACATTGAAATATATATATAACAAATTTCATAATTTAAAATTGTAAGTGTTTATATTGGTAAAGAACCTCATAAACAATTCCTTGGTATAAGTTCACACAAAACAATACAGATTAAACAAATTCTGAAAACTTCCATAGCCACTAAGGTTTAAATATTTTGTTACCCTAATTAATTTCCCAACTAATAGGGTTTAGCTATGACTTACGCATAAATTAATTGTTACTAACATTTTAAATTATTAGAGTGACAAGAACTGAACACCCATGCTTTTAACCTGGTATTGGTTATAATATTATGTTACAATCCCAAAATAGCTTCTGGCTGTTCTTGTTTAGCTTTATTACCATTTGTCTAGCTCTTGTCTTTCTCAAATTTGGATATTATAAACGCATAATCACTCTTTCTTAATTGGGGTTTGAACTTATGTATTAAAACTGAAGTTAAGTTCTTGCATGCTTGCACGCGCATTTAAAGTATGTTTTTGTGTGTTAGTGCAAAATGGATCTTAAGTCTGTTGCTTGTCTTATTATCAAATTTGAAAAATTAAATCTATACAATTGCAAGCAGAGAATATCTGATCTCTACCAAAACAATATTAAATTATATAAATTATTATTTTCATATATCATACATATAATGTTTAATAAATTATATAATGGAAATAAAAAAACACATGAATATAACATTCAAAACTCCAAAACATAAGGAAAAACAACTATCAATGTTTAATGCAACCAAATAATATTCTTTCATTAATTTCATCTAACACAAACTTAATGGTGGAACTTATGATTGCAAAAGTAAATAATGCAATACAGAAGAGAGGTGAATTCATAAAAGATAAACTTAAGTTCCAAGTCTTTTCTAACTAAAATATTTATAAAATAAGACTTGATGTAAAATATCACACACATTATTGAAAGCACAAAACATATTAAGTATTCTTATCATTGGATTGAATTAAAAGTTTGGATAATGTTTGTTAGAAAGTTAGAAAGAGTGTTAGAAAAAACAAAAAATCAATACTCCAAAATTACGAGAGAAATGAGATGTTACATCTCTACTCAAAAATTTTAGAATATTCGATTTATGAATCTCATCGCATAAATATTTATTTAACTCTTTCACTGTCTATGCGATATTTAACTACTAACACTTAAAATCATTATGTTGAAAAGTGTGAGTGATTAAGTTTTCAAACTCTGCAAATCATTCAATTGTATATTTGTTCATTTAAATTTAAGCTGCATGTAAGTTTATTTTTCAACAAAAGTAATAAATAATTAAAATTTAAAAAAAAACTTAATATTAGCCTATGAAATCTATTGACTTACTAATATTTGTCTATGAAAAATCCAGAAAATAGGATTATGAGTAGACTGAATGTAGGGCAAGAAAAGACAATATGAGCAATTTATTGCTGTAAAGTGTGTTGCAAAATTGGTGTCAAGAAATCGTGCAGAGCATAAATAGCCAGCAAAGAAGCTAATGGGGAACAAGTTGATGAATATTTGAAGGTTAGTGTAAATGCCAACGAAGGAACGAACGTGTGATATGATAGGAAGAGCAATATACTGTCATTCAGTACTACCAACACCCGACCTATTTCTTTCCTTCATTCATTTTCCAAATCTTATGTTTTAAGCTATGATTTCCCCATAACTTTTTGCCTTACTATTGTTTTTAAATAAATATGAGGATTTCTTAATATACCTCTTGTATTATTTAGATATTTTGTGTGTTTATAAATTTATCTCTGGTTTTTGGATGTACAAATTCAGACGTATTTTTTTTTCTTCAGTTTTTTCTGGAAGTGCATATCCGGAAAAAATCCACATTTGCAGAAATGAAAGAAAACCAGTGCATAATTACTTCATTTCAACATTTCTCACATTCATACCATAAAATCGGATTACATTCAATCCGTCATTAAATTAACAGAAATTTAAATATTACAAAGATCAATAGACCGGTGGACGCTTGCACATCTTTAAGATCTGGTCGATCCTTCTGCGGACGGTCGCCTCGAACACGAGCTGGAATCGTTCTTCGTACCAGAAATACATATGTCAGATCACTATAGCATCCATTTGATTCTTGAGCTCAACAATGTTATAAGTGACGTTCCATTCGATGTCAACAGAATGTGAAAGATACTCAAGTTTTGCAACCTTCTGTTTGTCTCTGTAAGGTAGGAGAAGTTTGATCTCTTCAATGATCAAACCTATGGATTGGTGCACCATTAGCTTAGTTGTGCAACCGAGTGTTTTGTCGTCGGTGTAGGAAACATTTGTAACACACCAATGGATCTTGATTTCATACAACTGCGACATTTTGTGTTTGTGTGAAAGATATGAAATGAAAGCCCTAATTTATAGAAAACCTAGGGTGAAGGAAATTTTGACTAACTTCTTACCAGATTTATAGATCCGGAAACACTTTATAAATACACATTCCAGATGTGCATATCTGAAGCTTTTCCGGATCTGCAAATCGGAATATTTTACTGATGCAGAATTTAAAACAAAATTGATTGTTTATGTTATTATTTTATGCAATGAATTGGAATAAAAGGAATTAGTGATATCAAAAGAGCACATGTATAGAAATCAATATATTTCACTTAAAAAAATTACATTTTGTCATTTGATTATACAAAAGAATTAAAACAAAATTCTCCGTCTAAATCTATCGGAGCTTGAGCTTTGGACTTTTCCGCATTTGATGTCTTTTCAATTTCGTTCAATATATCAAATTCATTCATTCTTTCAACAAAACTATCCGGCCACGACTCGACAATTGCGGTTGCATGCGTCGCCCATTGCGGTGATATAGGTGGTATAGGGCATACGAGTTTCAAGACAACTTGTACAAAATGCCTTGACTTCGCAAGCCATCTGATACACATAATGCAATCATTTGGATTGGACGGTGGTTTGGTTCTAAAAGGAAAAAAGGTTTCCGAAAAACCGTACCACGTCAAGTCAGTACACACCATATCATACACAGAAGCGATAAGATGATCCATCTCGGGGAAGCTCATCCATTTCGATATCGGGGTCGGACCTCTCAACCACGATACAAGTGACTCGTAAAACTTGTCATAGTTTTTCTTATTTTCAAACAAACATAGGTATGCTTCCATATGCGTCTCCAATTCTTGGATTAGTTGATGACGGACAAGCTCATGACCTTCCTCTTCACTACTAAGTAGAGCCGAAATGGCTTGGTATCCGCAATTACCATCCCCTTCAACATCGATGATATCGTCGATATGTTTGTGCATAAAAACCGGCATCTCTTTGATAAAGGAAAATATTGGTGCATTCGGTGTCGAAACCGTGAAATCGGTGTCGGAGCCGGTTTAGAAATTTGAGCTCCTTTCATGGAACTTTTTAGATATTTTGGAGTCGGTGATTTCGGAAAATGTTTGTCAACGTGCTCACAATATATTTTCATCGGCCTTCGAAAATCTCGCTTGAATCACTTCCAATTCGGGAAAAATAGAGATGTCTCGTTTATCTTCTTCCATACAACCGTCATCAGCAAAACAAAGTCTCATCCAATGAGGAAAAACTTCGTCGATTTGTATTAGCTCACCTAGTTTCAACTTCGTAGCAATAGAACAAGCACACGAAATACCGTATGTTTTCATAATAATGCAACTACACTTTGCGCTATCGGATCCAACCATTTCAGCTCGGTTGGCCTCATGAAAAATATAGCTCAATCCCGCCCGAGACGTGTTACCGATCAGTTTAGAGTAAAGAACATTACCTTTAAAACAATGTTCCAAAATAGTGATACTCCGACCAAATGTGGTTTTTATCTCGTTATGTTGGTTCTTAATCATATGATCCAGGGAGTCTCTATCTCGACATAAATCGCCCCTGCTATTACCCAATCAATTCTTCAAAGTAGCATGTGTCGACTCAACTTTATTGGTTATTGTATTTCCAAGGTGTCGAATATTATCCGTCCAAACACATATTATTTTCTCCTTCACTTGATCAAGAATAATGCTCTCAACATATTTCAACAAAGTCGAGTACTTTTCGCATACTTTTCGGAATTTCATGACCAAACCGACATATAATTCTTTTATTGAAGAATTTATCATATGATTCCATGCATCCATTATTTTTTCTACAATGACATCGACCTTAACCATTTTTCCATCTTTTGACGAAACTTGTTTCACACCCACCACAAGTTTAACCCGACTTTTCACATTCTTTGTTATGTGATATTGAAAAATTAATAAATTAGAAGAAGGAAATACATTTTCAACCACATTCATCAAAGCGGTATCGCGGTCCGTAACAATCGCTTTAGGCATTGGAACATGTTTCTTCAAAAGAGACCGACACGTCTCCAATGCCTATGTATAATTGTCCTCCTCCCCGCACTCCAAAAATGTAAAACCAACGGCATATGTCTTGTCTTTAGACGTAACACCAACCATGTCAAATAGTGGAAGTCGATACTTGTTCGTCTTGTAGGTACAATCAAGAATTAACACGGTCGAGAAAGTGTTGAACAACTTTACGGAATCCGAATGTGTCCAAAAAATATCTCGGACCATAAATCCATCATCGCGATATTTGTACTGAGACACATAATTGTTATCCTCTAGAATTTTCAAAAATTGTTGCATCTCACTTCTATCTCCCCTAATTGCTTTGTTCGTCTGATACTGAATGTTATACACTTGCTTTATATTTGCTACATTGTCAGGTTCCTTCCGTTTCAACGTGGCAAGTATATTTTTCGGTTGGAAAAGTTTCAAAGTTATGTCGACAATACATATCTTTTCTTCCAAATTGAGCCGACATACACTTGGATGACCTTGAAACTTTGAGGACAATTGTTAGTGCCCTTTTAAGATCCGTTGCTACAGCGTAACAACGGATCTTAAAAGGGCACTAACATTTTCTACTATCGGTGTCGTTTTTTTAACTTCCGTAAAGGAACCTGATATTTTCCGCTTCTTTCGTACCCCAACATTATAAAAGCATTTCTTCTATCCAATCTGTTATCCGATCTTTCAATATTCACACCAAAACCAAGGCCAATAATCGTTCTACGAATATAAGCAAGCATACTTTCACGATCATTAAACTATTGTTTGTTAATAATGTCTCTGTCGATATCAACCGACTTTACGATAATCCCATCAACTTTCGAAGAAATCGTCGAAACTATTTCTTTTGAGACTTTATCAAGGTGCACCATATCTATTAATAAACAATAATATAACAATAAATATACATAACTAGATTCAAATAATCAATTCTAAAAATTAAATTAAATACTACCAGGCATTCTTCCGGATGTGCACTTTGGAAATGTTCATCAAAAAGAGCTATCGGATGTGCACATCTGGGAGTCGTCTAACTTTATTTCAGCAAAACTAGATTCATAATATGAGCAATATAGTGGATGAAGTTGAATATTTAACTGAAATTCAATCTTCTCTTGCTCCCTTTGATTTGTTTCACCAAAAGTTTAGAGTTTTTGAGTAAGAAATGATATTGATGAAGTATGGTTTTTTTAGGTTTGTGAGAGTGAGTATGGAAGAAGAAAGGTTGAGAATTGAGAGAATGCAGGGAGTGATCATGCAGTTTGAAATATATCAACATTTCTTCCGGATCTGCATATATGGAGACCTTCCGGATATGCACATCCGGAAGAAAGTTAAAAAAAAACACAGTAGTGCATCCTGATTTGCACATCCAAAATCAGGGGACATAAATGAAATTTCATGCAGTATCTTAGTAATTCAAGGGATGTATTAAAAATCCTCATAAATATTTATACTATTTGTTTGTCATTTTAAAAGTTCAATCCAAATTTAATTATACATTTATTTATATTATTTATTGCAAAATGAAGAGTAGTCGAACTAAAATAATAGTAACCTATAAGTATTATTAAAAAAAAAAGCTAATAATAATAATATTAAACTACTTCCTCATTTATTTACTGACTTAGGCGTTGTAGTATTAACATTTTAGGTTTGTCACCATTCCTTTGTATCAGAAGCTTATTCCACTGCATGAGAACTCAAGCTTAGTCGATCTCCTCATATTTTTTGTTCATGTAGCTCCGTCTACGAGAATTGACTTCTCATTCTTATGAATTTCCAAGATTGAAATCTCCGATCCAAAAGTCACAAATCATTGTGATCTCGCTCTGATGAAGGTGATAATGTCTGATTTACCTACTAAAGTTACCAAAGATTTGGAAGCTCCAAGATTATTCCCTTACCTTGACATGTCTTTGATTAAAAGTGGATCATTTGGCAAGGAAGATGAGAACAACAAGCATTAATTTCCTAATTCTTAAATATCATCAGTGGTAACTAAGCAACTTGAAGAAAACAACCCAATCTTAGGGTTTCGAGGTCGTAAAAAAGTTGATTGAGTTCTCGATCTGACATTTCCACTAGTCGTAATTGTTTCCATTGAAAATCACTCAGTGTCAAAAATCCTTATCTATGATAGGAGATTTGATTACAATATTACTACCACAAAAACCCATTTTCACCATAGTTGGGAGAAAGATTTTACCACAGTTTGAGAACCTTGGTAACGAAGGGTGTGATAGTAAGTGTCTTAAGTTACACCACGGGCTAGATATTGTGGTCAAAGCATTACATCACATATCATTTTACCATGGTTTTAAATATTTAATGAAGTGAAAAATGGAATGGTCATGGGTTCGATACCTAACAATAATATTTTGGCATTTTGAAATGGCACATATGTATATTTCACCACGGTTGTGGATTTTAACCGAGGTAATATATATACATTTGAGTTTATTATAACTTAAGTAGAATTTTTGTTTCACCAACCACTCACTAAACATATAACCTTTCAAATTGATTTAGAAAATAATAATCTAAAAAATTAAGTTATATTTGAAGAATAACTTACACTAATCAATGTTTTCGAGCTTTCTGCAACTCATTATTCAATATCTCGCTCTTTAACAGTTAAATTTTGGTTCCATGCTTCTAATTCTTCAATCAACATTTCATTTTTTACTAGTTCATTATGCAAAGTATCAACTTTGTTAAGTGATTGTGATTCATCTTCATAATTATTATCATCATCATCATAATTATCATGATGATGACGAATCATAATTTTTCAACAAATTTGATGTTTTGCATAACAAAATAGTAGAGAATGAAGTGTTGATTGAAGAACTAGAAGCATTGAACAAAAATCTAATTGTTAAAGAGCGAGCAACGGATAACGAGTTGTAGAAAGCTTGAAAAATATTGATTAGTGTAAGTTGTTCTTCAAATATAATTTAATTTTTCAAATTATTATTTTTTAATTCAGTTTGACACATTATATATTCAATGAGGGGTTTGAGAATCACACAATCCATATACTATATAATAAACTCAATTCTATCTTATATCAATCTATTGTGCTCAAGAAATATTAGGCTGAACAAAATGAAATTTGGCACTCCATTCCAGTACTCACACCAATGTTGGAATACGTACCTTCACAGAATTCCAGGCTACCGAATGCAATTGGGAATGAATGATTCATAAGTGATTCAATATCACCACTTCAAAATCGTTGAAAGGAAACCTAAATCTCAATATGGAGAACAAACACTCATTAAATGACACTAAGCATCCATCAAATGAGATAATCAAACTTTTCCAAGGCTTGATATGAAAACATAACCAATTAGAGGACGACCCCCAATCCTCATGGGTTCCCTTTAAAATTTGGACACTACCTAAGATGGAAGCTCTCCCTACCAAAAAATATTGAGTGGCATCAACGAGAAATTCAAGACCTTATTTGTCCTTTCGAATCATCTTCTCCCCTTTGTCAATAAAAATAAAATGTTTGTTATAAAATCTAGAATGACATTGGAAATTAAGATGCTCCCTAAGTTCCTTACCATTGGGTTCCCAACCATATAAATACCTAAAAATTCTAATGAAAGAGAGAGCCCTCGGATCATTCTGATATGCTTCAAGAGGCTTTGGATCTACCACAGTCAATCACTACGCCAAAAATGACTTTTAATAGCGAATATTAGACATCGCTTTATTAAAATGCCCTGCTATAAGTAAAAAATAAAATAAAACACGGAAACTATACAAGAAAAATAGTGAAAGCGCTGCTAAAAGTCATACCTTAGACAGCGCTTTTAAAGGAATATCTTAGACAACTCTTTCCTCAAAAGCGTTGTCTAAGGTCTTATAATTGTTTTTTTTAAAAGCAAAAGCGATGTTTAAGGTCAACCTTAGATAGCGCTTTTCAAAAGCACTTTTAATGGTCTCCCTTAGACAGCGCTTTTAAGGAAAGCGTTGTCTAAGGTCTAATTAAATGAAAATATTAGAATACTTAGTATTCTATTTTCATATCTTTCTTCTTCCCTCTTTGCGAACTACTGTGCGAAAATACTGTTACGAACCAACGAAGCTTCTAACGCCACCTTCGTCCACCGTGCTCCTCCGTAACGTTTATGGTTGTCGTCGTTCTCCTTCCTCCACCGTACATTGTCTCATTTTCGGTAAGTTTCTTCTTTTTCTCTATTATGGAAACAAAAATAGTTTATCTTTGTTAGTTAGGGCAAGCACGAAAATAGTTTATTAAGATGAAAGAAGTAGCTTATAGAGATGAAAGAAGTAGCTTGTTACATTATTATATCTGATTTGTTAGTACACATTTGGTTTGAGATTTATTAAGTGCTTACTATTTTGATCACTTTTTGTATATAGTTGATCATGGTTGAAGAAATGCTTATTATTTTAATCTCTTTTTGAAATTGATGAAGTGCTTATTATTTTAATCTCTTTTTGTATATAGCTGACATTGGTTGAAGAAGTGCTTATTATTTTAATCTCTTTTTGAGATTGAGGAAGTGCTTATTATTTTAATGGGAATAACTTATTATTTTAATCTCTTTTTGAGATTGAGGAGTGCTTATTATTTTAATATCGTTTAGTTTGATTTGTTAGTAAACGTTTAATTTGAGATTAAAGAAGTGCTGATTAATAGTTATAGCTTGGATAGTTCGTGTTTAGAAATATTGTGTGGCTTATTTGTGAATAGCGTGTTATAGTTGAATAACATAACGGTGGTACGGTTTGTTAACGACATTCTAAGGTATTTTATTTTGTTTACCTTAATAAGTAGGAAAACCATGGAAAAAAATGGATGTCTGCTGATCGATTGACCAAAGAGTACGAGAATGAGGTTGTGGAATTTATTAAGTTTGTTGTTCAACATGTTGAAGATCCTAGTCGAATGAAATGTCCTTGCTTGAGTTGTTGTTATATTGGTAAGGTTGACGCAAATGGATTGAAATCGCATTTACTGAGGCATGGAATTGATCAAAGTTATAAGTGTTGGATGTTTCATGGTGAGAAAATTAACGAGAATGTTGAACCGAGGGGGAAAAGTAATACGACTTATGCTTCAGACGACAAAGACATGGAAACATACGATTGTGATCGAGTCTAAGAGATTGCAGAAGCACTTGAAGAAGATCTTCATGGTTGTCCCGAAATGTTTGAGAGGTTGGTAAGCGATGCAGAGAAACTGTTGTATAAAGGTTGCACTAAATTCACAAGACTCTCTATGGTATTAAAGTTGTACAACTTAAAGGCGGGCAATGGATGGTCGGATAAAAGTTTCACAGAGTTGTTAGACCTTATGAGAGAAATACTACCGGAGGATAATGTTTTTCCTAATCGAACCTATGAGGCAAAAAAATGTTGTGCTCTATTGGCATGAGCTATGATAAGATACATGCTTGTCCAAATGATTGTGTTTTGTTTTGAAACGAATATGCATCGTTAACTGAGTTCCCTAAATGTGGTTTGTCTCGATATAAGAAAAAATTGTCTCCAATAAAAATCTTATGGTATTTTCCTATAATTTTGAGATTTAGGCGCATGTTTCATAGAGAAACCGATGCAAGACATCTGACTTGGCATGCAGATGAAAGAATTATTGATGGAAAGTATCAACATCCGGCTGATTCACCACAGTGGTCGAAAATTGATAATGATTATCCTGACTTTGGATAAGAAGTAAGAAACCTTCGTTTGGCATAATCTACTGATGGAATGAACCCGCATGGTCTTCAAAGTATCTCACATATCACATGGCTTGTGATTCTTATGATTTATAACCTACCTCCATGGCTATGTATGAAGCGTAAGTACATGATGTTATCTATGTTAATATATGGGCCTAAACAACCAGGAAATGACATAGACGTATACTTGACACTTTTGGTCGAAGATTTAAAGGTTTTGTGGGAGAACGACGTGGAGGTTTATGATGGATATAGGAAAGAAAGTTTCAATTTAATGGCGATGTTGTTTGGCACAATTAATGATTTTCCAGCATACATGAATCTATCTGGGTATACCATTAAAGGTCAATGTGCATGTCCTGTTTGTGAAGATGGAACCAATACAATGCGATTGGGACTTTGTCAAAAGAATGTGTTTCTCGGACATCGTAGATTCTTACATTCTAAACATCACTACCGTGGGTGGAGAAAAGCATTCAATGGAGACACTGAACAACGTAAAGCTCCACCTGCATTGTCAGGTGACCTATTTTTTGAAAAGGTGAAAGATGTGCTTACTGAGTTTGGCAAGCCTTTTGCACATAAGGTTGTCAAAGGTGGGTGGAAGAAGAGGTTGCTATTTTTTGAATTGTCATATTGGAAGTCTTTGTACGTGAGACATTTTCCCGATGTTATGCATATTGAAAAAAATGTATTTGAAAGTGTTATCGGTACGTTACTCAATATAAAAGGAAAGTCTAAGGATGACCTTAAAGCAAGAGAAGACATGTTAAAAAAATGGGAATAAGAACTGAATTAGCACCCGTGAAGAAAGGAAGACGAACATATCTACCACCTGTTGCTTTTACTCTATCTAGAAAGGAGAAAAAAATATTGTGTAAGTTTTTGAGTGAAGTTAAGGTTCCAGAAGGATACTCTTCAGATATTAGAAGAGTTGTGTCTATGGAATACCTCAATTTGAAGAATTTATAGACACATGATTGCTATGTTATAATGGAACATTTTCTACCAATAGATATACGTTCTATTTTGCCAGAAAAAGTAAGAATTTCCATAACTAAATTGTGTTTTTACTTTAGGTCAATTTGTAATAAGGCGATCGATCCCGAGATCTTACCAACACTAAAAAAAGAGATAGTAATTACCTTGTGTGAGCTTGAAATGTATTTTCCTCCCTCTTTTTTTGACATAATGGTACATCTAGTTGTTCATCTTGTGAAAGAGACACAGTTGTGTGGACCAACTTATTTGAGATGGATGTACCCTGCTGAACGATATATGAAAGTATTAAAAGGGTACGTGAAAAACTGAAGTCGCCCAGAGGGTTGTATTAGTACGATAGCACAATAAAAGTTTTATACAATGGTTAAAGGATCATATTTATTCGAAGCGCTCTTCAGATCCTGCTTCGGTAACAGAAAGGTTGAGATGTTTGGCATATGGTCCAAGTTTGCATGTGTTTTCTCATAGCGCATACACAATTAATGGATACACATTTTATACCAAAGAACAAGATGATAAGAGTATTATGCAAAATAGTGGTGTCACTGTGCTAGCTGAAGCAATGCATATATCAAGTATGAAGGACTTAAACCCCAAATATGCAAATTTTATCATATTTTGAAGTTATTGGACACATTTGGGTGTTTGATTACGAGAAGTTTCAGATTCCCATCTTTGGTTGCAAGTGGGTAAATAGTAGTGGCATACGAATGGATAAGTGTGGATTTTTACAAGTGGATCTTACTAGGGTGGGGTACAAAGATGAGCCTTTTATTCTAGCATCTCATGCTAAACAAGTGTTCTATGTCAATGACCCAACGAGTATGAAATGATCTATAGTGCTTTTATCTACAGAGTGGTTGATGATAGCAGTGTAGATAAATGTGATATTGATGTTGAGAATGTGTCATGCATTAGACAAAACGAGTTGAATAGAAATGATCAAGATGAGGAACTTATAGCGGATGAGTCATATATCAAAAATGATCATAACGAGGGAATTTGGATCAATTCATCCGTCCGCATTGCTAAGAAACAAGTGATTAATATTCTAACCAAGAAAAGAAAGAGATGTTAGTTAAAGAGGTAATATAATAAAATGTTATATATTATGTCATTTTCAATAAATTTATATACTTTTCCTAATTTTTCATAATTCATTTGATATTCTTGGTTTCTTTATTTTTTATTTTCAATTGCTTTCATTATAATTTATATTTGATATCATTGATTTCTTTATTTTTCATTTTCAATTGCTTTCATTATAATTTATATTTAATATCCTCGGTTTCTACGCATGAAGGAGGTAATAAAAAGGTATCTACAGAAGACGAGATTAGAAGAGACATAACAGTGATGAAGAAAGTGATCCATGGTAGAGACCGAGGCATCATTTTGGATGTGCATTGGAGCTCACATGGGAAGCTTATAGAACCTAACGGTCATACCTTGACTAGTTTCATTGGTGCACTAGTAAGGAATGAGATTCCTATTACTTGTGATGATTGGAGAAATAAACATTTGAAAGAAGCGAATGACAAACTCTGGAGTGAGATAAAGGTACAATAATTATGTCTTTAACTATGAGAACTAATTATGTCTTTTAAATTACTTGTACTAACGCACAATGTGTATGTTTTTCTTAGAGGTGTTTCAACATCGAAGATGATAGAAGAGATTTTTGTCTTAAATTGGTCGTAAAACTACTAAGAGGGTTTAGAACATTTTTATCATCCAAATATCTTAGGGATGAAGATGGTAATCATGTTGATGCGGAGCTTCCAAATAAATATGAAAGTTTGATTACACAAGATGAATGGGACACGTTTAAATCCAAACGAAAAACCCCAGAATTTAAAAGAATAAGTGAAACAAATCGGGAAAGAGCATCAAGTCCCGCGTATCCATACAGAAAAGGACGTGTCAGATATAGACGCTTAAAACAATCTATCGTAAGTATCTATAAATTGCAATAATATATTTCTTCATCGTGAGTCATATTTGATCATATTATTTGACTTAATGTGTAGTTGCAAAAGGAGAAAAGTTCTGAAACATCTCTTCATGCGCATGTTTTGTGGAAGGAAGTTTGGAGTTGCTAAAGAAGATATTCTACAAGTATATGAGAAATGTGTAAGTAGAACATTATTTATTTAATTAAATCAAAACTTTATTAACAAATATTTGACAAATATTCGATATTCATCTGATTTTCAGGAGGCGTTATCTCAGTCTTTATCTCCAGATGATACTAGGAGCATACTTAGTCGGGCATTAGATGTTCGTGAGTATTCGGGTCGGGTGAGGGGTAAGGGATTTGGGATCACTCTGACCTCCTTGAGTATTAAAAAAAGGAAATACTCCTAGTAACAAAGAACTTCAGCTAAAATTGGAAGCACTGGAAGCTGAAGTTCGTGAATTAAGAAAAGAAAAAGAAAGTAGCGCTTCAGTGTGTTTTAAAGATGGTTCGGACAAAGACAATATCAACTGTAACTTTCAACCGAATATTCCAGAGGTAATTATATTTATTTTTATGAAATTAAATTATTAGCTTAAATTTTTTTAATTTACATATATACACATTAACAATATTGTCATATTTATCATTGGTTTTAGGGCATTTCCCTTTGTCAGCTATACTTATCGTCACCGACATATCAGATGGTTGGCAAGCGAAAAGTGTATAACATTGCGGATAAATCACTTCACACTAACCCATCCCTCCTGGATGTTTGAAAGTATCAGTTGAAATTTCTGTAGAGCCGAATGCATTATTACCATATCTCGACGATGTTTCGGATGCAACAATGGTGGAACAAGTAATATGTTCATTTATTGCATGGCCGGTAAGCCTCATTAGAGTCAGATATGAGGTATGCTTAAAACCATTATGAACCTTTGTTAACCTTAATGTGTAGATTCAAAGTTTTTACGCGCATTTTACTAACATTTTTTACATGGTAATGTTAATTAGACTCCAACAAGATCCAAAGGAAAAGATAAGGGGATTCTGCGACATACCGAGTCCGTTGTTTAAAAAAAGGTACATCACATTTTTACGCGCATTTTACAAACATTATGAACCTTTGTTAACCATAATGTGTAGATTCAATGTTACATTCGTGATCTTATACTGCATCTAACTAATTATATGATATGTAGCTTCATGGTAAGGAGATTAGCAACGTCTCCACACAAAAAAAGGTTGGTGTTAAGAACACCGCGGCTAGAAAAAAACCTACCTCCAAGTATAAGCCATGCCTTCAGACGTTTCTAGAATTGACAGATATTTCGACCGGAGGTATTCGTCTTATACATATGGAGGAAGGTATTTTTGGCTTTGAATATGAACAATCAATTGGTAATGAAGAATTTTTGCAAGTTTTTCGTCATGAAGAATTAGGCGTCAATATTGTCAATACATACGTGAGGTATATCCGATCTACTTTGTTATATTAATTGAACAACTTATTTACTTTATGTTTCAAATGAATAGTCTAATGTTAATGATGTTTTTATTTAAGGTTTTTGTATGACAAAGTGATGCGCCCAAGTGGGTTGGATGAAAGATTTGCATTCCTAAGCCCCGCGGCCATCAACTTAACTTTAATCTTAAGTAAACCAGATGAGGTCATGGTGTACGTACGCAACCTCTTCATGACCAACAAAGATATGGAAAAGTTGTTCTTTTTACCGTTTAATACCGGGTTAGATTTTCATTCTAAATTCATCTATTAGAATTTTTTGTATTTTGACGTCGTGTAGAAAGTTTCCATCTAACATTTGTTTAATCTTACAGTGGACATTGGTTGTTGGTCGCAATTAATCATATCAGAGAATTTGTTTATTATCTTGACTCGTTAGGAAATGATTGGACAATATACCCGGATATGAAGAACATGATTGACACGTAAGTGAGATTGTTCTAAATATTCATGTGTGTATTTATTTATTTATGTGAATTGTTCTAAATTTTCATTTATATTTTATTAGCATTATACAAGCTTTTCAAGCCCAACGAGATATCCAAGTATCAAAGAGGAGATCCAACAACATTACATGGATAAAAGTGGCGGTATATTAATTATCACATTTTTTATTATATTAGTGATGATGCTTGATAAAACTTAGGATTTATCCATATTTTCTTTTCATGTGTTGTGTCCTAGCAACGTAATGGTATAGATTGCAGATATTTCATGTTGAGGTTTATGAAAGAAACTCTTTTGTTGGACCAATTAGATATTCCAATCGATGTATGTATTTCTAACTTATGAGTTATTTTAATATTTAACATGTATTTCTCATATAATTAAATAGTTGAAACTAAATCAAACTATGTTATATTATTATGTAGTACTTTTATGAATTCAAGTGTGCATATTATTCAAGAGATCATTTGGAAGAAATTAAAGAGGATTGGTGTCAATTCATTATGGTGCTCGGAGTGTTAAGATATATTGTACTCTTATTTTAATTGATGAAAATATTGAGTATGTGTATGTAACTATAGACATATTGATTATGACTTGTTTTAATTGATCAATTACAATATTTTTGTGTTGTTTCAGGTTATAGTATAGTTGGATGAAAATGTATAGCTCAGAGTGTTATCACATTTTTGTTTATGTATATTTCATTTGAAATAAAATGTATAGTTGGATGAAATGATTTGTAAAAACTATGTTGTATATTTAAATTGGTGCGTAAATTGGTACGTTTGTATAAATTGTTTCGTATATATTTGGTTTGAAAATCCGATTGTTTTGTATATATATAAATCGATCCTAAATTGGTACGTTTAAATAGGAAAATTTGGTACAAATTCTGGTTGGAATGAACAGGTACAAATTCTGGTTTAAAACCAGGTGAAAAATTTGGATACAAAACAGGTCCCTATAATTTGGCAAATCCAGACAGCGCTTTTTAAAGGAAATTATTTTAAAATTTTCGTATACCTTAGACAACGCTTTCAACCAAAAGCGATGTCTAAGGTGGGGTTTAGAAAGCGCTTTCACTAAAAGCGCTGTCTAAGGTGGGGGTTTAGAAAGCGCTTTTAGTGAAAGCGTTATCTAAGGTATACCATATAAAAAAACGTTGTCTAAGGTATATTAAAAAAAGGCAAAAAGTGTTGTCTAAAGTGGGGTTTAGAAAGCACTTTTGACAATAAAAGTGTTGTATAAAATACCTTTAGACAGAGATTTTGACATTAACCAAAGCGTTGTCTAAACCTTTAGCAGCGCATGTTTAGAAAGCACTTTAATGCGCTGTCTAAGGGCAAAAACAGTGTTGTCTAAGGTCTTGTTTGGCATAATGAATGCAGAATAAGGAGAAACAAGACCAACATCTCTGCTAATGGAAAGACCCATGTTTACCCTTCCAACATCTCCTACAAGATTATTTGCAATTCCACTAAAATGTGGATTCATGGGTCCACTACCATGTTTGGTAAAAACGTTTTTTGTCTCAGAACTGTCACTAAGGACTATGAAGTAGGCTAAAGGCCGAGAACCTGTCAAATGAATGATGCCATGTACTTATGGGTCTACAACCCCTATGCTAGATGAGTCATCACTTATATCATCACCATTAAGTATATCTATGATATTTATTGGTTCACCTTCTAAATAGGACATTCCTCAAAGAAAGATTACAAAGTGACTATAGTAAAAAAGAGGGAGATAAATGGTACCTGAAGAAGATTGAAGATGTGAAGCTAAAGTTACAATGAAAATCTCTCGAAGCGCGAGGAGCCAATAGAGTTGAAACTTTTAAAAAGGAAATACAAACAGGAAGATTAAGTTGTCATCGAGGTTCAAGGAAGCATGATTAGAGTTGGCAAAGTAAGAAACAAAACAATTTGTGCAAAAGGTGAAACGTAACTTGAGAAGATAAATTGTGTTTATATAATGGAACAAGGGAGATGAATCAACGACCTAGAACTAAGGAAGATAGGAAGACGAAAATCAACAGGCAAAATTCACCTCAGGATCACAACGACACTCGAGTGCACATGAGCACCCTAAATCACAATGTCACCCTTACCATAAGAGATTAGGGCCACGTGGCAAAATGTCCCTACGAAACGTTTTAGAGACAAGAATATATTGTGTGTATTCCCAAGGTTATCTGCTCCCAGTCTCTAAGGCGTTCCATTTCTGCAAGATAAGAATCACTCACGAGTACCACATCAAGTGGGACAATGGCTTGATACTCGAAAAAGTCTCTTCGTTCCTCACAATGACAGATTTTGGGGGTAATTATTTTGGACCGACCATAGGCAAAGACAATAAAGGCCAGTTATGACGAGGCTTAGTCCAAAAACAAACGCACCATGACATTGATTACTTACTCAGAGCGTTCACCATCGTCAAATTTAATCGGACAACCTCCACCATGAGGTGTCATATCACACTAGGACGGCTCGTATTGTCCATACTATTTAAAGTCTAACACGTGTTATTTCAGGTATTTATTCATTGACACATCGTACTATTTTTTAAACTCATTCACAATTTTGGATTGTAAAATATTAATCTTACATGTCAACCCTAATTCTACTGTCCCAAAAATTCACTCTACCCATCAAAACACAAACTCATTTGATCTCCACATATATCTTATTGGAACAAAATGTATCACATCTTACTTGATTTAAATATAAAAATATATTAATCTAAGAGTAGAAACAAACTTATACAAAATGCAACAATTATATAACTTATGCATTATAGAACTACACTAGGTAGGTTGATCATGTTAATAGCTTAACCTAGTTCAAATCTTTCCCATAGTAGTAGTAGTAATTTGTAAAGATCGTAATGATATGATATATAATGATGAAGGTTGAGTGAGACTGGAAACATAATGCAAGTTAATGGTTGGTGAGATTGATGTCAATGATATTGTGGTGTTCTTGGTAGCTACCACAAAACTGTGTCAAGAAATATAAGCTATAAACGCGGCATAATCACTTCTTAGTAGCCCACTGTTTCTGAATTCTGACACACACTCAGCCCCTCTCTTTCTCATTGTGTTCCAAATCTTTCTGTTTTTGCAATTACATTGTACTAGTATGTTTTGTAACTAAACACAAACATAGAAAAACCGTCCCCCCAACAAGATGCGACGTTTCATGGTTCCACCTTAGTCCTCATGTCCACTTGAATTTTCCTTTTCATTCTCTTTACTTTCTTTCTTTAGTCAAATACAAACTCACTTTATTTATGTTTTTTTTTTACATATAATTACTCTATTCAAATTATTTTTATTGAAGATATTTAGGTTTAAAGAAAAATTTATTAATAAAATTACTTATAGTTCAATTCGGTTTTGAAAGATTATTATAAAAAAAAAATAGATCTGAGCCGATTTAATTTTATATAGTTTAATTTTGAATATTTAAATTATATATTATAATTTTTTATTAATATTAATATTATTAAAATAATATAAAATAATAAATTTTAATAATATACAACATATACTATATTAAAAATTAAGATTACAAAATGAAAACGAATAATTATATTTAAAACATATTATATAATAAAAATAAATAGATAAACTAATATATTATACTTTAAAAATAATAATAAATTATAGTAAAACAAATTAAATAACAAATAATATTTCTAACTATCGTTATTTAATTTAGTCCTTTGGTGCTTTTTGACCTTTGTTTGTAACCAAAGTGAAGATGAGTATTGAGTTTGAAGTGAAGCAAAAATTGAAAAGGAAAGTTACATGGGTCATGTTTTTCAAAAGTATGTTTGGCTTCTGAGTCTAAGTTTGGAGCGTAATTAGAGATAAGAGTGGTCCATGGATGTGATGTGAAATGGAGTTTCATGTGAATTAATTATAGAATGTGTAGTTAAGGTTACAATTCAACCTTTTCTTTTGTCTACATTTCTACTTCATCCACCAAAAAGACAATTTACCTTTTATTTTGTTCCTTTATACTCGCAGAATCCTATGGACCCGTTTCTATTTCAAGAGTTCAAAAACAATTCATATTAACGAACAACAATGTATTAATATTAGGGTAAAACTCACTATTATTTGTGTTGGAAAATTTTAATTTAATTAATATTTTCAACATTTCATATTACTTTTAGAGTTTTAGAGTTTAATGAATCTAAATTTTGACAATATAAAATAATTTTATATTTTTATCTAATAGTAAAATAAGAATTTTATAATATAAAGATGATGTGACGGAATATATAATTATTATTGATTGATAATATAAAAATAATTTATATCATTAATATATCACTCATTGTGTCCTTTATGAGATAAGATCATTTCAATTCTAAAGCACATGGGTGTGTTTCTATTTTTATTTGTATTTTGTCTTTTGAAATTTATCAAATCTTTATCTAACACTTTTGTTTTTGATTAGTAGATCAATAGCCGAAATTTATTGAAAAAATATACATTTATTATTTTTATGTCTGAAAAAAATATATATGGTTTTTTATTGTTTTTGTTTAGGAGACTAATAGCCGAAATTTCACCTTAAAAATTATGAAGTTATGGGAAATAGATATTTTATCATATGTCAAATTAACTAAAAATACAAATCAAGTATTTGGACTCGAGTGATAAATTAACTCCGGCTAAGGAACGAAGATTCGGGGAATATTGAGTTTGATTTTTGGTGGGAACTATATTTTAGCCAAATCACATATCTCTCTGGCCGAACTCTGGATTACTGCCCTTTCCCTTAGGAACAAAAAATAATTAACTAAAAATACATTTTATCCTTAATATTTAAAAAAAATAACTAAAAATACATTTTATCCTTAAAGGAACTGGCTTAATAGCAGGAACAATCTGAGGAACCACTTCAAATGTCTGACAAGGAGTCTCAACGAATTCACCATCCATTTCAACATACTTGAAAGTACTCACATGACTAACCATGTATTCCTCTTCACCATAGACAGTGACAATCTTGCTCTTCACCGGATATTTCAACTTCTGGTATAAAGTGGAAGTCACAACACCTGCCCCATGTATCCAAGGGCACTCAAGCAAGTAGGAATAGACATGACGAATATCCATCACATAGAAAGTAGAGTCAAAGACTTAAGAACCTACTTTGATTGGAAGATCAACTTCTCTGTACACCGTTCTCTTTGAACCACCAAAGGCTCTCACCACCACGTTACTAGGTATTGGCACAACATCTTCATAGTTGAGTTTTTCAAGAACAGCCTTCGGTAACACATTTAAAGAGGAACCATTATCCACCAACACATGAGATAGAGTAATTCCCCTACACTCAATAGAGACGTGCAGAGCTTTGTTGTGGTTTCTTCCTGGAGGAGTTAAATCAGCATCAGAAAATCCTAAGCCATTATCAGTCGTCAAATTAGAAACACAATTTTCAAACTGGCCCACAGAGATTCGTGCGGTACATGCGCAGATTTCAGAAATTTCACTAAAGCCTTGCGTAGGCCTCAGAGCATAATAACACAGATAACATAGAGATTTTGGAAGGAGTGTGTCCCAACTGTTCAACAATATTGTAGTCACTCTTGTGGATTATCTTTAGTACTTCTTCCATTTGCTTAGAGAGATCTTCAGTAGCCGCTGTCTCAACCTGAACAGGCTCAATAACTGGTCCTTTTCCTCGAGCTTCAACACTTGGCCCAGAGGTAGAGATATGAACTGGTGCAACAAAAGCCCTTGAAGTTTCTTCAGGAGAGAAAATCCTTCCACTTCGAGTAACTTTACTAGTCCCAACGATATTGTCGACATCGGGATTAGTATCTTCAGCAGGTATGTCTGTTAAAGGCTATTGCTTGTCTCCGTGGACATAAAAACTAGCGCCATAATCCCAAGGGATGGCTTTGGCAGAAGAATATGAGATCGGACCGGGAGTAGTAATAATCAGGGGAGCCACTTTTGGCTCAGCAGTAATCTTCACAGGACCCTTAGAAGTGATCCTCACAGGGGTTTTACTAACCATAGACACGTCTTCAAGCTTCAGTTCTTGAGACAAACTTTCACATAAATTCCCTATATAATGGATCTTCTCAAACAGTATAGTACGATCGTCCGTCAAACGATGAATACCTTCTTTCAACTTCCAACAACCATTGGATTGAGAGGCACATTAACAACAACCTTCATTGCAACCCGGAAATAAACCGGCTTGCAGCAGCTTCTTCTTAACAATTGCCAGAGGAGTAGTCAAATCAGCCACAATAGAAACATAAGAACCATCATCAACAGCATTAACAGTCTTTTCATGTTTGGGCATAGGAGCGGTAATCACATTAGGAGTCTTAGGAGGATTAAACTCAATTTCTCTAGCATCAATCATATCCTGAATTTTATTCTTCAATGCCCAACAGTTATTAGTATCATGTCTAAGGCAGTTGGAGTGATATGCACACCTTGCATTGGGATTATAGCGAGGAGAGTAAGTATTGGGATTCTGAGAAGGGCCCCTCAAGGAAATCAGCTTTCCCTTCAACATGTGTTGCAGCGCTTGAGCTAACGACATATTGATCTTTGTAAATATTCTCTTAGGTGCAACTTGCTTAGGTTGATTATTCTGTTGTTGATTTTGTTACGCAAGTGCAGGATTAGAGATCAGAACTGCTCCCACAGATTGGTTATGGTTGTTCCTATTATGACCCTGTTGGCCGTACACAACATTGGATTCTTTCTTCCCATTAGAGGGCTTCTTGGTGGTGCTTTAAGAGGCAACCATTTGTATTTTACCACTTCGTATTACACTTTCCACACGTTCTTCAGTCATTATCAGCTCAGTAAAACCAGATGATGAACTTCCAATTAGGTGACTGTAGAAAGGACCAGTCATCGTACTCATGAACATGTCAACCAATTCCATGTCAGTCAAAGGAGGACATGCTTTGGAGTTGCATGCGATTCTGCGCTAAATCAGAGTTATATTGATATTTCTTGTAGAAAGCCTCAGCAAGATCATTCCAAGTTCGAATGTTGGTACTCTCAAGTTGGTAGTACCATTCTAATTGAGCTCTAGATAAACTTTCTTGGAAGAAATGTATCCACAACTTTCTATCAGCAGTGTGTGGTTGGATCCTTCGAACATAAGACCTCAAATATAGCTTCGGACACGAGACACCATCATATACCACAAAAGTAGGAACTTTGAACCCAAGAGGGATGACAACTCCATAAATCAGACTCAAGTCTTCAAAATCCAGACCAGGTGTTTTCTGTAACTCCATGGAATTCAAACGGTCTTCCAGTAACTTGTATTTCTCATCACTGGCTGAATCATAGTAATAATTATCTTCGTGATCAGAATTCCCAACAGTACCATGTTGACTATCTTCTTCTTTCGCAGAATCTTCATCTCTAGGATTTTCAACCTCATCATCTGTCTTGATTGGACCATTGAACCTCCTACCCAGGTTGATGAAGCCAACTAGTTTTCTGGTCTTCTTCTTCTTCTTGGTCAGGAGTGCCTTCAGCTCTTCTTGTCCCTTGACAAGTTCAGGATCATCTCTTGAAATTGGGCATTATGAGCTTGAATATCTTTGATAGACTGTTCGAGATCCATTTCTGCTGAAATAAACAGCGAGAAGATAAGAAACCTGTCGTGGAAACCTGTTATGCAATGGTATGGTATGTAAATGCATATGCAATGTTTTCAAGTACCAGGTAGGATTTAAATTTGTTAAAGGAAAACAAAAAACAAAACTTTTATTAGTAGGTTTTAAAATATAATTTCCCCTTAGGCTTACAATGAGAGAAAACAGAAAAGGTTACAAGGAAAATAAGCATTTGAGACTCAAGCCTCCCATGGACGCTTTCTCTTTGGGTTGAGATATGTATTGAGATTCTGCTCTTCGTGAAGTTGCCTTGTTATCTCCAACACTTTCTCTTTGTTAGCATAGAACTAAGTTTCAAAGGTATCCCTACAAAGTTGACCTGGATAGTGTTTCTACGAGCGGAATCCTTAACCTGAAACAAAGAACAAAGATAAATCCTTTGGTCCTTGAAATGGTTAGTGAAAATGCTATGTTATGATGTCATGATGTTATGATGTTATGTTCAAAGCAACAAATGGAAAACACAAACAAGTCACACAAAGACCTTAGGTTTAAGGGCTTGCATGAAGTTCGTAGGTAAGTATCCTCTCCACTGAAGTTTAGTTGGTTCAACCTGTCCTAGAAATAGTAACCGGGTTCTAAGGGATCTCAATATCACTGATTCTTCTCAAAGGCTGTAGTTTAGTGTGGCAACTGACTTGCCTACCAAAACATCCCAAGATTAGAATCTCAATGAGTGTAGCATCGAGTATCAACCAACTTTAGACTTCACCAAAGCCGGTTATCTCACTACATTCTACTGGCCAAGATGGGTCAATTAGGCTTCTAAATGGAAGTTAGTGTAAATGACATCATATTGCAGCCTGATGTTATCCTCAACTGACTTGAAGAACATCATAACCAACCAATATGTCACACTAACTGTAGCCACCAGATCAACCATAGTGGTATACGTCGTACAATTTCCTTGGTCTATTGCCACTTACCTAAGGTATACTAGATCCGGGTTAGGATCTTTCTCACAGTATCCCCAAAACAAGTACCCTTAAAAATAAAGCATACAAGTCAAACAAATTGTAAAGTGAACTAATACTCTAAGGTAACCCCTTTTTAAATAGTACTCCCAAGCAGAGTCGCCAGTTCTGTAACACGGTGGGAGAACTGACTTTTAAATTTTGTCGCAAAGTATGTTGCAGTAAGCAAGAGTCACCACCTACTTTTATTTCATCCAATTTAGGAAAGGTATAAAAGAATAGGAAAGACCTTTAAAAGATTTTGAGTTCGGGGGATAAGTTATACAAAGGGAATGTGTTAGCACCCTTTGTATCCATGGTTATCCATGGGCTCTTAACTGCTTAACTCACTTTACTTTTGTTTGAAAAATAGTGGTGGTGTATTTAGAAAAAGTCCACCTTTGTAATTATTCTCGTATGAATGTATACAAAAGGTTTTCTTGGAAAGTTTTTGTAAATATGAGGTGTAAAAAGTAATTTGAAAATTTGTGAGCAAGCACTTAAGAACTACTTACCCTAAATTGTAAGTTCTTTCTTGTTATTTTGTTTCTTTAGGGACAAAACTTTCCTTACTATTAGTTAGTAAGTAGCCTTGTCCTTGGATTTAGAGGGACAAGCGTAGAGTCATCGTATGGTCATAGAAGGCAACCTTGTAGAGGTATCTTAGCAATTCGAAGGGACTATCATCATTTTTCTGTAGGATCATCGAGGGACGAGATCATTTATTCGTAGGCAACTCAAAGGGAAAACGAGGGACTATGATCTTTTATTCGAAGGGACTTGATGATTTTTACTTAGGCAATCGTGCTAAGACACCCCTACATTTGAGGGACTTGACCATTTTTGTAAGGCAATAAGAGGGGATACCCTAGAGGTGCATGTGTGAAAAGAGTGTGTTAATTACAATTATGTTAATCTTTGAGTTAGTGATCTAACGGTTGATTTTATCTTACCATACAATCCTATTATTCATACATCTAACAGTTATAGGGTGCAAAAAGTAAAGTGTGGAAAATAAATCCTAAGACTATTACAGGGCTTAGGGGTAATTACATAATAAGGTGTGGAAAGTAAAAGTCATACGCTATTACATCCCATGAGCAGTTACATTATTTAGAAAAAAGAATCGGGCGAGAAAAATAAACTTAACTATTACAAATTTCATGCACCTATACATTTGTTCTAAGAAATATAAATAATAAGGAAATTAAAATCGAAGAGGAATAAGGATGAAGAAGGAAGAAATATCGAGAATTCGCGTAAAATCGATTAATGAGATTTTTTAGAAAAGATAAGTTTAATGATTGATTCATTTTTTTTAAGAAATTTAATTTTGAGAAAATAAATTTAATTTGGTTATTAATTTAATTAGATAAAAAAAATATCTTTTTGTATTTTTTTGGATTTAAAAAAAAGGTTAAAATTTTAGAAAATAGTTTACTAATTTAATTAATATAAAATAAAAATTAAAAGAAAAAAATAAAAAGAGTGTTAGGAAAATATAAAGAAAAAAAAAGCCAAAAACAATAGGGGGATGTTTGCTGGGTATCGAACCCGCTCCCCCAAGATCAAAGATGTGATCCCTTGCCAACTGAGCCACCTGCATTCGCGTGTTAATAAACAGGATTAACAAATTATATAATAAAGCTCAAGTAAAACCCAAGTCGGCCAATCGCGTCACGCCACACCATCATCTTCAACCTTGGAACTGCACATTTTTGCTACGGTTTGGCTGCAAGTTTGCTACGATTTTGCTACGATATTTTCGTAGCTAATTAACCTGCGATTTAAACAACATGAAAACACAAATATTAACGCATAAAAATCATCCATTCCTACTAATTTCGCCCTCAGGAATTCAATGGTGCAATTTGTTTGGTCTAAAAGTGGCTGGATAGTGAGAAATTTATGATGAAGCATGTGAAAGTTATGATTGGTCAAAGTACAGTTGAATTTTTCCTAGAGAAACCCTAATTTAGAAACTTCTTACTCTTGATGAATTTGAGGTTTCCTTGATGAATCATGGTCAACCCTTGATCAAATGATGAATCTCACTTCATAATCTTGATGTTGACCAAAAATCATGAAGTTTGATTGTATGTTGACCATAGTTGATTGTTTGACCAAGTTAACCAATTTTTTATTATCTGAGCATCTGACTGACCAAACTGAAAGGGAAAGCCTTGAAACTTGACATGAGGATCCTTTGAAGTATATGGGATGTCATGAAGTCTAATTAAGACTTTGGAAGTCCAATTTACCCAGGGAAACTAAAAACCCTAATTTAAGATCTATTGCTTAGGAGGAGGCTTTGTCTGACGAAACATTGAATCCTTTTGAGCAATTGAGAATCTTGTGACTATTAGAAGTCCTCTTGAGACATATTGTCTTGAAGATGTGAGGGTAAATTTTGGGGTACAACAGCTTCCCCTGTACAATTTTCTAAAACCTGAGGAGTTAGATTGACATGTACGCCATTCGTGACCTGAAGGTGGAAGATGATTGAACAGTTAAGCCCAAAAATTTGCTCTTGCCGGTGCACAAAGTAATACTGTTGGTTGATTGTATTACTTGAATGGGCTTAAAGATGTCATTCAGGGTATTTGGAGATGGGCTTATAAATGCCATCCAAAGTATCTGTTGATAGGAGTATCAAAATGTATCTATGTTTGACTCTATCTGAATGTTGTTACTGAACTAAGTATCAAAACTAGATCTTCATCTCGATCGTCTCTGAATTATCCCTGCAAAATTCTTGTCACCTGTCATATGATGATTCCCATGTGGTCAAGATTCCCATAAATGCATGTGAAAATTGAATGCATGTGAAAGAGAAAGATTGCATGTGAAAGAGAAAGCAAGTGGTGATCCTGGTTATCCTTCATTCGCCAATCAGATTGCAGGATGGTGATCCTCTCCAACACGTTTGAACCAATCATATTGTAGGGCTAAAACATTTACACCCATTCTCCAATCAGATTGGCGAATACACATCATGTGTTACACGAATTAGCCATATCATATGGCTTATTAGTACATCATTTTTTCTAACCTATAACTGCACATCCAATTTAAGTTCTTAACTATTCATTCATAAATTAACACTCTAGTTAACTTCATAACTTCAACAACTCAAGATTCAATGGCTCTATTAAGTATGGGTGACCAACATAGAGGAACAATAGAAAATATTGCTACATTTGTAAGTTTTTTTCTTGCTACAATTATTTTTAATTTATATCATTTGTAAGTTTTTTTTACTAAAATTACTTTTACTTATATATATATATATATATATATATATATATATATATATATATAAAATATTTACTTATGTTAATTTATATCATTTGTGTCTACAGAATGTAAAAAGATTTCGTTGTCGGGTGCATGACTACATACCATATGATCCAATCATAGAACCGTATTTACGTTCATGCAGATTTGGTGATGTAATAAAGGTAAACAACAATTCGGTAGACATGAAATTTATTCTTGCATTACTAGAAAGATAGAGACCGGAGACACACACTTTTCACCTGCCATTTGGTGAATGCACGATTACACTTGAAGATGTTTACATGTTGTTGGGCTTACGTGTAAATGATAATGTTGTTTTCGGTAAGGTCAACCAAGATGTCAGAATAATAGAGAATTTGTTGGGTGCCCCTCTCATTGACAAAGAGGAACCATCAAATACTCGTAATAGGGGTCAAGTTATTAATCTAGGAGTCCTTAGAGCCCATTATGATAGTATAACACTAAACAATGAATCAAATGAGTATGAAAAGATTCTTAAAACTAGATGTTATATTATGATTTTATTTGGCCATTTTTTATTTCCTGACGGTACCGGTAATACAATTAATATAATGTATTTATCGTTGCTGCGAAACATCAACAAGGTAAACACATATGGTTGGGGTTAAGCTGTTTTGGCCCATTTGTATAGTGCCCTTTGTAAAAATGCAACAAAGGATACTTGTACATTTTTTGGTTGTGCTTTTTTGTTACAAGCATGGGGGTGGTCAAGACTGTCGATGCTCGCCCCACGCAACATGAATCCATGCTCGTTCCCCTACACCAACCAGTAAGTGTGCTATTATAATTCTGTTGGCGATATTAAATTTTAAATATTCTACGCTTATTGTAACTAATTGCTTTTAAATCTTTTCTGTTTAGCAGGTCCGATCTTGGGATGGATTACTATAGGAATCCAAGAAGTTCTATAGTTGTCTATCGCAATTTGTTAGACCACGTTGGTGTCGACCAGGTATTGTGAACTAAACTACTATAATTTTGCTTTATAGATTATCATTTTTCCCCTTTACTAAAAAAATCTTTTCTTTTTAATGCAGTTTATCTGGTGGCCATATCTAGGCCTGAACCATGAACCTAACCCCATGGATGTTGAAATATGGACAATAAAAACACCAATCATTCGGTTCACTATAATTGAATTGCACCAAACTGATCGGGTGAAAATGCAGTTCAGAATGCACCAAGATATTTCGGGCCCTTAGAGATGTTTGGGAGAATGACATTTAAAAAGAGTAGATGCCCAGTGGAATATGAATGATTGGAAAGACTTTTCTAGGGAGTTGCGTCAATAATGGAGAGATCGCCGCCAACACGTCCTAAACGACCTAGTCTTGCAAAATGTTAGACCAACTAGAGAATATTTGATTTGGTTTAAGTCAGTTACAACGCAACACCAACACCCGTAACTCATTCTTGCCACACACCCAATCACAACAACAAGAGCCTAACCCACGCCAATATACCCCTTATAACTCCTTCCACTCCACCCCAACCCACCATAGCCTTCCATCCTTGTATCGTTCTCAAAACGAGGCAATATCCCCATTCGATTAATTCTACCGTCCTCACCTAATTCAACCCAACACAACACAACCTAACCCAACCTAACCACTACGATCCAACTATGAAAACATGGACACTCAACTATGTTACGGCAGCGCCTTTGGCAGCAACCCACCGGGTTTTGGGGGACAAATGGTTGCAAACATAACATCCTCCCCCTAATACGCAAAGATCAGAGATACCTCAACAACCTCGTAATAGAGTTCAAAGGCGGGGTCATCCACGTGGATGTTGAACTGATGGTATCTAGACCGGGCAGAAAATTAATCATTTGTAATACCCACTTTTAAATTATCAATAATAATTTTCTATTATATTTTTCTTTGTTGACTTTTTTTAATTTCATTTATTCAATTATCAATAATAAGTAAACAAAAATTAACAACTATAAATATATAATGTCAAAGAGTGCAAAATATTAAATAAAAAAATAAAAAATCTAGGTAGTCAATTGAATTGGTAAATGAAGACAAATTTTGAAGAAAAAAAAATTAAACACTTTCGTCATTCCAATTGGCGAATTAGTGTATAGGGAAAAAAATTGATTAGACACATTAGTCATTCCAATTGACGAATGTGTGTCTTTTATGAATAAAATTTTCAAGTTTTCTCCATTTCAATTGACAAATACACTTTAAACTACGTCATTTTCATAAATACATCAAAAACTATGTTATTTCTGCATTTTTTTAATAAATTATGTTATTAAAAAAAATTCATGCAGGGACACCCAACTTGTTTTATTAAAAGTTATATATATATATATATATATATATATATATATATATATATATATATATATATATATATATATATATAATAATAAATCAAGACGTATGAAATTGTAGCTATACAAGTCGTGAATATTATGCACCCCTTATTTTGGAATACGAAAATTATAGAATAACTATTACAACCGTCAGTCTAACTTAAATTGTCGCCAAAACCGACATTCTAATGTTCACACTCCATACACTAAAGATAACGCGTTATTACTTTGTTGGGACTTGGATGTGACATATAAATTATAGTAACAACAATGTATATACACTATTTTTTATACTTTATATATGTAAACAACAAAAAAGAATGATAGCGCCCTCTCTATTAAGTTTTGTACAAAATTGTTGGTTTAATCTAAATAAAAAAATTATTTAACTTTTTAATGGCAAAATTATATGTAAACCACACAACAAAATACAAGAAACATAGTTTGAGAGCTCGTAAGGAAACTGTCGCTCCCGAGATTTTCATCCTAGTACAAACGCGAAAGTGGCGCGGAAAGGTTAGAGTCGTCAGCCAGACATTTTTATCCCGAATGAATGGGAAAGGTAATGTTGCACAAACCTAAGGAAGAAGGAAAGGACAAGGTCCTGCGAACCAAAGATCTGAATTCGGGAGTCGGTTACGACCTGGGAAGGTATTAGCACCCCAGATCGTCCGCCGTACCCGACGGGATCCACGCTTGCTTGTTTGTTTCAAAGGGTGAGAAAAATATGAATGCTGCTGAACAAAACCGCTAACTGGAATGGAAATGAGAAATGTGAAAGGAACTGGAAAAGAGAATGAAAAGAAAGGGGGGAATGTAGGGAAAATAAAGATTGTGCTCGAACGGGCCCTACCCCGCTGCCTACGTACCTCATCGAGATAATGAGGATCAGAGTCGACGTAGTTCGCCTCACCTAGGCGGAAACTATTTGTTTGTGTTTTTAACAGCTAGAACTGCGTATGTCTATGCTCAGGTGTTGCAGGCTCGTCTGGTACGAGTGCGTTTACTGTCTTGCATGCGAGACAAGTCGTCGCGAGTTCGCGTTGTGAGTGAATGAGATGAGAAAAGAAGTTCCCACAGGATAGTCGCTTGTTATTTGTTTTTGGTCTTTTAAGAGAAGTGTTTTGAATTTGTTTGTGAACGGTATTGTACTAAGACCTATCCATCGCGGTAAGTATTTACACCTCGCCCCGAAACAGGACGCGTATAAACACTCTGCAACAAAGTCTCGTGTCGTACAAGATTGTTCGACTTTTATTAAGTGTTTTATTGCTTTCTTTATGAGATGAGAAAGAAAGACTCAAGTTGCAAAAAGGACAAACTAAGGGGACTAAGACACAACCCTAATTTTATTTGTTTATTTACAAGAGAGTTCCTATGGTTAATGAGGTATTCTAATCCTAAGGAAGAAAAGGAAAAGAAGAAAAGAGAGCTTAGAAACTAACTTACTTCCTAAGGAAGTTAAGTTGTCTCTAAAGAAAGGGAAAGCCTAAAAGCAAAGCACAAAGTGCTAAGGCAAACACAATTAAAATGCATAAGAGATATGAATGAAGTAATGCTTACCTCAATCTTTCCCCCTACAAAACAAAAGTTAGCATGACAATGCATATTGAAAGTAAAATCAAAGCATAAAAACGATTAAGTACCATAAACGTCCTAGAATGGGACTAGGGTTCAAAATAAGACCTAAGTCTAAAGGTGAAGGTACCTAAAGGTTACATGACTTCTAAAATCAGTAGCTACATGATATAGATCCCTAAGGATACTAGGATACCCCACAAGATCAAACTATGTCAAACTATGTACAAAAAGTTCACCTAAGTTCACATAAATGCAAATTAGGGTTTATGGATGAAGTATGAATGCGTATGGCTTACAAGCATGAATTAATACATGAAATGAACATCAAATTCAGTAGTGAATGCTTATGAAGATGGATGAGTGAATATACAATCATGGATTCAATGGATTAGGCATATGGAGCAATGAGAAGAAGATATGAGAAGAAACGAACAAAAATCGCATAAGATCGCACATGATGAAAGTTAAGGAAGAATGGCATGTGAATATGAATGAAATGATTATGGGTCAGTAGCATACAAGGTATGAGATGCACTTAGAATGCATGAATAGGCATTAATGATTTCCATATAATTCATGTTATTATTTAGAGGAGAAGTGAAGCTAGTTTAAGTTAAAGTATGTCCAAATAACTATGCACTTTAAAGCACCAAAACAAACCAAATGATTATGGTTCAAAAAATGACCTATGACTGGAATTAAAGACATACAAATGACCTATAATCAACTCCTAAAAGCTACCAAAAATCCCCTCAAGAAAATGGCATGAATGCCTTCTTAACATTTAGGTTATGCGACATATAAACACATGAATCAACCTAGGATCTAGGTGACATGGAAAAATAGCAAAAAGCCTTACAAAATTATGAAATTAAATACCTGGAATAATAAATTCATTATCCCACATGGTACAAAAGGATTCCTTAAAATTATGCACCAAAATGCCAAAACAATTACTTGACTAGCAAGGTAGCAATGAATGATCACCCAAAAAACGACTCCACAAAGTGGATCAAAAAGGGCATCTAAAATTATGAAAAAAATGCCTAAGGAGCATCAAAATGTCACAAATTACAGTAATTAATCATACACAAAAAATAGGTCTCACACCTATGGGGAAAAATCGATTTCGGTCCCTTATGCCAAAACCTTCCTTTTTGGGACAGCTTGTGATCTAAAATCCAAATAAAATATTGAAACCATCCAAATCTGGAAACAAAAAATATGAAAAATTAATTAAGAGGATGAGGATCACTCATGAATTTTTTCAGAATTTTATCATACCTAAATATATTTTTAAAAAATGCGACGAAACGGGCAAAAAAGTGGATTTTAAGGGGAAGTGAAAAGAATTGATCCTAATGGTTCGTAACCTAATCCCTAAGTTTCGAAATCGATACATATCATCAAAAATCACAAATAAATCCAATGCCTCAGGTGGGAGGGCTCAATATGCACCTTAATTTATATGATCCTAAGTCGCATACAACTAGAATGATGCATTAAAGTAGAGAATCGAGATTACTTACTTGGTCGAAGTGCCGATTCTTTCACATAAAAGAAATCCAAAAAAACTTAAAGTCAAGCCTTGTAATCTCCCATGAGCAAAATAAATGCTTATCTTCCATAATTGCTTTGTGAAGATCCCCCATAATCGAAACAAAAACAACGACACAAAATATCATTTGAATCCAAAGGTATCCCACAAATAAAGTGGAATACCAACCAAACAACCGTCGTTAAGATCTTTGCGAGAACCTTGCATGAACTCAACAAACACATTAGAAACCAAAAAGAGGTGCAACCGGAAGTTGCACCTATGCCTCACAACTCCAAATCAAGTAGAAATATGAATACGAGTCATGGACATGCATTGAAATGCGCTACGGTTAGGAAATTATGACCAAAACATATTCTCGACACGCGACACATGAACAACATCAACAATTAAGCCTCAACCTATCCTATTTCAAATTTGCACATTGAAACAAGCATGAATTTAAAAGTCAAGCACTTCAATCAATATCAAGTTATAATAATTAGCTCTCTTAGGAATTTTGTCAAACACCTAACATTCACCGATTATTCTATGTCAACTTTACCAAGCCTTTTCAATCATGCACCACAACAATTATTAGGATAAATTAATCAAGAATCAATCAATAATCAAATCATGAATCAATGCACATAATCTCCACAAGATTAATTCAACTTCAAAATTCAATTCAAGAAACAATTCAACAATTATTCATGAATTAAAGTTTAAGAAGCTTACCGAATGAAGAATCGACGAAGAAATTGTGAATCCGAAGGAAGTGAGACGCGATCATGAACGGAGGAGAGGAGGAGAGGCCGCGCGGCTGCCGGTGGCGGAAGATGGTGGTCTTACGGTGGTGAAGTTGACCGGAGGTGGTGGTTCGTGGCGGCTCGGCTACCGGAAGCTTGATCGGAATTGTTGTGTTCTTGAGTTCTTGATGAAGTTGTTGTGTTCTTGAGAAAGAATTGAGAGAATGAACTTTGATCCTTTAGAGAGAGTTTGTGAGAGTTTTTTGGTGTTTGTAAATTATGATTGAAGTTATGAGACAAATTGTGGGTCAAAAGAATATATAGTGGAGTGTAAAATGAAAGGCAAAAGGTGGAATTTCGGCTTAAGTGAAAATAACAATATCTTCGGCAAGAAATTTCGACTCTGAGCCTTCCACAATATCGTCCGCCTCTGAATCACAGTCTCAAGACAAAAATAACGGACTTCATACGATCAGAATCGAGTGCGATCGATATGTTTAAGCTGCAAGACGTCACTGAATAAGTTGTTTTTTCGGCTTATTTGGTGTCCGCTACTCGAAAATGTGACGAGGTCAACCTCTTAGGAGCATAATCTCGACTCGACTTTGTCATCAAAGTTGTAGATCTATGAGTCAGTGACCTGGTGTTAAAATCTAAGCTCAACCGGACAAACGACGAGGGAGATATGAATTTTCTCGTGAAACCACTTTCAGCATTTTTCTTCGGTTCAGCACTTCAGTTTTGTGAAATAAACCAAAACGACAATCTTTGGAGCACCATTCGAACTCACTTTTGTATTTGAAATTAAAGAGGATAAAATTTGTGAACCAACGCTTCAAGAACGGGTGATATCCGATGAAAATTGACCGAGTTATGAATTTTACAAAATCTGACAGACAGTGCACTACATCAAAGAACCTTACTGGTAATTCGCATTTTCGAGATCCTTCCGCTTGGACCGAACCAAAACTGAATTCACATAATGAAGATAACATCTAAACGGAATTTTAGGCACCGAAACGACATCAATTCGATAAACGATCCAAGAGTTATGATTTTTTTTGTGTTCAAAACTCACCGGTTCAGCACTGTTTTTCACTATGTCGACTCTAAAGACTCGCACATTCTGAGATCTTTTTCAAAGAATTAGTTCTCGGCCAAAACCCAAAAGTTGGAAAGGATATCAAGACGGAACTTTTGGCATATGAATCTCTTAGACATGTTGACCCAATAAGAAGTTACAAACTCTTGAATACCGCTAGCACAGTTAATCGGCGAAACCAAAATTTCAGAAACAAATAAATCCCGCCATTTTCCTTGATGAATTGGCCTCCGAGCCGAACACAAAAGTTGTAGAGAATAATGAAACGGTCTAAACTATTGAGTTTCAAGCCAAAATGAGTTTCCGAGCATAAGTTACAACTTTTGCAAACTGCACCATAAAACTGATATTCTGCTTAAACTCCTTTGAATCAACCGAGAACTTTTGGTTTCTTCTAAGATTCTTGTGCACGTTCCACATGAAAAAATAAAGGCCAGTCGCAACCTGTGAAAGCTCAAATGGAGATGTATATTCATGTATGTTTATGATGCAATTGTGATCTAAATGCAATGCAATGTATGAAAGGATATGATAAATTGCATGAAAATGAGAGGGCAAATTTTGAGGTATTACAGAAACTGCTGGATTATGAGATGACATTTCTATTGGTTTAAGATAAATCACATAACTGAGAGAGAAACACATATTTACCCAAAATCTAAAAACATTTGGTATATGTTTTATCTCATTTATAAAGTGGTAAGATTCCACTTTTCTTAGTAATGTGCGATTTCTAAGTCATACTTATCTCACAATAATCTCCTCCTTAAGTGCAATTTCATTAATTTATATGCTCTCCCTCAAGAAAAAGCTATTTCATTCACACACGCTTCTAACGTCATTGACACTCTTACCACGTCACTAACATTTTATCTGGACATGTTGTCTGACCACTACCTTATCATGAAGAATTCTTATACAAGGGTTTGATCCCTTTGTTGAACCATTGGTCAGATACCATTTATGAGTCATGAATGAGTTTTCATATGGGGTCAAAAGCAACTACACAAGTAAGAGAAGCATCACGTATTCACCAAAAACCATAAGGCATTAGGTATATCGTTCCATTTCCTTATAAAATGCTCAATTTCCAATGTGTGACTTCTGAGTCCCAGTTGTATCTAAACATAAAAAATTTCAGAGAAAAATCCAATTAGGAAAAAAAACACCCCTAAAGATAATTAGGCTAGATCATAAGCCAAAAAACCATAAAACGCAAGGCAATACCTCCAAGAGAAGCTATTGAACCAATATCCAACCCCGAAACCAAATCATAAACTCTCGAACCATTATTAGTTAAGACAAAGAATAGAATTCTGAAGCCAGTGAAAAAAGAACACAAGTTTGTGGAACCTCAAAGTAAGCGTCTGAATAAATATACATTCTAAGAGCATTATAGATTTTTTTTGAAAAGTATACGGCTAATCACACACACACACACATCATATAACATATTTCAAAACCTATTTTTCTCATGAAACCATTTTTAAAAATGCCTAGAAATTTTTCAAGATGAGTTGGGAGTTGTCAAAAAAGCTCTGGGTAAATTTTTGTGTTTGCCAATCAATTGGCACCTTAGCAATTAGGAAAGAATCTTAATGATAGGAAATGATTAAATATATTTCCTTTCCTTTTTGAGCTTATCAATCGATTAATTTAGACATACCAATTGATTGTTGCATGATGTTAATCGATTGACACATCAATTATGGCCACAAAACTTTTCCTTTTTTGTGCCAACCTTTAGTCTATAAATAAAGTTCCCTTCCCACATATTTTCACATCCAGAAACATGAGGTATCATTACTCACTTCTCACTCTCTAAAATATTCTTTTGGTTTATTTCTCTCACTAAAGGTTAGTCGTAGCGCTTTCAAGAAGTCATTTTGTGAGTGAGGAAATTGTAATTCTTGAAGGTAGTTTTGTAAGTTCGCCAAGGAAGTTTTATTATCACCTTGGTTGAACAACTTATCAATTTAGGACATTTTTGTTTAGGTTTGAAGCTAAATCTGTAAAAAGATTTGGTTTGGGGAGTGTGTGATCAACCATTTGTTTAGGTTCGAGATTAGTCAAGTGTTAAAATCTAACATGTTTTTGGTTAGATCTGTGTAAAACCAAGTTCTGGTTAAAGCTTAACCTAGTGTTAAAAGCTTGTTTCGGTTCAAGATTAACACGTTGGTTAAATCTCATAGGCTCTTGGTTACCCCGATATAAAACCAAGTTTCGGTTCGTGAGCTTAGCCCGATGTTAAAAGCTCTCCAGGGTTCAATATTAGCCAGTGACAAAATCTTAGTTTGAAGCCTGAAGACTATCCGCTAAAAGTTTCTTATGGAAATGAGACTAACTGCTTTGATCCATCATTCGGAATGAAGATTCACCGCTGCTCTCCTTGTTTGTTGTTTGGTTGAAAGTTAGCCACAAACTTCATTTTTCTTGTATAAGGGGGTTCGAGAATTCAACCTACTAAAAATTCTAAATTTTAATCAGACACTCTCAAGATCAAATCTTGGGGACAAGACTAAGTTGTTTTTTATTGAACTTGTATTACTCCAGGTGTTCTTATTTGTTCTCTTAAACTCTTTATTTTTGCAATTTACCTTCTACAATTTTAATTTCCCCTGCTTTTTTCGGGAAACAATTAAAATGTTTTCAAACTCTGATTTTGATTCAAAAAGTTTTTTAAATCTAAGTTTTTCTAAAATGATATATGGAGTTTCTCCAAGTATCGAGCAAGAGGGGACAAAAACATGAGACGAAGAAGTTGAACATGTTACTTTCAAATGCTTTTCAAAGTTTAGAAATCTTATAAATTATATTGGCTCGTTTTTCGCTAACGAATGTCTAAGATTTAAGAATTAGAAGTTTAATACAATCCTTAAATTAAAAGATGGAAGCCTTCATGAATTATGGAAAAATCAAGAAAGAAGGAAATCATAGAGATATTGAACGAACTAGTTCAATTAGTCAAATATGAAGAAACAAAAAGTGAGGAATTGTCAACTTCATCATACTTGTATCAAACAACTCCAATGGTTTCCTTAGAAAGAACACACCCAGTATTTGAACGATCTTTAGAAGCTTTAACATCAAAAAAAGGAACCTCATATTTAAGAAATTGTGAAGAAGAAGTATTTTTAAGTGGAATCTTCGAAAGAAGAAGAAAAGGAGATATGTCATCCTCGTGGAGAAATATAAAAGAACCTTCTTCCAACAAAGAAGATTAATTTTGATTAAAGATATTATAGAAGGGAGATTTTGTTGACATAACTAAACCATGTTACAAACAAATATTTAGAATTAGTATTGAGTTGGTTAAAGGAAATGATAAACTTAGAGAAACGAAACCTAATTCTTAAGGAGCAGTTAAGATAGAAATGACTAAAATTAGAAACTCAAGAGAAACACATGATAAATGTGTCTCCCTTAAAAAGGAAGTAGTCGATTTACATGAAACCCTAGGTAAGTTTACCCATGGGAAAGACAAGCTTGACTTGATCCTATCAAGTCAAAGATCTTCCTTAAACAAGAATAGACTAGGATTAAAAAAAGATAGAACACCTAGAAAAATAGTAGATCATAAGAAAAAGGATCGTCCAGTTTATAAATTCACGCACTAAAAGGACCGTGCCATTTAGAGACTTTTTGTTTTGATAAATTGAAAAGGTCTATAGGTAATAATTCTAGGAATTTTGAAAAAACTAATGCTCTTACACTCAAGAAAATCAAGATACCAAAGGTGAAACCTTAATATTTTACAAGTATGTTTTGTATCTTGAATCCTTAATGGTAATCAATGGAGTTGTACAAAGAAGTGAGTACAATTCAAGTTACGACTATGTATGAAGTATCTGATCCAAGAATACGATGATGAAAAATATCAATTTCAATGATCAAAGAAAGTGTAATATCTCAAGGTTTATGATCGTCAGTGATCAATTAAGAATATATCAAGGTTTATCTTATTGTTTATGCCAGATCTCACATCCAATTATGTGTAGAGAAGAGCACACCATAATATGATTGATGTTTCCATTTAAGGGAAATTTTTATCAAGATCTCTTGATAAAATAGGTATACACCATTTTAAGGTTGAATTAATCGAATAAGTCTAATTAATCCTTAAAAATAGTGAACTTAATTTTGATCATCTCAATAAATTATTGTTGTTAACAAAAAAAATATAATTTTCCAAAGTCAATTTTAATTATATTGATGTGTTTTCTTGTAAATTTTGATGTTTATGAGGTTATTTGATGTTTTGTGAAGTTTAAGGGTAGCTTAATATTTTAATAATGATTAGAATAATTAAGTATATAGGGTTTAGGTTATTATTTGAGATTTAATTAAATAAAATAAAAGGAATTAGAGGATGAGGGCATTGTGGTCTTTTGGTTGAGGATAAGTGAGGGTTTTATGGGGAAATACTAAAAAGGTCCTAGGGGCAAGAGTGACAAAAGAAGGGAAAGTTGGAGTGTATGATCATTTGGAACGATCACACTTGTGGGAAAAGAGCTCTGGAGAAGAGGGAAAGCTAGGGCTTGAAGGTTGAGGGATTTACGAAGAGGTTATTGAAAGCTTACGGAAATTAAGCCATGGGGAGTATTTTTCTTTCGATATTATAATGTGGGAATGGAATTGGGAGTTTTGTGGTGTAGTTTAGGGAATAGGGTTTTGATTGAGGATTTTGTGTTTAGATGATGATTTCATGATGATTATGATAAATATACTGATTTACATGATGTTATCCTGAGGGATATTGTTGTTAATGTGGTTTTCTGATGTACTGCTGTTAAATTATGGGTTATGGAAGGGTTTAATCGCAGAAGGGGAAGGCTGAAATCGCAGAAAATTTTGCAGAATCGTGAAGCTCGCTTAACGAGAGGAGTCAGTGAGTTGGACGCTTAGCGAGCATGATGTCTCGCTTAGTGAGCCATGGGAAACTTTGAAAAATGTTTTAATTTTGAAAACTGTTTTTAAGGTAGTATGTTCTAGGTTTCTATGATGTTGTGGAGTTGTCACATGATGTGTCTTGGAGGTTAAATGAGTAAAGTTAGTAATTAAGTAATGTATGATGAATTAATTGATTTTCTTTGTGTTATGATGTATGAATTCATGATGTAGAGATATGATGTAGGATGAGTGCATTGTATGATGTCCCATGAGTACGTATATGATGTTATGAATGAGTATGAGGAATAATTGATTAATAATGAATACAGATGCAATGTTATGATGTATGAGGACGATGTATGTTTATTGTATCTTGCATTCATGGCATTGAATTTATGAGGAGACTTCGGTCCATTGGTAGCTTCAATCCCATTGTGTGGATTGAAGTGATATGATGTTTATGATGTGTTCCCTTGGGGGAGGGTTGATGGCCCAGTGTCCATCCATGAGGATGTTTCGGTACCACATGCATGATTAAGAGGTTGCATTTCATTCTAAATGGCATAGCATGATTTGCATTGGTTTAATTTATGTAATGATGAGATATATTTGATGATGCATAGTAAATGAGTAGGGTGAATGTTTCTATGATGATGATGATGATATGTATAAATGATTTGTAAATGAATTGTTGTTATTGTTGATTATTTTAAATTCTTATTTCTATATTATTTTATGGAATGTGAATTTACTTACCCTGTCTTCCTTCTGGTGATGGTCTATTATGCCATCCTACAGATAATCAAGGTTAGCTCGGTGCATGCTTAACTCGACGGTAGTGAGTTTTCAAGTTAGTTAGAAGTGGAGTCCTGCTCTGTGTCCAGTAACATCGGGATGAGTTTCGCTTGAGTGTTTATGTTTTATTTGAATTAAGATGTTAGGTTATTTAAGTATTTTGATAAGATGATATTTGATATGACTTATGAGTTGTGTTTTATAAAAGAGGAATTATGATTTATTAATGTTTTCTGTTGTATAACTATTGAGAGAAGATTTATAGTGTTGCTAATTATTTTATAAACCCGTGTTACGGGACATGACTCTATGTGATGTTTGACGTTTCAGTTTTTGAACTAAATGTAATGACCTTTTAATGAGTTGTACTCTGATAATTGATTTGAAATTGTTTAATTTGTGATGGGGTAGAAAGGGTGTTACACAACACATAAGCCCAAAACATGATATGCTAAAAATGGGCCATCCAATTGATTGGAACTAAGATCCAATCAATTGGATCATCTCAAAAATAAAAAATGAACGTTGGAGCACTTCATAACGGCTAGTTACATATGATATAAATACAACAAGTATTTTCAACGGCTAACTCGAAAAACTTGAAGTTGCAAATCGATTGGCATATCCTACAAATCGATTAGATAAAAGTTATATATAGATGTAACTCTCTCATAAAGATTACAATTGGATAAAGAATTTTTTCCTATGAACGTCCACCGCCAAATATGAAACTTCACTTTCCAAACGATGTCGACGACATTCCAACCCGCATTCCGAAAGAGCAATCCGTTCCTAAAAAACCATAATGTCCAAAAGATGGCCAACCAAATAAAATCAAGCCTACTCGCCTTTATTTGAATCCTCTTATAACCGGAATGCCATTTAACAAAGCTTTCCTTAATACTCGAACTAGCACCTACCGATACTACTAGCCAATCACCTATCTCCCCCCATACCAATTTGGCCACCACACAATCAAGAAAGAGATAACTAATGGATTCCGATTGAGACCGGCAAAAACAACACATAATATCCGACGAAGAAGAAATAATACCTCTAGAAGAAAGAGAATCTTTTGTTGGTAATTTGTTCGATAAACACCTCCACCCGAAGGACTTTATATTCATAGGAGCATCGGACTTCCAACCCAAAGAAAAAGCATTATCAAATTTGTCGAAAGGACTGCAAGGAATGCGATGAGAATGAAGCCTCCAGTAGCAAGAACGAACCGAAAAATTTGCATCCTCTTCGAGGTTCCAACGGACCACATTCGGGCTGCTGTTGATAGGAGCATACTTGCTTATCTGCATAAAAAATCCAGCAAAATAGTGCAGAATTTTTCCCGAGCATTAACAGGGTGCTGCGCACCGCTGTTGCGAGCCCGAAAACACCCGGCTGCTTCCGTTGTCCCAGCACAACCAAAGTAGCCACCCCCACAGTGCCACCATAAAGATTAGCGCAAAAAGCATCGAAACAGACTGCTGTAGGATCATCCCCAGTGTCGGTTCCTAAGCAATCCAAAACCTTGAAAAAAGAATGACGATACAAGTCTCTGAAGTGCTGTAAATTCAAGAAATTCTGACTTGAAATAAAACGAATGCCGTGGGAAGATACACCTTGGCGCAGCCTGAAAAATCAATATTGAAAATGACAAGAACCGGCTCCTCCATGGTGAGAAATGATTCACCCGAAACAGAATTTATATAATGATAGGGAAAAGTACCTGGAAAAAAACCAAAAAAATTAGTAAAACCAAACTCTCCCCATTGCCATCTACCATCCCTCCAACCCCCCATTGTTGCCATCGAAACATCTTTAAGATTAGAGATCGCAAATAAAGATGGATACAAATCTTTTAAAATCCCCTCCCCCGTCTAATTACTCCTCCAAAAGGAAGTGAGAAAACCATTTCCGATCGAGAAAGCGCAATTCTTCATGATTTCATCTTCATTATCTTTCTTAGAAATAGACAACATGTCCATCCACCAAGAAGAATGCGAATTCCACCGCGGATTCTTAGTATCGCCCCCCGCGACATACAATCCAATATCTCCATATCTAGCTTTAAGGATATTAAACCATAGTTCGTCCGATCCTACCACAATCGTTCATCTCCATTTATTAAGGAGGCTACGATTGAACACCTCAATATCTTTAATATTCAAACCTCCTCTCTCAACCGGAAGGAAAATAGTTTCCCACTTGGTCCAATGAACCCGCCTCTTCTCGCTCGTGCTACCCCAAAGAAAGTTGCTTTGAATTTTGTTTATCTCCCTCAACACCTTCACCGGGCCTTATAAAAGGAAAGGTAGAATATAGGTAAGCTTCCAAGAACCGATTTGAGAAGCGTCACCCTTCCTCCAAAGCTAAGAAACCGACCATGCCAACTAAACAAACGCTTTATAAACTTAGCTAGTAAGGTGGTCCAAGTTGAAACCCTTCTAGGATTAGAACCAATAGGAATACCTAGGAAGTTGAATTCTTTCGATTCCGTGCTACAAGCTAAGAACAACGCCGCCGCTTCTAGAAAGGAAGGAATGGTATTTATCCCTATCAATTTACTCTTGTGAAAATTAATTTTAAGGCCCGAAACAAGGTCAAAACCTCTAAGAACCGCCTTAATAGCCCACAAATGATTCCAACTACCATCTCCAATAAGAAGCGTGTCATCCGTAAATTGAAGGATATCGATAAAGCAATTGTGATTCACATTGAATCCCACGAAATTCCCAATTTCCACCGATCTCCTTACCAACATCGAAAGCCCTTCCGTGATCAAAACGAAAAGAAATGGAGATAAAGGATCCCCTTGTCTCAAGCCCCTTTCCACCACAAATTCTTTAGTTGGACTAACACTCACCAACACGGACATCTTGCTAGTGAAAATCAAAGCTTCCATCCACTTCAACCATCTAGGTCCGAAACCCATCTTCAACATCATGAATCTTAGAAAGTTCCAACTCACTTTATCATAATCCTTTTCGAAATCCACTTTGAAAAGCGACACAACTTTCTTTTCTTTACAAGCAAAATCTACTAACTCGTTAGCCACCAAAACTCCATCTAAGAGTTGTCTACCCAGAACAAAAGCACTTTGGCAATTAGAAATAAGAGAATGAAGAACCTCCTTTAACCTAGCCGCCAAGAGTTTAGCAATGATCTTGTATAAACAACCAACTAAACAAATAGGTCTATAATCATCAAGACCCAAAGGAGATTGGGATTTCGGAATCAAAGTAAGAAAAAAAGGTGTTATAGACTTGGAGATCTTAGCCTTATCGAAGAAATGTTGAAAGAAACGAAGAATATCCTTTTTGAGAAAACTCCAACACTTTTTGATGAAAAACAACGTATATCCGTTCGGGCCCGGGCTTTTGGAACCTTCACAACCCCACACCGCTCCCTTAATCTCATCCTCCGAGAAAGGCTTGTCTAACCATCTTTGATCTTCGAGCGAGAGAGATTTAAAAACCAATCCCTCCAATGTTGGCCTATTGACGTTCGTTCCGTAAATTTGGAAGCAAAATGGTTTCTCACTTCTTCCTTCACCTCTTCTACCGAAACTAACACCCCTCTACTAGAATTAATGCAACCTATGTGATTACGAGTCTTTAAGTCCTCCCTCGAGAGAGAACCGCAAACCAACTCGGCCTCCGAATCATCCTTCATTGATTTTGCCCACACTATCTTCGATTTCTAAATCAAAGAAACCGAAAACTTCTTTATTCCACCTACGAAGACTACCTTTAAGAAGTATCAACTTCTCTTTTAACATGAAATCACTTCTTCCTTCAATCAACAAAGCTTTCCATTCCTTCTCCAAAATGGGGAGAAAATTGATGTCTTTGAACCACTCATTGTTAACCATAAAAGGTTTTGGACCCCAATTCGATGTATCTACCACTAGCCACACCGGACAATGGTCGGAGACGTCTCTACTTCCTATGAATTGACCTGTGACGCCCCATTTGTCAATAACTCCTTCCGAAAGGAGAAACCGATCCAACCGACTCATATAAGATCCTTCACCACTAAACCAAGAGAACTTCTTGCCTTTACACGAATCATCAATCAAGTCGATATTCGAAATGAACTCTGTGAATTCGATCATCTCCTTATTGCGACTCCCCCTCATCCTCCCTTTCCTTTCTTTCTCACAAACGATCGCATTAAAATCGCCCGCAATGCACCAATCCCCATCATTAAATTTGAATTTCAACGCAACCAACCTACTCCATAAATTTATCTTCAAGTTAATATCACAAGAGGAGTAAACATTGATGATTTAGAAGAAATTATCTCTCCATAACACCTTGACACCTAAATAACCATCACCTTTAAAGCTACAAATCACTTTGACGCTACCCTCCCTCCAAAAAATGATGAGCCCACCTGCTTCCCCCGTGGAACCGGAAGAATACCAACTGACTTCCTCTCTAGACCAAAAACTCTTAGCCACCTCCTCGGACAACTCCTCTATTTTGGATTCTTGTACAAGAAAAATATCCGCCCTACCCTTTTTAATGATATGACTAATCCTCTTCCTCTTGATTAAACTGCCACCCCCTCTTATATTAAGAGAACCAATAATCATTTCTGAATTATTTGATTCACCTTCCCTTCCCACTTTCTAGATTTATCCCTTTTATCCATCTCCTCCAAACTCCTCAAATAATGTTGTTTCGCGTCTCCCGCCACTACACCCGGATTTGAAATTGCTTCCCATAATTTGCTTCCAATATTTGACTCCAAGTTATCCCACAAATGGATGTTGCTTCTAACAATATCAGATTCCTCCGGATTATCCACATAATAACCAGACTGATTGAAGTTGCACCTTTATTTCCAATGCTAACAGATAAATTACTATTTCCTTTTAAAAAAGAAGTCTTAACCACTTTGTTAGCCTTGCTGCCGCCAGAAGAATTAAAACCAATTTTAGAGCCCCCAAATCCATTTAATTTCCTCATTTTAACTTTTTTCCCAATGTTGGAAATACCTCCCAAAATTAATATTATAATATATAATAAATCATAAAATAATTTTTGTCTCAAAATTAATATTATAATATATAATAAATCATAAAATATAATAGATTGTAATAAAATAATTTTTGTCTCAGAATTAATTTAATTATATATAATAAATAGATTACAATGTATTGATGTGTGTGTGGTATTTTGGATTAAACTCTAGTGTCGACAAGGGTAATTTCATAGTTCAATAGAAGGTTAAGTATAAAGTCGAAGTTTGTTCACATACTGATCTTGTATGTTGTAGTCGAAGTATGTTCAAGCATATAGTAGACGAAATGTTAGGATTGTTAGCATGTCGAATTGAGTCTTTCTTGTAAGTCCAATTGTTAAGTTAGATTAGTAGTTTATAAATATACTAGGTCTCTTAGGTTGTTGAGAGAGGTTAATTGTTGGTATTCACTTGTAATCCTTGTACCCTTATTGAGAAAGTGAATAGTAAAATAGTTTTTTTTATCAATTCTCTATTCCCCTTCCTCTTTTCTTTATCTTTTGTTAAACCTAATAGGGTTTCTTGTGTTTGTTAAAGAAACTCAATTTTCCTCATAAATTTGTTCTCCTATTGGTGACATCAATTCACAATAAATTGTTGCGGTGAGCGTGGACGACAAGGATGCCTTCAACAAAGTATGAGATTGAAAAGTTCACTGGAGTGAACAATTTCAGTCTGTGGCGCTTGAAGATGAAAGTCCTACTGGTTCAGCAGGGTTGTTTGGAAGTGTTGAAGAGACCAGTAACCATGAATGCTGAGTTAGCGAAAATTGAAAATACGGCCATGATAGAGAAAAACACAGTGCAATATTTTAAGCCTTGGCGATAAGGTTCTCCGACAAGTACAAAATGGAGAGAACGACGTCGAGGTTATAGGTGAAACTTCAAAGTTTATACATGACCAAATCGCAAGTGAATCGACTCTACCTGAAGCAAGATTTATATTCATTCAAGATGAGTGAAGACAAAGGGTTGGTTGAGCAATTTAATATATTTAACAAGCTGATTCTTGATCTTAAAAATATTGATGTAAAGATCCTTGATGAAGATCAAATGTTGTTGTTGTTGTTGTTGTGCATTTTTCCTAGAACATATGCTCAATTCAAAGAAACTCTCATGTATGGAAGGGAGTCCCTGAGCTTTGAAGAAGTTCGATCATCCTTTATTCTAAGGACTTGAAAAAACAAAATGAGCATAAACCTTTGATAGTTGGTGAAGGTCTGACCATTAAGGGGAAATTCTTGCGGAAGGATGGTAAGTTCGACAAGAAGAAGGGTAAAAGTCAGCAAAAGTCTTATAGTGGTGACACTTCTGGAATTCGATGCTATCATTGTAAGAAGGAGGTTCATACAAGAAAAGTATGCCCTAAACGTCTGAAAGATTATGGAGGTAAGGATAATGGCAACACAACCATTGTTCAAGACGATTTCGACTCATCTGATGTTCTTGTGGTTTTAAGTGGCGACTCAAGAAAATAATGGATTATGGATTCAGGTTGCACTTGGCATGTGACTCTAAACAAAAACTTGTTCGAGGAACTATGTGATCAAGGTGGGGGATTTGTATTACTGGGAAACAACAAAGCCTGCAAGATTGCAGGTGTTGGATCTGTGAGATTCAAGCTCCATGATGAGTCAATAAGGCTATTGACTGAAGTCAGATATGTACCTGATTTAAAGAGAATTTTGATTTCTCTTGGTTAATTTGACAAGAAAGGATATGTTTTCAAAGGAGATAAAAGTATCCAAAGAGTCATGAAGGGGTCAAAGGAAGTCTTGACAGACGTAAAGAAACAATGCTTATATACCCTTGAGGCTAAAGTTGTGAATGGTTTGAAAAATGTTGCATCTAAGAAACCTTTGTCGAAGACAAAAATTTGGTACATGAGATTGGGCCATGTTAATGAAATGGGTTTGGTCAAATTGGGGAAACAAAATCTGTTTGGTGGAGAAAAATTCGAAAAGTAGAAGTTTTGTGAGCCTTGTGTACTTGGAAAATATTACATAGTGAAGTTCAACAAAGGAAAACGAAGAACACATGGATCCATTGAATACATCCATGCTGATCTTTGGGGGGCTGCAAGGTGTCCATCACATTCAGGTGCAAGGTATTTTCTATCCATAGTTGATGATTATTCCAGAAAGTTATGGGTATTCATCCAGAAGACTAAGGATGAAACTTTTGAAAATTTTAAAAGTTGGAAGACTCTGTTCGAATATCAGACTGACAGAAAGGTCAAGAGGTTAATAACCGACAATGGTCTTGAATTTTGCAATGAGGTGTTCGATATCTTTTGTGTTGCCTTGGGTATTGCAAGGTACAAAACTACTGCAGGTACTCCATATCAAAATGGTTTGGAGGAAAGATTTAATCAGACTATTTTGGAAAGATTTAGATGCATGTTGACTAGTGTTGGGTTAAATAAGGTGTTTTGAGCTGAGGTTGTTTCGATAGTAACATATTTAATAAACAAATGTCCTTAGAATGCGTTAGATATGAAGACACTTGAAGAAGTTTGGTCGGGACATCCACATGATCTCGACAAACTGAGAGTATTTAACTGCGTAGCCTATGCTCACATTAGGTAAGACAAGGTCGAACATAGGGCTCTAAAATGCATGTTAATGGGATACCCTATAAGATTCAAAGCTTATAGACTATGGTGCCTAGAGCTAGGTCACATGAGGTGTATCACTAGTCAAGATGTATTTTTCAATGAAGTTGAGATGACTTTCAAGAAAACTGGTGATATTGACGAATATCTAGAACATGGAGAGATTCCTATTGAGGTGGAGCATAATGATGGTGAATTGCATGGTCCAAATGAAGTCGAAGAAGAAACATAAGCTTCTGTAAAAGATGAGGAGACTGATAATGACTAACTGCTGGCTAGAAATAGGTCGAGAAGAGTCATCAAGCCACCTCAGAGATTTGGGTATGCAGATCTTATAACTTATGCCTAAATATCTATAAGTGAGGTTCTAGACAAAGAACCTAGAGACTATAAGGAAGTTATAAAGAGTCAAAATAAGACTGAATGACTGAAGGTCATAGATGATGAAATGAAACCTCTTCATGATAACAAGACTTGAGAACTATGAAGAAACTTGATGGAGCCAGGTTAGTCAATTGTAACTGGATTTTCAAGGTTAAGGAAGGAATCAAAGGATTGACGTCGAAGAGATACAAGGAAAGATTGGTCTCAAGGGGTTTCACTCAGAAAGAATGTGTCAACTTCAACGATGTATTCTTTCCTATTGTGAAGCACGTGTCCATTTGAATGTTGCTTTCCATGGTGGCACAGTTCGATCTTGAACTGGAACATATGGATGTGAAGACTGCATTCTTGTATGGTGATCTAGATGAAACAATTCTGATGAGGCAACTTGAAGGGTATGTCGAGAAATGGAAGGAAGATTATGCGTGCAAGATGAAGAGATCTTTATGTGGTCTGAAACAAACTCTTAGACACTTGAATAAGAGATTCGACAAGTTCATAGCACACATAAGTTTCATTATAAGTCAGTTCAACCACTGTGTTTACTTCAGATTTCAACTTGGTAATTCATTTGTTATTTTGTTGCTTTATATGGATGATATTCTAATAGCAAGCAACAATGTCAAAGATGTAATGAGGGTAAAGGATGAACTCAATAAGGAGTTCGACATGAAGGATCTAGGAGATGCGTCCAGGATTATTGAGATTGACATCCGAAGAGATATAAAGCATTTGCAATTATGCTTATCTAAAGAGGCATACTTACGGAAGATTCTCGAAATGTTTGATATGTCGAATTCAAAGCCTATTGTGACTCCGACAAATCCTCAATTCAAGCTGAGTATAGATCAGTGTTTCAGTAATAATGCCAAAAGAGCTTATATGAATAACATTCTATATGCTAATATTGTAGATTATTTTATGTATGTTATGGTCTGTACTTGACCCGAAATAACATATGTAGTAAGTCTTATAAGCAGGTACTTGGTGAATCCTGGAAAGGCTCACTGACAAGCATTGAAGTGGACTCTAAGGTACATAAATGGGTCTCTAAACAGAGTTCTGATTTATGGTGGAGCCTTGAGTGAAGATAGTAAAGCAGCAATCAAAGAATATGTCGACTCTAATTATGCAGGTTGTATAGATTCCAGAAAATCTATTTCTGGATATGTGTTCACTATGTTTGGCACAACATTCAGTTGGAAAGTAACATTTTAGAAGGTCGTTGCCTTATCAACCACTGAAGTAAAATATATCACTCTAACTGAAGTTGTGAAAGAAACATTGTGGCTTGAAGGTTTTGCAAAGGAGCTGAAACTTCAAGGTTGAGTTATCACTGTTAAATGTGATAGTCAAAGTGCAATACACATGTAAACAAATTCAGCCTATCATGAACAAAGCAAGCACATCGATGTGAGGCTGCATTTCGTCATAGGGATAATCGAGCGTGGAGAAGTCCAAGTGTTGCAGGTTTCGACAAATCATAATGTTGTTGATATGATCATGAAGACATTGCCCAGTTGCAAGTTTTTTCCATTGTATGTAGTTGATAAAGCTGCATCAAGAAAGCTAGTTTGTTCCTTGATGTTATAAAGTTTGTTCCAAGGTGGAGATTTGTGAGATATTGGGTCGAACTCTAGTATGGTCAAATGGTAGCTTTTGGTTCGACAGGGATTAAGCATAAGGTCAAAACTTGTTCGCATGTTGCTGTCGAAATAGTGCGTGTTGTAGTCGAAGTTGTTCTAACAAGTCGATATTGCTAGATTTGTTAGCATATCGAATTGGGCCTGTTTGTTAAGCCCAATTGGTTTAAGTTAGCTTGTAATGTGTAATTGTTAAAAAAAAAAAACATTAGTTTAGTATGTTAGATTTTATTATAAATATCATATTATTCACTCATCATAAGTGTGACAAATTCTAATTGGGTGAGAGAGTTATTTGTTATTCTTGAGTATTTGTAATCTAATTCAAAGAGAAAATAAAGAATAGCCGTTATAATCGATTTTTTTTCTTTCAATTAACCATAGCTCTTGTATGTTTCTTGATTATAAAGAAACAATTTATATTTTGTTTCACACACACATATATAAGTGAGAATATTCTTACTCCAGGAGTATGTTTAAAAGACTTACTCCAAATCATAATCATTGATATATATATATATATATATATATATATATATATATATATATATATATATATATATATATATATATATATATATATATATATATATATATATATATATATATATATATATTCGGAGATCACTTTATATAATCAAATATTTTAACGTGGGATTTGTCTTACCCTTGACCTAATGCTTAGAGACATGATTAATTTAATAAGTAACGTCTAGTTTCTTTGTATGAAATTAAGTGATACATAAAAGTTAGGAAACAAACGGGTTTAATTTTATACTTTATCCTTAAACTGCCGCAACAATTTGAGCAAATCATAACCGAAAGTTTATGGAAATTTAGAAAAAGCCAATTCTATGTTTTGTGGTGAAAATCCTACAAATACAAGTGTGGTCGCTTTCTGTCCCCTTTCTCATGTTTAATTTAAATTATGAGTAAATAGTTCTCAAATTTCAAAGTGTATTATGCTTTATAATTCTTAATGTTGTACTAATAAATTAATAAATTTTTGTCCTAATTGTTAGAACTGTTTTTTATATTTAAGTTAATTTATGGATTTTTCAATCAGAAAATCCTACAAAACATATAATAAAAAGTAAAAAAAAAAAATTATAAAAAAAAATTAATCTTTATCAAATTGAATAAACTAAAATAAGTAACGTTGAAAAAAATTATCTATTTATAATTTTTTCAACCACTTTGCGCGTAACCTTTGATGTGAACTCGTTTCATGGTCTTTGACGCACACTCTTTCATTTTTCATGGTGTGATGATGGAGATGGGTTGCGATCAAGACTTCTAGAAGGATCTCCCTACTCTAATTCTCTCTTGTTTCTTTTTTCATTAATCAGTTTATGTAGCATATCCTCTGTGAGACAATCTATGTGGATAGATATTTTTAACAATATTCTTCTTTCCTTTTGGCTCTTAGCAAAAAAAATCTGGAGTGGTGCAAGACTTGATAAAATCCTCCCAAAAGTTCTTATCTATATATGGATAATTCACATATGGAGACTTTATGTTATCCTTTGGATTGTAATATACTCATTTGTTAATTGTCTTATAACACCTCCAACGATCATCAACATATCCAATCTATTTCTTTTTCAATATACCATCCTTTGGCACAATAAACACGTCTTATGTTTACATAATAGAGTTGATATTGGTGTTAAACAAAAAAAAGATCATTTATACTTGTAAAATAAATCATAAAATTTATAATAAAAATTGTAGTATTGATCCATAATTTAGCTTTCAATTCACCGTTAATATTGTGTCAATTATCTATCAAAATACTGACTTTACTTCTACATTGTATTGCCACGTAACCCCTAAAACTAACAACATGTTCATCATAACCCTTATTAGTTCTTAAAGAAAATTAATCAGGAAGAAAAATCGTTTTCGTGGGCTTTTGTCACCTTGGTCAACATCGTGACACCTCTAGTTTTTCTTTTTCTTTTAGTATTAATAGAGGTTGTAGCAGAGGTTATATGAGAGGTGTTGGTCGAATCGTCCATGTTCGTGTAAATTAAGAACTATATTACTCAAACTACCAAATCTCTGATAAGTCACCTAATGCATATGAACTATACTATACTCATGGTACATACATTCTATGAACATTTTAGTGAGAAAAAAAAACACTGAAATATAGTTCTCAAACTAACACTATTAATGAAAAACAATATTTCAAGAAAAACAACATACATTCCTAAGAACATACATTCAACTTATTCTCAAACTAACATTATTCATGAAAAATAACATTTCTATGAACATTTCAATGGTTAGTATGTAACATCATTTACTCAAACTAACATTATTCAAGAAAAACAACATTGTTATCAACACTCTAGTGGTCAGACGCACCATTTTCTCAAACTAATACTATTCAAGATAAACAACATCTATATCAATATCTCAGTGATAATTGGCACAATTTTTCAAACTAACACAAGATAAAGTGAGTGTGTACTAAAAATGTGATGATGAAGCTTCGACGAGTTAGGTTGGAAGAGTTGATGTTTGAGTTGATGATACAAGAGATGATAAAATTTGAGTCTCGATGAAAGTGAAAATCATCTAGGGTTGTTTTAAAAGAATTGAAATTCTGGTATGACAAACTCAGATGTCGAATATGGTGTTGAGACATCTTATTTGTTACATATAAACATGGCAAGGCATATACAACAATATTTAAAATTTAGATATATCAGATTCAAACATTCTTCAGGATGTTTAAACATCTGATATGACATTCAACACATATATTGCATAAAATAAACTGAAAAATTGTAAAGAACAAATTCAAATTGTTAACCCAGTTCGACGCTAACTCATCTACTCTGGGGGCTACCAAGTCAGGAAGGAAATCCACTATGTAGTATCAATTCAAGGACCCACAGCAAACCACTCAGTTTACAATCCTCTCACTTAATCACTACCAATACAACTTATACTTAGGAACTCCTAAATATGAGAAACCTATCTCACTTCCAATCACTGCAATGATGTCTCACAGTCCCAACAGTCAGTTGTTGATATTGACAGCTCTTTAACTACATAACAATCCAAACCAGAAGACACACTTCCATGACACTCTCTTAACCTTGCTTCACATCTTCAGTCAAGTATACACAATATCTCTTGCTTAAAAGCTTCGAGACTAACAAAGAATCAGCCCTAAAGATTATATATTTTACATACGACTGCTACAAGAACTTAACCCTAATGATACAAATTTTACATCTTTGGTTGGTTACTAAACCTAGGTTACAAAGTTTCTTTTTATAACCTAATCCCAACTGGATTTTGGACCTAAAAATGCAGCATAACAGTTGCCACAATTATGCAGAAAAATCTGCTACAAAAAGATCTCCAATCTATAACTTCCTAAAATATCTCTATATTTAGAAAGTATATATTTTTCAATATTTTGAACGTTGTTGTGTCATAACCTTCTAAAAATAGCTTCTGATAAATCTCAACAAAAACACTTAAAGAATATTTCTGAAAACTCATGCAAACAAAAAATTAGACAGTTCTGATTTTAGCACTAGACATAGATGTCATCACATCAGTCTTGACATCCTGCTAAAACAACAACACGCTTAAACTTTCACACCTGCAGTGGTGTTCTATTCTTATGTCAAGACATTCTTCATAACATTTTCCCGAGCAACATGTTTTGTAAAAAATTGCTGCCAACTCAGAACTTACAATCTCCCCCTTTGGTACACTTTTGGCCAAAACATAAGTTACAAAACATCATTATTAGAGGAAAATGCAGCAGCAGAAAACAAAAGTTAGAACATCTTTATAGGCATATATCAATCACAATCAGTTTTACCAAAATGAATGCCAACAACAAAATCTACAGAACTATCAATCTCCCCCTTTGGCATATTTTGGCTAAAACCATCTTTGAACACTCATTCAACTCCTCCTCAACCAGGGGACACATGCTGTTACTTACTTCTCCCCCTTTTAGCCATAATAGGAGCCACCCAAACAAATGACATGCACCATCTAGAACACCAATGAGAATAATGCCCCCCCTTAACAAACGGCCCAATAACAAACACACATGAATAAAACTCGTGTTTCACACCCTTCTGCCAGCACCGTCCACAATTACTCCTAAATAGGAAACAATACACATGTTTTGAAACATGTTCTGACATCCAACCATATACTTTCTGCTAGCAGTGCAACAATAGGGTTCACAACTCCATCAGAATCCAACGTAAACTATAGAGAGCAATTTTATACTATATAACCTTTTGGACCCCTAGGACACTTCTGGATCACAAGGACATGCACACCACAAACACTAAGTAAGAATATAGTCAAGAAATCATACTTAGTAGCACATGTCACAACATGATGTGTAACATCACAGAACCTGGTTAAGGTACAACTCCCCCTTAACTTCACAAAATCAGCTGCACAGAATTGTAACATACTCCCCCTATCAAGGATACTTCATGCTTCTCTGCACTATGATGAAAGGAAAATATAAGACGCATCTTCATGTATTCAAGAGCTCACCCTCGGTTCAATTCCCAATTAAACACATTCAATTCTTGTACCAAAGCATACTTGATCCCTTCTAAGTTTGTTGTTACCACAAACTACACAAGTTGAACATCTTCTGCACACAGGTTCTTGAAATTGGCCCAACATAATATCTTTACAGTCCTTTGGTCATGCAATCGAGACAAACATCATTCAATCTAATTCTGAAATTAGAAAGAATGTCCACAAACAGACTTCCAAGCAATCAATACATGATCTACTTCAGTCTACTCTACATGTTTCTTCCAAACAAAACATTTACTTCATCATTCTCCCATATGATTAGGTAGGCTAAGAATAATAACCATGTAGATAAACACCCAAGATAATGTCCTAACACCTAGTTAGAACATTTTCCACACACCAAGACCTTATCACCATGATCCCTGATGTGCTCCACCAATTGGACTTACTATAGCATAATAATCCAAGAACTGAAAATCCTCAACTGCACTGTGCCACCAGCTAGAATCAGAAATCTAGAAAGAGAGATAAACTCTCATCCACCTTCAATAAGAACAAATATCCTTGAGTCTTCAACTCATAACTCTTTTCCCAAGAGCAATTTGTTTTAAGACAATCCTCAAGAACAACTAGCTGCCACACTCTGATTATCTTGATTCTTTGAATCCACTATAGAGATCAACCAATTGCCACAATTTGATCACCTCCTTTATGAATCCTCATATGAAAAATCCAATTGCCACACTTGTCTTCTTCACGTTTATCATAAATCTTCCAAAGATATATTGATCAATAAAGTTGATCTTCACCAAGCTGTCAAGATAACATGCCTTATGAAGCATTCAATCCCTATAGATCATTATATCTTAAATTGATGTGCCACTTCACCAATTAGATTTTGATGTTGAACTAGATGTTTGAACATTGTTAGTCCACATCCATTTGTTAAATTCAGCTCATTCTTCTGCCACTTGAAAGAACCTTCTTCCTTAACAGAACAAGAGTTCCATGCTCTCATAGACTTGATTCTTCAACCAAGTTTGAGTAAACAACCTCCATCCTGTTGAATCTGCAGAAATTTCTATCGATATCACATATTGATGGGAAACTCCCAATGTTTCTCCAAAGTCTTCAAACTTGCCACTGTCTGAATCTTCAGAAGGAATAGTTCAGAACTACACCTTGCAGCTATACCAAGGATGGCATTTCTCCTTGAGTAAAGAAATCTTCATAAAGTCCTGATGATATTATCAATAACTTCATGATTATAAACACCTTCCTTGTCATGGGAAGAACAACACTCCAGCTGCATCCACTAAAACCAGTCTGCACTCTTGCACCCAAACCCCAGAAATGGCACTACTTAACTCCCCCTTTCATGAACAACCAAAGCCCTTGTTGAAGATGACATTAGTTACTCAATACACATTCTGAACCATAAGATTCAGAATGCATATATGCATACTTCTTAGATAAATACTAAGTCTCTCGTCCAAGTATCCACCTTTATGCACCATAAAAACAATAGACAAATACCAAGTCTCCCGTCAAGGTATTTATTAATGGTCAGATAAGATTACCTTCTCACACAAGGTTGAACATGTAATTTGACTTCATCTTTCTTCTGCAGACAACAGACCCTTTATGAGATGATGTTCTAAAATTTGTTCAGAAATCAATATCAGTTACACAAGCCTTCATATCAACCATATGCATGGAAACTAAGGGGAATCAACCATCAGCAGTTGATCAGGCTACCAAAACACTGACATAAGCAGCAACTGGGACAATCCAATAGACTTCTCCTTCAGGCCCAATAACCAGACTGATTTGAGATGTCTTCATACAAAATATATCTATTGATCAGCTATATCCACACCAGTCATCTCCACCAGTTGACACAGCTTGACATTCATGTACAAGGAGTCTCTCTGAAATAATCCTCCTTGAAGCTCAGGTACTTCACTCCTGCAACAAGGACCAGAAATAAACTGCCCTCAGGAGAAAAACACATGTTGATCACTCCTTGACCAACACACATATCTAAGAGAAGTTCTAGGTCCAGAACCTTCTTATAAACACCATACATATGCCTCCTCTTCCATATCAGGAGTAGGTTCCAAACATGTGTGAAATAAACACAGTAGCTTAGCCCCCAAGCATCTATATAGTCATTCCTTAGACAACAAACTCATGCCTAATTCTGATGTGATGTTCTATCATAGGATAAGACATCATTCCAAGGATCACATAGAGATCTGTAGAATAGAGATGGGTCAGTTTAAAATAATCTTCAGATCTCCAAACAACCACTTATCTTCACAGTGCCTTGAGTGGACTTGAAAAAGAGTTTTCAAGTGTCATTAGCATAGTTAACAGAAGCAGATAGACATATATCCACAACATCATTGGATATATTTACATGGAAGAGTGACCTTCTCAAACATAAGGAGTTATCAGAAGGATAAGCAGCATATACAAACTCCTCAGAACCACCAGGTGTCACAACACAACCCTATCACAATCTCCAGGTGACACTAGCAGCCACAGGTTTGAAAATAAATCAAACATGCCACAATAGCAACACTACCCCATTCTACAACATCAGAACAATCCATCCTCCACTTCTAGGGATCATTCACACATCAAAACAACTTTTCAGTAGAACCCTTCTACCTTGACCATGAACCAGAAAGTATCCCCCTTCGATCTCATCCAGAAACAGACTGGGATTCCTGCTCTAATACCAATTGAAATTCTGGTACGACAGATTCAGATGTCGAATATGATGTTGAGACATCTTATCTGTTACATATAAACATGGCAAGGCATACACAACAGTATTTAAAATTCTGATATATCAGATTAAAACATTCTTCAGGATGTTTAAACATCTAATATGACATTCAACATATATACTGCATAAAATAAACTGAAAGGTGTAAAGAACACATTCAAATTGTTAACCCAGTTCGATGCTAACTCATCTACTCTATGGGCTACCAAGCCAGGAAGGAAATTCACTATGTAGTATCAATTCAAGGATGCACAGAAAACCACTCAGATTACAATCCTCTCACTTAATCACTACCAATGCAACTTCTACTTAGGAACTCCTAAATATGAGAAACCTATCTCACTTCCAATTACCGCAATGATGTCTCACAGTCCCAACAGTCAGTTACTGATATTGACAGATCTTTACCTACATAACAATCCAAACCAGAAGACACACTTCCATGACACTATCTTAACCTTGCTTCACAGCTTCAGTCAAGTACACACAATATCTCTTGTTTAAAAGCTTCGAGACTTACAATGAATCAGCCCTAAAGATTATATCTTTTGCATATGGCTGCTAAAAGAACTCAACCTTAATGAAACAAATTTTACATCTTTGGTTGGTTACTAAACCTAGGTTACAAGGTTTCTTTTTATAACCTAATCCCAACTGGATTTTGGGCCTAAAAACGCAACATAGCAACTGCCACAATTATGCAAAAAAAATCTGCTACAAAAAGATCTCCAATCTATAACTTCCTAAAATATCTCTATATTTCGAAAGTATATATTCTTCAATATTATGAACCATGTTGAGTCACAACCTTCTAAAAATATCTCCAGATAAATCTCAACAAAAACACTTAAAGAATATTTCTGAAAACTCATGCAAACAGAAAATTGGACAGTTTCGATTTCAGCATCTAACAGAGATGTCACGACATCTGTCTTGACATCACGCTAAAACAACAACACACAACTTTCACACTTGTAGTGGTGTTCTATTCTTATGTCAAGACATTCTTCATAATATTTTCCCGACCAACATGTTTTGCAAAAATTGCTGCCAACTCAGAACTTACAAGATTGATAATGAAACGGTTGGGCAAAATAACCGAGCAATTATACAATTTTTTTAAAAAATAATAATAATAGAAAAATAAAGGAATTTTAAAATATTAATTTTTGTAATTCAAAATAAATAAATAAAACGGAAAAGAGAAAGGCGGTAACTAAGCCAATTGAAAAAAAAAACATAAAATGCAGTATCTAGGTTTCGAAGTGAGGTCACTGGTAGATATATTCCCTCGATTTTGTGAATAACCGAAGGTATAAATTATATATATATATATATATATATTTAAAAACATTAATCATAGCACTCCCAAGACATATACCTCTGTTATTGGTTGGCCGAAGTGAAATCTTTGTCATAAAATGTATTATTTAAAATAGTGCGGAAGATATATTCCCTTGATTTTGCGAATAATCGAGGGTATAAGTTGTAAATATTAAAAAAAAAACTAATCATAGCACTCCCAAGACATATACCTCACTTATTGGTTGGTCATAGTGAAAGTTTTATGATAAAATGTATTATTTGAAGTAGTGTGTTATCTGGAGCATTGGTATGTCCGAAGATTGAGAATAACTCTCATCTTTTTTGAAAGCTTCCACACAACACTACCAAAGTGAATATGGAGAGAAAAACCTCCTTTTTTATAATGGAATTGTTAAAAGTAGCCACAACACCGCACACCTTGTGAACCTCTGAAATCTTAAATAAATCTTCAAAGAAATGTTAAATCAAGTAATATAATCTTCTCAACAATCACAAATATCCAAAGTTGATATATTCTCTAACAAGTGAGTTGGGAGTTTTCAAAGCAATATTGAAAGTGTATATTCTCTAACAATGTTGAAGGTTTTGAGAGAAAATGCTATTTATATGTGCTAGAGGTCTAGCAAAAAAATGAGTGAAAATTGTGTATGATTCATGTCATAAGCAAGAGGTATGATTTGATTTAGAGAACCAAGTTTTCAGAATCAAGAAGCAAAAACAAATGAAAACCCATTTGTGTGATTCGAGTCACACAATTGTGATTCGGGTCATATGATTCGAGTCATGTATATATGTGATTCGAATTTGAGTTTTAGAAGCAAAATAGAAATCCTCCAATTTAGGTTGATTAGAGTCAAGCAACCTTGTGATTTGAGTCACTCAGTCTTTGATTCTAGTCATGAAGTATGTGACTCAAGTCATGAAAACATGAAATGAATACTTAGATTCCTAGATGTGTGATTCAAGTCAAATAAATAGTGTGATTCGAGTCGCACTAGCAAAACCTGATTTTGTCATGTTTTCAAAAGCTTTTTGAAATTTTACCAAAATCATGAGTTGAACCATTTTCACACATAGTTTTTAATCCCAAAACTCAATAGATTGACTCAAAGCATATTGCTAAAAAAACTTAGAGCTACAAATTTAAAAAACAATCCACTAATACACAATTGATGAGGAGGTTGATCAGTGCATTTTGATGCACATTTTTCTGCTATTGTACTTAGACATTTATCTAGTTTGTTTTATTAATTTTACTATTTTATTGTGTTTTTATATTTAAGTTTATTTTTGACTTTAATGTAAATTTGAATTTTATTTTCAACATTTGTAGTTATTTGATACCTTTCACTGTGAAGACCATCACTTGAGCTACAAGAATCAGATTGGCACGTTCTAAAAGGCATTATAAAGCTAAGAGAACGAGCTACAAGTATTATGTTGAAGTGTGTAACACGGTGGGAGAACTGACTTTAGTTATGTTGCGGATAGCAAGAGTCGCCACCGACTTTTATTTTATCCAAAGGAAAGGCATAAAAGAACAGGAAAGACCTTTTAAAATATTTTTGGGTCCGGGGGGTAGGTTATGTAAAGGGAAGGTATTAGCACCCTTTACATCCATGGTTATCCATGGGCTCTTAGTTACTTAGCTCACTTTAAAATGTTTTTTTGAAATGTGGAGTGTGTGAATAGAAATTTTCTTAAGTGTTTATAATGACCCATGTACGGATGCGTATAAACCTTTGTTTTGAAAATTGTTTGAAATGTATGAAGTGTTTGAAATTGTTTTGAAGAGTGAGCAAGTATCTAAGAGGAACCTGTTGGTGTAAGCCCTAGAGGCCAATACTTTTTGGTACTTGTATCGGATTATTCGATTAATAATAAAAGGCATTTCTTTATTATGTTTGTCTTTCAGAATAATAAAGTCCCTAGAATAGTTAGTCTGTTTAATGAAATGTTAAGTGTGACTTAATCATGAGATCCCATTAAACATAAAGACATTATTCTTAAAATATCCGTAGTCAAGCTTTATTGCAAAGTGGGATAACATTAAAGCATTGAGACTATTATGAAGATAGACTGATGATCACATCTCATGGATCATGGATAAAGGGTTATCAAGTCTTGACATAGGTATAAATATTAGGAGTAATATTTATACCGGATTGACCCGCTATGAGAATACTACATAGTATGTTATGCAAAGTGTCATAAGTTATTCTCATGGTGATAATGGTGTATTACCACCCTTCGACCTGAAACCACTATGGACCCTAGATGTAGAGTCGGGTGCTTTATTGCTGATCAAACATTATCCGTAACTGGATGATCATAAAGACAGTTGATGGGCACTCCACGAAGCATGCTGAGGGACATGAGTGTCCTAGATGGAATTTGCCAATCCTGCATAACAGGAGAAATGTCTAAGGGCCCAATATTGAACTGGACAAGGATGACACAATGTATGCCTTGTGTTCAATATAGACATAGGGGCAAAAGGGTAATTGTACAAACATATATTATCACGAAAAAGGTTTTGTCAGATCACATGACATTTTCGTGACTTGGGTAGCAGTGATGTGTTGCTAGATACCGCTCACTGTTTATTATGTTAAATATATAATTTAATATAATTACCAACGTTACGAAATCCTACAGGGTCACACACATAAGGACAGTTTGATGAGAGATAGAGAAATCAAAGGAACACCGTAAGGTACGGTGCACTTAAGTGAAAAATAGAAATTCGGATAATATAATAATAATTATTGTTATTTTATAATGGTTATAAAATAATAATAAAATAAATATATTTATTATAATAATAGTTATTATAATAATATATAATATTATTATGGATCATGTGAATTGGGCTTTTAGCCCGCAGCCCACAAGAGAGTCTATAAAAGGAACCCTTGTGATGAAGCTTTTACTTGATGCAATTTCGTTTTTGATTCTCACTCAAATAATTCCGTTCGTAAGCAGCTAGCACTGTGACCGGAAGCTGTTCGTGTGGACTGAGTAGAGGCGTTGCACTTCATCAACGCTTGTGATCGCTGCATCAAAGATCTGAATCGCCACAAAGAGGTAACGATTCTATCACTGACCATGCTCATTCGTAAGGATCACTAAAGGAAAATTTTTGTTTTCCGCTGCGTTTAGATCGCAATTTTCCTTCAGAACCTACCCTAAGTTTAAGTCTTTTCTGTTCTTGAATCCTTTAAATGGTAAGACTATCCCTATTATTAAGGAATAGGTAGTCATTACCTTGGATGTGAGGGACAAGTGAAGGGTCATCTGGTAATTAGGCAACTGTGGGGTGTATAAGCAATTCGAAGGGACTATCATCTTTATTCGAGAGGGACAAGATCATTACGAAGGCAACATTCGAAAGGGACTTGATCTTTTATCTGTTAAGGGACTAGATGACGTGAAATTAAGAGACTTTTGATTTATACACCCTACTTGACCTTTTGATTAGGCAACATGAGAGGTATCCCTAAGGAAGTGAGATGGCGATCCAAGATCGACTTACGTGTGTGAGTGTACAATTTTAATATTTATCTTTAAATTTAAATGATCTAAATTAATTTTAAAATACAAGTATGTTTACACTCCCTATTTACTAACCATAGCATAAAATATAAATAATAAACATTATTAATAAATATTACACCAAGGAACAATTACATAATAATAATAAAAACAATTTAAATAAGCAAAATAAATAAATAATAATAATAATAATAATTGGATTAGTGAAATAATAATAATAAAAATAATCACAATGTGGTTAGTAATATAAAAATAAACATAATTAATAATAATAATAATGAAATAAGCAAGAATATTATAATAATTAAAAAAATCAAATTTTTATATAAACAATTATTTAAGATTAATGAGAAAATATGAGCAATTATACTAATTATTATAAAATTTAAGTTATATGCAAATTATAAAATTAAATTAATTATAAACATATTATAAAAATAAAATTATGATTACAAAAATTAAATTAGCAATTTTTAATTATTTTAAACATATAATAAAAATTATTTACATACTAAATTAAATTATAAACAATTTATAGGATACTTGCATATTATAAAAATAGGGTTAATCATAATTATATTTACAAAATTAAGAATTATAATAAAATTACATTTTTAATAGAAACAAATTAGGGTTTGATTTTAAAAATATTAAGATTTATTAAAATATATGCAAGAATTAAAATAAATAAATAAACAATATTTACAATTAGGGTTTTAGAAAAAAAAAAGAAAATATTTTTTAGGATTAATATTGATTTATGAAAATATATTAAGATTAATTGAATTATAATTATAATTTTAATTTAAAATAATAATAAACAAATAAATAAAGAGAACAAACAAAATAAGAAAATAGAAGAAAAAAAGGGGAGGCCTGGTTTTGAACCCAGGACCTCCCAATACTTGGAAAAGCTTCCATCCACTGGGCTAGCCTGCGCGCAGGTGACAAGGGAGAGGGTCCAATTGCTTTTGTTGTGTAATCCTGGAAAATCAAAGAAAAAGAAACAAAACAAAAGGCCTGGGGGGATCGAACCCAGGACCTTCAAACATCACACAAACACATTAACCATTCCAGCCGGGAGGGCGCATCTGTCCATATAAAATCTATAATACATAATATATTATGTCTAATGAATAAAAGAGAAAAATATGAAAAAACTGCCACAGCCAGGATTCGAACTCAGGACACTGCCTTCATGCGCGCATACGTTCACCACTGGGATACACGCTTGTGTGTGATAAATAACAGAAACAATAACATAATATTTTTAAACAAATTTTTGAATTATGAAATACGCGCGCAGGGTTCTTCTTCTTCCTTGGTACCTGCGAAAATTCCTATGAATTTTGCTACGATGTTTCCTGCGAATTTCAAAACATAAGAACCTACGAAAACTGGAAAAGCATCAAGACAGTGAAATTTCTCAAAAATAGTTAGTGCTTTATGATCCCCAAGGTCCATAGAATTGTTCTACGTTCTTAGAACTTATTTATATTAGGTTTATAACAAAACCCCAATCCCATGTCCGAAACCCTAGCCATGGTGATTCCTTGATCCTGCATCAAAAACCAAATTGAATTGCCCAGAAATATTCACAAACTTATCACAAACATAAATCCAGAATCAAATTCAATTTATATTACATGTATATATGAGAACGAAAAAATCATAAAGATGTCCATATTTTGATTCGGTTTGAGATGTTCATGAGGTTATGGATGCATATGAGCATTGGTACATGATCAGTGAAGTCTAGGGATCATTCTCATGTCCTTAAAATACCTTCAAATGCCTTGTAGTGTGAAAACCGAATTTGACTTTTTGTGAGGTTTTTGAAAATATGAACTTACTCTTGGGAGGCTGAAATTCGTGAATAGTGAGTAGGGTTGGGTTATGTACTTATAGTGTGATGATTCTAGGTCAAAAAACTTGAACATTGTGTGAAAGATTTGATCCAAAAAGATTGAGAAAGATTAAGCTTTAAAATTCAAATATTCTTGCATAAACACTTTCTATTTCAATCCAATCACCATTATTTTTGTATCATTCTGATCCATATTGAATTCATGACCTTCTAGAACAAAAAATAATTTTAAATCATCACACTTGATATTTTATTTAAATTTAAAATGATTTTTAGTATAAAAAATCATAATAAATAAATTAAATAAAATAAAAATTATGAAAATATCAAATAATTTTCGTGCATGATGTCATGGATTACTTTGGGTCATTAAAAGTTCAACCCACTTAGCAAAATTTGGTTTTAAACCTCCATTTGCTTCATAAACTTCCCTAAACTTTCCCAACTTTGCAAGGGCACACATTCTTCAATTTTAATGCTATGAGGGTGTTATTGGACATTTTGGAAAGCTTGAAGAGTCCTCTAACCAACCCCACTGGTTTCATGTCCATATCATTTACCATTCTCAAGTTATGCCCTTTTGAAGTCGTTGACATTTTGTTGACTTTCAAAAGGACCTATAATGTCTTAGCTCATACCTTTCAAATGAAGCATTTTTGGGCTTGGCTTGTGAGACACAAAATTGTAGAGAATTCAATTTCCTTCACAATGAGCTTTGGATGGAAACTTGGTGATGAAGCATGTGAAAGTTATGGCTAGTCAAAGTTCAGTTGACTTTTCCTAAGGAAACCCTAATTTAGAAACTCCTGATTCTTGATGATCTGAAACCTCCTTGATGAATCATGATCAAACCTTGATCAAATGATGAATTTTACTTCATATACTTTATGTTGGCAAAAAATCATGAAGTTTGACTTTGGTTTGACCACAGTTGACCTCAGTTTGACTTTTTAACTACTTTGACTGACTTTGACTTATCTGATCATTTGACTGAGCAAACCTTTGAGAAAAGTCTTGAAACTTGTCATGGGGATTCTTAGACACATATAAGATGTTATGAAGCTCACTTGAAGTCTTGGAAATCCATTTAGCCTGATTAAAGTCAAAACCCTAGTTTTGGATGCACTGCTTAGGAGAATGCCTTGTCTGAGGGAATTGTCCAACTTCTGACCAATTGTGAACTTTGTGAACCTTGTGAACCATCATAAGATGTCTTGTGAACCTTGTGAACCTCATGGAGGGTCTTGTGAGCCTTGTGAACCTCATAAAGTATCTTGTAGACTTCATGAACCTCATGAAAGGTCTTATAAGTATTGTGAACCTTGTGAACCTCATAAAGAGTCTTGTAAACTTCATGAACTTCATGAAAGGTCTTGTGAACCTTGTGAACCTTCTTAGCACACAAAGTCTTGTATTGTGAGGGCAAATTTTGGGGTGCAACAGCTGCCCCTGTTCAATTTTCTGAAACCTGAGGGGTTAGAATGGTATATTTGCCAGTCGTGACCTGGAAGGTTGAAGGGGATTGAATACAAAAGCCCAAAAATTTGCACTCACCTGTGCGTAGAATGATACTGATGACTAGTTGAATATGCTTGAGTGGGCTTAAAGATGCCACTTGGAGAAAAATTCTTCAGGTACATTTCTTGGAGGATAAAGCAATCCAAAATATGAAGATATAATGATAGCTTTCAGGAAGATAAACAACGTCCCGAGGTAGTAATATGCTTTCAGGAAGATAAACAACGTCCTGAGGTAGTGGTGTAACCTTTTGGAAGATAAACAACGGCCCAAGGTAATGATATGCTTTCAGGAGGATAACAACGTCCTGAGGAAATGATATGCTTTCAGAAGGATAACAACGTCCTGAGGTAACAATATGCTTTCAGGAGGATAACAACGTCCTGAGGGAATGATATGCTTTCAGAAGGATAAACAACATTCTGAGGAAATAATGTAACCTTTGGGAAGATAAACAACGGCCCAAAGTAATGATATGCTTTCAGGAGGATAAACAACGTCCTGAGGAAGTGAGGATAGCTTTCAGGAAGATAAACAACGTCTCGAGGAGATAATATGCTTTCAGGAGGATAAACAACATCCTGAGGTGATAATATGCTTTCAGGAAGATAAACAACATCCTGAGGTGATAATATGCTTTCAGGAAGATAAACAACATCCTGAGGTATAAGAAGCTTTCAGGAGGATGAACACCATCCTGAGGGAATGATAACTTTTGGGAAGATAAACAACGGCCCAATAGTCACAAGTTGTTAATGAAGTCTGTCTTCTGGAGAATTAATCTGAAAAACAAGATTATAACATTCTGCAAGATAATATTAGCTTATACATTATGTATAATATGATGCACTTAAATAATGTACTATGCATCTATGTATATGTATGTTATGATGTAAATGATGTATGTATGCATCATGCAGCCTGGAGCGTCTGGACATATTCGTATAACAACTGCTGGCCAGGGAAAATAAATCCCGTTTCGTTGCTGAAGAATATGAGGAACTCGTTCCCGTCTTGTTTGATAATATATTATACATAACCTCCCGTCTTCGTTTGATAGTAGGGTATACATAACCTTCCATCTGCTGGGGATAGCAAGGTATACATAACCTCCTGTCTGCGTTCGATAGTAGAGTATACATGACCTTCCGTCTTCGTTCAACGTACTCCTATTGGAAAGTAAATTTCCGAATATCCGTATGAGGATAAAAGAGATGGATATAAATTCCAGGGGAGATGTGACTTGAAGTACTTCATGAAGATGGATTTGCCCTACTGGGGATTTGTAGCTGTCTTGTAGGGATGAACCGGTGAAGCTTCGTTGGAATCCTTCCCTCATTCGTCCTTAGTAAATACTATTACTGCATTTTCATGCATTTCTGGTAAACATCAATCATATTAAGCATACATGCATTTCTTGTAAACATCAATCATATTCAAAAGCATACATACATTCAAACACAACCAATGGACGTTTCGCTTATGTAAATAGGGTAAAAGTAAATCTGGATTCAAAAATGGAATTTTATTTATATCAAAAAGTGACCTATACATAGGTAGGTTTGTACAAGGAGACAGAAATCCTAGTAAGAGGAATTCGTCGTAAAATTTTTACAAAACAAAGAAAATCAGCTATGTGGGGAATAATCCTATTGAGTTTCAATTCTACTATTGTCATTATCTTCAAGTATCTCATCTTCTACTGTCGAGACGGAAACGATTGAATTGAGCTTTATCTGTTCGAACTTGAGTAAGTTGTACAACTGGTTGTAGTTTCATGGGTGATCCAAACGAGACATAGTCATACGCTTTAATCCCTAACTTTTGCATGGATTGCCCTTTCAGGTTTTCAATCCACCGGGATACCCTTTTTTGCCCAAGCCGCCTTTTCAGGTTTTCGACTTGCCGGCTGTACATTTTTTTATATATATCCCTAATTTTTGCCCGAAACCTTTTGGTTCGCCGGGATGCCCTTATTTTTGCCTAGGCCAGTCAACCTAGCGGGTCTCTTTTTATGCGTAGTATTTTTTAACTATGTCTGCGTTTACAGGTTGCGGGAAGTATTCACCATCCATGGTAGTAAGTATCATGGCACCTCCTGAGAATACTGTTTTGACTACAAATGGTCCTTCATATGTTGGAGTCCACTTGCCCCTAGGATCACCCTGTGGTAATATGATACGCTTGATTACCAAGTTACCAGCCTGATATACCTTTGGCTTAACCTTCTTGTTAAAAGCTTTGATCATCCGTTTCTGGTACATCTGGCCATGACAAACAGCTGTTAACCTCTTCTCATCAATCAAATTTATCTGGTCAAGTCGAGTCTGAATCCACTCATCTTCATCCAAGCCTGCATCCTTCATAATTCTTAAGGAGGGAATTTGAACTTCAATGGGCAGAACTGCTTCCATACCATAGACTAAGGAGAATGGGGTTGCCCCTGTTGAAGTACGTATTGTGGTACGATAACCATGAAGAGCAAATGGTAACATCGCATGCCAATCCTTGTAAGTAACATTCATCTTTTGTATAATATTCTTAATGTTCTTATTAGCAGCTTCAACTGCCCCATTCATCTTTGGACGATACGGAAAAGAGTTGTGATGCTTAATCTTGAACTGCGTGCAAAGATCAGTAATCATAGTGTTGTTCAGATTAGAGCCATTGTCAGTAATAATCCTTTCAGGGATGCCATACCTACATATGAGATTATTCTTAATGAATCGAGCCACAACATTCTTAGTAACAAATGCAAATGAAGCTGCCTCTACCCACTTCGTGAAGTAATCAATAGCAACCAGGATGAAACGATGCCCATTAGAAGCAGTAGGTTTGATCTCACCAATCATATCAATGCCCCACATGGCAAAAGGCCAAGGAGCAGTCAACACATTCAATGGTGATGGAGGTATATGTACTTTATCAGCATAAATTTGACACTTGTGACAAGTTCTGGAATGTTGGTAGCAGTCAGCTTCCATGGTAGACCAATAGTAACCTGCTCTCAAAATCTTCTTTTCCATGGTATGACCACTAGAATGAGTGCCAAAGATCCCATCATGCATATCTTCCATAATCTCAGTTGCTTCCTTCTTACCCACACAACGAAGCAAAGTTGAATCATGATTGCGCTTGTACAAAATGCCATTACTAAAAAAGAACTTAGCAGAAAACCTCCTCAGAAACTTCTTATCTTTGACAGATGCCCCTTCAGGGAATTCCTGGGTTTCAAGATATCTTTTTACTTCATAGAACCAAGGCTTCTCCTCTGCCTCTTCAGTGTCAATCTCATTGCAGTATGCAGGCTTCTCAAATCTATCAATAGTGATCTTGGGAGCTTCATCATCCCAACTGATTTCAAACATGGATGCCATGGTGGCTAAAGCATCTGCCAACTGATTCTCTCTTCGTGGAATATGTCCAAAGGTAATCTCTTTAAAATGTGGGATCAAAGACAACACATGCTCTCTGTAAGGAATGAGGTTATCATGCTTGGTATCCCAATCTCCTTTAATCTGACTAACTACCAGGGCTGAATCTCCATATACATCAAGGAACTGAATCTTCATATCAATAGCAGCTTTAATACCCAGGATACATGCCTCATACTCAGCCATGTTATTGTTACAATAGAAACAAAGTCTGGCAGTAATCGGGGTATGACAACCTTCAGGGGAACTAATCACAACACCAACACCATTACCAAGTGCATTAGAAGCTCCATCAAAAACCATGGTCCATCGGGATCCTTGTTCAGGTCCGTCATATTGTCCAGGTTCTTTGGTAATAATCATAATGTCTTGATCAGGGAACTCAAATCTCATTGACTGGTAATCATCCATTGCTTGATGAGCCAAATGATCAGCTACAACACTCCCTTTAATGGCCTTCTGAGTAATGTACTGTATGTCATATTCTGTCAATATCATTTGCCATCTTGCTATTCTTCCGGAGAGAGCAGGTTTCTCAAATATGTACTTGACTGGATCCATCTTTGAGATCAACAAGGTAGTATGGGTCAACATATACTGTCTTAGTCGGCGAGCAGCCCATGCCAAAGCGCAGCAAGTCTTCTCGAGCAGTGAGTATCTTGTTTCACAGTCGGTAAACTTTTTGCTAAGGTAGTATATTGCCTGCTCTTTTCGACCAGGCTCGTCATGTTGCCCCAACACACACCCCATTGAGTTGTCTAATACTGTTAAGTACATAATCAAGGGTCTTCCATCAACTGGTGGCATCAAAATTGGAGGTTCCAACAGATATCTCTTGATTTCATCAAAGGCAGTTTGACACTTATCATTCCATTCCATCACCTGGTCTTTCTTCAACAACTTGAAGATTGGCTCACAGTTGGCAGTTAATTGAGAAATAAATCTTGCAATGTAATTCAATCGTCCCAAGAAACCTCTAACCTCCTTCTCAGTACGGGGAGCTGGCATCTCTCGTATAGCTTTCACTTTTGCAGGATCCACTTCAATACCCTTTTCACTGACAATGAAACCCAGGAGTTTACCAGACCTAACTCCAAAAGTGCACTTGTTTGGGTTCAATCTTAACTTGTATTTCTTCAACCTCTCAAACAATTTATGCAAATGATAAAGATGTTGCTCTTCATTCTGGGACCTGGCTATCATATCATCCACATATACCTCTATCTCATGATGTATCATGTCATGAAACAAAGCCACCATAGCACGCTGATATGTTGCCCCTGCATTCTTCAAACCAAATGGCATCACCTTATAACAAAAAGTGCCCCACTGTGTAACAAATGTTGTCTTCTCCATATCTTCAGGTGCCATCTTGATCTGATTGTAACCAGAGAAACCATCCATAAAAGAGAATACCTTATGCTGAGCAGTGTTGTCTACCAGAACATCAATGTGAGGAAGTGGAAAGTCATCTTTGGGGCTGGCCTTGTTCAAATCTCTGTAGTCTACACACATACGTACCTTACCATCTTTCTTAGGTACCGGCACCACATTTGCAACCCACTGAGGATAAGAAGTCACAGCTAAGAACCCTGCATCAAACTGTTTCATTACCTCTGCTTTGATCTTTTCTGACATTTCAGGACGCATGCGACGAACCTTCTGCTTCTTTGGACGACAATCTTCTTTTACTGGTAAACGGTGAACCACAATGTCTGTATCCAACCCTGGCATATCTTCATAGGACCAAGCAAAGATCTCCACGTAGTCACGTAGCATTTGAATCAACCTGTTCTTGACACTGTCCTCTAATTCAGCCCATATCTTGACTTCTTTCCTGTTTTCTTCAGTTCCCAGATTCACAACTTCGACTGGCTCTTCATGTGGCTGTATAGCTTTCTCTTCTTGTTGTAACAACCTAGCAAGCTCTACAGGTACTTCACAATCGTCCTCATTTCCGTCTTCAGTTTGATAGATCGGATTCTCGAAATTATAATTGGCAATAGTAGAACTGTTATCAACAGGATCCAGAGTGGATGAGGATCTGCATTTTAGTGATGTGGGTGTGTGTAAGAACACATAGCTGATAAAACAAAAATAAAAGAAAAGAAAGACAAGGAACACAATATTTACGAAAACGAAACGTCCACTGATTTTTATTGAATGAAGTATGCAAATGAAATGACAGCCCGTAACAAGTACACCATTGTGCCCCGGGTAAGGCACAAGGCTTAAGAGTTCAATTTTTCAAGAAATTACAAACTTAAAAAGCAACAACACAGTAATAGTATTTACTCCTGACTAAAGGAGATAGGAATAACATCTTCAGCTTTCCAATTATTGAGTCCAGCACCCACAGTAGGAAAAATCCAAGCATCCAAGTTGTAGTCTTCATCATAGTCACCCACAGCATTGATCTGGTTCTTCATCACCCCTTGATTGGTGATACGAACAGCACGAGCACGACGAACAGCCTTCTGGGACTCTGCAGTGAAACCCAAACCAAATTTGTCAGACTTGTACGGAATATCAGGAAGCTGACCCCAAATAGTACAACCACCTTCATCCACCACAGCTCTAGCATCTTTAAGGGAGGCCATTGTAGGAGGTACTCTGGTAACCACATGGACTTTCTTGACAACCGGAGGAGCTTCATAATCATTAACAATCCAAGGAACCACTTCAAATGTCTGACACGGAGTTTCAACGTATTCACCTTCCACTTCCAGATACTTAAAAGTGTTTACATGGCTAACAAAATATTCTTCCTCTCCATAGACAGTAACAACCTTTCCTTCTACCGGATATCTCAGCTTCTGATGTAATGTAGAGGTTACAGCACCTGCCCCATGGATCCAGGGACGCCCAAGCAAACAAGAATACGACGGATGAATATCCATGACATAAAAGGTAGCATTGAAAACCTGAGAACCAACTTTGATTGGGAGATCAATTTCTCCATGCACCACTCTTCTCGAACCATCAAAAGCCTTTACCACTATATTACTGGGCTTTAGCACAGCATCTTCAGGACTAAGCTTATTCAGGACTTCTTTGGGTAACACATTCAATGAAGAACCATTGTCTATTAACACATGTGACAGGGTAGTGCCCCTGCATTCAATAGAGATATGTAGAGCCTTGTTATGATCCCTTTTGGCCGGAGTCAAATCAGCATCGAAGAAACCTAACCCATTATCATAGGTCAAGTGTGCAACACAATTTTCAAACTGGTCTACAGATATCTCATTTGGTACGTGAGCAGTCTTTAAAAATTTAATCAAGGCTTTGGCATGAGCCTCTGAACACAATAATAAGGACGACATAGAAATCTTGGAGGGAGTATGCCCCAATTGATCAACAATGTCATAATCACTCTTGCGAATGATTTTCAATACTTCTTCCATCTGCTTAGAAAGATCATTAGCAGCTGGCACATCAGTTTGTACAGGTACAATAACAGGGCCTTTGCCCCGAGCATCAGCAGTGGAGGTAGTAGCTGGAGTAACTGCATTCTTGGGGATAACTGGAGGGGAGAAAACTCTTCCACTTCGTGTGATCTTACTAGATCCAACAATATTATCAACATCCAGATTTTCACCAACAACAGGTGCATCACCCAAGGATTCCTGCTTAACACCATGAATATAAACATCGGATCCATAATGCCAAGGCACAGCTTTATCGGAATTATATGGAATAGGACCCAGAGTGGTAATGATCATAGGAGCCACTCTAGCTTCAGCAACAATCTTCACAGGGCCTTCAGCAGTGATCTTAACTGGACCTTTACGAGTGATTTTGACAGGACCCTTGGAAGTAATCCTCACCGGTACCTTATCAACCATATCCACCTCTTCAACCTTCGCACCTTTAGTTATATGTTCAACCATACTCTCCACAGAAGGTGTCCTCTCAAACAATATTGTGTAATTGTCCATGAGACGTTGAATTCCATTCTTCAACTTCCAGCAACTATCCGGCCTATAAGCACAATATAAACAATCTTCATGACAACCTGGAAAGAACCCAGCTTGTACCAACTTCTTCTTGATGACCGACAATGGTGTAGTCACATCTGCAACTGAGGAAATACGTGAAACTTCATCAATAGCATTGACAGTTTTCTCATGATTTGTCATGGGCGCAGTAATCACATTTGGAGTACCCGGAGGGTCAAACTCAATCTCTCCCGCATCAATCATATCCTGAATTTTATTCTTCAATGCCCAGCAACTATTGGTATCATGTCCCTGACCATTTGAATGATATGTACATCGTGCATTAGGATTGTACCTGGGAGAGGTAACATTGGGATTCTGAGGAGGGTCCCTCAAAGTGATGAGTTCACCCTTCAACAAGTGTTGCAAGGCTTGGGCCAGTGACATGTTGATCTTGGTGAACTGCCTTTTAGGCCTCTATTGATTTCCCTATGGTGGCTCTGGTGTTGCAGGAGTTGGATTGGAGATGTGAATTGCACTCACAGATTGATGCCTCCTACTACGATCAGATTGACCATAAACAGCATTCGACTCTTTCTTCCCACTAGGGGGCTTCTTTGTAGTACTTGATGAAGAAGCACCCACTGGGATCTTGCCACTCCTTATACCATTTTCTACGTGCTCTCCTGTCATTATCAGCTCAGTGAAGCCAGATGATGAGCTTCCAATAAGATGACTGTAAAAAGGACCATTCAACGTACACATGAACATATCCACTAACTCTCTGTCAGTTAGAGGGGGTTGTACTCTTCCAGCCAAATCTCTCCACTTCTGAGCATACTCCTTGAAATTTTCTTTAGCACCCATAGACATGCTTTGGAGTTGCATGCGAGTAGGGGCTAGATCAGCATTGTATTGATATTGCTTATAAAAAGCCTCAGCAAGATCATTCCAATCACGGATGTTGACACTCTCCAACTGATAGTACCATTCCAATTGAGCTCTAGATAAGCTCTCTTGGAAGAAGTGGATCCACAACTTCTTATCAGCAGTATGGGGTTGGATCCTCCGGACATAGGACCTCAGATGCAGCTTGGGACAAGAGACACCATCATAAACTACGAAAGTAGGAACCTTGAAACCAATGGGTATGACTACCCCAGATATCAGACTCAAATCTTCAAAATCCAGCCCAGAAGATTTCTGCAACTCCATAGCATCCATTCTATCTACCAGCATCTTGAATTTGTCTTCATTAGGCTCATGGTAGTAATTAGCCTCATAATCAGAGTCCCCCATAGTGTTGTGGAGACTGCCTCCTTCTTTTTCAGACTCTTCAGACTCGTAATCTTCAACTGGTTCTTTGGTCTTGGCAAGACCTTTGAACCTTCTTCCCATGTTGAGTAGGCCACCTGACCTTCTAGTCTTCTTAGTCTTCTTGGCCAGCAGTGTCTTCAATTCATCCTGCCCCTTGGATAGGTTCAAGATCAGCTCTTGGAACTGTGCATTTTGTGCCTGGAGATCCTTAACTGTTTGTTCAAGAGCCATTGCTGAAATAAACAGCGAGAAGATGAGAAACCTGTGCACAATTATAAACCTGTGATGCAATGATATGATATGTGAATGCGTATGCAATGTTTTCAAGGACCGCATGATTTAAATTTGCTTAAACAAACAAGAAGGTAAACTTTTATTAGTAATAAATTTGTTTTGCCTCTTGGGCTTACAAAATGAAATAAATACAAGAGATGGGGTTTTAAGTCTCCCATGGACGTTTCCTCTTTGTGTTGCGGTATGAATTGAGATTCCGTTCTTCGTGAAGTTGCTTTGTTAGTTCCAGGATTCTTTCTTGGCTTGCTTTGTAATGAGCCTCGAAAGTATCCCTTTGCTCCTTCAACTGGATCCAGGATTTCTGTAAGTCTTCCATGTCAGTAGGCATGTCTGGGTGAAGGATGGTATAAGCAGTGTCTCCTTCAGCAACATGTTCCATGGTAACTGGCAGGATAGCAGGATATGGCATCATGAGAGTCTGAGCACGAGATCACACCCATCTGAGATAAGCTTCCATAGGAATAGTGTACTTAGGCTCCAGTGTCTTGCTGTCAACCTTGTTTACTTTTCCCCATGCTCGTATGAATCTCTGACGGTAACCTTGCAAATCGTTGTCGTAGTCAAACACAATGCCCTGAATCAACATGTCATGTGGGCCATCACTCCGAGCGTAACCAAACTGTCGTAAAGCTAGAGAGGGGTTGTAGGTGATGCCTCCTCTTATGCCTAGAAGTGGCATATTAGGAAACTCCCCACAACGGTCAATAATAGTGACATTCTCCATAGATCTGGAGCACCAATGGATATCTGAATGAGAGAGTGACATGATCCTTTTGGACCACCTGAACCCTTGCTCATTCTTCATTACTGAACGGGGAAGGTGAGAAATAAACCACCTAGAAAGGAAAGGTATGCAACACATCAAAGTTCCTCTTGCCCTTGTAGTACGGGTGTGAAGAGAATGCAGGATGTCTCCAAGTAGGGTAGGCACTGGATTGTGACTCAGGAATATGTTGATGGCATGAACGTCTATGAACTGATCTGGATTGGGGAACAATACTAAGCCATAAATCAGCAAGGTTAAGATTTCCTCAAAAGCATCATAGCTCATGGCCTTCAAGAACACTTGAGCCTTATCCATTAGCACCTTAGCAAGAATACCTTTAACTCTGCTTCTCGTTTCTAGAACAATGTCAGACTTCTTCAGATGTAGAGCTGCAGCAATAACCTCTGGTTTAAGTTCCTTCTCCAAGCCTGTGAAGGGTCTTTGATCAAGAACAGGTATACCCAAAAGTTTAGAGAACTCTTTCATGGTAGGAACCAGCTGATAGTCAGGGAATGTAAAGCAATGGTGCTTAGGGTCAAAGAACTGAAACAGAACACTCATCATGTCTTCATTGAACCCTGAGGTGACTAGATCCAGTAGGTGACCATGTCTCTTGATGAACTGGGAATGATCAGACACCTGAGAAACCAACTCTTTAAGCTTAGCAGGTATCCCTACAAAGTTGATCCTGATAGTGTTTCTACGAGCAGAAGCCATGACCTGCAACAAAGAACAAAGATAAATCCTTTGGTCCTTGAAATGGTTAGCGAAAATGCTATGCTTATGATGCATGATGATGTCATGATGTTATGCTCAATCAAAAACATGTGGCACACACAAACAAGTCACACAATAGCCCTAGGTTTAAAGGCTTGCATGAGGTTCAAAGGTAAGTACCCTCCCCTGAAGTTAGTTGGTTCATCCTGTCCTACAAAAGTAACCAGGTTCTAAGGGATCTCAATATCATTGATCCTTCACAAGGGTGGTTGTTCAGTAGGCAACTTACTTGCCAACCAAAACCCTCCAAGTTTAGAATCTCAATGAGTGTAGCATCGAGTATCAACCAACTTCAGTCTTCACCAAAGCCGGTTATCTCACTACCTTTCTAAAGGCCAAGATGGGATAACTAGGGTTCTAAAAGTTAGTTAGTGCATTGACAACATATGGTAGCCTCATATTATCCTCAACTTGACTTAACGAACATAAGCACCAACCAAGAAGTCACACTAACTATGGCCACCAGATCAACCATATCGGTATACGCCGTACAGTTTCCTTGGTCTATTGCCATTTACCTAAGGTACACTAGATCCGGGTTAGGATCTTTCACACATAAGAGCCCAACAAGTAAGTATAAAGCAAACAAGGCAAACAATTTTGAAGTGATCTAATTCCTAAGGGTACCCCTCTTTAATATTAACTCCCCAGCAGAGTCGCCAGTTCTGTAACACGGTGGGAGAACTGACTTTAGTTATGTTGCGGATAGCAAGAGTCGCCACCGACTTTTATTTTATCCAAAGGAAAGGCATAAAAGAACAGGAAAGACCTATTAAAAGATTTTTGGGTCCGGGGGGTAGGTTATGTAAAGGGAAGGTATTAGCACCCTTTACATCCATGGTTATCCATGGGCTCTTAGTTACTTAGCTCACTTTAAAATGTTTTTTTGAAATGTGGAGTGTGTGAATAGAAATTTTCTTAAGTGTTTATAATGACCCATGTACGGATGCGTATAAACCTTTGTTTTGAAAATTGTTTGAAATGTATGAAGTGTTTGAAATTGTTTTGAAGAGTGAGCAAGTATCTAAGAGGAACCTACCCTAAGTTTAAGTCTTTTCTGTTCTTGAATCCTTTAAATGGTAAGACTATCCCTATTATTAAGGAATAGGTAGTCATTACCTTGGATGTGAGGGACAAGTGAAGGATCATCTGGTAATTAGGCAACTGTGGGGTGTATAAGCAATTCGAAGGGACTATCATCTTTATTCGAGAGGGACAAGATCATTACGAAGGCAACATTCGAAAGAGACTTGATCTTTTATCTGTTAAGGGACTAGATGATGTGAAATTGAGGGACTTTTGCTTTATACACCCTACTTGACCTTTTGATTAGGCAACATGAGAGGTATCCCTAAGGAAGTGAGATGGCGATCCAAGATCGACTTACGTGTGTGAGTGTACAATTTTAATATTTATCTTTAAATTTAAATGATCTAAATTAATTTTAAAATACAAGTATGTTTACACTCCCTATTTACTAACCATAGCATAAAATATAAATAATAAACATTATTAATAAATATTACACCAAGGAACAATTACATAATAATAATAAAAGCAATTTAAATAAGCAAAATAAATAAATAATAATAATAATAATTGGATTAGTGAAATAATAATAATAAAAATAATCACAATGTGGTTAGTAATATAAAAATAAACATAATTAATAATAATAATAATGAAATAAGCAAGAATATTATAATAATTAAAAAAATCAAATTTTTATATAAACAATTATTTAAGATTAATGAGAAAATATGAGCAATTATACTAATTATTATAAAATTTAAGTTATATGCAAATTATAAAATTAAATTAATTATAAACATATTATAAAAATTAAATTATGATTACAAAAATTAAATTAGCAATTTTTAATTATTTTAAACATATAATAAAAATTATTTACATACTAGATTAAATTATAAACAATTTATAGGATACTTGCATATTATAAAAATAGGGTTAATCATAATTATATTTACAAAATTAAGAATTATAATAAAATTACATTTTTAATAGAAACAAATTAGGGTTTGATTTTAAAAATATTAAGATTTATTAAAATATATGCAAGAATTAAAATAAATAAATAAACAATATTTACAATTAGGGTTTTAGAAAAAAAAAGAAAATATTTTTTAGGATTAATATTGATTTATGAAAATATATTAAGATTAATTGAATTATAATTTTAATTTTAATTTAAAATAATAATAAACAAATAAATAAAGAGAACAAACAAAATAAGAAAATAGAAGAAAAAAAGGGGAGGCCTGGTTTTGAACCCAGGACCTCCCAATACCTGGAAAAGCTTCCATCCACTGGGCTAGCCTGCGCGCAGGTGACAAGGGAGAGGGTCCAATTGCTTTTGTTGTGTAATCCTGGAAAATCAAAGAAAAAGAAACAAAACAAAAGGCCTGGGGGGATCGAACCCAGGACCTTCAAACATCACACAAACACATTAACCATTCCAGCCGGGAGGGCGCATCTGTCCATATAAAATCTATAATACATAATATATTATGTCTAATGAATAAAAGAGAAAAATATGAAAAAACTGCCACAGCCAGGATTCGAACTCAGGACACTGCCTTCATGCGCGCATACGTTCACCACTGGGACACACGCTTGTGTGTGATAAATAACAGAAACAATAACATAATATTTTTAAAGAAATTTTTGAATTATGAAATGCGCGCGCAAGGTTCTTCTTCTTCCTTGGTACCTGCGAAAATTCCTATGAATTTTGCTACGATGTTTCCTGCGAATTTCAAAACATAAGAACCTACGAAAACTGGAAAAGCATCAAGACAGTGAAATTTCTCAAAAATAGTTAGTGCTTTATGATCCCCAAGGTCCATAGAATTGTTCTACGTTCTTAGAACTTATTTATATTAGGTTTATAACAAAACCCCAATCCCATGGCCGAAACCCTAGCCATGGTGATTCTTTGATCCTGCATCAAAAACCAAATTGAATTGCCCAGAAACATTCACAAACTTATCACAAACATAAATCCAGAATCAAATTCAATTTATATTACATGTATATATGAGAACGAAAAAATTATAAAGATGTCCATATTTTGATTCGGTTTGAGATGTTCATGAGGTTATGGATGCATATGAGCATTGGTACATGATCAGTGAAGTCTAGGGATCATTCTCATGTCCATAAAATACCTTCAAATGCCTTGTAGTGTGAAAACCGAATTTGACTTTTTGTGAGGTTTTTGAAAATATGAACTTACTCTTGGGAGGCTGAAATTCGTGAATAGTGAGTAGGGTTGGGTTATGTACTTATAGTGTGATGATTCTAGGTCAAAAAACTTGAACATTGTGTGAAAGATTTGATCCAAAAAGATTGAGAAAGATTAAGCTTTAAAATTCAAATATTCTTGCATAAACACTTTCTATTTCAAGCCAATCACCATTATTTTTGTATCATTCTGATCCATATTGAATTCATGACCTTCTAGAACAAAAAATAATTTTAAATCTTCACACTTGATATTTTATTTAAATTTAAAATGATTTTTAGTATAAAAAATCATAATAAATAAATTAAATAAAATAAAAATTATGAAAATATCAAATAATTTTCGTGCATGATGTCATGGATTACTTTGGGTCATTAAAAGTTCAGCCCACTTAGCAAAATTTGGTTTTAAACCTCCATTTGCTTCATAAACTTCCCTAAAATTTCCCAAATTTGCAAGGGCACACATCCTTCAATTTTAATGCTATGAGGGTGTTATTGGAAATTTTGGAAAGCTTGAAGAGTCCTCTAACCAACCCCACTGGTTTCATGTCCATATCATTTACCATTCTCAAGTTATGCCCTTTTGAAGTTGTTGACTTTTTGTTGACTTTCAAAAGGACCTATAATGTCTTAGCTCATACCTTTCAAATGAAGCATTTTTGGGCTTGGCTTGTGATACACAAAGTTGTATAGAATTCAATTTCCTTCACAATGAGCTTTGGATGGAAACTTGGTGATGAAGCATGTGAAAGTTATGGCTGGTCAAAGTTCAGTTGACTTTTCCTGAGGAAACCCTAATTTAGAAACTCTTGATTCTTGATGATCTGAAACCTCCTTGATGAATCATGATCAACCCTTGATCAAATGATGAATTTTACTTCATATACTTGATGTTGGCAAAAAATCATGAAGTTTGACTTTGGTTTGACCACAGTTGACCTCAGTTTGACTTTTTAACTGCTTTGACTGACTTTGACTTATCTGATTATTTGACTGAGCAAACCTTTGAGAAAAGTCTTGAAACTTGTCATGGGGATTCTTAGACACATATAAGATGTTATGAAGCTCACTTGAAGTCTTGGAAATCCATTTAGCCTGATTAAAGTCAAAACCCTAGTTTTGGATGCACTGCTTAGGAGAATGCCTTGTCTGAGGGAATTGTCCAACTTCTGACCAATTGTGAACTTTGTGAACCTTGTGAACCATCATAAGATGTCTTGTGAACCTTGTGAACCTCATGGAGGGTCTTGTGAGCCTTGTGAACCTCATAAAGTATCTTGTAGACTTCATGAACCTCATGAAAGGTCTTATAAGTATTGTGAACCTTGTGAACCTTGTGAACCTCATAAAGAGTCTTGCAAACTTCATGAACTTCATGAAAGGTCTTGTGAACCTTGTGAACCTTCTTAGCACACAAAGTCTTGTATTGTGAGGGCAAATTTTGGGGTGCAACAGCTGCCCCTGTTCAATTTTCTGAAACCTGAGGGGTTAGAATGGTATATTTGCCAGTCGTGACCTGGAAGGTTGAAGGGGATTAAATACAAAAGCCCAAAAATTTGCACTCACCGGTGCGTAGAATGATACTGATGACTAGTTGAATATGCTTGAGTGGGCTTAAAGATGCCACTTGGAGAAAAATTCTTCAGGTACATTTCTTGGAGGATAAAGCAGTCCAAAATATGAAGATATAATGATAGCTTTCAGGAAGATAAACAACGTCCCAATGTGTAACACGGTGGGAGAACTGAATTTAGTTATGTTGCGGATAGCAAGAGTCGCCACCGACTTTTATTTTATCTAAAGGAAAGGCATAAAAGAACAGGAAAGACCTTTTAAAAGATTTTTGGGTCCGGGGGGTAGGTTATGTAAAGGGAAGGTGTTAGCACCCTTTACATCCATGGTTATCCATGGGCTCTTAGTTACTTAGCTCACTTTAAATTGTTTTTGAAAGGTGAAGTGTGTGAATAGAAATTTTCATAAGAGTTTAATAATGATCCATGTACGGATGCGTAAAAAAAATCTTTGTTTTGAAAATTGTTTGAAATGTGTGAAGTGTTTGAAATGTTTGAAGAGTGAGCAAGTAACTACGAGGAACCTACCCTAAGTTTTAAGTCTTTTATGTTCTTGAATCCTTTAAATGGTAAGACTATCCCTATTATTAAGGAATAGGCAGTCATTACCTTGGATGTGAGGGACAAGTAAGGGTCATCTGTTTAATGTAGGTAACTGTGGGGTGTATTAAGCAATTTTGGAGGGACTGTCATCTTTATTCGGAAGGGACAAGATCATTACGAAGGCAACATTCGAAAGGGACTTGATCTTTTATCTGTTAAGGGACTAGATGACTTTACTTTGAGGGACTTTTTGCTTTGTACACCCCACTTGACCTTTTGATGAGGCAACAATGAGAGGTAACCCTAGAAAGTGAGATGGCGATCAAAGATCGACTTACGTGTGTGAGTGTACAGTTTAATATTTATCTTTAAATTTAAATGACCTAAATTAATTTTAAATAAACATACATGTTACACTCCCTATTTTTACTAACCATGGCATAAAATAAATAATTTAAACATTATAAAATATTACATCCAGGAGCAATTACAATAATAATAATAAAAGCAATTTAAATAAGTAAGCAAAATATTAATAATAATAATAATAATTGGGTTAGTGAAAATAATAATAATAATAATAAATAATAACAAATTAATGGGGTTAGTAATAATCATATAAACATAATTAATAATAATAATGAAACAAATAAAGATATTATAATAAAAAATTTTTTTAAAGATTAATAAGAAAATATGAACAATTATATTAATTATTATAAAATTTGAAGTTATATGTAAATTGTAAAAATTAAATCAATTATGAACATATTATGAAAAATAAATTATAATTATAAAAATTAAATTAGCAATTTTTACATATTTTTAAACATATAATAAAAATTATTTACATGCAAAAATTGAAATATAAACAATTAGAGAATATTTTCATATTATAAAAAATAAATTAAGCATTTTAATTTTAAATTATACTTACATACAAAAATTTGAGTTATAAACAATTTATATATTAACAAATATTAATTCAAGAATTTTAATGAAGTTTAAGAATATAAATAAAAGAAGAAAATTAGGGTTTTGAAAAGAATATATTTTTTAGGGTTTTTAAAAATAAATTAGGTTTTATAAAAAAAATGTTAAATGTTAAATATTAATTTAATTAAATAAATTATAATATATACATATTAATAAAAGAAAACAATTTATTTTAAAACATATTATTAGGATTAAATTAAGATTATAATTTTAATTAATTAACATTAATAATAATCAAAACAAATAGAAAAAAAGAAAACTTACCTGGCTGGGATTTGAACCCAGCACCTCTTGCCTTCATGCACTCAAACCAGCAACATCCACCACCAGGCTACCAGCGCGCGGGTGACAAGGAAAGGAGAGGAATTTGTTTTATGCCTTAAACCTGAAAATCAGAAAAAAGAAAGAAAAAGCAAAAGGCCTGGGGGGAATCGAACCCAGGACCTTCAAGCAATCACACAAACACCTTAACCAATCCAGCTGGGAGAGCGCACCTGTACATAAGCTCACCATAATTCATAATATATTAAAATGGCTAAATATCTGGAAAAATAAGCAAAAGGGGTTGAAGCCAGGATTCGAACTCCTGCCCTCCTACAATATACGCGCATGCTTCACCACTGGGACAAGCGCAAGCTTGTGAAATAAAAACAGACACAATTCATAATATTTTAAAACAAAAGTTTAAATTTGAAATTCGCGCGCAGGGGTCTTCATCTTCTTCATGATACCTGCGAAAATTGATACAACTTTTCCTGCGAAATTTCATGCAAGTTCTTCTATGTTCATGTCCTGCGAAATTCAAACATCAAGCAAATGGTGCAATTACATCAAATTGTTTATACCAATGAATTCCTTATGATTCATACAATCAATCCACGTTGTTAGAATTTATTTATATTGTCTAAATCGTAAAACCCTAAATTGGCCATTCAAACCCTAACAATGGTGAAATACGATTGGGGGTACCAAACATCAAGATAGCTGTCCAGAAACATTCCTAGCTTCATCACAAACATCAAACAATCATCAAATTTCATTTAAATCAAGCAAACATGTGAAATCGAAAAACTCATATTCAAGAACAAAGCTTGATTCGGTTTATGCCATATGAGTGGTTTTGAATGCAAATGATCATTGATACACATTCAGTGAAGCCTAGGGATCATTGCTGTGTCTTTAGAGTACCTTCAAATGCCCTCAAATGAAGAATCCGAAAATTGGTTTTTGGATGATTTTTGGTTTTTTAAACTTACTCTTGGGAGGCAGGAATTCGTCTGCTCTTGTTAGGGTTACCTCATGTACTTATAGTATGATCAATTAGGTCAGAAAAGATCAATGCTTGTGTGAAAAATTTGATCAAAAAAGATTCAAAAAGATAAGCTTTGAAAATCAAATATTTTTGCATAAACACTTGCTATTTTAGGCCAATCATCATGATCCTCTTACCTCTTTGATTCCAATCATATTTATGAATTTCTAGAAGCTTAATCTTTTTTAAATCTTAGACTTTTATATTTTATTTTAATTTAAAATGATTTTTAATGAATTAAATCAAAATAAATAAAAATAAAATGATAAAAAATCTGATTTTTGTTGACTTGGGTCGTGCATGAGGTCATAGTATGGATTGGGTCATCATATAGCAAGCCCATTTAGAAGAAATTAGTTTTAGACCTCCATTTTCTTCATAAACCAACCAAAAATTTCCCAACTTTGCAAGGGCACACATCCTTCAATTTTAATGCTATGAGGGTATTCTTGGACATTTTGGAAAGCTTGAAGAGTCCTCTAACCAAACCCACTAGTTTCATGTCCATATCATTTACCATTCTCAAGTTATGCTCTTTTGAAGTTGTTGACTTTTTGTTGACTTTCAAAAGGACATATAATGTCTTAGCTCATACCTTCCAAATGAAGCATTTTTGGGCTTGGCTTGTGAGACACAAAGTTGTAGAGAATTCAATTTCCTTCACAATGAGCTTTGGATGGTGACTTGGTGATGAAGTATGTGAAAGTTATGGCTGGTCAAAGTTTAGTTGACTTTTACTAAGGAAACCCTAATTTAGAAACTCCTGATTCTTGATGATCTGAAATCTTCTTGATGAATCATGATCAACCCTTGATAAAATGATGAATTTTACTTCATATACTTGATGTTGGCAAAAAAATCATGAAGTTTGACTTTGGTTTGACCACAGTTGACCTCAGTTTGACTTTTTAACTGCTTTGACTGATTTTGACTTATCTGATCATCTGACTGAGCAAACCTTTGAGAAAAGTCTTGAAATTTTTCATGGGGGTTCTTACACACATATAAGATGTTATGAAGCTCACTAGAAGTCTTGGAAGTTCATTTAGCCTGATTAAAGTCAAAACCCTAGTTTTAGATGCACTGCTAAGGAGGTGCATTGTTTGAGGGAATTGTCAACTCTTCTGACCCATTGTGAACTTTGTGAACCTTGTGAACCATCATAAGATGTTTTGTGAACCTTGTGAACCTCATGGGAGGTCTTGTGAACCTCATAAAGTGTCTTGTAGACTTCATGAACCTCATGAAAGGTCTTGTAAGTATTGTGAATCTTGTGAACCTTGTGAACCTCATAAAGTGACTTGTGGACTTGATGAACTTCATGAAAGGTCTTGTGAACCTTGTGAACCTTCTTAGCACACAAAGTCTTATATTGTGAGGGAAAATTTTGGGGTGCAACAGCTGCCCCTGTTCAATTTTCTGAAACCTGAGGGGTTAGATTGGTATATTTGCCAGTCGTGACCTGGAAGGTTGAAGGGGATTGAACACAAAAGCCCAAAAATTTGCACTCACCGGTGCGTAGAATGATATTGATGATTGGTTGTATATGCTTGAGTGGGCTTAAAGATGCCACTTGGAGAAAAATTCTTCAGGTACATTTCTTGGAGGATAAAGCAGTCCAAAATATGAAGGTAAAATGATAGCTTTCAGGAGGATAAAGCAGTCCTGAGGTAATAATATGCTTTCAGGAGAATAAATCAATCATGAGGGAATGATATGCTTTCAGAAAGATAAACAACGTTCTGAGGTAATAATATGCTTTCAGGAGGATAAACAACGTCCTGAGGTAGGGGTTATAGCTTTCAGGAAGATAAATAACGTCCCGAGGAGATAATATGCTTTCAGGAGGATAAAAACGTCCTGAGGAAGTGGTAACCTTTGGAAAGATAACAACGGCCCAAAGTAATAATATGCTTTCAGGAGGATAACAACGTCCTGAGGAAGTGGTAACCTTTGGGAAGATAACAATGGCCCAAAGTAATAATATGCTTTCAGGAGTATAAACAACATCCTGAGGAAGTGATGATAGCTTTCAGGAAGATAAACAACGTCCCGAGGAGATAATATGCTTTCAGGAGGATAACAACGTCCTGAGGTATAAGAAGCTTTCAGGAGGATAAAGCAGTCCTGAGGGAATGATAACCTTCAGGAGGATAAAGCAGTCCTGATAGTCACAAGTCTGTTTGCTGGAGAATTAACCTGACAACAAGGTAGCATTCTGTATGATAATATTAGTTTATGTATTGTATATGCATGTATAATATGATGCACTTAAGTAATGTATTATGTATCTAGGTATATGTATGATATGATGTAAATGATGTATGTGTGCATCATGCAGCCTGAAGCGTCTGGATATTTTCATATAACAACTGCTGGCCCGGGAAAATAAATCCTGATTCGTTGCTGAAGAATATGAGGAACTCGTTCCCGTCTTGTTTGATAATATATTATACATAACCTCCCGTCTGCTGGGGATAGCATAACCTCCCGTCTGCTGGGGATAGCAAGGTATATATAACCTCCCGTCTGCTGGGGATAGCAAGGTATACATAACCTTCCGGCTTCGTTTGATAGTAGGGTATATATAACCTCCCGTCTTCGTTCGTCGTACTCCTATTGGAAAGTAAATTCCCGAATATCCGTATGAGGATAAAAGAGATGGATATAAATTCCAGGGGAGATGTGACTTTATGAAGATGGATTTGTCCTACTGAGAGTTTGTAGCTGTTTTGTAAAGATGAACCGGCGAAGCTTCGTTGAAATCCTTACCTCGTTCGTCTTTAGTAAATACTATTACTGCATTTTTATGCATTTCTGGTAAACATCAATCATATTAAGCATACATGCATTTCTGGTAAACATCAATCATATTCAAAAGCATACATACATTCAAACACAACCAATGGACGCTTCGCTTATGTAAATAGGGTAAAAGTAAATCAGGATTCAAAAATGGAATTTTATTTATATCAAAGAGTGACCTATACATTGGTAAGTTTGTACAAGGAGACATAAATCCTAGTGAGAGGACTTTGTCATAAAGTCTTTTACAAGACAAGGAGAATCAGCTATGTGGGAAATAATCCTATTGAGTTTCAATTCTACTATTTTCATTATCTTCAAGTATCTTATCTTCTTCTGTTGAGACGAAAACGATTAGATTGAGCTTTATCTGTTCGAACTTGAGTAAGTAACACAACTGGTTGCAGTTTCATGGGTGATCCAAACGAGACATAGTCATACGCTTTAATCCCTAACTTTTGCCTGGATTGCCCTTTCAGGTTTTCAATCCACCGAGATACCCTTTTTTGCCCAAGCCGCCTTTTCAGGTTTTCGACTTGCCGGGTGTACATCTTTTTATATATATCCCTAATTTTTTCCCAAACCCTTTTGGTTTTCCGGGATGCCCTTATTTTTGCCTAGGCCTGTCAACCTAGCGGGTCTCTTTTTATGCGTAGTATTTTTTAACTATGTCTGCGTTTACAGGTTGTGGGAAGTCTTCACCGTCCATAGTAGTAAGTATCATGGCACCTCCTGAAAATACTGTCTTGACTACAAATGGTCCTTCATATGTAGGAGTCCATTTTCCCCTAGGATCACCCCGTGGTAATATGATATGCTTGATTACCAAGTCACCAACCTGATATACCTTTGGCTTAACCTTCTTGTTAAAAGCCTTGATCATTCGTTTCTGGTACATCTGGCCATGACAAACTGCTGCTAACCTCTTCTCATCAATCAAATTTATCTGGTCAAGTCGAGTCTGAATCCATTCATCTTCATCCAAGCCTGCATCCTTCATAATTCTTAAGGAGGGAATCTGAACTTCAATGGGAAGAACTGCTTCCATACCATAGACTAAGGAGAATGGAGTTTCCCCTGTTGAAGTACGTATTGTGGTACAATAACCATGAAGAGCAAATGGTAACATCTCATGCCAATCCTTGTAAGTAACAGTCATCTTTTGTATAATCTTCTTAATGTTCTTATTAGCAGCTTCAACTGCCCCATTCATCTTTGGACGATATGGAGAAGAGTTGTGATGTTTAATCTTGAACTGCGTGCAGAGATCAGTAATCATAGTGTTGTTCAGATTAGAGCCATTGTCAGTAATAATCCTTTCAGGGATGCCATACCTACATATGAGATTATTCTTAATGAATCGAGCCACCACATTCTTTGTAACAGATGCAAATGAAGCTACCTCTACCCACTTTGTAAAGTAATCAATAGCAACCAGGATGAAACGATGCCCATTAGAAGCAGTAGGCTTGATCTCACCAATCATATCAATGCCCCACATGGCAAAAGGCCAAGGAGCAGTCAACACATTCAATGGTGATGGAGGTACATGTACTTTATCAGCATAGATTTGACACTTATGACATGTTCTGGAATGTTGATAGCAGTCAGCTTCCATGGTAGACCAATAATAACCTGCTCTCAATATCTTCTTTGCCATAGTATGACCACTAGAATGAGTGCCAAAGATCCCATCATGCATATCTTCCATAATCTCAGTTGCTTCCTTCTTATCCACACAACGAAGCAAAGTTGAATCATGGTTGCGCCTGTACAAAATCCCATTACTCAAAAAGAACTTAGCAGAGAACCTTCTCATAAACTTCCTATCTTTGACAGATTCCCCTTCAGGGAACTCCTGAGCTTCAAGATATCTTTTTACTTCATAGAACCAAGGCTTTTCCTCTACTTCTTCCGTGCCAATCTCATTGCAGTATGCAGGCTTCTCAAATCTATCAATAGTAATCTTGGGAGCTTCATCATCCCAGCTGATCTCAAACATGGATGCCATGGTGGCTAATGCATCTGCCAACTGATTCTCTCTTCGTGGAATATGTCCAAAGGTAATTTCTTTGAAATGTGGGATCAAAGACAAAACATGCTCTCTGTAAGGAATGAGGTTATCATGCTTAGTATCCCAATCTCCTTTGATCTAACTAACTACCAGGGTTGAATCTCCATACACGTCAAGGAACTGAATCTTCATATCAATAGCAGCTTTAATACCCAGGATACATGCCTCATACTCAGCCTTGTTATTGGTACAATGGAAACAAAGTCTGGCAGTAATCGGGGTATGACAACCTTCAGGGGAACTAATCACAACACCAACACCATTACCAAGTGCATTAGAGGCACCATCAAAAACCATAGTCCATCGGGATCCTTGTTCAGGTCCGTCATATTGTCCAGGTTCTTTGGTAATAATCATAATGTCTTCATCAGGGAACTCAAAACTCATTGACTGATAATCATCCACTGCTTGATGAGCCAAATGATCAGCAACAACACTTCCTTTAATGGCCTTTTGAGTAGTATACTGTATATCATATTCTGTCAAGATCATTTGCCATCTTGCAATTCTTCCGGAGAGAGCAGGTTTCTCAAATATGTACTTGATTGGATCCATCTTTGAAATTAACAAGGTAGTATGAGTCAACATATACTGTCTTAGTCGGCGAGCAGCCCATGCCAAAGCGCAACAAGTTTTCTCGAGCAGTGAGTATCTTGTTTCACAGTCGGTAAACTTTTTGCTAAGGTAGTATATTGCCTGCTCTTTTCGACCAGACTCGTCATGTTGCCCCAATACACACCCCATTGAATTGTCTAACACTGTTAAGTACATAATCAAGGGTCTTCCATCAACTGGTGGCATCAAAATTGGTGGTTCCAGCAGATATCTCTTGATTTCATCAAAGGCAGTTTGGCACTCATCATTCCATTCCATCACCTGGTCTTTCTTCAACAACTTGAAGATTGGCTCACAGTTGGCAGTTAATTGAGAAATAAATCTTGCAATGTAATTCAATCGTCCCAAGAAACCTCTAACCTCCTTCTCAGTTCGGGGAGCTGGCATCTCTCGTATAGCTTTCACTTTTGTAGGATCCACTTCAATACCTTTTCCACTGACTATGAAACCCAGGAGTTTACCAGACCTAACTCCAAAAGTACACTTGTTTGGGTTTAACCTCAACTTGTATTTCTTCAACCTCTCAAACAATTTATGCAAATGATCAAGATGTTGTTCTTCATTCTGAGATCTGGCTATCATATCATCCACATATACCTCTATCTCATGATGAATCATATCATGAAACAAATCCACCATAGCACGCTGATATGTTGCCCCTGCATTCTTCAAACCGAATGGCATCACCTTATAGCAAAATGTGCCCCACTGTGTAACAAATGTTGTCTTCTCCATATCTTCAGGAGCCATCTTGATTTGATTATAACCATAGAAACCATCCATAAAAGAGAATACCTTATGTTGAGCAGTGTTGTCAACTAAAACATCAATATGAGGAAGTGGAAAGTCATCTTTAGGGCTGGCCTTGTTCAAATCCATGTAGTCTACACACATACGTACCTTACCATCTTTCTTAGGCACTGGTACCACATTTGCAACCCATTGAGGATAAGAAGTCACAGCTAAGAACCCTGCATCAAACTGTTTCATTACCTCTGCCTTAATTTTCTCTGACATTTCAGGACGCATACGACGAACCTTCTGCTTCTTTGGACGACAATCTTCTTTTACTGGTAAACGGTGAACCACAATGTCTGTATCCAACCCTGGCATATCTTCATAGGACCAAGCAAAGATCTCCACATAATCACGTAGCATCTGAATCAATCTGTTCTTGACACTATCCTCTAAATCAGCCCCTATCTTGACTTCTTTCCTGTTTTCTTCAGTTCCCAGATTCACAACTTCGACTGGCTCTTCATGTGGCTGTATAGCTTTCTCTTCTTGCTGTGACAACCTAGCAAGCTCTACAGGTACTTCACAATCGTCCTCATTTCCGTCTTCAGTTTGATAGATCGGATTCTCGAAATTATAATTGGCAATAGTAGAATTGTTATCAACAGGATCCAGAGTGGATGAGGATTCCTGACTAAAGGAGATAGTGATAACATCTTCAGCTTTCCAATTATTGAGTCCAACACCCACAGTAGGAAAGATCCAAGCATCTAGATTGTAGTCTTCATCATAGTCTCCCACAGCATTGATCTGATCTTTCATAACCCCTTGATTGGTGATACGAACAGCACGAGCACGACAAACAGCCTTCTGGGACTCTTCATCCACTACAGCTCTAGCATCCTTGAGGGAAGCCATTGTTGGAGGTATTCTGGTGACCACAGGAACTTTCTTGACAACAGGAGGAGCTACATAATCATTAACAATCCAAGGAACCACTTCAAATGTCTGACACGGAGTTTCAACGTATTCACCTTCCACTTCCAGGTACTTGAAGGTGTTCACATGACTGACAAAATATTCTTCCTCTCCATAGACAGTAACAACTTTTACTTCCATTGGATATCTTAGCTTCTGATGTAATGTAGAAGTTACAGCACCTGCCCCATGAATCCAGGGACGACCAAGCAAACAAGAGTACGAAGGACGAATATCCATCACATAAAATGTAGCATTAAAAATCTGAGAACCAACTTTGATTGGGAGATCAATTTCTCCATGCACCACTCTTCTAGAACCATCAAAAGCCTTCACCACTATACTACTGGGATTCAGCACAGTATCTTCAGGACTCAGCTTATTCAGGACTTCTTTGGGCAACACATTCAGAGAGGAACCATTGTCTATCAATACATGTGACAGGGTAGTGCCCCTGCATTCAATTGAGATATGCAAGGCCCTGTTATGATCCCTCTTGGCAGGGGTCAAATCAGCATCAGAAAACCCTAATCCATTATCATAAGTCAGGTGGGCAACACAATTCTCAAATTGGTCAACAGAAATTGCATTGGGTACATGAGCAGTCTTCAGAAACTTGATCAAAGCTTTGGCATGAGCCTCAGAACATAACAACAAGGACAACATAGAAATCTTGGAGGGAGTATGCCCCAACTGATCAACAATGTCATAATCACTCTTGCGAATGATTTTCAATACTTCTTCCATCTGCTTAGAGAGATCATCAGCAGCTGGCACATCAGTAGATATAGGCTCAATAACAGGACTTTTGCCCCGAGCATCAGTGGTGGAAGTAGCAGCAGGAGTAACTGCATTCTTGGAAGTCACTAGAGGAGAGAAGACCCTTCCACTTCGTGTGATCTTACTAGACCCAACAATATTATCAACATCAACAGGCACATCAGCTAAGGGTTCCTGCTTAACACCATGGATATAAACATCAGACCCATAATGCCAAGGCATAACTTTATCAGACGTATACGGAATAGGACCAGGAGTGGTAATGACCATAGGAGCCACTCTGGCTTCAGCAACAACCTTCACAGGGCCTTCAGCAGTAATCTTGATTGGACTCTTATGAGTGATTTTAACAGGTCCCTTAGAAGTGATCCTTACCGGCACTTTGTCAACCATGTCAATCTCTTCAATCTTCCTACCTTTAGTAATATGATCCACCATACTCTCTACAGACGATGGAGTCCTCTCAAACACTATGGTATACTTATCCATGAGACGTTGAATTCCATCTCTCAATCTCCAACAACTATCCGACTTATAGGTACAATACAAACAATCTTCACGACAACCTGGAAAGAACCCAGCTTGTACTAACTTCTTCTTGATAACAGACAATGCTGTGGTCAACTCTGCAACTGAATAAATATGTAAATCTTCATCAATTGCATTGACAGTCTTCTCATGATTTGGCATGGGAGCAGTAATCACATTTGGAGTACCCGGAGGGTCAAACTCAATCTCTCCAGCCTCAATCATATCTTGAATTTTGTTCTTCAAGACCCAGCAACTATTAGTATCATGTCCCTGACAGTTTGAATGATATGCACATCGTGCATTGGGATTGTACCTGGGAGAGGTAACATTGGGGTTCTGAGGAGCCTCTTTCAGAGTAATAAGTTCAGCCTTCAACAAGTGTTGCAATGCCTGAGCCATTGACATGTTGATCTTAGTGAACTGCCTTCTAGCCCTCTGTTGGTTGCCCTGTGGCTGCTCTGTTGTTGTAGGAGTTGGATTTGAAATATGAACTGCACTCACAGACTGATGCCTTCTATTACGATCAGGTTGACCATAAACAGCATTGGATTCTTTCTTCCCAGTGGGAGGCTTCTTCGCAGCACCTGATGAAGAAGTACCCACTTGGATCTTACCACTCTTTATACCATTTTCCACACGCTCCCCTGTCATTATCAACTCAGTGAAGCCAGATGATGAGCTTCCAATGAGATGACTGTAAAAAGGACCATTCAGCGTACACATGAACATATCAACCAATTCCCTGTCAGTTAAAGGGGGTTATACTCTTCCAGCTAAGTTTCTCCACTTCTGAGCATACTCCTTGAAACTTTCTTTGGCACCCATAGACATGCTTTGCAGCTGCATGCGAGTGGGAGCTAAATCAGCATTGTATTGATACTGCTTATAGAAAGCTTCAGCAAGATCATTCCAATCCCTGATGTTGACACTCTCCAATTGATAATACCATTCCAATTGAGCTCCAGATAAGCTCTCTTGGAAGAAATGGATCCACAACTTTTTATCGGCAGTGTGAGGTTGGATTCTTCTGACATAAGACCTCAGATGCAGCTTGGGACAAGAGACCCCATCATAAACAACAAAGGTAGGAACCTTGAAACCAATGGGTATGACCACCCCAGATATCAGACTCAAATCTTCAAAATCCAGCCCAGAAGACTTCTGCAACTCCATAGCATCCATTCTATCCACCAGCATCTTGAATTTGTCTTCATTAGGCTCATGGTAGTAATTAGCCTCAGAATCAGAGTCCCCCATAGTATTGTGGAGACTGCCTCCCTCTTTTTCAGATTCTTCAGATTCATAGTCTTCAACTGGTTCCTTGGTCTTGGCAAGACCTTTGGACCTTCTTCCCATGTTGATCAGGCCACCTGACCATCTAGTCTTCTTAGTCTTCTTGGCCAGCAGCGTCTTCAATTCATCCTGCCCCTTGGTCAGGTTCAGGATCAGCTCTTGGAACTGTGCATTTTGTGTCTGGAGATCCTTAACTGTTTGTTCAAGAGCCATTGCTGAAATAAACAGCGAGAAGATGAGAAACCTGTGCACAATTATAAACCTGTGATGCAATGAAATGATATGTGGATGCATATGCAATGTTTTCAAGGACCGCAGGATTTAAATTTGTTTAAACAAACAAGAAGGTAAACTTTTATTAGTAATAAATTTGTTTTGCCTCTTGGGCTTACAAAAAATGAAATGAAATAAATACAAGAGATGGGGTTTTAAGTCTCCCATGGACGTTTCCTCTTTGTGTTGAGGTATGAATTGAGATTCCGTTCCTCGTGAAGTTGCTTTGTTAGTTCCAGGATTCTCTCTTGGCTTGCTTTGTAATGAGCCTCGAAAGTATCCCTTTGCTCCTTCAACTGGATCCAGGATCTCTGTAAGTCTTCCACGTCAGTAGGCATGTCTGGGTGAAGGATGGTATAAGCAGTATCTCCTTCAGCAACAGGTTCCATGGTAACCGGCAGGATAGCAGGATATGGCATCATGAGAGTCTGAGCACGAGATCGTACCCATCTGAGATAAGCCTCCATAGGAATAGTGTACTTAGGCTCCAGTATCTTGCTGTCAACCCTTGTTTACTTTTCCCCGGGCTCGTATGAATCTCTGACGGTAACCTTGAAGATCGTTGTCGTAATCAAACACAATGCCCTGAATTAACATGTCATGTGGACCATCACTCCGAGCGTAACCAAACTGTCGTAAAGCTAGAGAGGGGTTGTAGGTGATGCCTCCTCTTATGCCTAGAAGTGGCACATTAGGAAACTCCCCACAACGGTCGATGATAGTGACATTCTCCATAGATCTGGAGCACCAACGGATATCTGAATGAGAGAGTGACATAATTCTTTTGGACCACCTGGACCCTTGCTCATTCTTCATCACTGAGCGAGGAAGGTGAGAAATAAACCACCTAGATAGCAAAGGTATGCAACACATCAAAGTTCCTCTTGCCTTCGTAGTACGAGTATGAAGAGAATGTAGGATGTCTCCAAGCAATGTAGGCACTGGATTGTGACTCAGAAATATGTTGATGGCATGAACGTTTATGAACTGATCTGGATTGGGGAACAATACTAAGCCATAAATCAGCAAGGCTAAGATCTCCTCAAAAGCATCATAGCTCATGGCCTTCAAGAACACTTGAGCCTTATCCATTAGAACCTTAGCAAGAATACCTTTAACTCCGCTTCTCGTTTCTAGAACAATGTCAGACTTCTTCAGATGTAGGGCTGCAGCAATAACCTCTGGCTTAAGCTCTTTCTCCAAGCCTGTGAAGGGTCTTTGATCAAGAACAGGTATACCCAGAAGTTTAGAGAACTCTTCCATTGTAGGAACCAGCTGATAATCGGGGAATGTAAAGAAATGGTGCTTAGGGTCAAAGAACTGAAACAGAACACTCATCATGTCTTCATTGAACCCTGAAGTGACTAGATCCAATAGGTAACCATGTCTCTTGATGAACTGGGAATGATCAGACACTTGAGAAACCAACTCTTTAAGCTTAGCAGGTATCCCTACAAAGTTGATCCTGATAGTGTTTCTACGAGCAGAAGCCATGACCTGCAACAAAGAACAAAGATAAATCCTTTGGTCCTTGAAATGGTTAGTGAAAATGCTATGCTTATGATGCATGATGATGTCATGATGTTATGTTCAATCACAAACATGTGGCACACACAAACAAGTCACACAATAGCCCTAGGTTTAAAGGCTTGCATGAGGTTCAAAGGTAAGTACCCTCCCCTGAAGTTAGATGGTTCATCCTGTCCTACAAAAGTAACCAGGTTCTAAGGGATCTCAATATCATTGATCCTTCACAAGGGTGGTTGTTCAGTAGGCAACTTACTTGCCAACCAAAACCCTCCAAGTTTAGAATCTCAATGAGCGTAGTATCGAGTATCAACCAACTTCAGTCTGCACCAAAGCCGGTTATCTCACTACTTTTCTAAAGGCCAAGATGGGATAACTAGGGTTCTAAAAGTTAGTTAGTGCATTGACAACATATGGCAGCCTCATATTATCCTCAACTTGACTTAAGGAACATAAGCACCAACCAAGAAGTCACACTAACTATGGCCACCAGATCAACCATATCGGTATACGCCGTACAGTTTCCTTGGTCTATTGCCATTTACCTAAGGTACACTAGATCCGGGTTAGGATCTTTCACACATAAGAGCCCAACAAGTAAGTATAAAGCAAACAAGACAAACAAAGTTAAAGTGATCTAATTCCTAAGGGTACCCCTCTTTAATATTAAATCCCCAGCAGAGTCGCCAGTTCTGTAACACGGTGGGAGAACTGACTTTAGTTATGTTGCGGATAGCAAGAGTCGCCACCGACTTTTATTTTATCCAAAGGAAAGGCATAAAAGAACAGGAAAGACCTTTTAAAATAGTTTTGGGTCCGGGGGGTAGGTTATGTAAAGGGAAGGTGTTAGCACCCTTTACATCCATGGTTATCCATGGGCTCTTAGTTACTTAGCTCACTTTAAATTGTTTTTGAAAGGTGAAATGTGTGAATAGAAATTTTCATAAGAGTTTAATAATGATCCATGTACGGATGCGTAAAAAAAATCTTTGTTTTGAAAATTGTTTGAAATGTGTGAAGTGTTTGAAATGTTTGAAGAGTGAGCAAGTAACTACGAGGAACCTACCCTAAGTTTTAAGTCTTTTTTGTTCTTGAATCCTTTAAATGGTAAGACTATCCCTATTATTAAGGAATAGGCAGTCATTACCTTGGATGTGAGGGACAAGTAAGGGTCATCTGTTTAATGTAGGCAACTGTGGGGTGTATTAAGCAATTTTGGAGGGACTGTCATCTTTATTCGGAAGGGACAAGATCATTACGAAGGCAACATTCGAAAGGGACTTGATCTTTTATCTGTTAAGGGACTAGATGACTTTACTTTGAGGGACTTTTTGCTTTGTACACCCCACTTGACCTTTTGATGAGGCAACAATGAGAGGTAACCCTAGAAAGTGAGATGGCGATCAAAGATCGACTTACGTGTGTGAGTGTACAGTTTAATATTTATCTTTAAATTTAAATGACCTAAATTAATTTTAAATAAACATACATGTTACACTCCCTATTTTTACTAACCATGGCATAAAATAAATAATTTAAACATTATAAAATATTACATCCAGGAGCAATTACAATAATAATAATAAAAGCAATTTAAATAAGTAAGCAAAATATTAATAATAATAATAAAAATTGGGTTAGTGAAAATAATAATAATAATAATAATAAATAATAACAAATTAATGGGGTTAGTAATAATCATATAAACATAATTAATAATAATAATGAAACAAATAAAGATATTATAATAAACAAAAATTTTAAAGATTAATAAGAAAATATGAACAATTATATTAATTATTATAAAATTTGAAGTTATATGTAAATTGTAAAAATTAAATCAATTATGAACATATTATGAAAAATAAATTATAATTATAAAAATTAAATTAGCAATTTTTACATATTTTTAAACATATAATAAAACTTATTTACATGCAAAAATTGAAATATAAACAATTAGAGAATATTTTCATATTATAAAAAATAAATTAAGCATTTTAATTTTAAATTATACTTACATACAAAAATTTGAGTTATAAACAATTTATATATTAACAAATATTAATTCAAGAATTTTAATGAAGTTTAAGAATATAAATAAAAGAAGAAAATTAGGGTTTTGAAAAGAATATATTTTTTAGGGTTTTTAAAAATAAATTAGGTTTTATAAAAAAAATGTTAAATGTTAATTAATTAAATAAATTATAATATATACATATTAATAAAAGAAAACAATTTATTTTAAAACATATTATTAGGATTAAATTAAGATTATAATTTTAATTAATTAATATTAATAATAATCAAAACAAATAGAAAACAAAAAGAAAAAAAGAAAACTTACCTGGCTGGGATTTGAACCCAGCACCTCTTGCCTTCATGCACTCAAACCAGCAACATCCACCACCAGGCTACCAGCGCGCGGGTGACAAGGAAAGGAGAGGAATTTGTTTTATGCCTTAAACCTGAAAATCAGAAAAAAGAAAGAAAAAGCAAAAGGCCTGGGGGGAATCGAACCCAGGACCTTCAAGCAATCACACAAACACCTTAATCAATCCAGCTGGGAGAGCGCACCTGTACATAACCTCACCATAATTCATAATATATTAAAATGGCTAAATATCTGGAAAAATAAGCAAAAGGGGTTGAAGCCAGGATTCGAACTCCTGCCCTCCTACAATATACGCGCATGCTTCACCACTGGGACAAGCGCAAGCTTGTGAAATAAAAACAGACACAATTCATAATATTTTAAAACAAAAGTTTAAATTTGAAATTCGCGCGCAGGGGTCTTCATCTTCTTCATGATACTTGCGAAAATTGATACAACTTTTCCTGCGAAATTTCATGCAAGTTCTTCTATGTTCATGTCCTGCGAAATTCAAACATCAAGCAAATGGTACAATTACATCAAATTGTTTATACCAATGAATTCCTTATGATTCATACAATCAATCCACGTTGTTAGAATTTATTTATATTGTCTAAATCGTAAAACCCTAAATTGGCCATTCAAACCCTAACAATGGTGAAATACGATTGGGGGTACCAAACTTCAAGATAGCTGTCCAGAAACATTCCTAGCTTCATCACAAACATCAAACAATCATCAAATTTCATTTAAATCAAGCAAACATGTGAAATCGAAAAACTCATATTCAAGAACAAAGCTTGATTCGGTTTATGCCATATGAGTGGTTTTGAATGCAAATGATCATTGATACACATTCAGTGAAGCCTAGGGATCATTGATGTGTCTTTAGAATACCTTCAAATGCCCTCAAATGAAGAATCCGAAAATTGGTTTTTGGATGATTTTTGGTTTTTTAAACTTACTCTTGGGAGGCAGGAATTCGTCTGCTCTTGTTAGGGTTACCTCATGTACTTATAGTATGATCAATTAGGTCAGAAAAGATCAATGCTTGTGTGAAAAATTTGATAAAAAAAGATTCAAAAAGATAAGCTTTGAAAATCAAATATTTTTGCATAAATACTTGCTATTTTAGGCCAATCATCATGATCCTCTTACCTCTTTGATTCCAATCATATTTATGAATTTCTAGAAGCTTAATCTTTTTTAAATCTTAGACTTTTATATTTTATTTTAATTTAAAATGATTTTTAATGAATTAAATCAAAATAAATAAAAATAAAATGATAAAAAATCTGATTTTTGTTGACTTGGGTCGTGCATGAGGTCATAGTATGGATTGGGTCATCATATAGCAAGCCCATTTAGAAGAAATTAGTTTTAGACCTCCATTTTCTTCATAAACAACCCAAAAATTTCCCAACTTTGCAAGGGCACACATCCTTAAATTTTAATGCTATGAGGGTGTTATTGGACATTTTGGAAATCTTGAAGAGTCCTCTAACCAACTCCACTGGTTTCATGTCCATATCATTTACCATTCTCAAGTTATGCTCTTTTGAAGTTGTTGACTTTTTGTTGACTTTCAAAAGGACCTATAATGTCTTAGCTCATACCTTCCAAATGAAGCATTTTTGGGCTTGGCTTGTGAGACCCAAAGTTGTAGAGAATTCAATTTCCTTCACAATGAGCTTTAGATGGTGACTTGGTGATGAAGTATGTGAAAGTTATGGCTGGTCAAAGTTCAGTTGACTTTTACTGAGGAAACCCTAATTTAGAAACTCCTGATTCTTGATGATCTGAAATCTCCTTGATGAATCATGATCAACCCTTGATCAAATGATGAATTTTACTTCATATACTTGATGTTGGCAAAAAATCATGAAGTTTGACTTTGGTTTGACCACAGTTGACCTCAGTTTGACTTTTTAACTACTTTGACTGATTTTGACTTATCTGATCATCTGACTGAGCAAACCTTTGAGAAAAGTCTTGAAATTTGTCATGGGGGTTCTTACACACATATAAGATGTTATGAAGCTCACTTGAAGTCTTGGAAGTTCATTTAGCCTGATTAAAGTCAAAACCCTAGTTTTAGATGCACTGCTTAGGAGGTGCATTGTTTGAGGGAATTGTCAACTCTTCTGACCCATTGTGAACCTTGTGAACCATCATAAGATGTCTTGTGAACCTTGTGAACCTCATGGGAGGTCTTGTGAACCTCATAAAGTGTCTTGTAGACTTCATGAACCTCATGAAAGGTCTTGTAAGTATTGTGAATCTTGTGAAACTCATAAAGTGACTTATAGACTTCATGAACTTCATGAAAGGTCTTGTGAACCTTGTGAACCTTCTTAGCACACAAAGTCTTGTATTGTGAGGGAAAATTTTGGGGTGCAACACAAGGTAGTAATATGCTTTCAGGAAGATAAACAACGTCCTGAGGTAGTGGTGTAACCTTTGGGAAGATAAACAACGGCCCAAGGTAATGATATGCTTTCAGGAGGATAACAACGTCCTGAGGAAATGATATGCTTTCAGAAGTATAACAACATCCTGAGGTAACAATATGCTTTCAGGAGGATAACAACGTCCTGAGGGAATGATATGCTTTCAGAAGGATAAACAACATTCTGAGGAAATAATGTAACCTTTGGGAAGATAAACAACGGCCCAAAGTAATGATATGCTTTCAGGAGGATAAACAACGTCCTGAGGAAGTGAGGATAGCTTTTAGGAAGATAAACAACGTCCCGAGGAGATAATATGCTTTCAGGAGGATAAACAACATCCTGAGGTGATAATATGCTTTCAGGAAGATAAACAACATCCTGAGGTGATAATATGCTTTCAAGAAGATAAACAACATCCTGAGGTATAAGAAGCTTTCAGGAGGATGAACACCATCCTGAGGGAATGATAACTTTTGGGAAGATAAACAACGGCCCAATAGTCACAAGTTGTTAATGAAGTCTGTCTTCTGGAGAATTAATCTGAAAAACAAGATTATAACATTCTGCAAGATAATATTAGCTTATACATTATGTATAATATGATGCACTTAAATAATGTACTATGCATCTATGTATATGTATGTTATGATGTAAATGATGTATGTATGCATCATGCAGCCTGGAGCGTCTGGATATCTTCGTATAACAACTGCTGGCCAGGGAAAATAAATCCCGTTTCGTTGCTGAAGAATATGAGGAACTCGTTCCCGTCTTGTTTGATAATATATTATACATAACCTCCCGTCTTCGTTTGATAGTAGGGTATACATAACCTTCCGTCTGCTGGGGATAGCAAGGTATACATAACCTCCCGTCTGCGTTCGATAGTAGAGTATACATGGCCTTCCGTCTTCGTTCGTCGTACTCCTATTGGAAAGTAAATTGTCGAATATCCGTATGAGGATAAAAGAGATGGATATAAATTCCAGGGGAGATGTGACTTGAAGTACTTCATGAAGATGGATTTGCCCTACTGGGGATTTGTAACTGTCTTGTAGGGATGAACCGGTGAAGCTTCGTTGGAATCCTTCCCTCATTCGTCCTTAGTAAATACTATTACTGCATTTTCATGCATTTCTGGTAAACATCAATCATATTAAGCATACATGCATTTCTTGTAAACATCAATCATATTCAAAAGCATACATACATTCAAACACAACCAATGGACGTTTCGCTTATGTAAATAGGGTAAAAGTAAATCTGGATTCAAAAATGGAATTTTATTTATATCAAAAAGTGACCTATACATAGGTAGGTTTGTACAAGGAGACAGAAATCCTAGTAAGAGGAATTCGTCGTAAAATTTTTACAAAACAAAGAAAATCAGCTATGTGGGGAATAATCCTATTGAGTTTCAATTCTACTATTGCCATTATCTTCAAGTATCTCATCTTCTACTGTCGAGACGGAAACGATTGAATTGAGCTTTATCTGTTCGAACTTGAGTAAGTTGTACAACTGGTTGTAGTTTCATGGGTGATCCAAACGAGACATAGTCATACGCTTTAATCCCTAACTTTTGCCTGGATTGCCCTTTCAGGTTTTCAATCCACCGGGATACCCTTTTTTGCCCAAGCCGCCTTTTCAGGTTTTCGACTTGCCGGGTGTACATTTTTTTTATATATATCCCTAATTTTTGCCCGAACCCTTTTGGTTCGCCGGGATGCCCTTATTTTTGCCTAGGCCAGTCAACCTAGCGGGTCTCTTTTTATGCGTAGTATATTTTAATTATGTCCGCGTTTACAGGCTGCGGGAAGTCTTCACCATCCATGGTAGTAAGTATCATGGCACCTCCTGAGAATACTGTTTTGACTACAAATGGTCCTTCATATGTTGAAGTCCACTTGCCCCTAGGATCACCCTGTGGTAATATGATACGCTTGATTACCAAGTTACCAGCCTGATATACCTTTGGCTTAACCTTCTTGTTAAAAGCTTTGATCATCCGTTTCTGGTACATCTGGCCATGACAAACAGTTGTTAACCTCTTCTCATCAATCAAATTTATCTGGTCAAGTCGAGTCTGAATTCACTCATCTTCATCCAAGCCTGCATCCTTCAAAATTCTTAAGGAGGGAATCTGAACTTCAATGGGAAGAACTGCTTCCATACCATAAACTAAGGAGAATGGGGTTGCCCCTGTTGAAGTACGTATTGTGGTACGATAACCATGAAGAGCAAATGGTAACATCTCATGCCAATCCTTGTAAGTAACAGTCATCTTTTGTATAATCTTCTTAATGTTCTTATTAGCAGCTTCAACTGCCCCATTCATCTTTGGACGATACGGAGAAGAGTTGTGATGCTTAATCTTGAACTGCGTGCAGAGATCAGTAATCATAGTGTTGTTCAGATTAGAGCCATTGTCAGTAGTAATCCTTTTAGGGATGCCATACCTACATATGAGATTATTCTTAATGAATCGAGCCACAACATTCTTAGTAACAAATGCAAATGAAGCTGCCTCTACCCACTTCGTGAAGTAATCAATAGCAACCAGGATGAAACGATGCCCATTAGAAGCAGTAGGTTTGATCTCACCAATCATATCAATGCCCCACATGGCAAAAGGCCAAGGAGCAGTCAGCACATTCAATGGTGATGGAGGTATATGTACTTTATCAGCATAAATTTGACACTTGTGACAAGTTCTGGAATGTTGGTAGCAGTCAGCTTCCATGGTAGACCAATAGTAACCTGCTCTCAAAATCTTCTTTGCCATGGTATGACCACTAGAATGAGTGCCAAAGATCCCATCATGCATATCTTCCATAATCTCAGTTTCTTCCTTCTTACCCACACAACGAAGCAAAGTTGAATCATGATTGCGCTTGTACAAAATGCCATTACTCAAAAAGAACTTAGCAGAAAACCTCCTCAGAAACTTCTTATCTTTGACAGATGCCCCTTCAGGGAATTCCTGGGTTTCAAGATATCTTTTTACTTCATAGAACCAAGGCTTCTCCTCTGCCCCTTCAGTGTCAATCTCATTGCAGTATGCAGGCTTCTCAAATCTATCAATAGTGATCTTGGGAGCTTCATCATCCCAACTGATTTCAAACATGGATGTCATGGTGGCTAAAGCATCTGCCAACTGATTCTCTCTTCGTGGAATATGTCCAAAGGTAATCTCTTTAAAATGGGGGATCAAAGACAACACATGCTCTCTTTAAGGAATGAGGTTATCATGCTTGGTATCCCAATCTCCTTTAATCTGACTAACTACCAGGGCTGAATCTCCATACACATCAAGGAACTGAATCTTCATATCAATAGCAGCTTTAATACCCAGGATACATGCCTCATACTCAACCATGTTATTGGTATAATAGAAACAAAGTCTGGCAGTAATCGGGGTATGACAACCTTCAGGGGAACTAATCACAACACCAACACCATTACCAAGTGCATTAGAAGCTCCATCAAAAACCATGGTCCATCGGGATCCTTGTTCAGGTCCGTCATATTGTCCAGGTTCTTTGGTAATAATCATAATGTCTTCATCAGGGAACTCAAAACTCATTGAATGGTAATCATCCATTGCTTGATGAGCCAAATGATCAGCTACAACACTCCCTTTAATGGCCTTCTGAGTAGTGTACTGTATGTCATATTCTGTCAATATCATTTGCCATCTTGCTATTCTTCCGGAGAGAGCAGGTTTCTCAATGCTTCCTTTAAGACATAATGCTTCCTTTACAACTTCAGTTAGGGCGATATATCCTACTTCAGTTGTTGACAAGGCAAAAACCTTATGAAGTGTTTCTTTCCAACTAATTATTATGCCAAACATAGTGAAAACATATCCAAAAATAAATTTTCTGGAATCCATACAACCTGCATAATCAAAGTCAACATATCCTTCAATTGCAGCTTTACTATCTTCACCCATGGCTCCACCATAAATTAGGAATCTGCTCAGAGACCCATTTATGCACCTTATAATCCACTTCAATGCTTTCCAATGAGCCTTTCCAGGATTCGCCATGTACCTGCTTACAAGACTTACTGCATATTTTATATCAGGTCTAGTACAGACCGTAACATACATCAAAGAACCTACTATATTAGCATATGAAATGTTATCCATGTAAGTTATTCTGACATAAGTACTGGGACACTGATCTATACTCAACTTGAATTAAGGGTTTGTCGGAGTCACAACAGACGTTGAATTCGACATACCGAACTTATCGAGAATCTTCTTCAAGTATGCCTCTTGAGATAAGAATAATCTCGACTTATTTCTATCACTCCGGATGTCAATCCCAAGAATCCTGGACACAACTTCTAGATCTTTCATATTGAACTCCTTATTTAGTTCAACCTTTACCCTCATTACATCAGATCGAAATCTGAAGTAAACACAATGGTTGAACTAACTTCTGATGAAACTTATCCGCGCCATGAACTTGTCGAATCTCCTATTCCACTGTCGAGGAGATTGGTTCAGCCTATATAAAGATCTCTTCAGTTTGCACACATACGTTTCTTTCCCCTCTTCGACATATCCTTCGGGCTGGCTCATCAGGATTGTTTCATCAAGATCACCATACAAGAACACAGTTTTCACATCCATCTATTCCAGTTCAAAGTCGAACTATGCCAACATGTCAAACAACATTCGAATGGATTAATGCTTTACAACAGGAGATAACACATCATTAAAGTCAACACCTTCTTTCTGAGTGAAACCACTTGCAACCAACCTTGCCTTGTATCTCTTCGACGCTTCAACTTCAAATCTTTCCTTAACTTTGAAAATCCATTTACAACTGACTAACCTGGCTCTAGCATATTTTTCGATCAGTTCCCAAGTAATGTTATCATGAAGATATTTCATCTCATCATCTATGGCCTTCAGCCATTCAGTCTTATTTCGACTCCTCATAACTTCCTTATAGTATCTAGGTTCTTCGTCTAGAACCTCACTTGCAGAGATTAAGGCGTAAGCTATAAGATCTTCATACCCAAGTCTATGAGGTGGCTTGATGAATCTTCTCGACATATCTCTTGCTAGTAGGTAGTCATTATCAGTTTCCTTGATCGCGACTCTGCATATTGGTCAGATTGGTACTTCAAGTATACAGTCTATCACATAGTTTTAAAAGATTATCGAGCCCATAGAGACAAATAATCAACCTAAAGTGATCGATATTGTAGTGTAAAGCTAAGGCTTGATCGGAATTGAAAAGGAACTTAATTCTCTAACGGGAATTTGGAATAGAAATAAAACGAGACCGAAGAGAGATTTTTGTGCTCCTAAGGGACTCCGTAAGTTCTAGGTGCTAACCAGGGTAGCAAAACGATTTCGTAGGCAATGATGATCTAAAGACATAATCTCACACTCTCACGTTATTGACCGAGCCACACCTAATAACCCAAAGATTTTTCTCTTGCTCGCTCGATAGCTAAAAGACGTTGTTTGGAAATCAATAAAACCTAAATGAAACCTAAAGCACTCTCGTTGTGTTTAGGTACAATTTTCAGTGTTTACTATCTGATGATTACCACAAACTCTTGCTCTATTGGACACGCCTTGATGTGTTTCTCACTCTCATAACTAAACTTTGTTAAGCTACTTGTCACTCTCACGACGAAACAACCTAAATTAAACTTAAACACTAAAACCAGAAAGTTGAACATACAAGGTTAATACCAGTGGTTCCTACAGAGTCTCGTCGAGACGATGATCCTTAATCTATGGGCTCATGCAAATTTAGCCTAACATATTAACTTCTAAACTTAAAATATTATGAGCATTAGAAAACAAATTATACATTTCGATTAATTTTAGTGAAATATTGATTTTAGAGTTTGTATAGAAGATAAGTTAAGACCATAAATACAAAGAACATAAATAAATCAAACGCGATAAAAATCTGAGAAAAGTAAATAAACTTGAATTTAAACTAAAACAAACTTCTATTGATTGAATGATCCAAGTACATCAGCGAAAAACAGAAAAGAAAAGATGCAATGATGTAACAATTACTCAATGTAAGAAATTGTTACTTTGGAATGTGAATATATGGTTACAAGGCTAGATTCGAATTCGGCAGCGCTTCTGCATGGTAATTGGATCCTGAAACTGGTCCTAGGGAGGTCCAATTTATAGAAAAATCAAGACTTGGCAGTTACATTTTGAAATTCAAATCATCACAAGTGAGGTAACTGCTACAAACTGGCAACACTACTACTAAAAACCCATTTAACAACGGTTGGGAATGGCATATAATGACGCGGGCGAGGGCGTTGTTATGTAAAGTGTTGTCGTAAGTACGCTACTTATAGTCACGGTCTTGGGACTGTTGTTGTAATCTAGAAAACGCACATTATATTACAACGGTTATGGTTATCAACCGTTGTGATATATATATATATATATCTTACAACAGTTATGAGTTTCAGCCATCGTGGAATGTATCTTTAGTTTATTATAAACAAATATATATTGCTTGTTTAACCATACACTAATTAAGGAACTACAACCATTCAAATTTGTAAAGAACTATATAATCTTAAAATTAAACTGTTCTTGAAAACCAACATAAACAGACCACCGTTTTCCGAATTGCATCAATCTCATTCAACACATTTTATGTTCTTTAACACAAAAATGTATCGATGATTTGTTTGCTTCAATACATCTATATCTTTCATTATAGTACCTCATAATTTTCGCTTATCATGGAGTTTTTTATGATGACTTATCATGATAAGTGACAAGGTTGGGGTAAAGTAGAAATATAAATATAGATGAATTGAAGCAAACAAAACATTCAACCATATATTATGAGTTAAAGGAACATAAAATGTACCGAAATGAGTTGGAAGCAATTCAGAAAATATTGACCGATTTAGGTTAGTTTTCAAATACATCTTATTTTTAAGATTATAGGGTTCTATGTCAAATTAAATGATTGAATTTTCAATAAAAGCGTAGTGAAACAAACAATACATACATACATATATATATATATATATATATATATATATATATTATATATATATATATATATATATATATATATATATATATATATGTACCTTATAAACTCATACTATACGCTTGCTACCACCACCATCATCACCATGTATCATCTTTACTATACAACTTCATCTATTTCAAATAAAGGAAAATTAGTTAGTATTCAAAACAAGGTGATACATTGTTAGCAAAACAAAACCCTAAGTGTGACTTGAACAAAACAAGATACATTGTTAGCATACCTCATAAACTCATAGCCAAAGTAATGGGAACTATCTGAAAAAAATGAGAATAATGAACACAATCAACACAACCAACATGAAGCAATCAAGATAATGAGAACTATCTAATAAGAAGATTGAAGAAGAAGAATACTTTATTTTCCATAGCATCATCACCATGTTCATCTAGTTTTAGATTCTGCAAGAAGAAATAAAAGGAGGAAGCTTAAATCAAAAGGTTCTTCAGACTTCTTATATTTCTTTTCGCAGATTCTAAAAACATATGAAGTATATGTTGGCAAAAATGTAGAGCAAAAATGGGTGCTAGGGTTTCGCTGTGAAGGAATACGAGGATACTCACCATGTTCATTTATTTTTAGACACTGTAAGAAGGAATACGGGAATGAAGAAACCTAAATAAAAAGTTTCATACTTCTTGTATTCCTTTTTGCAGTGTTCAAAAAAAGATGAAGCCTTGCTGCCAAAAATGTAGAGAAAAAAATGAGTGATAGGGTTTTGCTGTGAAGGAAACGACACTATATGTAAATAAGGGAAACTTAATTTGCTTATATGGTAAATATTTCACAACGGTTAACAAATTTAACCTTCATGGTAGGCATATATTTATTATAATTATATATCACAACGGTTATCCATATTAGCCGTAGTGTTACCCCTTTAATTGGTACAAGGTTCGAATCCTTGCTACAACATGTTTTTTGTTTTATATGATTATTTAATTACGGTTTTAAAACGTAACTGTTGTAATACTACAACCTTTGCACTTAGCGGAAAAGGGAAACCACTCATCCTAAGTAATGATTTAAAACTTATCATTCGAGAATATCAAACATTACACATTATCATCATTACAAGCATTAAAGTATCAGATTCTTCATCCTCGAATATAAATACACAATTTTACATTTCTTTATAATATCCATTAACAATGAGTTCTATAAATGATGAGAATGCCAACAGAAACATCACAGAGATCACATAGATCACTACAAATGAAGATACCTTTATGACTATGGGTTATGATCCTTGAAAAATATATGTACTCCCCTTTTTTAAATTATTAATGAACTTATCTATTAAATATTAATGGAAAGTAACTTTAAAAAAATGTAGTTGTTGGGAATAGAATTTAATTACACATCAGTTTGATACTACGGATTCGAAAATATATGTTTAAAATGGAAAAAAGATGTAGTTATTGGGAATCGAAGTTTGATACATATCACAACGGTTGCTATATCTCAACCATCATGATAAATTACGTTTGTAATTAAATTTCATAATGAAGCGCTAGAGTTTAATTTAGAATTAAAAATAAAAAAAAACAAACCATGTCACAACGATTGAAATAAACAACCGTTATTATTTAAAAATAGTAAATAAAAATAATAGAATAACACCTTAGTTTAGAGATTTCACAACGGTGTAGGCATGATTCGTGATGACCATGGCGTCGTTGTTAACACGTTTTATAGTAGTGCAAAACTACTACCGCGTGCAATGGCGTTCGCCATTAAGCACATGGCATTCACCATTCTTCAGAGTTCAAGAATCTCCACTTTCTGAGGCAATGGCGAATATCATTCCCCTAGTGTATCCAGATGGAGATTGCCATCCACTTCTAGGATGCATAATTTGTACTTTTGATGCATTCTTCAACCTACAAGCTCGCCTTTTTCTCTAATATTCCGATTGATTGCTAATGTACTTGTCAACATAAAAAGGAAAGAAATATAAGAAAATAATAATCAAAGTGATCGATACTCAATAAAAACAATACTGAAAATGCGCGAAACAAATCAAATTAAATGATACATAATCAAGTCATCAAACTCCCCCACACTAAGACTCTTGCTTGTCCTAAAGCAAAACTCCCAATGAATAAAACAATAAGCACACCGTTTGACCCTCAGACACGATGACAACGATAAAGCACAAGGTTGTTAGGCTAATGCTACAAAGATAGGTACTAAATAGCGAAAACAAGGGTACCGTGACGGCATAATTCTGCTAGAGAAAACAAAAGGTTCCCTCCTATTCAATACCAGTGAAGAATCATGACATTATAACTCGACCTACAGGACTTCGTTCCCATTCACCTCTCTTTCATTCTAGCGCAATTACATTAAGCTTGTTATCTCTTTTTGCTTACATGGTGATTGAACTTGTTAGTGAATTGATCTCGTTCAAAAATATTTCTTTTCTTTTTCTTTTTTTTTTGCTTGCAAATTTTTAAGATTTCGATCCTTCACTATGCCAGACAAGGGCTACGACAACGCTTTTTTGGCCTTTAACAGTGCTTAAAAGCGCTGTCTAAGGTGGCGGTGTCGTAGGTAAAGACAACACTTTTTTTAAGGAAAAAACACTGCTAAAGGTCTACTTTAGAAATTGCTTTACCTTTAAAAGCGCTTTCAAAAGTAGGCCTTTAGCAGCGATTTTTTCCTTAAAAAGCGCTCTCTAAAGTCGGCCTTTAGACAACGCTTCTAAAAGCGCTGTCTAATGTATACATATAAAATTTTAAAGAATTTTTTAATATACCTTTAGAGAGCGCTTTTTGAGGAAAAAACGCATTCTTTTGTCCTCCTTTAGACAAAGCTTTTGAAAGCGCTCTCTAATGTATACCTTTAATTTTAATGAATTTTTTTTCTATACCTTTAGAGAGCACTTTTTAGAAGAAACGCTTTCTTTTGTGGAATATAGGCAGCACTTTTTCTAAAAAGCGTTGTCTTTTCTATACGTATAATTTTAATGAATTTTTTTTAAAAATCCCATTTTAACATTTTTTATGCAGAAACCTGTATAATTCAAGCAATTTCAATAAACATGTATAATTCACATTTCCACTAACAATTTCTAGTATGATTCATTAACCATTTCCACTAATCCCATAAATCACATTAACCACAAGCCATTTACATCTCAAAACTAATACCATTTCACTAATACCACTAATACAATTTCAATCCAAAACTATACAATTCAAGTCATTTACATAAACCACAAGTTAATAACATTCACATAATCCCATAATCCTATACCTTAAAATATTCCTTTTTCAATAAGATATCCGCACAATTCCTCCATAATTTCTTGCAATTTTGAGGGCGTGTAATGAGAGCACGTGTATTCATCAAAGTACTACATAAAAAAATAAAATATGCATTAATTAGTTGAAAATAATAAATTGTGACATATCCGATAAATATTAAAATAAATCCTAAGTTATAAATTCATGCATACCTGAATAGGAATCTCTAATCGATCCATTTGAAGGATTTCTTTCATAAACCTCAAAACGTAATACCCATAGTCTATGTCATTTTTCCGTTGAGGACACTACACATAGACAAACAAATAAGAATTCATATATAGTTGTTTTGTATTATCAAGTAGCATCACTAATAAGCAACATTGTGAAAATTAATATACCTCCACTTGGACCCATGTAATAGTGTTTACTTTAGCCTGTGCTACTCGAGCATCTCTTTGTGATAGGTATACTAGTATAACTCTATAAAAGAAAAAACGTAAATTTAGAAAAATCTCACAAAAATAATTAAATATACAAATACACACGAATATTTTGAACAATCTCACTTACATATCAACCACTTCCTTCATACTCGGATATGTTGACCAATCATGCTCCAATGAATTCATATAATAGACCACTTCTTTTGTAGGACCAATGACAACCAACAATCAATATCCACTGTAAAATATAGATAAAGTTTAGATGAATAATTTCTACGCAAAAGATACAAAGATTAAAATGAAATTAGAATGAAAATCTTACTCGTGTCCAGTATTATATGGTAAAAAAACAAAGTTTCTGTTTTGTTGGCCGTAAATCTCTCAATTAAGTGGTCTCTTACTGAAAGTGAATTCAAACTAATTGTCGTTGCATTGACGCGGGTGCAAGAAAAGAAACGGAATCTGTTTGATAATTACGTCCCGCGCATAATTTTTTCAGACAAGAAACTTAAATAAAAACATAATAAACATTAGACTATTTTCATTGAAATGTGTAAATAAATTGTTCAAATAAATAAATAATAGATTGATCGGAGTATTAGATGTATGCATGCATAACACCGATGCTTAATTCAAGATGCTTGAAAATCTGCTCCATGTCCTCTCTTCCGATTATCTCAGAATGAGGAAAACCAAAAACACCATCATCCATGTCTATTTGACGAATAACACCTTGCATCACATATAATGTTGCCACAAGTGTCTCAAGACACAACCAAAAGCGAGGTGTAAGATCTCTTTTTGCCTGCACGATCCTTGCAGAAAGCTTTTTCTTGCTGATGACCTGTTGTGAAGCTTGAATAAGAACCTAACAATCATATAAGTTAGGTAAAGTGGAAAATCATGAAACTTTTTAACTTGGATCATAGAATAACACCTTAATTGTACCCCTCTTTATGATGCAACATACTCTTTTTCCAGAAATATCCCTTTATCCTTAGATGCGGGTTTTGTAGGATTCTAACATTACCATGTAAAATAAATATACGTAATGGTTCAGAATGATTTTCATAATGGTTCAGAATTGACATTTGAATACTAAGAGATTCATAATGGTTTTCGACATACCTCAACATCTGTGGAAATGAGATCTGAAGGCCATGTAACATACGAACCTATTGCATCTCGCAACAATGTATCTTCTGAAACCGAGTTAGGCATAGGTAGTACCGCATCCATATCTAAAACGATATCAACCGACACTTTCAGATATCCATGAGGGAGCGGTTTATGGTGAAGTAACACTTCCACATTGTTATGAACTTTTCCCTTGACAACCATGCGATAAGTCGGTAACGACAAATACAGTCGACAAAATGAAATGCCCTGAAGCAATAGTGAATGCATAATTGTTAATGTGTATAAAGGTCAATTAAAATAAATATGTGTTAATTACCTTGGGAATTTTATTTTCACAATTGATACTAGCTTTGTCACTAGTATCTTTCAACCCGGAACCGCGTTTTTCCGCCTCATATCTCTCGTTATCCTTTTGCACTTCACTGACTTGCACTTTTAGTTCCTCCAATAATTGCATGACTTCTTAGCTGCTAGGATTTTTACTCTTTGGTTGCTTATACAAGGAATATGGAGTCACACCAAATCCTTTACCCCTCACCCGACCGAAATACTCAAGAACATTTAGTACTTGACTAAGAATGCTCCTGCGATCCTCTTCATCGGTGGTTAAGGATTTAGATATAGTCTCCTAAAATTCATTGACAAATTGAAAATTATTAGTGGGGATTAATAATTAATTATATTTTAATAAAATTTCGATTAACTTAAAGACATAATGTTATACTTACAAATTCGTCATAAACATGCTGAACATCTTCCCTAACAACTCCATCCTTGCCTACACGAGCAGCCTTCCACAAAACATGTTCTGGAAGAGATATTTCTTCACTTTTCTCCTCTTCTAACTACATATTGAGACAAGTAATAAGACCGTCAATTATAACATATTGAGACAATTAATCAGATCATGTCATTTATATATAGTTACCATTTGTTTTTGTAAGCGTGCATATCCTAAACGCCCTTTTCTATATGGATACGCGGGTTTTGATGCTCTTTGGCGATTAATGGCCATCAAATCCTGGATAAACAAGTTACATTGATATCAGAACAAACTAATGCAACAAGTATATAATACAATTAATAGACATGAAAATATAACATTACATTGAATTTTTCGGTTTTCGGTTTGGCTACAAAAGTGCCCCATTCTTCCGGTGTAATCAAATCCGCATACAACTTTGGAAGTTCTGCTTCAACAAAAAAAAGTTTTCTCATCCCTCGGATATGTTTTTGATAATAAGGCTCGAAGCCCTCTGTGTCTATTTTCGGCCAATTGAAGACAATACTTTTTCCGGCTTTCATAAATATTAAAAGACCTCTACAAAAAAACATATACATATAAACATAAAGTGTGTTAGTATAAGTAAATTACAGACTTAATCGTCAAAAAACTCTAATAACACATCAATCACGTTTGGTAAGTACCTGTATCTCAGTCCATATCTTATCTTTACCAGCTTTCAACCATGGATTCTTCCAATTATCACTAGTAAGTGGAATATGCTTGTAGACAAGTGAACCAATGTATGAAGACAACATTGAACCATTAGGCTCAGTTAGTTAGTTGTCATCACTCCAATGTACATCAAATTTAACCCCTTTGTCTCTAGCACAAATGATTGACTTCATAATTGATATTACTCGTTTTATTTCACTTTTTACATTTGAAGCTTCATTTGTATCATGTGTCTCGTGTGTGTCATCCTGGTTACTAGCCATTTGTAGACCGTGTGGGTGATAAGTGCATATTAGTGTGATTATTTAGTATATTTTTTTGGCACTTTTCAAGAGTTTACTTGGATTTCTAATGCTTTTTCCCTTTGCTTCTTTCACTTATTCATAGTTCACTTTAAGCGTTTTAAAAGTATCATTTATTTAACTTTTGTTTTTGTAATTGTAGGTTGCATCTTTGAAATAAGGAATGGATTGCATAAAGACTCTCTTTGTGGAGTTTTTGAAGAAATTGGAGAAATCAAGCTCGCTCCAAGCTTGCTCAGCGAGCTCCCAGCAAGATTTCCAGCAAGTTTCTCGCTCAACGAGCTCTTTTCTCGCTCAGCAAGCTATGGCGGTTTAACTTTTTAATGAAAGCTCGCACAACGAGCTCTGCGTTTTTTAGCTTGTATTTAAGCATATGTTCCTCATTTTTCTTGGGATGTAACATTCACTTCAGACCTAAATACACCATAATTTATAGTTTTACCTTGTTTTCGAAGAATCAGTGCATTGATTGTCAAGAGATTGTCATTAATTCTCATTCTTCTTCATCTCTCTCTTTTGATGGAAGCTCTCATGGAAATGGATAGCTAAACTCATAGTATGTCAAGGTTAGAAGGTAGATAGGTATTTATTTTGTATGTATAGGCTTTGATCCTCTTGTAAGAACTCTTGATGATGAATATATGATGAAAGCTTTGTTTTGATAAAATATATTTTGTGTTGTTTCAAGATTGAGAAATTTGTTCAACATTGGACCTAGGATTTCATCACCCAAAGAACATAAGCTAGAGATAGTTATGGACTTGGAGTTCACTTTGTATTGAACTAAAATGTTATCATTTTGATAGATTTAGTGAGAGATCATCAATGGATCAAAATGGTAAATCCCATATTATGTGTTAGAAATAAGCATTTTGAGAGGATATTGTGAATGTATTTATCATTGTAAAGAGTTTGTCACTTGATCAAGACTATATGTGCAAATAAACCTATCAAACCCTAACTTTGGCATATTCCTTTTAAATCTTTTATCAACCAATACTTTTAACCGTTGGAATTTACTTGAATGCAAAAGTCTTATTTTCGATACAAAAACCAAAACCCTTTTGTTACCTTAAGTCTCAAGCTAAAGCAATTGTAGAACGGTATAAATATCATAAAACAATCTCTGTGGATCGATAACAAAACTCTTACTCTATTTGTACACCATCAAATTGGCGTCGTTGCCGTGGATTGTTATTTGATATTTAAAGCATCGCAATAGTTGCTAGGTTTAGACTTGTTTATTCTTTTTCTTGAACTGTTTAATTTGTTTGGTTAGTATTCGCAACTTCTGTTTATGTGTGGAAAGCTTCCCGCGGACCAACTTCTTTTTGATCCTGAGATTGAAAGAACCGCTCGGAAGTTAAATAGAAAAACAAGATGGAGGAGGCAACTAGATAAAGAAAGAAGAGAACAAGAACAAGGATCAAATTCTACATCAATACCACTCCCTCCACAGTTGATACCACTCATGGTGGATCCACCTCCCCCTCCATCTTCGACACCTTGTGTAAATAGTCCTTGCAATAAGGCTTAGTTTGTCAACAACGCCCATAATGGCCGACAAGCTGAGATGAAGACCGACACCCTTAATTTATTGTACATAAGTCCTTTCACCGGAATGGACCACGAAGACCCATTTGCTTTTCTCACAAAATTCTACGAGATAGCATTGGCGGAGGGTGTTGATCAAAACCAAGATCTAGCTTTGTTTCAAAGACTTTTTCCTCATGCTTTCCTTGGCAAGGCAAAGGATTGGTATCTAGATCAAAGTCCCGTGGTGATGATGAATTGGAATGTTTTAGAAGAAAAGTTCATTGAGATATTCTTCTCACACAACCGTTTTATGGAGTCAAAGACCGCGATCTCCGTTTTCTCTCAAGGTACTAATGAGTCCTTGAATGAAGCATGGGAATGTTTCAAATCCATGTTACGGAAGTGTAAGGGCCACAAATTCGACGAATTGACACAAATTCATATCTTTCGAAATGGTCTCCAACCTAATTGCAAAACCTTGTTTGATGCTACTTCGGGGGGAGCATTGTTGTCAAAAAGCGCAGAAGAGGCGACGAATATAATCAATCGGATGGCTCTCAATGACTTACAAAGTCAAAATCGTGGAAATTCTATGAAGAAATGATGCGACCCTTGCACAAAACAAGCTTCTTTCTCACCAAGTGGAGCTTTTGACGCAACAAATGTCGAAGCTACCACATCAATTTAAGGAGATGCAAGATTATCCGGGAAAGAAAAGGCAAGTTGCTAGTTGTGAATTATGCAAGGGAGGTCATGATACCGGTTATTGTCCACCACTGGGAAATGAAGAAGTAAACTACATGCACAATAATCAAGGATTTCAAAGACAACAACAATAACCTTATCAACATCAACAAAAACCTTATCAACATTAACAACAACCTTCACAACAAGACCATTACCAACAACAACAACATCAATGATATCAACCTCAGAACAACTACCAAAATAACCAAGGTTATGGCGGTAGTTTATCTAATCGACAAAATCCTTATGTTGCTCCACCATAACCACCACTAGTTGCAACACTAAGTTGGAGGACACATTGAATCAATTTATTCAAATGTCTATGACCAACCAAAAGTCAAATGATGCGGAAATAAAGAACCTTGAAAATCAAGTTGGGCAACTTGCAAAACAAATAGTCGAGAACCAATCGGGACCATTTTTTCCGCCAACACTCAAGTGAATCCTAAAGAGCATTGTAAAGCCATTGTTACTAGGAGTGGGAAGGAAATGGCTTAACCAAAATAGAAACTTGTGGTGAAAGAAAAGAATGATGGTGTAGTAGAAGAATATAGTGATAAGAAGGAGGTTGTGGAGAAGGAAAAAATAGAGGAAGTAGTTGAAAAGAATTTTGATAATTTGGATGTAGTTGAAAATATACAAGGGTAAGATGAGAAGATAAAAAAGGTAAACAAAAGAGTAAGGAAAGGGAAACAAGTGATGAACCAAAATCCTACAAACACGCCTTATCTGCATGTACCATCAAAGAAGGACAATGAAAGGCAATATGCTCAGTTCATGGATATTTTCAAACAACTTCAAATTAATTTGCCATTTTCTGAAGCTCTTGAGCAAATGCCAAAATATGCTAAGTTCTTGAAGGACATTCTCTCAAAAAGACGGAAGTATACGGAACCGGAAACGGTTATTTTAGCGGTTAATTGTAGTGCTATTATCCAACACACTCTTCCTAAAAAAGAAGTCGATCCGGGACGTGTCACTTTGCCGGTCACCATTGGAAACATGTTTGTAGGAAATGGCCTCATTGATTTGGGTTCAAGCATAAATCTTATACCTCTCTCAATCATGAAAAGGCTTGATAACATTGACATCAAAGGAATAAGAATGACGTTACAACTAGCCGACAAATCTACCACTCACCCAATTGGGGTGGCAAGAGATGTTTTGGTAAAGGTGGACAAATTCTTCTTTCCAATAGATTTTATTGTTATTGACATGGAGGAAGATAATGACGCTCCTTTGATTCTTGGTCACCCTTTCATGAAGACGGCCCAAATGATGATAGATGTTGATGATGGTCTCATGAAAGTGAGGGTGCTAAATGAAGAGGTCACTTTTAATTTGTTTGAAGCAATGAAGCATTCAAAATAAAAACATGATATTTTCCGCATTGACGCCTCCAATTTGGATATTATGGAAGTTGCAAAGGATATTCATGTGGAAACTCCGTTAGAACTAGCACTAGGTGAGGAAATTGACACACTCACTAGTGAAGAAGAAAGAGAACTTGAAGAATGTTTGAAAGAATTAGAATTTTTGAAAGAGTTACAACCATGGGAAGTTGCCATAGAAGAATTGAAAAGAGAAACAAGTGATGAGAAAGTTGAAGTCGAATTGAAGGTGCTACCTTCGAACCTCAAGTATGGCTTTTTGGATGATAGTGGAAGAAAACAGGTGATTATAAGCAATGAATTGTCTCCCGATGAAGAGTTTAGTTTAGTTGATATGCTCAAGAAAAATAAAGAGGCTTTAGGTTGGGTTCTTTCCGATCTTAAAGGAAAAAGCCCATCTTATTGCATGCACAAAATCCTAATGGAAGACGATTTCAAGGCGGTAGAACAACCACAACGTCGTTTGAATCCAACAATGAAAGAGGTGGTTCGAAAAGAGGTAGTAAAGCTACTTGATGTGAGAATGATCTACCCAATTTTCGATAGTCCTTGGGTGAGTCCTGTTCATGTGGTACCAAATAAAGGTGGAATGACCATTGTCAAAAATGAAAAAAATGAGCTCATACAAACAAAAATTGTGACGAGATGGAAAATGTGTATAGACTATAGGTGTTTGGACACGGCTACTAGAAAAGATCATTTCCCACTACCGTTCATGGATCAAATGCTAGAAAGTTTATCCGGGCAAGAGTACTATTGTTTTTTGGATAGGTATTCGGGGTATAACCAAATTGCGGTTGACCCGTCGGACCATGAGAAGACGATGTTTACATGTCCGTTTGGAATTTTTGCATATAGAAAAATGCCTTTTGGCTTGTGCAATGCGCTGACAACTTTCCAACGATGTGTACAAGCAATCTTTTCAGATCTAATTGAGAAGACAATGAAAGTTTTCATGGATGACTTTTCGGTGTTTGGAGCGTCATTCAATTTGTGTTTGAAAAACTTGGAAGAAGTGCTAGAGAGTTGTGTGAAGACGAATTTGGTCCTAAATTGGGAAAAATTCCATTTTATGGTAAAGGAAGGAATTGTGCTTGGCCACAAGGTGTCTTCAAGGGGTTTAGAGGTGGACAAGGCCAAAGTGGAAGTTATTTCAAAGTTGCCTCCTCCGACCAACATCAAAGGAATCCAAAGCTTTCTGGGGCACGCGAGTTTTTATCGGAGGTTCATCCAAGATTTTGCCAAAGTGGCTAGGCCACTTAGCAATTTGATAAACAAGGATCATGTATTCCTCTTTGACTAATCTTTCCTTTTATCTTTTCAAGATCTTAAAGAACACCTTGTTACCTCTCCAATTATCATCGCACCAAACTGAACTTGTGATTTCGAACTAATGTGTGATGCGAGAGATTATGCCATTGGAACAGTACTTGGTCAAAGAAAAGAAAAAGTTTTTCATGCAATACACTACGCTAGCAAAGTTATTAAACAAGCACAAGTGAATTATGCAACAACCGAAAAAGAGTTGCTAGCGATAGTGTATGCGCTTGAAAAGTTTCGGTCCTATTTGATTGGTTCAAAAGTCGTTATCTACACTGACCATGCTGCGATAAAATATTTGCTAACCAAACCGTATTCTAAGCAAAGGCTTATCCGATGGATCCTCCTTCTTCAAGAATTTGATTTATAAATATAAGATAAGAAGGGATCTGAAAATTTGGTGGCGGATTACTTGTCGCGGTTGGTAAATGTAGACATAACTAAAAATGAAATTGAGATTCGAGAAGAATTTCCGGATGAAAAACTGTTTATGGTACAAGTTAAGCCCTGGTTTGCCAATTATGCTAATCACAAGGCAACGGGATGGATACCCGAAGACCTAACTTGGAACCAAAAACGAAATTTCTTAGCGGATGCTCAATATTACGTGTGGGATGAACCGTATCTTTTCAAAATTTGTAGGGATAACTTGCTAAGGAGATGTGTTACCAATGATGAAGCTAATATCATTCTTTGGCATTGTCACAATTCTCCGTATGGAGGGCATTTTAATGGATCTAGGATGGACATAAAAATCCTTCAATCAGGATTTTATTGGCCGACTATTTTCAAGGATGTTATTCTCTATACGAGGAGCTGTGACGTTTTCCAAAGATATGGTGGAATAGGCAAACATGATGAAATTCCCCTCCAAAATATTCAGGAGGTTGAGGTTTTTGATTGCTGGGGCATCGATTTCGTTGGCCCATTTCCACCATATTTTACAAATGAATAGATTTTGGTTGCTGTCGATTATGTTTCTAAGTGGGTGGAATTTATTGCTTCACTAAAGGCAGATGGCAAGACGGTGATTAAAGTTTTAAAGAAAAACATTTTTGCCCGTTTTGGCACCCCTGTGTGTTTATTAGTGATGGAGGGTCACACTTTTGTAATGCACCGCTGGAAAGTGTTTTAAAACATTACGGTGTATCTCACAAAGTTACCACCCCCTACCATCCCCAATCAAATTGGCAAGCTGAAGTGTCAAACAAGGAGGTGAAAAAGATCTTGGAAAAATTGTTTCGGGGTCTAGAAAGGATTGGTCTCAAAGATTAGATGAAGCTTTGTGTGTGTATTGCACCGCATACAAAGCACCAATAGGCTTAACTTCATTTCAAATGGTTTATGGAAAAACATGCCATTTACCAGTTGAAATGGAGCACAAGGCCTTATGGGCTTTGAAGTTTTTAAATTTAGATCCGAACATGGCCTTAACAAAAAGAAAAGCCCAGTTAAGTGAGTTGGAAGAAATGAGAAATGCCGCTTATCACTCAAGTTTGCTTTACAAAGAAAAAGTGAAAAATTACCATGACAAAAAAATAAGGCTCAAAGAATTTGAAGAGGGTCAGCTTGTCTTGCTATTCAACTTCCGGTTAAAGCTTTTTCTGAGAAAGTTGAAAAGTAAGTGGTCAGGACCTTTCAGAGTTAAAGAGGTAAAGGAATATGGAGAAATTGTGATCGAAGACATTGAAAAGACGGACAGTTGGACGGTGAACGGACAACGTCTAAAAATTTACCTGGGAGGTAGTTTCGATCGTGAATGCAAATTTGTTTCCCTAGATGAGCATTGATCATTGTGGTCCATCGAGCTTATCCGACGTTAAACAAGCGCTCATTGGGAGGCACCCCAATTTTGTAACTTTTACCGTTTCTAATTGTCGCTCCCCCGAAAGACACCAGGGTCCCAGGGTGCAGACGCAAACGGTCGTCGTAAAGAGAAAATGAGAATGAAGTGAATAGAGTCGCCAGCTAGGCATTTTTATCCCGAAGGAAAGGTAATGCTGCATAAACCTAGAAAAAGATGGATAAGACGGTTGCGAACCAGAGAAACTAAGAAAGGGGGTTGGTTACAACCTGGGAAGGTATTAGCACCCAGATTGTCCGTCGTACTCGACGGGATCCACGCTTAAAAGATTGTGTTTAAAAGGGGTAGGTGTATATGTTATCTGTGTGCAAAAGCTAAGTAAATAAGGTACAGGTGTCAGTCCAAAATGGTGAATTTCTCAGGAACTGAGGCTTAAAAAGAATGTTGAAAGAGGGGGAAGACAAAGAGACTTTTGTTCGATAGCTGTTAAGTTATGCCTACGTATCCTCTCGTGCAATGAGGAAGTCAGAACACCGTATTTCGACTCAAAGAGATTGAAAAAATAAATTGACTGTGAACTACTTGCTTATCTATGCTCAAGTGTATAACTCGTCTGGCTCGAGTGCTAACTGTCTTGCATTAGACGGAAGAAGCAGGTTCCCGTTTGTGAATGAGTGTGATGAGAAAAGAATCCCGAAGGAGACGATTATTTTTTTTTTTGTGTTTTTCAGTTTTTGTTATTGTTTTTGGTGTTTTGCATAAGTTGATGAGCTTAAGCCTAAATCAAGGGCTTGTAAACTCATTATATCCTCCCTGATTAGGGATAATAAGCCTACTTAAGTATGAGATAAGCATCTCAACTTAATTACCATGATGATGTAGGATTAAGATCATTAACCTACTTGTGATTATTTAGATGTTTTTGGGTTTTTGTTTAGTGTTAAGTAATGAGTTTAATCTCTAATCACAGATTAGTGAACTCATTACACCATCCTAATAGAAGGATAATAGATGAGAACACTTAAGCTGAGGAAGATACCTCAACTTAATCCATGGTTAGGGATTAAATTCATTGTATAACAAACCTTTATTAAGTGGATTTTAATTAAGGGATGAGATTAAGAAGTGAATTTTATGTTTGTAAGACAACTTGAGGGGGACTTGTCCATTAAACACTAGGGTTAGTCCCTCTTAACCATAAGGAAGAGTTAGAACCCTAATGTAAGGCCCAAGTTACAAGATAAAGTCTTAGTGATTATTAAGGTGATTTAATTAAGAGGTTTAAACAAATTAAAGGTTTTACACTTAGGATTAAAGTTATACACTCCATCCTAAGAGAAGGATGCAGGCATAACCCTAATTCCAAAGTCCTAAAACTTTAAGAGTTTAGTCTCTGATTATTGAGGTGAGAAAAGAGACTCAATGAGACTCAAAGGTAAAAAAACTACGGGGGACTAAACACAACCCTAAATATTATCATGCTTGGATATCCTATGATTTGTGAGTCTTAAGAAAAGGAATCTTCAAGGAAGCCACCAATGGAAGAAGCAGATGGAAGGAGGAAGAAGTAGAAGAATATGTTACTTACTTCCTAAGAAGATAAGTAACTTAAAGGAAGAAAGTGAGAAAGATTGAACATAAGTGAATTTGATTCACTTCAAAGACATGTTAAAATTCATATGAAAGGGATAAGAAGAAGTGAGAGGTGAAGGCAAATCCACCTCCCACAATAACTTACCAAAACCTCCTGAAACGTTAGTATGAATGCAAAAGACATAAAGCATAAAGAAATGAGTTGAAATGAGATGAAATGACCAATCTCAGAAGTATTTATGCAATGAAAATGGCATATGATATGATGCAATGTCATGCAATGTGCATATGAATGATCATACAAAGATGAGATGTTATGAAAGCATGCTTGGAAGCTTGAAAACCCATGGATGTTTATGAAATGTAATGAATGCAAAGCATGGAAAATGAATGAATAAATGATCAAACAAGGTTCTAACATGTCCTAAGATGTCTAAGATGACATATGAATGCTTGAGATGTCATGGCAAGTTCATGTGATGATGCTATGCAAAGGAGAATGCAAATGAACATGAGAAATTATGGTTTTATGGACATATGAGATGCAAATGAACAAAACAGAAGCATATAACATGAAAAAAATTTGAAATCAAGCTCAAACAAACCCTAACCCCATATTAGGTCACACCCCAAAGGAGAAGGTCAGAAGCTAATCATATTGAAAGTTATGATTTTCCTATGTTTTCTAGGGTTTTTGGGTGATTCAAAAGGGAAAATGCAAATCAATTTGAAAATGCATGATAAATTCATGAGGAAAATAACCTAGAAAATGCATGATAAATTCATGAGGAAAATAACCTAGACAATGCAAAAAGAATCTTGTTCAAACTCTTCTTGGTTAGGCTTAAATGATTTTTCAAAGTTAGGGTTAAAAATTGTGATTTTAAAGACCCTTAATTCAAAGAAAATTGGGAAACTATGATCAAACCTAAAAAGAAATTTGTATGAAGAGTTTGAAAATGTTTCTAAATGCATTGGAATGGTTCATGATTTTTTTGGTGAGTTTTAGAAACCTAAATGCATTTTTAATTAATTAAAATCCACTAATTAATTAAAAATATCATTTAAATATTTTAAAAATACTTTTTAAATGAAAAAAATAAAATAAAAATTATTTTTGGGTTGAGAAAAATATTTGGATCAGAAATGAAAAAGGAAATATTTTTATGATGTTTTTTGCTATTTTAAATAAATTATGGAAAGAAATGCAAATAAAATGAAATAAAAATGGATTTAATGGAGGTTAACGCATCTGAAGGCTGAGGTTTAAACCTAGGTTGACTGCGCGCGCAGATGGAAGGCCTGGATTGCATTTGGGTTAATTAACTGATTAATCTAATTAATTGAAAATTAGGGCTAACTGAAATGATCTGGGCCCTTAAGAAACGCGCTAAGCAAAATCTAACGGCTCACGTTTAAACTGGCAAGATTAAACCCTAATCAAACCCTAATGACTTTCAGGTGACCGAAGCAAGCTCCGGTCATCTTCTCCGGTGAGACAGAAACCATAAGTCTCTCTTCAGGCCATGGTAATGATTGCTTTGTGTTCTATGGATGATTTCTGAATGAATGGTGAAAGGATTTTTGAGGTTTGATGGATGGTTTGAGAGAATCGAAGAAGGGAAGGTTTTGGCTAAATTTGTGAAATTTGATGTTGTGTGTGTTCTGAGCTCATGGCATGCTTAGTTTATGATCTTGAGGCAATCCCTAAACTATTGGAATGAGTCAGAAGATTAGATATGCACTGTGGGAATGGTTTGGCTCAATTGGCCAAAAAGTCAAGATTGGTGTACTTGAGGTATGGGCCATGGAAGAGCTGGTTTCTGGGATTGTACTGCTTCAGCTAGCTTCAAGGAGAACCATAGGATCATTGTTATGCAGCTGGATGGCTTGGATGAAGAGATATCATGCTTTATGCAAATTTCCATCTTTGGTGTTTCTTGTAAATCAAGCCATGAAATGCTTCAATCCTTTGGCCAATTCTGATCTTTGGATGCTTCCTTGACATGATGTAACATATTTGTGCACATTAGAAGTCATTTAGAAGCTTGAACATGCCAATATGCAAAATCCCTCTTTGACATGAAACTTGAAATTATGTGATTTTTGCCAACTTTGAAAGGCCATATCTTGAGTTCTAGGATGAATCAAGACATGTTCTTGTACTTTATGAAAAGGGAAAGACCTAATCTACAACTTTCATGCCCAAGAATTTTTCATTTGAAGCATTTTTGGTCATGAAAGAGGAGGTTGAAAATCTTTCCCAAAATGGAAAGTTTGCATTTCAAGTTATTTCCAAAAATGGCAAGTTTGCAATTGGCTCAAAATTCTTCAATCTTGTGAACTTACAACCACTTCTAAGATCAAATAAAGATCATTGAACTTCAATTTGATGAATATGACCCTTTGGTTCCATTGTTGGGGGCCTCAGAGATCCTGATTTTGACTTAACTTGCTCAAGAAGTTACCCAATGATCAGATGACTTCCACAATGAATTTCTTCATCAAACTTGGTACACATGATCCTTATAACATATTAAGAAAATTAGAAACAAGAATGACCAAAATAATTGGAGTTAAGGCCTCTGAAACCAAAACCCTAATTTTGGTCATCTAGGTAGTGAAAACCCTAGCTCTACTTCCATGCCTTTGCCAATTCTTGTGATCCCTTGACCTTCATGAACTTTGGGGAGCATAATATGATCATAGAACACACATGGGCCCTCTTGGAAATATTCAAAACCATTGGGATGGCCCAGATTGATTCTTGGATTGCTCATATCACAAACCCTAGATGCAGATGAAATTGATCTATGTAGTGAAGCAAACATGCAATATGAGATGCAATGCTTATGTTAAAACAAAAATGAAAGATCACAAGCCATGGTGTGATAAAAGGTGAGGGCAAATTTGGGGTGTTTACAGCTGCCCCTATTCAAACATGAGTTAGTTGTGCAGGATGTAAGCGCCTGGCTTAACAGACAAAAAAGATAACTTGTGGTTGAATACCAAAGACAATCCGAAATTTGCACTCGCTGGATAGAAGAAGAAAAGGGATATAAATTGTAAAAGGTAGTGTAGCATGATTATTAAATAAAGACGATGGAGGACGACCATCGAGCAGAGGACGACTACTGGGGAAAAAGTGGTAAGTTAAGAAATGTCGGGGATGGCCGACAAGCTGGGGAAATAAAGAAATTGCGACGGGGATGACCATCGGGTAATAAAATAAAATTCTCTGGGGATTTAGACAAGCATAGATGGGGACGGCCATCAGGCTTGGAAAGTAAAGTAAACAATGATGGGGACGACCATCGGTTTAAAGAATAAATGAAATAATGATGAGGGACGGTCATCAAAGGTGAAGGACGATCACCTAGCAGGGGACGGCTTCTCTTTATCACGACATATGATGAATGTCGGATAGAAAAGGTCAATGATAGGGCTGACCATCGGATAAATGATGAAGGACGATCATCAAAAGGTGAAAGACGATCACCTAGCAGGGGACGGCTGCTAAAAATATCACGACATAGGACGGATTCCGGATAGAAGGTTCCAATAATGGAGATTCCACTGGGGAAAAGGATGAGGGATGGTCATCCGAAGGTAAAGGACAATCACCTGGCAGGGGACAGCTGCCGAAAGTATCATGACATAGGACGAATGTCGGATATGAGAAAGTTATTTTGTTGACGACTTACTGGGGAATGGTAAACACGGACGAGTGCTTACGCTTTCAAAAATAAAAGATTATAAATGTTTGACAGTGTGTATAGATTAAAGATGCGGACGAGTATCCTTAGGACCATGATACAGATGAGTATCGGTAGAAACAAACGCTGACACGTGTTTGAGGATGATGATACGAACGAGTATTGATCGGTTAAACAAGGAACACTGACGAGTGTTGAATCTGCTGAGGAGTGATATATACAAGATACAGACGAGTATCAAAGATTTCTGTATAAGTGTGTACAAGTATTGATCTGTTGGTGAAGTATGTGCAAGACACGGACGAGCGTCGGAAGATTGGGCAAGGGACACAGACGAGTGTTTGACTTGCTGGGGAAGTATGACACGGACTAGTGTCAAAAAGAATACTTATAAGTTTTGAACAAATATCTGTATTTGAGAGTGCAAAAAGGTATTTTGGCAACCTGCGGGGGATAAGATGACACAGACAGGTGTCGAAAGGGTCATGTATAAATATAAACAAGAATTTGTTTTGAGAGTGCAAAGGGGATGCTTTGGATTTTATCTGCAAGGGATATGAGTTTCGTGTATTGTTGATGGAGTGATGATGGTATTTACAAGTGATTGGCTCGAACCTGGCTTATGATCATGTATATGTTTGATTTTTACCGTAATGCTCCATATTAGACAGAATGCTACGCTTATTTGGTGAATGTGATGTGAATTCTATGATCATGCAAATGAGAAACTGATCCGGGACTCGGATCCTTCGGGGATAAAGATCTCTGGCTGATCTGTCTGGAAGAATAACCCGGCCGGGGAAGGGATCATTGATGGATCTGTTCGGAGGGGATAACTCTGCTTCGGGAAATAGACCATTGGTAGATCTATCTGGAGAGAGAATTCCTTAGTGGGGAAGTCCTAGAAACTCAGCTGGGGATGAGAGAAATCTGGCATCTCTGGTGGGGAACAGAAGGTTCTTTGATCACCTTGTTGTGAAATAGCTGTCAGGCAATTCTTGGGAGTCCCTGCTCGGGGAGGAGATAACTTTCGGGAAGTAGTATGTTGGGGATGCACTGCTTGACATGCCCCATATTGCGAAAGATTGTCTGTATTGATTGCATGCAACCTGTTAAGACAAATGAAAACGCACAAGTTTCCTGAGGTATCCTTAGCCGGATTCCGTCACAGGAGTTAGATTTACCTGAAAGTAATATATTTCCTGCAAGCATTCCATAAAAATGGCTCACACGTTTTATGCAAGTGTTGTATTATGAACATCGGACATTTTGCAAACGAAACAAAAATGTACAAAAACAAAGTGTGACTGAAAATTCTGATTTTATTGATATGTGTGCCCTGAATAGGCAAGTACAGTCAAAGAAGCAAATCCCCTGAAATAAGGAGATTGCTGTAAATTGAGAAAATAAAAATGTTGGCAATGTTGATGACGGTGCTCCAGTGAGCTTCCTTTACTATGACTTGTATGACCTTGACGTTTTTCTTATCTTGCTTTCTGAAGAAGGTTGATTCTGACTGACGCTTTAACCTTTCGAAGCTTGCCATGTTGTGAATGACACAGACGAATTCAGAATGCAGTTGTTCGCTTATTCCCTGATTTTGCGTGGATTGCCCTTTCGGGTTTTCAATCCACCGGGATACCCATTTTTGCCTGAGTTGTCCAATGCGACTTTTCAACTCAGCGGGTGTACATTTTTTTTAATTTTTCCCTTATTTTTGCCCGAGTCTTTTATTTTGTTTTTGACTCGCCGGGATGCCCTATTTTTGCCTGGACTTACATTCTGTTTTTATGTCCAACGGGTCTTTTTATGCGAAGTATTTTTTAACTGCATCTGAATTCACAGGAGATGGGAAGTATTCATCATCCATGGCTGTGAGCATCAATGCTCCACCTGAGAAGACTTTGGTTATGAAATAGGGACTTTCATAATTTGGTGTCCACTTGCCCCTGTGGTCTGTATGAGGAGGAAGGATTCTCTTCAGAACAAGCTCTCCTACTTGGTATTTGTAACACGGTGGGAGAACTGACTTTAGTTATGTTGCGGATAGCAAGAGTCGCCACCGACTTTTATTTCATCCAAAAGGAAAGGACATAAAAGAACAGGAAAGACCTTAAAAGATTTTTGGGTTCGGGGGGTAGGTTATGTAAAGGGAAGGTGTTAGCACCCTTTACATCCATGGTTATCCATGGGCTCTTAGTTACTTAGCTCACTTTAAATTGTTTTGAGAAGTGTAGTGTGTGTTTAGAAATTTTCTTAAGTACTTTATAATGATCCATGTACGGATATATATAAAGCCTTTGTTTTGAAAATTGCTTGAAAAATGTGAAGTATTTTTGAAATGTTTGAAAAGGTGAGCAAGTACATAAGAGGAACCTACCCTAAGTTAAGTCTTTTCTGTTCTTAAATATCCTTTAGATGGTAAGACTATCCCTATTATTAAGGAATAAGTAGTCATTACCTTGGATGTATGAGAGACAAATAAAGGGACATTTGTGATTAGGCAACTGTAAGGTGTATTTAGCAATTTGAAGGGACTTATCATCTTTATTCGAAAGGGACAAGATCATTTACGAAGGCAACCATGAAGGGACTTGATCTTATTATTTTTTTAAGGGACTAGATGATATGAGAGAAGGGACTTTGCTTTACACCTTACTTGACCTTTTTGTTTAGGCAACATGAGAGGTAACCCTTAAGAAGTGAGATGGCGATCCAGGATCGACTTACGTGTGTGCGTGTACAAATTCAGGTATTTATCTTACAAATTAGTGATCTAAATTCAATTTTAAATACAAACATGTTTACACTCCCTATTTTACTAACCATGGCAATTAAAAATAAATAATAAGGAATTCTACAACTATTACATAGTGGGTACAATTACATTATAATAATAAAAATAATAAATAAACACATAATAAATAAATAAATTGGTTAGTAATAATAAACAAAAGAAATATAAGAAAAAGAAATTAGCATAATAATATAATAATAAATTAAAAGTTCAAATTTAAATAAATAATTATTTTTAAGAATTTTAATAAAAGAAATAAATAATAAATATTATATACTAATAAATATGACTAATAGTCTAATTATTTAATTTTATATACATATTATAGAAATATTTGTTAATTATAATTAAGTAAGCATAGGGTTTTTAATTGCTTAGAAAAAAATAAATTAAAGTTAATTAATTAATCTAATCCTAATTACATTATTTATATAAATGAACTACATATAATAATAATATAAACAAATTATAAAATAAATATGCATAATTGAAATTTCCAAAAAAATAATTAATATTTATAACATAATTAGGGTTTATAAAGAAAATTAGGGTTTATATAAAAAATTAGGTTTTTTACATATAAATTTTTAGGGTTTATAAATTAATCTAAATATAATTAAATTATTTATACAAAACATATAATATTAATAATATACAATAAAATAAATATTAAATAATTTTATTAATAAAGTTTAATTTTTTAGAAAATATAAGTTTTGAATTACATACAAGAAAATAATATAACAATTTTATTTTAAACATTTATCATTTATTAAATTAATTAAAATATAAACAAAAATCAAATAAAATGAAAAAAATGAGAAAAAAGAACTTATCTGGGGCTGGGATTCGAACCCAGGCCCTAGGCTTTGCATCCACTGGACCAACAAGCTCTCCACCAGGCTGCGCTGCATTTGGTGATATTGAATGAGAGCCAATACCTTTTGTTTCATAACCTGTAAAAATTATAAAAAACAAACGCAAAATGGCCTGGGGGGAATCGAACCCAGGACCATTCATTCACTAACAAACGCGCATACCAACTGAGCCAAGTTGTTCTTCTGAAATAATAATCACAACAATTTCATAAAATATAATACCCAATTTTTAAATATGAATTTGGCGCCAGACTTCATCTTCCTCATTCAAATTACCTGCGAAATTTCCCATGCATTCTCCTGCGAATTTTCCTGCAAGTTCTTAAAACCAGAATCCTATGTATTTTCAAACATCAATCAAATCGTAACATCAATTCAAATTAAAAGCCCAGATCAATTATACAAGTCTCATAGATCATATCCATGTTCTTAGATTTCGTTTTAAGGCCCTAAATGCTTGGTTCCCGATTTGAAGCTCCAAACCCTAGCAATGGTGAATTTCAATACAGTCCACAATAATTGAATTAAATCATCCAGAAAATTTCTAAACATCACAACAAACACAAATCCACAGTTAGTTTTCAATATTAATGCACAAATCATTCAAATCGAAAAATTTTAGAACATGAAGAAGAGGCATTCGGTTTGTGCAATTTAAGGCATGAATGGACAATGTTATGATCCAGAATCAATCTATGAACTCCAAGGAACAAGTTGCAACCTTTGGTTTGTCTTGAAAACAGCTCTAGGTATCAAACCGAATTGGTGTTCTTAGTGTGAATTTTGAAACTTTGTTCTTACCTTTGGAGGCTGAATTTTCGTGTCCCCCCAGGCTGCTCAATGTTCTTTGTATATATATGAATGATATTAGGTCAAAAAATTGTATGATTATTTGGACTTTTGGATCACTTGAATATTGAAAAAGATTATGTCTTAAAACTTGATTTTTATTTGATCCAACCTTGCTATTTTGGGACAATCCTCATAACTTGTGTATCAATCTAATTCAAACAATATTCATGACTTTCTAGAAGCAAAATCCTTTTTTAAATATTTGATTTTATATTTTATTTCAATTTAAATGGTATTTTAATGAATAAAAATCAAATAAATATGAAATAAAAAAATAAAAATCAGAAAATAAGTGGGTTGGGTCGTGCTTGGTGTTTTTATAAAGATGGGATGGCAATTTGGTGGGCTCATTTAGCAAAAATTTGATTTTAGGCCTTACTTGCTTCATAAACTTCCCTAAAATTTCCCAACTTTGCAAGGGCATAAATCCTTCAATTTTAATGCTATGAGGGTGTTCTTGGACATTTTGGAAAGCTTAAAGAGTCCTATAACCAACCCCATTTGTTTCATGTCCATATCTTTTGCCATTCTCAAGTTATGCTCTTTTGAAGTTGTTGACTTTTTGTTGACTTTCAAAAGGACCTATAATGTCTTAGCTCATACCTTCCAAATGAAGCATTTTTGGGCTTGGCTTGTGAGACACAAAGTTGTAGAGAATTCAATTTCCTTCAAAATGAGCTTTGTATGGGAAAAATTTGATGAAGCATGTGAAAGTTATGGCTGGTCAAAGTTCAGTTGACTTTTCCTGTGAAAACCCTAATTTAGAAACCCCTGATTCTTGATGATCTGAAATCTCCTTGATGAATCATGATCAACCCTTAATAAAATGATGAATTTTACTTCATATACTTGATGTTGGCAAAAAATCATGAAGTTTGACTTTGGTTTGACCACAGTTGACCTCAGTTTGACTTTTTAACTGCTTTGACTGATTTTAACCTATCTAATCATCTGACTGAGCAAACCTTTGGGAAAAGTCTTGAAACTTGTCATGAGGATTCTTAAACACATATAAGATGTTATGAAGCTCACTTGAAGTCTTGGAAGTACATTTAGCCTGATTAAAGTCAAAACCCTAGTTTAGGATGCATTGCTTAGGAGGATGCATTGTCTGAGGGAAATGTCAAATCTTCTGACTAATTGTGAACTTTGTGAACCTTGTGAACCTCATAAGATGTCTTGTGAACCTTGTGAACCTTGTGAACCTCTTAGTGCACAAAGTATTGTCTTGTGAGGGCAAATTTTGGGGTGCAACAGCTGCCCCTGTTCAATTTTCTGAAACCTGAGGGGTTAGATATGTATATGTGCCATTCGTGACCTGGAAGGTTGAAGGGGATTGAACACAAAAGCCCAAAAATTTGCACTCACTAGCGCCTAGAGTAATACTGATGATTAATTGTATATGCTTGAGTGGGCTTGAAGATGCCACTTGGAAGAACTAGAGATGGGCTTAGAGATGCCATCAGGATGAACTGGAGATGGGCTTAGAGATGCCATCAGGATGAACTGGAGATGGGCTTAGAGATGCCATCAGAATGAACTGGAGATGGGCTTAGAGATGCCATCAAGATGAACTGGAGATGGTGATGTTCTGATGTTGATACTGGATATCAGTACTAGGTCTTTGTATAAGCCGTCTCTGAATCATTTATGCAACATGATTTGAATTGTTGGATGGACCAGTAGAAATAAATCTTGTGATGATTATCTCTTCTGGAAATATTTTGGATTAGAGAGCGGATCTTTGTATAGACCGTTTTCCTACGCTCCAAGGTCAAAAGAACGTCAGGATTAGTTCTTCTGAAAAATATCTTGAACTAGTGAATGGACCCGTTTGCCTGCTATTCAAGGGCCAAAAGAACGTCAGGATTTGTTCTTAAGGGTCAAAAGAACGTCAGGATTTGTTCTTCTGAAAAAGTCTTGAACAAGGGGCCAAAAGAGCGTCAGGATTTGCTCTTAAGGGTCAAAAGAACTTCAGGATTTGTTCTTCTGAAAAAGTCTTGAACAAGGGGCCAAAAGAGCTCCAGGATTTGCTCTTAAGGGTCAAAAGAACGTCAGGATTTGTTCTTCTGAAAAAGTCTTGAACAAAGGGCCAAAAGAGCGTCAAGATTTGCTCTTAAGGGTCAAAAGAACGTCAGGATTTGTTCTTCTGAAAAAGTCTTGAACAAGGGGCCAAAAGAGCGTCAGGATTTGCTCTTAAGGGTCAAAAGAACGTCAGGATTTGTTCTTCTGAAAAAGTCTTGAACAAGGGGCCAAAAGAGCGTCAGGATTTGCTCTTAAGGGTCAAAAGAACGTCAGGATTTGTTCTTCTGAAAAAGTCTTGAACAAGGGGCCAAAAGAGCGTCAGGATTTGCTCTTAAGGGTCAAAAGAACGTCAGGATTTGTTCTTCTGAAAAAGTCTTGAACAAGGGGCCAAAAGAGCGTCAGGATTTGCTCTTAAGGGTCAAAAGAACGTCAGGATTTGTTCTTCTGAATAAAATGTCTTAAACCAGGGAATGGATCTTTTTACAGACCGTTTGCCTGCTATTCAAAGACAACTCGAGCGAATGTATGGATCATTTCTGACCTGTTGTAAGTTGTTGATATTGTTTTACCTGCATATAACTATCCTGCAAGGGAAATATTAGTTTATGCATTATGTATGCATGCATAGTATGATGCACTTAAGTAATGTATTATGTACTTATGGATATATATGTTATGGTATGATGTAAATGATGTATGTATGAATCATGCAGCCTGAAGTGTCTGGATATCTTCGTATAACAACTGCTGACCAGGGAAAATAAATCCCGATTTGTTGCTGAAGAATATGATGAACTCGTTCCCGTCTCGTTTGATAATATAGTATTCATAACCTCCCGTCTTCGTTTGATAGTATGGTATCCATAACCTCCCGTCTTCGTTTGTCGTACTCCTGTTGAAGGAATAATTTCCTGAGTATCCCGACTGAGGATAAAGAGATGGACATAAATTCCAGGGGGGATGTGACTCGAAGTATTTATGAAGATGGATTTGCCCTTGCTGGGGATTTGTAGTTGTCTTGTGAGGATGAACCGGCGAAGCTTCGTTGAACTACTACCCTCGTTCGTCCTTAGTAAATACTATTACTGCATCTTCATGCATTTCTGGTAAACATCAATCATATTCAAAAGCATACATACATTCAAACACAACCAATGGATGTTTTCGCTTCTGTAAATAGGGTAAAAGTAAATCTGGATTCAGAGGGAAAAGTAAAGCTTAACTTGAAAACAGAATCGCTTCAACTTCGAGAGTGTATAACCAATTGGATTTAGAGCTCCTGAATACCTTCCCAGAAATCCTCATAGCTGGATTTGAAGACCTGATACTGACACTATCTGATACTACTGGCGTAGACAATTAATTTCCACAATGGCTTCTGCTGAGAATCCAATATCAAGGTAATATAATGAGAGGAACGTGTCTTCAAATTGTGATGGACTATATACGCTCCGAATATTAGATTTGAAAAGAAAGCATTGCCCCTTGGTTGAGGATGAATTGTCCCATAATGGAAGTATCTGAATGTAGTTACCTCAAGAGAAATAAGCAGAATGCCCCACAATAATATGCCCCTGACATCATGAACTTTATAATGTTACCCTTGGTAATTCAAATATATGAGGAGAGATGCCCCTGGCTATTAAGCATTGTTGAATCTGGACCTGATTGCCTCGAATGAATTAAACAGTAACTTGGTATGCCCCCTTGATTGGGAAATAGTGATTATGCCCCTGGCATTATGAACTCTGTAATGTTACCCTTGGTAACTTTGATAGATGAGGAGATCCGCCCCTGGCTACTTAAACATAATTGAATCCTGTCCTGATTGCCCCAAATGAGTTAGGAAGTATCATGGCCTACCCCCTTGATTGGGAGATAATGACTATGCCCCTTTATATACATGGACTTTGATCCAGGAGGAAACTTTGTTTATCGGACGGACTTTGGTTTATTGAACATTCATCTTGTAAGTTTCTCTATTTATCAAACACTCAGGTATATGCAAACAAATATATTCAAAAATGTAATGCTTATGTCTGTCTTGAAGTTTTGAAAAAGAGTTATTTTAGAAAAACAATTTTTTGTGAAAACTGTGATATTAACTCAAGTTTTATAATAAGCCCTAAAGGAGTCAGGATACCTTTTTGTAGCAGTACGCTTTCGAACTAACCATGCTTCAGTTAGGACTTTTAAAGGGTTGTAACGTGGCCTGGTTCACGGTTTAAGAAACAAAGGATAAAGGCTCAAATATTATTTGTACCCAACCCAATCTCCATGATGTTCTTTAGTCCTATGCTCAGTTAACTTATGCATTGAGGCTCAATGGAGTTTGGAATTGTAACACTGACATTTGTGATGGTTCAGAAACAAAAAAATTATTTGAACATTCAGTCATCTTTCTTTGTTGAGGATCTATAGTGACCTCCTTTTTTGTTCTGACTTTGTTATCCCTTCTTTTTGCCTGAACTGTTTATTTCAAGGTTACAGTCAGCGGGATGTCTTAATTTTTTATTAAGTCTCCTTCATAGGTTTTGACTTAGTGAGCTTTTTTGTGTGCTAGATATTGACTGTCAGGTTTAATGATTACAGAGAACCATCATTAGTTGTGTACAACACATATAATTAGCATATTTGAGTTAACCGAGTAACTACCCTGCCCCAGGTTATGAATAAGGGTTTTAATTTGTGCGAGAATAAAAACTCCTACTTCATAGGCTCAAAAGGGTTGACTAGGGATTAACTTCCTTATATCTCCACTGTTTAGGAATTGAAACAATGCCTGTACATCGTCAACATAGTCTGTTCAAAAGCATACTGCCTAATATTATGGTATTGTTTTCGTCATCCTCCCTCTATAGGCTTATAGCTTTATCAGGAGTTAAATATCACAAAATAGAAATATGAAACATACTTCAAAACATAGTGAAACGAATGGATTAATTCAAGACAAACATATGCAATGCATTAATGAAAACAAAAGTTTTAACATAATAGTAAGTGTTTAAACAAATAAAAGAAATTACAAATGAAAATTCATATGTTGTCCCATCCAGTTGGCTGAATGTCTTCAATTGCAATCTGTGAACTTTGAGGAGCAGTATACTTCACCATGAAATCAAATTTACCACTTGGGTGTCCCAAGGTGCCCCATATCTCAACAGGAATAGGTAGGCTTCCTTTCTTGCTACCCTGGGCAATTTGTCTTTCAGCTTCGGTGTTCGATGGACGATAGTAGAATTCAACTTGACCTTCTGGAGTAACCTCTAGGATTCCTTCGTCAATCATGTCTTGAATCTTTTTCTTCAATGCCCAACAGTTATTAGTATCATGTCCAGGACTGTTGGAGTGATACTCACACCTTGCCTTGGAATTATAGTGAGGAGAGGCAGTATTAGGATTTTGAGGAGGACTTTTCAAAGAAACTAGTTTCATCTCCAACAAGCATTGCAGAACTTGTGACATTGGAGTGCTGAACTTGATAAACTGCCTTCTACATTCCTTGTGTTTAGGTGGATTAACCTTATCAGGTCTTTCTTCTTCAACTGAAGAACAATCAATGACAACCCGTCTCTTACCTTCTTTTATCCTCATCTTCCTTTCAACCAAATCGGCTTATTTTAATGGAGGTTGACTGACAATTAGATTCCTGACTCCATTACTTTGAAGTTTGTGGACAAAGGTTTTTAGCTCTTCTTGACCCTAAGCTAAACTTTGAATAAGAGCCACCTGGTCATTCATCTGGGTCCTCATTTTTGTCATCTCAGCTTGCAGTTGTTTCAACTGATTGTCCTTGTTATCTTCAGGATTTTCAGAGAGGAGTGCTTTCAACTCTTCTTGCCCCTTGGACAAATTCAGGATCACTTCTTGGAACTGAGCATTCTGAGCCTGGAGATCCTTGACAGTTTGTTCAAGAGCCATTTCTGCTGAAATAAACAGCGAGAAGATAAGATTCCTGTACATAAGAAACCTGTGATGCAATGATATGGTGTGTAAATGCGTATGCAATGTTTTCAAGGACCGCAGGATTTAAATTTGCTTAAACAATCAAGAAAGTAAACTTTTATTAGTAATAAATTTGTTTGCCCTTTGGGCTTACAATAAAAATGAAAAGAATACAAAAGATGGGGTTTTAAGTCTCCCATGGACGTTTCCTCTTTGTGTTGAGGTATGAGTTGAGATTCCGCTCCTCGTGAAGTTGCTTTGTTAACTCCAGGATTCTTTCTTGACTTGCTTTGTAATGAGCCTCAAAAGTATCCCTTTGCTCCTTCAACTGGATCCAGGACCTCTGTAAGTCTTCCATGTCAGTGGGCATGTCTGGGTGAAGGATGGTATAAGAGGTATCTCCTTCAGCAACAGGCTCCATAGTAACTGGCAGGATGGCAGGATATGGCATCATAAGAGTCTGAGCATGAGATTGCACCCATCTGAGATAAGCTTCCATAGGAATCGTGTAATTGGGCTCCAGAGTCTTGCTGTCCACCTTGTTCACTTTTCCCCATGCTCGTACGAACCTTTGACGGTAACCTTGCAGATCGTTGTCGTAGTTAAACACAATACCCTGAATCAACATGTCATGAGGACCATCACTCCGAGCGTAACCAAACTGTCGTAAAGCTAAAGAAGGGTTGTAAGTAATGCCTCCTCTTATGCCTAGAAGTGGCACATTAGGGAATTCCCCACAACGGTCAATGATAGTAACATTCTCCATAGATCTAGAGCACCAATGAATATCTGAATGAGAGAGTGACATAATCCTCTTGGACCACCTGAACCCTTGTTCATTCTTCATCACTGATCGAGGAAGGTGAGAAATAAACCACCTAGATAACAAAGGTATGCAGCACATCAGAGTTCCTCGTGCCCTTGTAGTACGAGTATGGAGAGAATGTAAGATGTCTCCAAGTAATGTAGGTACTGGATTGTGACTCAGAAATATGTTGATGGCATGAACGTCTATGAACTGATCTGGATTGGGGAACAACACTAAGCCATAAATCAACAAGGCTAAGATTTCCTCAAAAGCATCATAGCTCATGGCTTTTAAGAACACTTGAGCCTTCTCTATCAACACCTTAGCAAGAATACCCTTAACTCCGCTTCTCGTTTCTAGAACAATGTCTGACTTCTTCAGATGTAGAGCTGCAGCAATAACCTCTGGTCTAAGCTCTTTCTCCAAGCCTGTGAAGGGTCTCTGATCAAGAAGTTTGTAGAACTCTTCCATTGTAGGAACTAGCTGATAGTCGGGGAATGTGAAGCAATGGTGTTTAGGATCAAAGAACTGAAACAGAACACTCATCATGTCTTCATTGAACCCTGAAGTGACTAGATCCAGTAGGTGACCATGCCTCTTGATGAATTGGGAGTTTTCAGAAACTTGAGAGACCAATTCTTTAAGCTTCTGAGGTATTCCTACAAAGTTGATCCGTATAGTATTCATGCGAGCAGAAGCCATGACCTGCAACAAAGAACAAAGATAAATCTTTTGGTCCTTGAAATGGTTAGTGAAAATGCTATGCTTATTATGCATGATGATGCTATGATGTTATGCTCAATCACAAACATGTGGCACACACAAACAAGTCACACAATAGCCCTAGGTTTGAAGGCTTGCATGAGGTTTAGAGGTAAGTACCCTCCCCTGAAGTTTAGTTAGTTCATCCTGACCTACAAAAGTAACCAGGTTCTAAGGGATCTCAATACCATTGATCCTTCACAAGGGTGATTGTTCAGAAGGAAACTTACTTGCCAACCAAAACCCTCCAAGTTTAGGATCTCAATGAGTGTAGTATCGAGTATCAACCAACTTCAGTCTTCACCAAAGCCAATTATCTCACTACTTTTCTAAAGGCCAAGATGGGATGACTAGGGTTCTACAAAGTCAGTTAGTGTATTGACAACGTATGGTAAGCCTCATGTTATCCTCAACTTACTTAAGGAACATAAGTACCCACCAAGAGGTCACACTAACTATGGCCACCAGATCAACCATATCGGTATACGCCGTACAGTTTCCTTGGTCTATTGCCATTTACCTAAGGTACACTAGATCCGGGTTATGATCTTTCACACATAAGAGCACCCAACAAGTAAAGTAAAGCAAACAAAGAAAACAAGTTTAAAGTGATCTAATTCCTAAGGGTACCCCTCTTTTATTAAGTCCCCAGCAGAGTCGCCAGTTCTGTAACACGGTGGGAGAACTGACTTTAGTTATGTTGCGGATAGCAAGAGTCGCCACCGACTTTTATTTCATCCAAAAGGAAAGGACATAAAAGAACAGGAAAGACCTTAAAAGATTTTTGGGTTCGGGGGGTAGGTTATGTAAAGGGAAGGTGTTAGCACCCTTTACATCCATGGTTATCCATGGGCTCTTAGTTACTTAGCTCACTTTAAATTGTTTTGAGAAGTGTAGTGTGTGTTTAGAAATTTTCTTAAGTACTTTATAATGATCCATGTACGGATATATATAAAGCCTTTGTTTTGAAAATTGCTTGAAAAATGTGAAGTATTTTTGAAATGTTTGAAAAGGTGAGCAAGTACATAAGAGGAACCTACCCTAAGTTAAGTCTTTTCTGTTCTTAAATATCCTTTAGATGGTAAGACTATCCCTATTATTAAGGAATAGATAGTCATTACCTTGGATGTATGAGAGATAAATAAAGGGACATCTGTGATTAGGTAACTGTAAGGTGTATTTAGCAATTTGAAGGGACTTATCATCTTTATTCGAAAAGGACAAGATCATTTACGAAGGCAACCATGAAGGGACTTGATCTTATTATTTTTTTAAGGGACTAGATGATATGAGAGAAGGGACTTTGCTTTACACCTTACTTGACCTTTTTGTTTAGGCAACATGAGAGGTAACCCTTAAGAAGTGAGATGGCGATCCAGGATCGACTTACGTGTGTGCGTGTACAAATTCAGGTATTTATCTTACAAATTAGTGATCTAAATTCAATTTTAAATACAAACATGTTTACACTCCCTATTTTACTACCATGGCAATTAAAAATAAATAATAAGGAATTCTACAACTATTACATAGTGGGTACAATTACATTATAATAATAAAAATAATAAATAAACACATAATAAATAAATAAATTGGTTAGTAATAATAAACAAAATAAATATAAGAAAAAGAAATTAGCATAATAATATAATAATAAATTAAAAGTTCAAATTTAAATAAATAATTATTTCTAAGAATTTTATTAAAAGAAATAAATAAGAAATATTATATACTAATAAATATGACTAATAATCTAATTATTTAATTTTATATACATATTATAGAAATATTTGTTAATTATAATTAAGTAAGCATATAAATTAACTTCATAAAGTTAGGGTTTTTAATTGTTTAGTAAAAAATAAATTAAAGTTAATTACTTAATCTAATCCTAATTACATTATTTATATAAATGAACTACATATAATAATAATATAAACAAATTATAAAATAAATATGCATAATTGAAATTTACAAACAAAATAATTAATATTTAAACATAATTAGGGTTTATAAAGAAAATTAGGGTTTATATAAAAAATTAGGTTTTTTACACATAAATTTTTAGGGTTTATAAATTAATCTAAATATAATTAAATTATTTATACAAAACATATAATATTAATAATATTCAATAAAATAAATATTAAATAATTTTATTAATAAAGTTTAATTTTTTAGAAAATATAAGTTTTGAATTACATACAAGAAAATAATATAACAATTTTATTTTAAACATTTATCATTTATTAAATTAATTAAAATATAAACAAAAATCAAATAAAATGAAAAAAATGAGAAAAAAGAACTTACCTAGGGCTGGGATTCGAACCCAGGCCCTAGGCTTTGCATCCACTGGACCAACAAGCTCTCCACCAGGCTGCGCTGCATTTGGTGATATTGAATGAGAGCCAATACCTTTTGTTTCATAACCTGTAAAAATTATAAAAAACAAACGCAAAATGGCCTGGGGGGAATCGAACCCAGGACCATTCATTCACTAACAAACGCGCATACCAACTGAGCCAAGCTGTTCTTCTGAAATAATAATCACAACAATTTCATAAAATATAATACCCAATTTTTAAATATGAATTTGGCGCCAGACTTCATCTTCCTCATTCAAATTACCTGCGAAATTTCCCATGCATTCTCCTGCGAATTTTCCTGCAAGTTCTTAAAACCAGAATCCTATGTATTTTCAAACATCAATCAAATCGTAACATCAATTCAAATTAAAAGCCCAGATCAATTATACAAGTCTCATAGATCATATCCATGTTCTTAGATTTCGTTTTAAGGCCCTAAATGCTTGGTTCCCGATTTGAAGCTCCAAACCCTAGCAATGGTGAATTTCAATACAGTCCACAATAATTGAATTAAATCATCCAGAAAGTTTCTAAACATCACAACAAACACAAATCCACAGTTAGTTTTCAATATTAATGCACAAATCATTCAAATCGAAAAATTTTAGAACATGAAGAAGAGGCATTCGGTTTGTGCAATTTAAGGCATGAATGGACAATGTTATGATCCAGAATCAATCTATGAACTCCAAGGAACAAGTTGCAACCTTTGGTTTGTCTTGAAAACAGCTCTAGGTATCAAACCGAATTGGTGTTCTTAGTGTGAATTTTGAAACTTTGTTCTTACCTTTGGAGGCTGAATTTTCGTGTCCCCCCAGGCTGCTCAATGTTCTTTGTATATATATGAATGATATTAGGTCAAAAAATTGTATGATTATTTGGACTTTTGGATCACTTGAATATTGAAAAAGATTATGTCTTAAAACTTGATTTTTATTTGATCCAACCTTGCTATTTTGGGACAATCCTCATAACTTGTGTATCAATCTAATTCAAACAATATTCATGACTTTCTAGAAGCAAAATCCTTTTTTAAATATTTGATTTTATATTTTATTTCAATTTAAATGGTATTTTAATGAATAAAAATCAAATAAATATGAAATAAAAAAATAAAAATCAGAAAATAAGTGGGTTGGGTCGTGCTTGGTGTTTTTATAAAGATGGGATGGCAATTTGGTGGGCTCATTTAGCAAAAATTTGATTTTAGGCCTTACTTGCTTCATAAACTTCCCTAAAATTTCCCAACTTTGCAAGGGCATAAATCCTTCAATTTTAATGCTATGAGGGTGTTCTTGGACATTTTGGAAAGCTTAAAGAGTCCTATAACCAACCCCATTTGTTTCATGTCCATATCTTTTGCCATTCTCAAGTTATGCTCTTTTGAAGTTGTTGACTTTTTGTTGACTTTCAAAAGGACCTATAATGTCTTAGCTCATACCTTCCAAATGAAGCATTTTTGGGCTTGGCTTGTGAGACACAAAGTTGTAGAGAATTCAATTTCCTTCAAAATGAGCTTTGTATGGGAAAAATTTGATGAAGCATGTGAAAGTTATGGCTGGTCAAAGTTCAGTTGACTTTTCCTGTGAAAACCCTAATTTAGAAACCCCTGATTCTTGATGATCTGAAATCTCCTTGATGAATCATGATCAACCCTTAATAAAATGATGAATTTTACTTCATATACTTGATGTTGGCAAAAAATCATGAAGTTTGACTTTGGTTTGACCACAGTTGACCTCAGTTTGACTTTTTAACTGCTTTGACTGATTTTAACCTATCTAATCATCTGACTGAGCAAACCTTTGGGAAAAGTCTTGAAACTTGTCATGAGGATTCTTAAACACATATAAGATGTTATGAAGCTCACTTGAAGTCTTGGAAGTACATTTAGCCTGATTAAAGTCAAAACCCTAGTTTAGGATGCATTGCTTAGGAGGATGCATTGTCTGAGGGAAATGTCAAATCTTCTGACTAATTGTGAACTTTGTGAACCTTGTGAACCTCATAAGATGTCTTGTGAACCTCTTAGTGCACAAAGTCTTGTCTTGTGAGTGAAAATTTTGGGGTGCAACAGTATTCCCGAGGTCTGACTTTCTGATCGAAGGCTTTCTTCATTCGCTTCTGATATAACTGCCCATGACAGATTGCAGCTAATCTTTTCTCTTCGATCAGATTCAGTTGATTGTATCAGGACCGGATCCATTCTACTTCATCCAGTTTCACATCCATCATTACCCGTAAGGAGGGTAGCTCAACTTCAACAAGTAGGACATCTTCCATACCATACACAAGCTGATAAAGCGTTGCCCTAGTGGACGTTATGATTGAGGTTCAGTACCCATGCAAAGCAAATGGTAGAATTTCATGCCAATCTTTATAATTAACCACCATCTTCTGCACAATCTTCTTGATGTTTTTGTTGGCTGCCTCAACAACGCCGTTCATCTTTGGCCTGTAAGGAGAAGAGTTGTGATGTTGAATTTTGAAGTCCCGACACAGTTCTTCCATCATTTTGTTGTTCAAATTGGAACCATTATCATTAATGATTCTCTCGAGAACTCCATATCGACAGATGATGTCTCTTTTCAGAAATCTGGCTACCACTTGTCTGGTGACGTTTGCATACGAAACTGCTTCAACCCATTTGGTGAAGTAATCAATGGCTACCAGGATGAATCTGTGACCATTTGAAGTAGTTGGTTCAATCTTTCCAATCATGTCAATGCCCCACATAGCGAAAGGCCAAGGTAAAGACATCACGTTCAAGGGATTTGGAGGTACATGCACTTTATCTGGTAGATCTGGCATTTGTGGCATTTTCTGGCATAAGCATAACAGTCTGCATCCATTGTGATCCAGTAGTAACCTGATCTTAGTAACTTCTTTGCCATTGCATGTCCTCTGGCATGGGTACCGAAAGAACCTTCATGCACCTCGTGCATCAGCAGGTCTGCTTCTTTCTTGTCAACACATCTGAGCAGGACCATGTCGAAGTTTCGCTCTTATAATGAACCATCAGCATTGAGGAAGAAACTGTCGGCCAACCTTATTAATATCTTCTTATCATTGGATGATGCCCCATGTGGGTATGTCTGATTCTCCAAGAAGCGTTTGATGTCGTGGAACCAAGGCTTGTCATCACTAGCAGTGTCCATAGAGAATACGTATGCTGGTCGGTCCAGTCTAGATACCAGAATCTGAGGCACATAATTGGCAGTTTGAAATTTGATCATGGAGGAAATGGTAGCTAAAGCGTCCGCAAACTGATTCTCATCTCGAGGGATATATTCAAGTTTAACCGTTGTGAGAAGGTCAATAATCTCCTCGTATAATCACGGTATGGAATCAGATGCTCCTGATGAGTGTACCATTTGTCGTTGGTCTGATTGATTACCAAAGTTGAATCTCCGAATACATTCAAAGTTTTGATCCCGAGGTCAATGGCCTCCTCAAGACCCATGATACATGCTTCGTATTCAGCTTCATTGTTAGTGCAGGCAAAGGTGAGTTTTGCCGAGAAAGGCATATGAACTCCTTTAGGCGTAATGAGCACTACACCAACTCCACGACCATTCATATTGACAGCCCCGTCAAACATCATAGTCCATTCTTCTTCTGGATCAGGCCCTTCAGTGTGAACTAGCTCTTCACAATCTTTTGCTTTTAAGTACATGATGTCTTCAAAAGGGAAGTCAAATCTCATGGGCTGGTAATCATCAATGGGTTGCTCATCCAGATAGTCAGACAGTACACTGCCCTTGATGGCTTTTTGAGATGTGTACTGAATTTCATACTCTGTTAGAATCATTTTCCATCTTGCAACCCTTCCGGTAAGTGCTGGCTTCTCAAATATGTACTTGACGGGGTCCATTTTTGAGATCAACAGAGTAGTGCGAGTCAGCATATACTGTCTTAGTCGGCGAGCAACCCACGCTAAAGCACATCAAGTTTTCTCGAGCAGTGAATAACGTTGTTCATAGTCGGTAAACTTTTTGCTTAGGTAGTATATTGCATACTCTTTTCGACCAGACTCGTCATGCTGGCCCAACACACACCCCATTGACCCTTCTAATACTATAAGGTACATTATTAGAGGTCTTCCTTCAACTGAAGGCAGGAGAATTGGAAGTTCTTGCAGGTACTCCTTGATCTTGTTAAAAGCCTTCTGACAATCTTCGTTCCACCTGACTGTTTGCTCCTTTCTTAATAGTTTGAACAGGGGCTCACAGGTTGCAGTGAGGTGAGATATGAACCTTGAGATGTAGTTCAACCTACCCAAGAACCCCCGAACTTCTTTTTCAGTCCTAGGTGCAGGCATCTCCTGAATGGCTTTGACTGATTCAGGATCAACTTCAATTCCCTTTTCACTTACGATAAATCCCAGCAACTTAATAGAACGTACCCCGAATGAGCATTTGTTGGGGTTCAACTTCAGCTGATACTTCCTCAGACGCTTGAACAACTTCAGCAGATTTACCAGATGGTCTTCTTCAGTGAGGGACTTGGCAATCATGTCATCCACGTAGCATTCAATTTCTTTGTGGATCATATCGTGGAATAATGTTACCATAGCCCGTTGATAAGTTGCACCGGCATTCTTCAGTCCAAATGGCATTACCTTGTAACAAAACATGCCCCAAGGTGTGATGAAGATTGTTTTCTCCATGTCTTCGGGTGACATCTTGACCTGATTATAACCAGAAAATCTATCCATGAAAGAAAATACCGAGAACTGAGCTGTGTTGTCGACCAATACATCAATGTGGGTAATGGGAAATCATCCTTCGGGCTAGCTCTGTTCAGATCCCGGTAATCCACACACATACGCACCTTGCCATCCTTCTTAGGCACGGGTACAATGTTAGCAACCCACGGCGGGTAACTAGTTAGAGCAAAGAAACCGGCGTCCCACTGTTTTTGTACTTCTTCCTTAATCTTCATGGCCATATCTGGGCGAGTACGGCGTAGCTTTTGTTTAACTGGAGGGAAATCATCTTTCAAGGGTAGCCTGTGCATGACAATATCCGTATCTAGACTTGGCATGTCTTGATAGGACCAAGCAAAGACATCGACATATTCCCGAAGCATGTTGATAAGCTGGCTAACTCTTCAGGCAACTCATAGTCTTCATCAACCCCTTTATCTGCTTGATTAATTGGATTGTCGAAGTCATACAAGGTCATAGCAGTGCTGTTGTCGGTGCAATCTGGAGGATAATCTCTGCAAGGGTTGAGATTTGTTCTTTTTAGTGATCAATTTTAATCTTGTTTAGAAAAATGAAGTTATTTATTTTGAAAACATTTCCATTTTATTGTTTTGTACAAAAATGAAAAATGAAAAGACAGTGAGCGAAAAAGAAAATTGTTTGCAAAAGATATCCAATATTCATTGATATTCCATTTGCACAAAATACAAATATGGCCCTATTACAAAATGAGTCCTGGCACCTTGGGCAAGATGCAGGACTTGATGCATGCTAAAAAAAGCAGGAAATAATAATTACTCTGCAGGAGTAACTCTTATAATTTCCTGGGAAGACCAGTTAAGGACTTGTTGGCCCGGGATCCTTGGACGAATCCAGCTCTCCAGGTTGAGGTCGCTTTCAGCCTCGTCTTCCACGTTATTGACAGCATCTGGGGTTAGCATCCCCCACTTATGAATTTGGGCTCTTTAGCAGCCTCTGCTTGATCTTGTCGGAATGGTTTGTAACCCAAACCAAATTTGTCCTCCTTCTTCTCTATCGGTAGCAGCTTGCCCCAGCCTTGGGCGTTTCCATCTTCAACAACCTTCCGAGCTTGTTGATAGGAGACAATTGAAGTACCCATCCTATCCTCCTGGGATGCAGCAAATACTTCAGTTGTCGCCTCATTGATGTTCAGTGCTTCGAAACCTTGGCTCATGGTCTCGTGGATTTCACCATCCATCTCAATGTATTTGTAGGTGGCCAGATGGCTAACAAAAATATCATTTTCACCACAGATTGTGATAATCTGCCCTTCCCACTCATATTTCAATTTCTGGTGAAGGGTCGACATAACTGCGCCAGCGGCGTGAATCCATGGTTGACCCAACAAACAGTTGTAGGCCGACTGAATTTCCATCACGTAGAAAGTAGTTTGAAAGACCTGCGTGTCAATTATCACATGAAGCTCCACCTCTTCAAGAATAGACCTCTTGGAACCATCAAAATCTCGGACCACCAGATTGCTTGGTCGGAGAGTTATACCATCATATTCAAGCTTAACAAGGGCTTTCTTTGGCAAGACATTGAGTGAAGACCCAGTGTCATCTAGAACATGTGAAAGCACATCCCTTTTACACTCCAGAGTGACGTGTAAAGCTTTGTTTTGGTGACGACCTTCCGTTGTCAAATCAGCATTGGTGAAGCCTAGCCCATGACTAGTATTAACATTAGACACCATTATCTCTAGCTGATTTACCGTGATCTCCTCGTGCACGTAGGCTGCGTACATGACTTTAAGTAATGCATCCTGATGAGCTTCGGAACACAACATCAATGATAAGATGGAGATCTTGGAAGGAGTATGGTGGAGCTGATCCACAACCTAGTAGTCGCTTCTCTTGATTATCCTCATAAATTCATCCACAGCTTGATTAAAGGATGTTTTATGGGCTTCTTTCAAGGCTAGTTCTTATGGCACCACATTTTTACCTTTGGCCTTGGCAGCAGCCTCCGCCACAGTACTAACTCTTGGAATTTGGGACGTGAAGAGGCGTCCGCTTCAAGTGAAGCCTCCGCCTCCCCCGACATTATCCACCTGTGGTGTATGAGCTGAAGAATCAAGAAGGACTCTCTCCCTATTGTAATAGAGGTTTGAACCGTTGTGCCATGGTACAACATTGTCTTTTTCATATGGGATGGGCCCAGGTACCGTGATGGTGACTGGACTGACTGCAGCGGAGGTAGGAACTGTGATCGTCTATGGATTGTAATATATGGTGACGGGATTTCTGACTGGTAGTGGTGATGAATGACTGAAGTTGGGTTGTTGTTGAGATTATTGCTGTAAATTGTTGGAGTCGGGGACCGTTGTCGGGTCGTAATATATGGTGACTGTGGAGACGTCGTTTTTAATGGTTGTTGTAGTTGTAGAAGCGAATGCGGTTGAACTAGTGTTTTCTGAAGTGATGGAAGAGATGATTGTTGATTTTGTAGACGAGTCTGTCGGAACAATTGTCTTTGAAGTTGTAGGAGGAGTACTTGTTGTTGCTGTAAAAGTAATTGCTGATGTTGTAGAAACCGTTGATGTTATCTGCAGGATACCTTCTCTGATAAGGCCATTGATGCCACTTCTTAAGCTTGCACACCCATTGACGAAAACTTTGCAAGATTCACAGCAGGCCTCACAACCTGGAAACACCTGGCATTTTAAAAGCTGAGCCTTAACCTCTGCCAGAGGTGTTTGAATGCTTGCAGTATCTTCAATTAAATTCATGGGTTGATCCTCCTCAATTGCATTTATACTGGGCCCACCATGGCTGGGCATAGTATTCTTTGTGACGTTAGGAGGTGGTGCAAAATTTAAAGCCTTTGAATCAACTAGATCCTGGACCTTCTGTAAACACCCCAAATTTGCCCTCACCCATTCACACCATGGCTTATGATCATTTCATATGCATAAACACAATCATATCATCTCACATCTCATTTTTTGAGTCACTGCATAGATTCTAAGTCATCTGCACCTAGGGTTTGTGATCTGAGCAATCCAAGAGCCTCCTGAGCCACTCCAAAGGCCACCAATCACTTCAAAGGGGTCCATGTGTGTTCTTATACCATATTACATCCTCTCAAAGTCAAGAATGCAAAAGAATCACAAGAACTGGGGTTGGTGTGGATGCAGAGCCAAGTTTAACTGCACAGTTGACCTGCAATTAGGGTTTTGGTTTCAGAGGCCATCACTCCAAATTTTTTGGTTATTCTTGTTTCCATTGGTCTAGGGAGTATGCATATCAATTTTCATGAAGAAATTCCATGGGGAAGTCATCTGATCAAGGGTTGACTTTCTGGACAAGTCAGTGCAAAATCAGGGCATTTGAGGCCCCCAATGACCCAACCAAGGGGTGATCTTCATCATTTTGAGTGTATATGATCTTTATTTGATCATAGAAGAAGTTTGAAGTTCACAAAATTCAAGAATTTGAAGCTTTTGCAAAGTTGACTTTTTAGGGCATGGTTGACTTTTAAAGAATATGTCATTTTAGGTCACTTTTCAAACCTTACTTTTGGATCCAAAAATGTTTCAAATGGAAAAACTTTGGTCATGAAAGTTGTAGAACACATTTTTCCCTTTTTAAAAAGTACAATAACATGACCTAATTCATTTTGGATCAAAAGTTATGGTGTGACAAAGTTGGCAAAAATCACTAATTTTCAAGACATGCCTCAAATGAGAAATTTGCAAAATCATGAACCAAGGAAAAATGTAACTTCTAGTTCACTTCAAACCAATGCACAAACATCACATAAGTCCTAAAAGTCAGATTTGGACCAAAACATCACATGTTCATGGTTTGTGTAACAAGGCATTTTCATGAAGTTTCCAAAGATGACCAACTTGCAAAACTCATGATCACTCCTCCTACCACTTGCAACATTGGATGCTGAACCATGCTAGCCTCTCACCACACCATGCTGCGCCAGCCCTAGCCATTGTACCAAGCTAGAACTCAAGCCATACCTCTCTTACAAAAAAGTTGACTTTTGGCAAAAGCAAACATCCCAATCACAGCAGGCCAGGTCACATCATCTGGCCAATTGGGATTGTTTATACTTTCCATTTGCAAGCAAAACATAACACCAAGCCCAGCTGAAACACACCACAACATCACATACACAAAAACACTCCATCAAGCAAAACTCTTCGAATCTGCCTCCACAAACCTCAAACACTAAAACCAATTCCACATATCAACTCACCTGGCCTCATTGAGTAGAAACCAACAAGATTCAAGCCTGAAACCAGCATGAACTGAGCTTCACCATTTCTCATCCTCAAAACCAGAACTCTTCGAATCCCTTTATCCAACCATCAAACACACCATTTTTCTTCACCAACAAGTCAAGCACACCTAAAGGAGCAAGAATCCACCATTGGAGTGGCCTGAAACCTCCCTATTCCTGACTGTGTTATCTGCTACACCAGAAGTATTCCTCTCAAATCAGCCATCCACAAGAGCTTTGAGGTATCCCATTGAGCTCAGGAGAGTCAAAGAGGTCCATTTGCACACAAAGAAGGCCCTGGAAGCTCAATATTGAAGCTTTCCAGCTCAGGTATGAACATGAACACTTTCTCCCAAAGCTTGCATTTTAAGTTATAATATGATTGCTTATGTCTTGCTGATCATGGGGATGCCTTTAGAATAAAAAATAAGTGAGAAATGAGTTTGTATGATCCCTCTGAAATTTCACCCGTGGATTTTGTTCTCTTCGATTTGCATGATTTCTGGGGTTTAAATGATGTTTGAGCATAGATTCGTGTCCTAGGATGTTAGAGGATCACTTAGGTGTGTTTAATTTGTGGAATAGATGCCTGAATCATGTTTTAGGGTTTTGATACCGCCGGAGAAGATGACCGGAGCTTCCCTCCGGTCACCTGAAAGTGTTTTGCCCTAATCTCAGGTCATTAGTGCCATTTGAATCTTGGGCGTTGGATTGTTTGAAAACGTTGACTCCCGCGTGGATAGATGGTCCAGATCTGTTTGCTTTGCCCTAATCCACTTTCATTAATTAAATAAATCTTAATTAAACTAATTAACTCAGAATGAACCACAGCCGTCCAGATGCGCGCTGGTCAATGTTTTCAAATCCAGACTCAATCCCAGCCTCTCCTTCTGATTACTTCATTTTATTTTAATTTTTATTTCATTTCTTTTCATTTAATTTGCACAATTTATTTAAAATAGTAAAAATTGTCTAAAAATTATGAAACTTTTTCTCAAGAGTTTTATTAATTTTTAGGACACAAAAATATTTTTATTTTTATTTTTAGCATTAAAAAAAGTATTTTAAAATATTTAAAAGATTATTTTTAATTGATTAATGAGAATTAATTTATTAAAAATACTTTTAAGTATCTAAAAATCACCAAAAAATTCATGAAGTGTTCTAAGACATTTAGAAACATTGTCCAACTTTCAAACCAAATTAATTTTTGATCTTGATGCATTTTGAGAATTTTTCATTGAATTAAAATCATTTTTGTGCATTAATTTGGTCCATAGTTCAAAAAATCATTTCTGCCTATCCATGAAGAGTTGGACATTGATTCTTTTTGCATTGCATTGTGTTTAGCATTAAGTTTGTGAGATTAAATGGCCATGATTTGATCTTTCATTTTCAATTTGTTTGGCATTTCTTTTGTTTAGGAACCCTAAAAATCCTAGAAACTTGTAAAAATCATAACTTGAGATTGGTTGAGAGTTGAGACCTCTCCTTTGGGCATTGGGTTAGTATAGGATTAGGGGTCCTTTGTGTGGCATTTTCAATTTTTTGTAATGTTGTTTGCTTCTGATTTTGGGTTGTGTTTGATGTATGATTCATAAACCCTAATTTGGGCTTCCATATGCATCCATCTTGCATTCTCTTGCATAACATGACTTGCCATGACATTCCATGCTTCCATGTGATTCATTTGACATCATAAGACATATTGAAAGCATGCTTGATCATTGCATCATGTATTTGCCATGTTGTATGTCATGTGCACTTCATAACTTTTCATGTTTGTTCATGCTTCCTAACTTGTTTCATTTGCATTCATGAACTTGTATGATCATTTCCATGTGCTGCCTCATGTTTGTAGCATCTCATAGCATCATTAACATCACATATGTACTTCTGGTTTTGGTTTGCATCATGTCATTCCATCCCATTTTGCATTGCATTGCATTTCTCTTCTAACCTTTTCAGGTGGTAAGTGACTTTGAGAAGTGAATTTGCCTTCACTTCTCATAACTTTTCTTCTCATCTCTCTCTTGCATCCATGCTGCATTTTTATATGTGTTTGAGTTTGAGCTTTCTCATTCTTCCTCTTCCCACTTTCTTTCTTCAAGTGACTTGACTTCTTGAATGAAGCAAGTCACTTTGCTTCTCTTGATCCTTTCATCTGCTTCCTGGTGGTTCCATTGAAGACTTCTCTTGAAAACCTCACAAACCTTAGGAACAACCAAGCATGACAATGATTAGGGTTTTGATTAGTCTCCCCTTTTAGTTTTTACCTTTGTGTCTCTTTTGAGTCATCTCTTCTCACCTCATAATCAGGGACTAAACCCTAAAGGCTTTAAGGCTTTGTGATTAAGCTTATGCCTGCATCCTTCTCTTAGGATGGAGTGTATAACTTTAATCCTAAGTGTTAAACCCTTAATGTGTTTAAATCTCTTAATCAATTCACTTAATAAGTATCAAGACATCACACTTGTAACTTGGGCCTTGCATTAGGGTTCTAATTCTTCCTTAATTGGTTAAGAAGGACTAACCCTAGTGTTAATGGACAAGTCCCCCTCAAGTTGTCTTACAAATCATAAAATTCACTTCATCATCATATCATTAAATAAAATCCATCTAATAAAGGCTTGTTTTATCATGAGTTTAATCCCTAATCATGGATTAAGTTGAGGAGCTTTCCTCAGCTTAAACATTCTCATCTATTATCCTTCTATTAGGATGGTGTAATGAGTCTGTTTAATCCCTGATTATGGCTTAACCTCATTACTTAACACTAAACAAAACACCAAAAACATCTAAATAATCACAAGTAGGTTAATGATCTTAATCCTATACCAAAGGTGATTAAGTGTGAGAATCTGACTTCACACTTAAGGTACTCTCATTACCCCTAATCAGAGGGAAGATGTGATGAGTTTACTAAACCCATTGGTTTAGGCTTAAGCTCATTAACTTATGACAAAATCCAAAAGCAATAAAAGACTGAAAACTCAAAAACAAACAATAATCGTCTCCTTCGGGATTCTTTTCTCATCTCATTCACTCACAAACGAGAACTTGCTTCTTCCGTCTAACGCAAGACAGTTTGCACCTGAACCAGACAGGTCATACACTTGAGCATAGGCAAGTAAGCAGTTCACAAGTCAATTCATCTTTCAGTCTCTTTGGGTCGAACTACGGTGTTCTGACTTCCTCATTGCACGAGAGGATACGTAGGCATAACTTAACAGTTATCGAACAAAAGTCTCTGTATATTCCCCCTCTTTCTAGCCTCATTCTTTTAGCCTCATGATCTTGAGCATTTCACTCCTGTTCTTACACTGACACTTCACTTATATACTTCACTTTTCTCTTACACTGACACCTGTACATTTTGTTTTCCAGCTCTTTTACACACAAATTGCACTGACACTACCCCTTTAAAACACAAATCTTTCAAGCGTGGATCCCGTAGAGTACGGCGGACAATCTGGGTGCTAATACCTTCCCAGGTTGTAACCAACCCCCTTTCTCAGTCTCTCTGGTTCGCAACCGTCTTATCCATCTTTTTCTAGGTCTATGCAGCATTACCTTTCCTCCGGGATAAAAATGCCTAGCTGGCGACTCTTTTCATCTCCAGTGAGTTCACTGCTGTGTGTTCTCATTGTCCCCTTCGCCGACCGTTCGCGTCTGTACCCCATTTGACCTAGCCTCATTTGGTGGGAGCGACACCTTCATGTGCAAATCTCTGCACTTTTCTGTGGTATGTCCAGGTGCATTTGAATGGAAGGCACATCTGGCATTAACGTCATAATTCCGTGGAAGGTTCTGAGGATCTGGTGGAGCCAGAGTCCTTAATTCGACAAGATTAAGCTTCAGAAGTTGTGGCAACAAAGTGGCATAAGGCATTGGTATAGGCTCAATTACCCTGTTAACTTGTGATGGCCTTTGCTGGAAAGGACGTTGTTGTTGGTTGTTGTTGTTGTTATAGGACCTTTGTTGAGGAAAATATTGTTGAGGGAACTGTTGTGGTTGCAGAGTGTATTGTTGTTGAGGAGGTGGAGTAGGGATTGTGACAGCGGCAATTGATCTTGGCATATATTGGGGCCTTCCTCTGCCCATGTGTATTGAGTTTGTTTCACCGGACCTGCAAGGCCCTGCAAATGGTTTCCTTGTGCTGCTTGAGCTGGAGCCGTTATCAGAAATCTTTCCCATTTTCAGTAAACTCTCAATCCTTTCTCCAACTATGACCACGTCTGCAAAGCTAGTGGAAGAGAAAGCAGCCAACCTATCAATGTATGTCCCTTGGAGGGTGTTCATAAACATATCTGCCATTTCTCTTTCTGACATTGGAGGTTGAACGACAGCAGCTAATTGCTTCCATCTCTGAGCATACTCTCTGAAGCTCTCCCTGGAGGATTGTGACATACCCATTAGAAATGTTCTGTTAGGAGCCATGTCTAGATTGTATTGGTATTGGCGAATGAAAGCCTCGGTCAAATCTTTCCAATTTCTAATGGTTGCCCTAGTCAGATGAGAGTACCACTCACGGGATTCCCCAGTCAAGCTATCCTCAAAATAGAACATCCATAGCTTTTCATCCATAGTGTAGGCCTTTAATCTTCCCAGGAAAGATTGGAGATGGGTGCGAGGGCAAGATGTTCCATTATATCTTTCGAAGAAGGGAGGTTTGCATTTGTGAGGAATTCTAACTCCCTCCACGAGCCCCATATCCATGACATCAAACCCTAAGGAGTTTTGAGACTCCAGAGATCTCAACGTTTTTGCTATCTCATCCAGCCGACGATCATAGACTTCATCTCCTGCCCCAACTATAGTGAATTGTTCCTCCTGAGGGTCCTCTTGAAAGGAACGCCCTTCAGTATTACCCTAGGTATTCCTAATAGCATTAATGTCAAGGTTAAGATGAGGTCCAAACTCCGGGGGATCATTATGAGGTTGTTCATGATCCTTGTTGCTGGTACCCCCTATACCTGGGTGGTTTTCTTCAGGAGTTTTTCGCTCGACTAACTCTCTTAATCTTTCTTGGCTTTGGGCCAACCCAGTCATTACTGCCATGAACTGGTTCATATGGGCCTTCATTTCAGTTCTTTCATTAGCCATCTGGGTTCTTACATCAGTCAGATCTTGTTGAACTTGGTCCATCTGTAAGCTCGGAAGATTGTTTCTTGTCGGGTACCGGTGAACTCTGTTGATAGGGAAGACTCTCCTACGAGCAATGTTTCCTGAAACCACAACAAAGTGAGAAACAACAAAAACAAATACCAACAAAACAAATAAATTAAGTTAGCATGCAATGCAGGATGTCTATTTGTCTTCCAAGGGTATCCAGTTTGGTTTTTTGGTTTTGACCTTCCAGACCTCGAGGAATGATGATGTTGAAGAGAAATGAAGCCCACAGAATAACACACAACCCATATATTACAAAATGTAAAGATACATAGTTTTGATTACAACAAGTCCCCATGGTGGGTCAAAATACAACAAAAAAAAACAAAAGTACAAACAAAATGAAGTACGAATACAAAGAAATCAAACATCCAGCCCATAATCATCCTCTCTGACTTCCTTCAGGAGAGCATCAATCACTAGGCCAACTGGATACTCTGTGATGGTCCTGATAATAAGGTTCCTGGTGGCAATAGCATTTGTCAACTTCTTATACTTGTCTTGGTCCTTTGATCTCTTCAACCCTGCCCGGAGTTTCAACTCAGAGATTTCCTTCTGTGCTGCTAACAAGGCTTTCTGATTCTTCTTCTCATTAGCTTCCAGCTGCTCTATCCAAGCCTATGTCCTCTGATCTTCCTGTGAACGAGCCTTAGTAATTCTGATCCATCTAGCCTGACTCTCTTCCAAGTAGTGCTCAGCTCTGGCCTTCTGAATCTTGGCTTCCTTGCAAGCATTCTTCAACACTAACTCCCCTGCTCTAGCCCTTCTGATGTAATCATCTGTCTTCTCAATCTTGGTCATGTGCTCGACCCGGAGCTTCTCTAACCTCTCATTGTCCAGACGACTATCATTCCTCTCCCAGAGGGTCTTCTTTAGAGCTTCAGAAAGCTGAGTATTTCTTTCCTTCAACTTCTCAAACTCTTCTAAACTGACTGTAGCTACAGGTTCTACTGCTGATGGTCCAGGCACATCCTCCAGGGTGAATGGCATACAGGTGATCTATCCTATGATATGAGACCGATCAAGATACTGAGCTGAAGCTATGTTGTTGCACTTGCCAAGAATGGCAGTCCCTTTTGTCTGGATGTTGTCCCAAGCCCAAGCTGCTTGTCAGGCAATGGCATGGTTATGCTGAATGTCACAGTAAAGGGTTTCTGATAAGTCTTGCTCTCTTGGTGGATGTACCAAGGCATACCCTAATTGTCTTTTGAAAAGCAAAGGGTTGTAGTTGATGCAACCCTTCACTCCAATTAGAGGTACATTGGGATACTGCCCACAACTGGTAATTATGTCCGTGCCCTTGGTGCTTTGAGTGCACCACCTGATGTCTTCTAATGTAAGGGCAATCATTCTCTTAGCCCAGTTTCTTGACTGATGAGGATTCAAGAAAGCTTCTGACTTTGGCAAGTGCCTCAATAACCAACAATAGAAGAGAGGTGCACAACATCTGACTAATCTTCCCCTCTGCTTCTCATTCCTTTGATGCACTGAGTAGTAGAAATCCCATAGCAAGGTAGGAATTGGATTCTTCAGCAAGAAGAGATGGGTAGCATTATTGCTTAAAAACTTAGGCTCGTCTGCAAACAAGATGATACCATATATGCTAAGGGCCAAGAGAGCACAAACAATGTCCCATTTCTCTGCTGCAGCATGAAGGGTGGCCCGAGTAACCAAGAAGTCCAAATGGAGGCCTGGGATTCCAGCCTTGGTGGTCATATTCTGATCAATGATGGTGGACTCCAAGTACAGAGCCCTAGCTATATCTTCATTCCTGGGAGCAGTCATCTCATGGTTGAAAGGAATCCCTCTCCTAATGGGAACACCCAACAATATAGAAAACTCCTCTAGCAAAGGGCCCAACTGGAAATCTGGAAAGGTAAAACACCTGAGTGGAGGGTCATAGAACTGAAGGCAAGTATGGATCATACTCCTCTGTGATGCATCCAAGTCCATGATCATGTCCATAATGCCACCATAATGTTCCCTGAATAAAGGGACATGATCAGGAGTGATGAGTGTCTGAATCTGCCTGATGCCTGCTAGAGAAGGCTCAAAGAAATGATAAGTAATGTTGCTCTTCCTGGATGTGTCCATACTGATAATGGATGTTGATAAAGATAACTGAGGAGAAGCACTGATGAAGGCAACTGATGAAGGTGCTGAAGGGAATCTCTGATGGAGATAGCTGGTGAAGATGGCTGATGCAGATGAACAATCAAAACCAAAACCAAAGATAAGATGAAGATACCCTGTAAAACAAATAGACAAATGTTAAAATGATGCAAAATGATGTATGCAGAATGATATGCAAAGGTTTGTGATCAAGTGCTGGATCTGTTATCTGCCTTGATATGGTCCATGTGTGTTCATAAGTCCAGATGAAAGTCTAGAGAACCAGTAACCAGGTGGGGGACTCAAATAAAGAGTCACAAGTCCATGGTTTTCACAAGAATAGTCCAAAATGATGCAATCTTAAAACAAAACTGGTAACATGGTATGATGAGGCCAAGGGTTCCTGCAAACCTGTAAACATCCCAACCCCCTCACAAGTATTGTTCTAGAACAAGGATCCTCAGACTTGGATCAGTTATGAGAAGTGTAAACACTTCTAACCCGGAGGTACAGTGTTTACATTAATCATAAAGGATCCTCCTATAATTCACCTCAGATGCTGAAGCTCATAAAAAGGTCACCCAGACTTAGCAGGCTTCCCAGATAGCCCTAGTACTACAGGAAATCTGTAGCACAGAGTTCTCAAGAAGAAACCTATGTCTGAACCGTGTTTCATATTCCCGCACCAGACCGAAATGGAATGGGAAAGAATATGAAGCCACTCTATCCTATATGTCACTCAGGCTCCCGGTATGGAACCTTACTCACTTTATATCCCTCCCACCAAGACAAACAGAAGATCCAACACATGATATTATGATAATAGTATGAAATGCATAAAAATAGTAAATGAAAGCAATAAATAAAGCTGTACAGAAAGCAATAAACAAAAAGCACAAGTAGCACATAACACCCCCATAAACACAAATCAAACAAGCGCTAGGAGAAACCCACAAAAAAGAACCAGAATCCATGGTTGCAAAGAGTCCCCAACAGAGTCGCCAAACTGTCGCTCCCCTGAAAGACACCAGGGTCCTAGGGTGCAGACGTGAACGGTCGGCGAAAAGAGAAAATGAGAATGAAGTGAATAGAGTCGCCAGCTAGGCATTTTTATCCCGAAGGAAAGGTAATGATGCATAAACCTAGAAAAAGATGGATAAGACGGTTGCGAACCAGAGAAACTGAGAAAGGGGGTTGGTTACAACCTGGGAAGGTATTAGCACCCAGATTGTCCGTCGTACTCGACGGGATCCACACTTAAAAGATTGTGTTTAAAAGGGGTAGGTGTATATGTTATCTGTGTGCAAAAGCTAAGTAAATAAGGTACAGGTGTCAGTGTAAAAGGGTGAATTGTTCAGGAACCGAGGCTTAAAAAGAATGCTGAAAGAGGGGGAAGACAAAGAGACTTTTGTTCGATAACTGTTAAGTTATGCCTACGTATCCTCTCGTGCAATGAGGAAGTCAGAACACCGTATTTCAACTCAAAGAGACTGAAAAAATAAATTGACTGTGAACTACTTGCTTATCTATGCTCAAGTGTATGACTCGTCTGGCTCGAGTGCTAATTGTCTTGCATTAGACGGAAGAAGCAGGTTCCCGTTTGTGAATGAGTGTGATGAGAAAAGAATCCCGAAGGAGACGATTATTGTTTGTTTTTGTGTTTTCAGTTTTTGTTATTGTTTTTGGTGTTTTCTATAAGTTGATGAGCTTAAGCCTAAATCAAGGGCTTGTAAACTCATTATATCCTCCCTGATTAGGGATAATGAGCCTACTTAAGTAAGAGATAAGCATCTCAACTTAATTACCATGATGATGTAAGATTAAGATCATTAACCTACTTGTGATTATTTAGATGTTTTTGGGGTTTTGTTTAGTGTTAAGTAATGATTTTAATCTCTAATCACAAATTAGTGAACTCATTACACCATCCTAATAGAATGATAATAGATGAGAACACTTAAGCTGAGGAAGATACCTCAACTTAATCTATGGTTAGGGATTAAATTCATTGTATAACAAACCTTTATGAAGTGGATTTTAATTAAGGGATGAGATTAAGAAGTGAATTTTATGTTTGTAAGACAACTTGAGGGGGACTTGTCCATTAAACACTAGGGTTAGTCCCTCTTAACCATAAGGAAGAGTTAGAACCCTAATGTAAGGCCCAAGTTACAAGATAAAGTCTTAGTGATTATTAAGGTGATTTAATTAAGAGGTTTAAACAAATTAAAGGTTCAACACTTAGGATTAAAGTTATACACTCCATCCTAAGAGAAGGATGCAGGCATAACCCTAATTCCAAAGTCCTAAAACTTTAAGAGTTAGTCTCTGATTATTGAGGTGAGAAGAGAGACTCAAGGAGACTCAAAGGTAAAACGATAAGGGGGACTAAACACAACCCTAAATATTATCATGCTTGGATATCCTATGGTTTGTGAGTCTTAAGAGAAGGAATCTTCAAGGAAGCCACCAATGGAAGAAGCAGATGGAAGGAGGAAGAAGCAGAAGAATAAGTTACTTACTTCCTAAGAAGATAATTAACTTAAAGGAAGAAAGTGAGAAAGATGGAACATAAGTGAATTTGATTCACTTCAAATACATGTTAAAATGCATATGAAAGGGATAAGAAGAAGTGAGAGGTGAAGGCAAATCCACCTCCCACAATAACTTACCAAAAGCTTCTGAAAGGTTAGTATGAATGCATAAGACATAAAGCATAAAGAAATGAGTTGAAATGAGATGAAATGACCAAATTCAGAAGTGTTTATGCAATGCAAATGGCATATGAGATGATGCAATGTCATACAATGTGCATATGAATGATCATACAAAGATGAGATGTTATGAAAGCATGCTTGGAAGCTTGAAAACCCATGGATGTTTATGAAATGTAATGAATGCAAAGCATGGCAAATGAATGAAGAAATGATCAAACAAGGTTCTAACATGTCCTAAGATGTGTAAGATGACATATGAATTCTTGAGATGGCATGGCAAGTTCATGTGATGATGCTATGCAAAGGAGAATGCAAATGAACATGAGAAATTAGGTTTTTATGGACATATGAGATGCAAATGAACAAAACAGAAGTATATAACATGACAAAAATTTGAAATCAATCTCAAACAAACCCTAATCCCATATTAGGTCACACCCCAAAGGAGAAGGTCAGAAGCTAATTTTATTGAAAGTTATGATTTTCCTAAGTTTGCTAGGGTTTTTGGGTGATTCAAAAGGGAAAATACAAATAAATTTGAAAATGAAAGATAAATTAATGAGGAAAATAACCTAGAAACTACATGAAATATGTGAAACAATGCAAAAAGAATCCAGTTCAAACTCTTCTTGGTTAGGCAGAAATGATTTTTCAAATTTAGGTTTAAAAATTGTGATTTTAAAGACCATTAATTCAAAGAAAATTGGGAAACTATGATCAAACCTAAAAAGAAATTTGTATGAAGAGTTTTAAAATGTTTCTAAATGCATTGGAATGGTTCATGATTTTTTTTTTGTGATTTTTAGAAACCTAAATGCATTTTTAATTAATTAAAATCCATTAATTAATTAAAAATATCATTTAAATATTTTAAAAATACTTTTTAAATGCAAAAAATAAAATAAAAATTATTTTTGGGTTGAGAAAAATATTTGGATCAGAAATGCAAAAGGAAATATTTTTGTGATGTTTTTTGCTATTTTAAATAAATTATGGAAAGAAATGCAAATAAAATGAAATAAAAATGGATTTAATGGAGGTCAACGCATCTGAAGGCTGAGGTTTAAACCTAGGTTGACTGTGTGCGCAGATGGAAGGCCTGGATTGCATCTGGGTTAATTAACTAATTAATCTAATTAATTGAAAATTAGGGCTAACTGAAATGATTTGGACCCTTAAAAAATACGCTAAGCAAAATCTAACGGCCCACGTTTAAACTGGTAAGATTAAACCCTAATCAAACCCTAATGACTTTCAGGTGACCGGAGCAAGCTCCGGTCATCTTCTCCGGTGAGACAGAAACCATAAGTCTCTCTACAGGCCGCCCCACCCCAAATTAATTGCCCAGAAATGATCCTCTACTCAAACTAGACTCAAATCAACCTTCAAACATGATTTATAACACACAAACATGGAGAATCGAAGAAGAACAAAAATCTGGACAAAATTTCAGAAGCTCGTAACATGCTCATTTCTTGACTATTTTCAATTCTAAAAGCATCAGTGTGATCCCCATAACATATATTTTCATTTTATGACAAGAAAACTAAGCTCTGAAAGATTTTGTTCTTGAGGTTACCCGAGCTGATGAACTGCAAATGTGAGCTTTCAGGGCCTCTCCTTTGTGCAAAAAGCTTCCTTTAATCCTCCTGAGGCTAGTGGAATACTTTAAAAGCTTTGAGAGTGGCTGTTTGGGTGGCTCGATTCTGATATGGCAGAAATGGAAGCTTTGGTTTATGAGGTTTCAAGCCATGGTAATGGTTGTTTTGTGCTCTATGGATGATTTCTGAATGAATAGTGAAAGGATTTTTGAGGTTTGATGGATGGTTTGAGAGAATGGAAGAAGGGAAGGTTTTGGCCAAATTTGTGAAATCTGATGTTGTGTGTGTTCTGAGCTCATGGCATGCTTAGTTTATGATCTTGAGGCAATCCCTAAACTATTGGAATGAGTCAGAAGATTAGATATGCACTGTGGGAATGGTATGGCTCAATTGGCCAAAAAGTCAAGATTGGTGTACTTGAGGTATAGGCCATGGCAGAGCTGGTTTCTAGGCTTGTACTGCTTCAGCTAGCTTCAAGGAGAGCCATAGGATCATTGTTATGCAACTGGATGGCTTGGATGAAGAGATGTCATGCTTTATGCAAATTTCCAACTTTGGTGTTTCTTGTAAATCAAGCCATGAAATGTTTCAATCCTTGGGCCAATTCTGATCTTTGGATGCTTCCTTGACATGTTGTAACATATTTGTGCACATTAGAAGTCATTTAGAAGCTTGAACATGCCAGTATGCAAAATCCCTCTTTGACATGAAACTTGAAATTATGTGATTTTTGCCAACTTTGAAAGGCCATATCTTGAGTTCTAGGATGAATTAAGACATGTTCTTGTACTTTTTGAAAAGGGAAAGACCTAATCGACAACTTTCATGCCCAATAATTTTTCATTTGAAGCATTTTTGGTCATGAAAGAGGAGGTTGAAAATCTTTCCCAAAATGGAAAGTTTGCATTTCAAGTTATTTCCAAAAATGGCAAGTTTGCAATTGGCTCAAAATTATTCAATCTTGTGAAATTCCAACCACTTCTAATATCAAATAAAGATCATTGAACTTCAATTTGATGAAAATGACCATTTGGTTCCATTGTTGGGGGCCTCAGATGCCCTGATTTTGACTTAACTTGCTCAAGAAGTTACTCAATGATCAGATGACTTCCACAATGAATTTCGCCATCAAACTTGGTACACATGATCCTTATAACATATTAAGAACATTATAAACAAGAATGACCAAAAAATTTGGAGTTAAGGCCTCTGAAACCAAAACCCTAATTTTGGTCATCTGTGTAGTGAAAACCCTAGCTGTGCTTCCATGCCATTGCCAATTCTTGTGATCCCTTGAATTTCATGAACTGTGGGGAGCATAATATGATCATAGAACACACATGGGCCCTCTTGGAAATCTTCAAAACAATTGGGATGGCCCAGATTCATTATTGGATTGCTCAGATCACAAACCCTAGATGCAGATGAAATTGATCTATGCAGTGAAGCAAACATGCAATATGAGATGCAATGCTTATGTTAAAACAAAAATGAAAGATCACAAGCCATGGTGTGATAAAAGGTGAGGGCAAATTTGGGGTATTTACACTAATGTTTAAAATGTGTTGTAGGAGTAGTTTATAGGTTGTTTGTGCAAAACTATTACTGCTGGAAGTGATTTGTAATTTCCTGCACTCGCTCAACGAGCATTTGCTCGCTCAGCGAAACTTCCAGGAACCTCCTCGCTCAGCGAGCTCCTTGCTTGTTGAGCGAGCGTTGCGAAATAAAATAAAAAAGTGGATGTATTGGGCCCATCAAGCTAGACCCGACCCAGTCTGAGTAAGTGTGGAGGAAGACACTAAGGGTTGCCTCTTTAGGAACCTTTTTCATAAAACTTCAAATTTTTTCAAAGGGTTTTCCCATTGTCTTCCATTTCTACTTGCTCAAGCTCTTTTGTTGCTCTTCAATTCTCCATTTTCGCAAATCAAATCACCAAGGTATGCATTTTTTCTTCACTTATGTTCTTTAATTTCTCATTTTAGTGTTGTGAAATTTTGAAGTTTCATCTTGAAACAAAGTATGCCCTAAGTTTAACTCTTCTTCCTCAATCAATTTTTGTTGTTCTTATAGATATTAAATTGTTGCATGTGGTTTAGGGATTGAAGAATTTTGATTTAGGGCAAAACTTTGTGAAATGTGAAATTAGTTGTTTAGTTAGGATTTTAAATGTTGGGGGCACTCTGGTGATTAGGTGTTTAGAAAATATGTGTGAGTTAGCTTGGAATTTCTCCCCTACAGTTGAGAATTTTTTTCTGCAAATCTTAGAGCTTGCTGAGCGAGCTCTTTCTTGCTCAGCAAAAGTTGCAGAGAGTTGCTCGCTGAGCGAGCTCCAGCTCGCTGAGCAAGACCTGTAATGTGCAGAAAAATTTCCTTTTCAGTTTTGATGAAAAGGTTTATGGGGTTGTTCCTATTGTTTATTTAGTTATTTAGGGAATTTTTTCTTGTGTTTTTATCAACTAATTCGATCGGATCGCTTGTGCTCGATTTTTGTTGTTTTGTTATTTTGTTTTAGATGTCTCACTGCTCCAAAAGAGGTCGTACTGAAGCTCTTCAGCTAGACAATCTTCTGCTCCTACATTTGATCGAAGTAGATTCCTGACACCGACTCACCATGAGCGATATCTTCTCCTTGAAAGGAGGAATGTTTGGTCGGATCGAACTGTGGATTTGAATCCGGAAGGGGAGTACAGGTTTGTACAGCAAACTATGGAAGAAGGGGATTTTGTGAGGCTCTGCGAGCCGCATCCAAAATATCACTTAGAGATCGTAAGGGAGTTCTTCGCGAACGCCCTTCCGACCGGCCTTGAGGGAACTACCTTTGAATATAAAACCTGGTTAAGAGGCAAGCATATTGACTTTTCAAAGGCTAGCATCAATGCATATTTGGGCAGAAATGTTCAGCTGCCACAAGACGGTCTTTGTGATTTTGCTCGGATGAAGAAAATAAGAACTTTGGATGTCGAGCTCATTAAGAACCACATTTGTACCCGGGATCAAACTTATGAGGTTAGTGCTGTTGGAATTCCCGTGCGCTTCAAGCGGAGTTCTTTACACAGTCGGGCTCAGGTGATAATGACTATTGTGCTACATAACTTAATTCTTCGGAGCCATGTTTCAGATGTTACAATTGAAGTGGCTGCCCTGATTTATTGAATTTTAAAGGACAAGGTTGTGGATCTTGCTTCAATTATAGCTTCTGAGCTAGTGAGGGTGTCTACTAGTGGTATTGAGTTTGGTTCCCCGGGCATCTTGTGTTATCTCGCTCCCTGGTTTGATCACGGCTCTCTGTAAGAGGGCTGGTGTTTCTCTTCCTTCTTCGGGTAATGTGAAGCTGAAAAAGATAGATGATGAGTACTGCCGGACTTTCTATGAGCCTCCTATTCTGACTGCCCATGTTGCTTCTGCTCCTCCTCGGGGAGGGGGTGGTTTGAGTTTTGATGCTGCCACCAACTGGGGAATGCATGCATCTCACCATCGCTCTCTGGATTTTATCTATGAGTCTATGCTTCAGCTGCAGCTGATGATTCAGGAGCCGTAGGCGGGGAATTCTTTGAGGTCCATGGATGGCTACTGGGATCATTCTACTTGGCCTAGGGACATGCCATTTGCTTCGGGGGGTGCAGGTGCAGGTGTTGATGCTGGTGCGGATGCTGGTGATGTTGGTGATGGTGCTGAGGATTCTGATTCTTCCGAGTGATTTCTATTAGACAGTTTGATTGTTCATTTTATTGCGAAATGTGCTTGTATCTCATTCCATATCTTATCTTTACCAGCTTTCAACCATGGATTCTTCCAATTATCACTAGTAAGTGGAATGTGCTTGCAGACAAGTGAACCAATGTATAAAGATAACATTGAACCATTAGGCTCAGTTAGTTGGTTCTCATCACTCCAATGTACATCAAATTTAACCCCTTTGTCTCTAGCACAGATGATTGACTTCATAATTGATATTCCTCGTTTTATTTCACTTTTTACATTCGAAGCTTCATTCTGAGCTTCATTTGTATCATGTGTCTCGTGTATGTCATCCTGGTTACTAGCCATTTGTAGACCGCGTGGGTTCATTCCATCAGTAGATGATGCCAATCGAAGGTTTCTTGCTTCTTTTTCAAATTCAGGATAATCATCATCAATTTTCATCCTCTGTGGTGAATCTTCCGGATGTCAAAACTTTCCATGAATAATTCTTTCATCCACATGCCAAGTCAAGTGTCTTGAATCAGTTTCACTATGAAACCTGCGTCTGAATCTCAGAATTATAGGAAAATACCATAATACTTTTGCTGAAGACAAATTCTTCTTATATCGAGAGACACCACATTTAGGACACTCATCTAGCAATGTATACTCGTTTCAAAAGAAGAAGCAATCGTTTGGACATACATGTATCTTATCATAGCTCATGCCGATAGAGCACAACATCTTTTTGGCCTCATATGTTCAATTGGGAAGAACATTATCCTCTGGAAGCATATCTTTAATAAGGGCCAATAACTCTGTGAAAATTTTATCCGACCATCCATTCCCCACCTTTAAGTTTGATAACTTTAATACCGCAAACAATCTTGTGAATTTTGTGCAACCATTATACAACGGTTTCTCTACATCACTTACCAACCTCTCAAACATTTCAGGAGAATCCTTAAGATCATCTTCAAATGATTCTGCAATCTCTTCGACTCGATCATAATCGTATGTATCTGTGCCATTGTTGTTTGAAGCATATGTCGTATTATCCCCCGATTCAACATTCCCTTTACTTTTCTCACCATTCAAATTCCAACATGTATAACTTCAATCAATTCCATGCCTCTTTAAATGCGATGCCAACTGAACCGCGTCAACCCGACCCACAAAACAGCAACCCAAGCAAGGATATTCCATTCGACTGGGGTCTTTGGTATGCGCAACAACAAACTTAACAAATTCGGATACCCTATTCTCGCACTCTTTCGACAATCGACTTGAAGACATCCATTTATTATCCATAGTTATACTAATTAAACTAAACAAAAAAAATATTTAGTTGTAGGGAAACAATCCAACTTTCACACTTTGATCACAAGTAACCCCTATATATAGAAAATTCAATAAGTTAGTAACTCCATCATATTAGTTCATTCAAAGCACTACTAATTACAGCGGCGAGAAAGAACAACTAGTTACTTGTAGAGATGTAAACACCTTCTAGACCCACACAGTGTCCAGATAGGTTTGAATTACCATTATGAGTCATAACTTGATAAGTGACAACATGTAATCACAAACAAGCACCTATTTTTCATGAACAATTACTTAAACAAAGTGTTTGGGTAATTAAATGTCTAACCAAATATTAAGACTCATTGTTCATTTCAAACACATAGCCAAGTTCATAGAACTCAATCCATTTTCATCTTTAACATAAACTAATTCAATAACACAAAAACAATATCAAATAACACCAAAACTCAGTTTGTCAATCAATTACCAAAACAATATCAAATAATAAAAATGATAAATAACACCAAAACAATATCATGATAGTTGGGATTCATTATAGATTTGGAGGATATTATATTTTTTCTATCCTCTAAGGCCTCCACTTATTTACTCTTATGTCACTCTGGAAGTCTTTTGATCTATTGAAAAAGATCAAAATTAATATAAATCTAAATTATCAACATGAAGATGATATTGAAAGGTGCAAATCTTGTCACTCAGTTTTCCATATGCCTTTCTTTAAAAAGCTTGTAAGTTGTCCTTGCGGGGAACATATCAGACAAAATAAGACATGAATTTTAAGTAACAGAGTAAGCCAATGGGGAGGTTTAGGCAAGGGACTAAGTTTAGGGTTGTCACTTAAGTTTCTCTTTCGATTATTTTCGAAAGAAAATCCTGAGAAAACAAGGGAGCATCAAGGCGAAAATATCATCTTAATGGGTTCCTTACCAAGCAATTCTTTGTGATTACTAGTCAGAACCTGTATCTTAATGTTGTATCAACTATACCACACATTATTTTGAACAACTTAGGATGTGTTTTCAATAATCAGAATTCTGTATGTACCACTATGTGTTTTCTTCATTCTTTTCCTCTATTTGAGAGACTTTACTAAAACAAGTTATTATTTTTCATAATTATTTTAGGAATCATAAATTCATGAACTATTCTGAACACTGACTAATTGACCAAACTAACCCCTAACTTAAACTCTAATTTCTAATTAACACTAACTAAATCCTTCTCAAATTCACACTAAATGCACACATTCAGACAAAAATGGTAATGGCAACAACACTACAACAACAATCAAACAACATTCACGAACGACAATGTATTACTGTGAACGAAGAACATTCAGACAACAATGGCAATGACAACAACACTACAACATCAATGGCAACAACAACGACAACAACAACAACAAAGCAACAACTAACGAAGAACGACAATGTATTACTATGAACGAAGAACGACATACCAAGTTTTCTTCTTCACGAATGGCAATGGCAAGAACGAAGAACTGCAATGTTGAACGAAGAACGAAAAACGAAGATGTAGAATAATTCACGAACGACAACGAAGAAGCAAGAGAAGAACGCAAGAAAATGATTAGAAATGAATAATAGGGTTTCTGAAAGTTTTATATTTTAATTAATAATTGACCTTAGAGAGCGCTTTTTCTAAAGCGCTTTCTTAAGGTCTACCTATAAGAGCGTTTTTCTTAAAAAACGCTTTCTTAGGGTTTCTGAAAGTTTTATATATTTTAATTAATAATTGGCCTTAGAGAGAGCTTTTTCTAAAGCACATTTTTAAGGGATACCTATAAGAGCGCTTTGATTAAAAAGCGTTGTCTTAGGGTGGCTTCAAAAAGAGCAGTAATTATATGAAAAAAAAAATCACAAAATGGCAAAAAAATTAATCAAATAATAATATTTTTTTGTTATTTTTGTGAAAATAATATTTTGAATGTATGAATGAATTATGTGCAAAAAATTATTCAAAAATGATTTATTTTGAGTGTTTAAATAATTAATTAAAAAATAATATAAAAAATAATAATATTCTTTTCAGGTACCCTATATATATATATATATATATATATATATATATATATATATATATATATATATATATATATATATATATATATATATATATATATATATATATATATGTTTGTATTTTAATTAATGGATGTATCACCACCCCAGTAGTTAATGCACTTGTACAATGTATTTCTCTACCTCAAGGGCGTGAGTTAAACCCCCTTTTGCCATTTTGTGATTCTGAAAATTTTATATATTTTAATTAATAATTGACCTTAGAGAGCGCTTTTTCTAAAGTGTTTTCTTAAGGGCTACCTATAAGAGCGCTTTTAGAAAGCGCTTTCTAAGGTGGATCCTTTAGCAGCAGTTTCTAGAAAGTGCTTTCTAAGGTTACCCTTTAAAAGCGCTTTTTTTGAGCGATTTTTTTAAAAACATATAAGAGCGCTTTTTCCTTAAAGTATTGTCTTTGTTGCGCTGCGAAAATCTATTTTTGGCGTAGTACTTTGGGCTAAATGGTCGGGTGAGAACCACCTAACTTAGTCAAAAAGGGTCTTTAAATCGCATTTTCTAAAAAAAACTTAAGCATAATTTTTGAAATCAACACTTATTTCCATCGGTGCGTCACTTAGTTTGCGTAAGGATGGTGCTGACAGCTATAATAAACTAATCAAGAGGCTACTTCTAACGCAGTCGAAGGACATTTGTTTATCAGATATGTTGCTGTTGAAATAGCCTTAACCTAAAACACCGTCTTCAATCCAAATAACAAATATGCATCTAACCCTTTCAAGGATTGTTCGATTGAATCTCTCAATTAGACAATTTTTTCCTGAGGAGTACCTACTACAGTCTTATTCCTTGCAATCCCAGACTCGACACAATAACTGTCGAAATCTTCATTGTAGAATTCAAGGCCATTATCAGTTCTAATCCTCTTGACCTTTTTTCCAGTTTGAGTTTCGACCAGAACCTTCCAACTCTTGAAATTCTCAAAAGTTTCATCCTTCGTCTTCTGAATGAATACCCATAACTTTCTGGAATAATCATCAACTATGGATAGAAAATACCTTGCACCTGAATGTGAAGGATTTCTTATAGGCCCCAAAAGATCATCATGAATGTAATAAAGGGATCCATGCGTTCTTTTTTTACCTTTGTTAAACTTCACCCTACAGGATTTACCAAATACACAAGGTTAACAAAACTCCAACTCCTCGAACAAATCTTTGTTTGGAGTCATGTGCCAAGTCCAACCTGGATCCATAATCCACTCTTTACTTGAGTCATTACTTGAAACCACAAGAACATCAGATGATTCGAAATCATCTTGAATAATGGTTGTGTTGCCATTATCCTTACCTCTATGATCTTTCAGGATTTCACGACACACCTTTAGAATGTGACCCTCATTCTTACAATGATATCATCGAACACCAGATGTTTCACCACCATAAGACTTCTGATGACTTTTAACCTTCTTCTTATCGAACTTACCATCCTTTCGCAAGAATTTTCCTTAACGGACAAACCTTCACCAACCGTCGAAGGTTTATGCTCCTTTCGTTCGTTCAATTCCTTAGAGTACAAGGTAGATTGAACATTTTCAAAGACCAGGGACTCTCTTCCATACATGAGGTTTTCTTTGAAGTGAGCATGCGTTCTTGGAAAAACGCATAACAACAACAACGTTTGATCTTCATCATCGATCTTCACATCAATATTTTCAAGATCAAGAATCAGCTTGTTGAACATATCCAACTGCTCATCCAACACTTTGTCTTCACTCATCTTGAATGAATACAAGGCTTGCTTCAGGTAGAGTCGATTCAACAAACAATTTGCTCATGTACAAACCTTCAAGTCTCAACCATAACCCTGATGTCGTTGTCTCCTTTGATACCCGTCGAAGAACCTTATCGCTAAGGCTCAATAATATTGCGTTGCGTGCTTTCTCAATCATGGCCATCTTTTTAGCTGTCTTTAACGCAACATTCATGGTCGCCTCTCCCATCAACACTTCCAAACAACCCTGCTAAACAAGTTGGGCTTTCATTTTCAAGCGCCACAAACTGAAGTCGTTCACACTGGTGAATTTTTCAATCTCATACTTTGTTGAAGGCATCTACTCCACGCTCACCGCACCAATTTGTTGTGAATCAAATACCTTAGAAATAAAGTATAAAAGGCTTCTTTATGATCAAGAAACCCTCAAGGTTTAGGGTTTAGGGTAACCAAGGATAACAACTAGGATTAGTTAAAAACTGATATTCTTTCCTTTCTCTTGAAATAAGATTACAAGTATATAAGAATAATAAATAACCTCTCTCACTTTTAAATTAGGGTTTTATCTTCCTATTTTTCCTTATACAAAAGATGAGAGACTAGTATGCTATTTATAATAAAACTAACACATTAACCTAATGGTCTTTTTAACAATTTCCCATTATAAGCTAACTTAGGGTACAAGCTAACTTAAACAATTGAATCCATAATAGAAGGCCCAATTAAACAACAACATGTGAATAAACTTCGACGACATGTTATTCGTACTACGGTTTGTTCCAATATTCCACATTCCTTTTTTATATTAGTATTTTTCTGCTACAGGAACCATATTCAACATTCACAAAAATTAAAGGCTAGGATACAAATTTCATGGAGAACTAAAGTCTTCACGGTTTATCTATTGTAATTGGTTTATGTCGATACTTTGAGGTTTTATAAGTTTGAGCTTAATTTTGATTTCTTTTCAATTCTTCTTATAAATTATTTTCTTAATTCGATTGCCGCTTATTGGATAAAATTGATTAAATTCAGTTGTTGCATGATCCTTAACTATAATCACGTTAGCATAGGTTATCGTGTTTGCTTAATTCGCGAGAGCTTAAATCTGTTTTCTTAATTCGGATAAAAAGAGCATACATCACATAATACCAATTATGCTTGTCAGTGGGTATTATAATCAAATAGGGTCAAACCCGCTTAGTGAACTGTAAATTATATTAACCAATGATGTTAGGAAACTGAAATAATAGATCTGTTTATTTCATAATCACTTATTTCATAATCAATTTTTATAATCACTTATTCTCAATCGAATCAAAACCTCCTTATTTCAATCGGTTTTTTAAAAGTCAAGACAAGAGTCCTTATGATACGACATTCGAGTGTCACTACCCTAAACTACACTTTTAAAATCGTTTTTGACCCGTGTGAGACATCGAATCAAATTGGCGCCATTGTTGGGACACTTATAAATTTTAACCAATATTATAGTAATAGGTGTTGTTTTTCAGCGTTCTTGACCTAACTTTCTTGTGTTCTAGCCTTTTCGCATTTTAGTGTAAAAACAATACGCTTTTAGGGAAAACGTCTCATATTAGTTCGATTATTTGTCGATTCATTTGAAAAAATTCAAGGATCAAAAGCCTATATTGACTAAATAGTGGACGCTACCCTAAAAATCCGTAGTTCATTAATTTTATATTTTTTATGAATTTCTTTTACTTTTTTCAAGGTTTCAGAAAAATCCGAAAAATTAAATTCTCATAATTCGTAATTGACTTAATTAGATTAAAGTTCATTATTTTTTTTTCTTATTCTAATAGTTTCCTTTGTTTTCCAATTGTTTCCGCTTAATAGGGACATTGTCGATATTTTTCTAATTGTTGTTGCATTATTGAATTAGTTCTGTGTTTTCTCATTCTTTGCTGATTTTTTCCCTATTGAGTTTAACATGGCTAATCAAAAAACACTCAGAGAAATATTTTCCTCTGATGTGAATTATAATGCTTTATGTATTGAATATCTTGTTGTTGTTGTACCTTTCAAATTGAAATATGGTATAATACACTTGTTGCCAAGGTTTAATGATCTTGCAGGTGATGATTCACATAAGCATCTAAAGGACATTTATGTTGTGTGTTATGCACCTTTTGGACCTTCACTAGAGGACCTTATCAAGCAAATGACTATAAATAATCTTTAATTTCAGCAACGAACATATTCTAGTATTCAGGATTTACAGACACAGATTGGACAACTTGCCACTTCAATGAATGCCATGCAGCAAACTCAAGGATCAAACCAAATATTTGCCCAAACAGTAGTGAATCCAAAAAAGTTGCTTTTTGAAATTGTTGATGAAGCTTATTTTGATTTTTTTCCAGCTGATTTTCCATCTTTATTTAGTTTTGATGACATTTACTCATATGATGATTATACTGACACTAATATTTGTTTTGTTTGTACATAGATTAAGGATGCTTTACAAGTTGACATTTTTCCTACAAATGGATTTATAGAAGAAGCAATTTATATAGTTGAAGCTCTCGACATCCCGACTGCCCCAACCAAACATTCCATTGAACAACCACCTTCTGAATGACTTCTTGAAGATTTAATTTTTTTATCAAAGCTTGGATTGAGCAGGAAGAGAAATTATCGCAGGAACATAAGAAGGGAATCAGATGGACCTTGGTTTACACTCGTGATTTTAGCCCACCCATGAGTATGCATAGGGTCTCACTTGAAGATGGAATAAAGGTAGTGAGACAATCCTTTAATCCTTTGATTCTTGATGTTGTGAAAAATAAGATCATGTTCATGTGCCCATTCGACACTTTTACTCATCGAAGGTGCTTCTTTGATCCTGGAATAAAAGGAGAAGGCACTAACAAAAATTTAAAGGTCAATAGATGCTACCCAAATTTAATCTATGATATCCCACTTTGGAAGAGGAGATTGTAGAAGATCTTTCTTTGGGAAAGAATGTTTATGCGATCACCTATCCATATTGACTACTCGGGTGTGTTATTTCCTTTCTCTCACTCTTATTTTATATGCATGTTCTTTCATTGATGAAAATGTATGTTTTAAGTGTGGGGGAGGGAACCATTTACTTTGTTTTATTTCCTTCAATTTTGTTTGTGTTTGTGTATTTTCTTTAAAAAAATAAAAATTGCATGTTGTTCTTTGTTTTTGAGTTGCTATTGTCTGTGAGAAAATTCTTTGTTCTATTGATTAAAGAATTATGGTGTGATGTGATTAATTTTTTTTGGGTGCATTATTGGCATGTTAAGTAGATTAAACTCTAGATTATGCATAATTTGTGGTAGATCATTAATCTTGTGATATTTTGAGCCTTTTAATGGATAACATTAAAAAAAATCCATCTTTTTCTTTCTTGTGTGTTTCACTCATGTATGTTAGTCTCTAGAACTTGAATTGACTCTTGTTGAAGCTTTTTGTTTACTTGTGCACACTGATATGAAAAAGGCATGTTGTTTTGTTTTATTTTTAGCTAGTTAGCAAAAAATTCAACCTTGTAAATATTATCCCTTGCTTGGAAACCCTTTTGAGTCTTCTTATCCTATTATTTTATTTAAAACTATTTACAAGCCGAAAAACGAAAAACAAATTTATAAGCCAATTCAAAGGATTGAAAGAGTCTTGTATGTAGTTGGGTGGGATTGAACAATATAGTTGTGATGTTTCAAAGGTTGGTAGAAAAAGAAGAGAAATAGTAGAAAAGTTGTTGGAAGTGAATGAAGTCATTTTGATCTTTGTGTTTTTGCCTAGTATCCATTAGGATTTATCTTACCATTACCTTGTCCACATTACAACTTGAATAAAAGTCCTTTTGATCTTGGTGTGCATGTAATTCAATTGTGGATGTTAGAGCCCTTTCAAGCTTATGGAAGTACTAACTTTCATGTTGTTCTTTGAGTGTAAATAGTTAACCTAAACACTTTAAAGTTTAGTGAATTTTATCTTGTGAGGATATTGCTATTTATGATGTACTCTTTGATAAACCGTCCTCTTAACTGCTTTGGCTGACACAAAATGTTATTCACTAACACCATTTTTCATGAAGCTTAGACTTAGGATTTTACTTAAACTTTTGTCGTCTTGAAAAGCTTTGAAAATGCATGCTCTATTTTGTTTTATTTTAAATTTTAATTTTTTTGAATTTATAATTTTGCTCGGAATGCAAAAGTTTAAATGTGGAGGAATTTGATCAATGCATTTTGATGCACATTCTTCTGCTTTTATACTTAGGCATTCCTCTAGGTTGTTTTATTGATTTTACTATTTTATTGTGTTTTTAGATTTAAGTTTATTTTTGCCTTTAATTTTAATCCGTATTTTATTTTCAGCATTAGAAGTTACTTGATATCTTTCATTGTGCATACTATAGCTTGAGCTACGAGAATCAAATTGACATGTTCTAATAGGCATTGGAAAGCTAAGCCAAAGATATACAACGTTTGTGTTGAAGTCAAAAGCTTATTCGGAGTGAAGCACGGTCTAATAATTTGTTGAAGTTCCAGACTTAATTATAATAGTTAGTTAGGGCCGGTTTTTGTAATTTTTTGTTCGACTTCTATAAGGGCCCGAATTTTCCTTTTTATATATTGGTATTTTTGCTGCTACATAAACCATATTCTGCATTCACAAAAATTAGAGGCTAGGATACGACTTTATGAAGAACTAAACTCCGCACGGTTGATCTATTGTAATTGGTTTCCATCGATACTTTGAGGTTTTATAAATTTCAGCTTCATTTTGATTTCTTTTCAATTATTCTTATAAACTCATTTGCTTAATTCGATTGCTGCTTATAAGATAAAGTTAATTAAATTTGGTTGTTGTATGATCCTTAACTATAATCACATTAGCGTAGGCTTTCGTTATTGTGTTTGATTAAATCATGTTTTCTTAATTCGTGAGAGCTTATATATGTTTGCTTAATTCGGATAATAGGAACATACATCACATAATACAAATTGCGCTTGTCAGTGAGTATTGTAATCAAATAGGTCAATCCCGCTTAGGGAACTGAAAATTATACTAATAAATGATAAGTTAGGAAGTCAAAACAGTAGATCAACTTATTTCATAATCACTTATTTCATAATCATTGTTTATAATGACTTATTATCAATGGAATCAAAATCCCCTTATTTCAATCGATTGCTAAAAATCGAGACGAGTTCTTGTGATACGACATTCGAGTATCGCTACCCTAAACTAAACTTTTAAACTCGTTTTTGACCCGCGTGCGACAACGGATCAGAGACTCAATAACAAAAATAAACCAAAACCAAAAGCTTAAAAGACAAGCAATAAAAACAATAACCTTTGAGGTATAAGAGACATGCAATGCAACTTCATTTGCGGTTTTTGAAAACCAACCGCTTTCTTGCGAAAAGCCTAATGGGATTTTATGTTGCGAATGTTGCTATTTTAGTAGAGGTTCTACCTCGTGTGAAGACTTTAATGTTGTATTTTGAAGTTTGTCGTTGTATAGTTTTCCTTTAGTCTTTTGTTTTGGGTTTGTAATAGTCTATTCTAGGATATTTTTTCTAAGTTAGAAGGATATAGTTATTCTTTTATAAGAAATATATGGAGGGCATCAATTCAACTAAAGAAAACTTCACTTTTAGTAGTTAATAATACACCACAGGCTCATGTAAATTCTCACAATTCAATGTTAATTTTCTAATATAACCCATGAATTTCGACTCGGACACCTCCTAAATTTGAGACAATTCTCACTTCACTCAAACATTCTCCCATGTGTTTGTACAATTATAAAATTATATGGAATGATAAATTACAAGTGTTTGTACAATGTGATTTATCACTCCATAGTAATTGATGCCCTCTATATAAAAAATACATATATTATTTATTTTGCTTGTTTGTTATATATTATTATCTTTTTTAGTTTCATACACTTTATTTCAACATTGTGTATGACATCATGTGTGACACCTTGTTACCTATCAAAATATAATTTCAAATAGAATTCTTGAATTTTAATATAATATAATTTTTTTTAATTTATAATTTAAATATTCAAAAAAACAATTTAATTTACAATATAGTATTAAGTATGATCAAATCATATCATATACTTTGTATATAACTTATTTAAACCTAACCAAATCATATATAATTTTATTTGTTAGATTGAATATTTTACTTCGAAACGAATTCAAACCGAACCAAGCACATTATGAAAAAAATGACAGAACTCATGCCAGTTCTCTTATGTAGAGATTGGATGAAATGGAAACTTCACTCTTCACTCCTCCACCGAATATGAATATGATGATCATGATGATAAAATAGCATATTCATATTATGATGAGTCACAAATCCCAATAGAGAGAAATTTTAATTTCACTTTTTCCTGAAAAATATTGAAAGAAAGATAAGGTATTTTGTCAAAGAGTGCTTGTTGCTTGGCATCTTTTACCAACAAACTCACAACAACATAATTTCACGCTAAGGTAGAAAAAGAACACGACAAAGACTGCTACATATGCATTACTTTCTATTCATAGCCTTGACTTTGACATTTTTAGATACCTATAATATAGCATATAGCTACTAGCTCTACCTCTTTGCTCAATTAATATCTTGTGTTAAAGCAATAGGGTTCTTACACGTGTCATCCCACTATAAAACTAGACTCATCAATTACTGTTACAATCATGATTCATGATTAGGATTGATAGAAATGCAGACTGTATTGCAGACTCTCTGCAGAGTACGATCTTCCCATTATAATGGAAAATGAAAGGCTATAATACGGCATCGTTTTAGATATAGATAAGGTTGTAGTTTGGAATTTTTTTTCAGACACTCCCCAAAAATATATACCAAAATACCACCATTTGGAAAAAATATACCGAAATGCCATATAAAGTACATGAATTCGTCCACTCCATGTACAAACCTTAACAGATTCGCCCACCTAATGTACGTCCACTCCATGTACAAACCTTAACAGATTCGTCCACCTAATGTACAAACCCTATTTTGTCTACATTCGTTCATACCAAGGCTTATCTATTATTTTCTTTAATGGATCGTCCATGTATTGGACTTATCCATTTGTGTTTTTTCTTTTTCCAATTTTAATAATATATAAATTTATTATTACATTAATAATACAAAAAATAATTCTTACACTTTAATAATACAATAATTAATTTTTTTAATTAAATTAAATATTTTAATTAAAATAAAAAAATAACTTAATACACAAATATAATTCAAAATAATATTACATTAATTTAAAATAATATTTGACCATTGAATAGCACAATTTGACCATTGAATCTCACTGTATTATTCCATTGTACCTCAAATATTATTATTATTATTATTATTATTATTATTATTATTATTATTATTATTATTATTATTATTATTTTCCAATTAATCTAAATTAGTATGTTCCAATTAAAATCTGGAAGAAATATGTCTTTTAAAATTATTATTTTTATTAATGGATTGTCTTTATTATTAAAGAATTTAGAAACAATGTTTAAAGAATTTGTTTCTATTTATTTATTTTTGCAACAATTGAAAAAATATTAACCAATATTTATATCTATCAGCTTTATTTGTTTACAATATTTTTTTAAAATATTTAATATATTAATTACAAAGATGTAACATTTATCACGGTTAATAAAATTGATATCAGAATAATTATTGTTATTTAATGAATTTATTTTTTAACTGGAAATGATATTTAACATTAAAGAAGTTAAACCATATTCTTAAAATAACTTCATTATATAATATTAATATATATTATTTATATATGTTGGATTATATTATAATAGTTTATTTAATTATTATTATTTTTCTCTTGACTTATATAGAAGTTATAGTTATAAAAATAATGTGTCTTAAGGACATATGTTGATATTAACCATATTATTATATAATATCATGAAAACAATATATCGCGACTGATAAATTAAAATCTTAATAAGTGCGATATTAACAAAATTTTATAAATGATAACTTTATCACAGAGTTAATTGAAATAAGGTAAAATATTATAATATCAATTTCATTAAATAACAATAATTATAATTATCAACTCATTAAATATCAACCCATTAAATAATAATTTATAATATCAACCCATTAAATAACAATAATTATTCTGATATCAATCTTATTAACCGTGATAAATTATCTTTGTAATTAATATATTAAATATTTAAAAAATATTATAAACAAATAAAATTGAAGATATAAATATTAGTTAATATTTTTTCAATTGTTGCAAAAATAAATAAATAGAAAGAAACTCTTTAAACCTTGTTTCTAATTTTTTTTAATAATAAAGACAATCTGATAGATATAAATATTGGTTAATATTTTTTCAATTGTTGCAAAAATAAATAAATAGAAACAAACTTTTTAAACCTTGTTTCTAAATTCTTTAACAATAAAGACAATCCATTAATAAAAAAAAAAGAATTTTAAAAGCCGTATGGTCAAATTGTTTATAAAATAAATGTATTATTATTTTATAAACATTATTTGATTATAAATATTTGATTATTTGATTATTTAAATAGTTTTTTATTTTAGTTAAATTAATATAATATTATTTTAAATTAATGTAATATTATTTTGAATTATATTTGTGTGTTATGTTATTTTTTATTTTAATTAAAATGTTGAATTTAATTAAAAAATTAATTATTGTATTATTAAAGTGTAAGAATTATTTTTTGTATTATTAATGTAATAATTAATTTATGTATTATTAAAATTGAAAAAAGAAAAAACACAAATGGGGTAAGTCCAATACATTGAACGATCCATTGAAGAAAATAATAGGGTAAGTCCTTGGTATGGACGAACCGTTGCAAAACTGTCAGGAAAAATAGGGTTTGTCCATTAGGTGGACGAACCTGTTAAAGTTTGTACATGATGTGAACGAATCCATGTACTTTGTATGACATTTCAGTATATATTTTTTTAAATAATTATATTTTGGTATATATTTTTGGGGAATGTGACATTACAGTAAAAAAAAACTACTACTTGCTTGTTTCTAGGGAGTGTCATGTCGACATCTCTATGTGCCTTACGCACTTGATCATCTATGCATAAATTAAGCTTCAACTTTTTCTTTTTCTTGTTAAATCAATCATACATAGCCTGGATTATCTTTGACTTCCAGGTTTATTTATTTAACAAATTTTTTAATGCATATTATTGGACATCACGTGAGAAATATTAACATATTTTTAGATTTTGAAAATACATATTTAAAGGAATCTTAAATATATATAATATTGGTTAATTTTGAATCATGTCTTAGTGTAATTTTTCCTATTCAGAAATATATATTTTGAAATCTATCGGTAGGTGTTGTGCATCTCCGTAATATATTGAACAAAAATAGAAACAAAAAATCATAAAGTTATATTTTGATAAAATAAAATTATTATTCATAGCATAAAATCAGCATTACATGTGTGATGTTAACATAAAACCTGACATTAAATTTCAATATCATAATGGATGCTTCAATATCTTCACAAAACCTTCGACCGATCTTGAAATCTTTGTTTCCACCTCGATCAGAACTTTTGTTTCAAAACGGAAAATTGTATTCCACATATCCCTTATATCTGCATTTGTTTTGAGCTTAGTTGTTGAACTCAATCTTGGTTTCATTGTTAATTGGCGGTGAACGATATTCGAACTTTATAATTTTTCAATTATCTTCGTATGATAGGAGATTCTGCACTTCATATTACAGATCTACAAAAGAGATGTACTCATTGATCTTAAACTTTCGCTTGGATGCCGCGTTGGAAAAGAAGACATTTGCGACATACAATTGATGTTTATTTGTGACATTTGTGACATAACAATTGGTGTTTAATTGTGACATTTGCGACATCTTTTGTTTGTATGAAATAAAATACAAGAGTCTAAATTTATAGATGTTGTAGACAAATATGGACCTAAAAAATCTATCATGTATCAATGATGATTTCAGAGATACATTTTCAGTGCCACCTTATCATCTTATTCCAGAGATACATCTTTGAAATCTCTCCTGAAACAGACAGAAAATAAAACATGTGTGTTTTGTTTGACAAATGAACAATTTTTTTTGGCAAACATCAAAATATACTAAAATATTTGAAATTGTATATATTACATTTTATTAATATTAATATACAATTACATACACTTAATTGATAACAAAATACCAAAACGAATTGAAACATTTTTTGTCGGCTAAATTTATAAGTATGTGTGGTACCCCCTTTGACTTTTCTGATTTTGATTCTCCTTCACTGTTACTCAATACGGTGAACTCTTGCATCCTTTCCACAAATTGGTCTGGCCAAGTCTCGAATTTTTTTTTTGAATGAGTCGTCCACTCCATTGATGTAAGTGGTATATGACATCTCGATTTTATATAAACTTGAAAAAATGTCGTGATTTTGAAATCCACTTAATACATATAATCCACTCATTTGGATTTTGAGGTGGGACGATGCGCAGCGGGGAAAAGGTTTCCGAAAAATCGTATATTATAAGATCAATACACACTCTATCATACACATTTGCTATGAAATGACCCATTTTAGGGAAGCACATCCATTTTCCTCCGGTGTCATGTTAGACGATAGACTTCGATCTAGAGTGGGGTGAATAGATCACAAATTAAAATATTTGGCAAAAATTACTTTCAAAAGTTTTATGGCACATCAGAAACAACCTGAATCGAATCGTCTAACCGAACCTCTATCGAAAAGATCAAATATGTATAAACGAACACAAACGTATAATAATGAACACAAATTTCTTAACACTTTTTAATCAAAAACAATTGAATGAAAAACTATATGTAGAGTTTATTCCCAATGATTAAAACACACAAAAACACAATAAGGAAATTTATTGAACACCTTGTCGGCAATCAATAATGTTTGGAAATTTGCTTTGTTTTATTGATCTTAAAACCAATCACAATCAACTAGATTATGATTATATCAACAAAACCTATTTCAAAATGTGATAAAAACTAATTCTCAAATGAATTAATCAAACAACCAAAGAATTCAATAATTTGCAAACACAAAATTAAAAGAGAGAGAGAGAGGGAGATAGTACACAAGGATTTGTTTAGGTAATTACCCAATCGACCTTGTTAAGGCTACGCCTTCCCTCAATTCGAATTTGAATTGAGATCATTACAATTAACCTTACTTTGCAAAAGTATGAACACAAGAGATGTAGAAATCTAACCCTAGGCTTCATATTGACTCTATCACCTCCAAAAACCTTAATCAAATCTTGATCAAGTAACATATAATGCCACTTCAATTCACCTGTTCTTGTTACTACCTTGCAAGACCTCCATATCTCAAGGTTTTCACTCGGTCGAATTAATCCCAAGCGCACACTTGTTGAAACCTAAGATTTACCAACAAGATCCACTGTCTCACGGTACTCCCTTGCAAGGAACCCCTTGTCCCAAGGATTTTACTTGATCGGATCTAAATTGCATAATCTTTTCCAAAACCTTCAAATCCTCAACGATCTTGAAAGAAAACCCCACCTTGGTTTTCTGATTTGAAATCCTAAAAGTTATCAACCCAATATCAATGTACAACAACTTAATTGGATGTTGTTAACTCTAACCTAGATGGTCACCCAATAAAAAATGATTATATGTATTTCAATGGCATGTATGCATATAAGAGAGGTTAAAGATGATGAGATGCTTTGAAATCCTAATATCATGTAGGTTTTACTCTAGAACCTACTAGAAAGGATGCATGTATCAAGTATATATATGCATGCAAAAATGAAGCAAAATACATGCAAAAGGAAATGAAAGGAAACCAAAAATTCAAGATTTTAGGTCTATAGGTCGACCTATCAAAGTCATGTGTCAACCTATAAAGGTCTTGAGTCGACCTATAGCAGTCATCACATGAATAAAACCTACAGACTTATATTAAAACATGTGTGTCGACCTATGCATTTTATGTGTCGACCTAAGCTGAAGAAAATCTTCTATAGGTCAACTTATAATCGTATGTGTCAAGCTATAAAGTGTTTTTCACATAAAAACTCAATTCTTGATGCATAAAAGTCTTTACTTGATGTATGAATCCTTTCTAAATCTTTTCCAAACATGTTGACATGCTACCTAATGCTAAAATGCACAATACACGCCTAGAATCAGTTGATACCAACCAATGTACAAAAATGCTTAACTTTCTCCTAGTTTTGACATCATACAAAACAGAAATGAAATAGAAAGTTGCACTCACAAGTTGTTCCAATAATGCAAGGAACAAGAGACTTATAAATTGCATCAAAATTTTATTTCTTTTTGTTAAGTCGTGTGTATAATTATTAATGGGTCATCAACTCATGGATAAGTTGATGGAAAACAACTCTGTGAGTATCTTCTCCTTTATCGAGTAAAGTTGAAACAACTCAAACTTAAAATTATCTTCACCCTTAACATTGATGATCCGTTCAATGTATTTATGCATAAAAACCTGAATCTCGTTAAGTAATGAAATTTTTGGTGGACGCGGTGAAGGAGGTTTGTTTTGCTAATAAGAACACTTTTTTGAGATTTTGGAGTTGGTGAGTCTGGAAAAACTTTGTAAGCATGTTCAAAAATGAATGAGATTCCACCGTTGAATAGTCCCTTGATGTAGGCTTGAACTTCTTCGGAGTACCTTTTATTTTTACCAGTTGAAAGGGTGAGTTTAATTCATTGGTTTTCGGATAAGCAATCTTCCTTAATTGTTCTTTGATATGGAGTTTCATATTGTCATCAATTTTCAAAAGTCTCTCTTGTATCACTTCCTATTCGACCAATATAGAGATATTTAATTTATCGTCTTTCATGACACCATCATCATTATCATCATCATTATTATCATCATCATCATCATCATCATCATGAAACCTAAGTCTTTTCTAGTAGCTGCAAACTTCATCCATTCTTAACGAGCTACCAAGTTCCACCTACTTTGTTTTAAGATAAGCACATGGAAGACCATAGGTTTTTACAATTGTGCAACCACACTTTGTGCTATAAGAGCCTACATTATCAACTCATTTTACTTCATTAAAAATATAATTCAAACACGCTCAACCTATGTTACCAATCAACTGAGAATAAAGATTGTTGTCTCATTATGCTGAAAATTGCAATCTAGACTACTTTTAATTGAAAATTGCATGATTGTGATTGAAGAAGAAACTCGAAAATCTAACATTTTCCATGTAACAAAATTTGATCAAGAAAACTATTGTTTTAGTGTCCAAAAAACTATATACCATAATGTTGATCTACATCATGGGTGGTACGATTATGGAAAATTTCATGCTTTTCTATGTGCCTTACTTACGTGTCATTACAAGATATTATATTTTTGTCACAATGCTTTTGGCATATGTTAGGTATTAACAAGGTTTTAAACATATTTAGTGTCTATAATTAAAACTTTTCATTTGTACCGAATAATAAATATTGACTTATTTGTCAAGGGAATAGAATATGTCATAATGAAAACATGTGTATGAACAAGAAATGTCACAGAAACAACACTCAAATTAGAAACAAATGGACACAACAGATAAATTTGAAAGAAAACGGGGTTAAATATGCGTGGTCCTCCTAAATATCTCAAATTTTTTGTTTTATTCCCTCAAAATATGTCCTTTAAAGAATGGTCCTCCTAAAAAATTTCATCCAAACTTTTGATCCCTAATACTAAAAACGTCGATAAAATTGTCGCTAATTTAGTCTCTAAGTAATAAATCATCACTAAAATTGTCGCTAATTTTTTCGCTAAGTTGTAAAAATCGTTGCTAATTTGAAAGAGGAACCAAAAGTGTTGATGAAAAATTATAGGAGGACCATTCTTTGAAGAAAATATTTTGAAGGACTTAAACCGAAAATTGAGATATTTAGGAGGACCACAAATATTTTACCCAAGAAAATGTGAAATATGTGTAATACCCTAACATTTTCCCTCTCATTTCCATACATCATTTAGCTCATACTTTCATTCATTGCATTAAAGTCATAAAAAATAAAAGATTCATCATTGGTTGTGCATAGGGCATGTGATCAGTTGATTTTAAAGCATTGATCATACAAAGCAAGAGAACAAGAGCCAAGTGTCTCCTAAAAAGTCTCAAGGATCCCTTATATCCTATATCCTCTCATCTGATCCCTCGGATCATTTGAATATGAGAATTCATCCAGAAGTTGAGACAGTTCATCACCTTCTAACAAAAATAGTCAAAATTAGGGTTTTTAGTTCAAGCAATTTTCTGGTGAGATTTTGGTCCAAATTTGATCTCAAGGGTCTCTATATGATAACAAGTGTATAAGAGTGGAATATTGTCCATTGGTTCATTTTAGAAGGGTTTCAATTGATCAGTTGCTTGAAAATCAAGAAAGTAAGAAAAAGTCAACTCCTGACTTTTTGAGGTCAAATTTATGATCCAAAAGTCAAATATGTTCAGTGGTGAATATTTAATCAAGAAATTTCAAGGGATTCATTAAAAATCAAGAAAATCAAGAAGTTTCCAAAATTGGAAGATTAGGGTTTCTAAAAATGGCAACGTTTGGCAATTTGGACACCTCACTTTGAGTCATTCTTTCTCAATTTTCAAGATTCAATTTAAAAATCCACCAGGCTATAACAAAATTTCACATACTAAGCTTCAAATCCATATCAAGAACACCTCCATTGGATTAAAAATGAAGAAGTTATGATCAATCAAAGTGGAGAAGAATCAAGGGAAAATGGTTGGGCAAGAAAAGTCATGAGCGAGCCAGCAGGCCATAATTTCATCAAACACTTGTTGTGCATGAAGTGTTCAACTTCTAAGCCAATTATATCAATAATGCAAGCTTCAAATGGAAAAGTTTTGAGCATCAAAGTTGTTTATTTTGATCTCATCTACAACTTTCACGTTGAGAAATTTTTCATTTGATTAACATACAAAGAGTTATGGTTGCTTCAAGTGGAGGCCTCATACTGAATTCTTCATAGGCCCATGGCCAGGCACAAGAACAAGAGTGACACGCCCCAAAGTTCCTTGGCACATAAGTGATTTTGTTGACATTTTTTATCATCTTAGAGGCCTCAATTCTACTCTTTTTGAACATCAAACTTGTCATAGGCATTATCCTATTTGCATAATAATCAAATTCACTTCATTTCATTAAGTGCCCATCAAGTTGGTATCCTTTAAAGTCAAGAATTCACCACCTTTTCCACCATAAAAAACCATGTAAAAATGCATTAGAACCAGTTCCCTTTGGCCATAAAATGAGCTCATATGCATATCATACACTCCATACATCACTTTTGCTTCAAATGGCCATGCAAGTTCTTAGATACCATGCACCATAAACCATATTTTCCAAAAATATCCAACTTTAAATTTCATGTCCACCATGCTTCAAAGATGATCCTATTTGGTTCAAACCTTCACCGTTGATCATTGAGAGTCCATAGCATCTATCATTCACTCATGCACACATGGGAATTCACCATAACCACAATTTCCTTAACTTTGCATTTTCACTCTAATCCCACTTAACTCAAGTTCTAACCATTAACTAACCCTTGTTAGCTTCTAACTATACCTATAAGAATCCGTTAACTAATTCAGTTGAGACAGTTACACTCATTTGCACCACTTTCTCAATTATTCACCATTTTTCTTCTTCCTTCGAATCCCTCTCTCTAAGGCTTCTCCTTCCCCTTTTCCTTCCCAAACCTTATCTAAAAGGTTTAAGAAGAGCAATGAGCATGAGTTTTGGAAGCTGGAAGCAATTAGTAAGAAGATTTGATTTTGAAGTTCATCATCATCAAACTCAATTTGCAGTCAATTTCCAAGCTTTGCAAAGGGTTCTTTGAAGATCTGAAGTAATTTGGGGAAGAAACAAGAAGGTTTGAGGTGTTTTTGCACGTATTTCAGAAAAGCTCCATTGAAGGTGCTTTCGTGATTTGCTTAGGCGCGCTTACGTGGCTACAAATCTTTATCTATGTGGTATGGTTCTTTACTTTTTTTATAAAAGCTTTCAAATAACATGAGCAGTAGGACTGTATGGAAAGCCATCAAAGGAGGATCTTTGTGTGTTTGTTTATATTGTGCCTAAAGACATCTGAGAGGCATCCCACTCCATTTTTCCCCGTAAGACCTCATGAAAGACAATTGACGGAAGGTAGGATTTGTAACTGACCCGCGTTAGTCCAATGAGTCATTCATTAGCTTGCACTACGTGCTGACGCTTTTGGTTACGTTCTACTCTTGTCAGGTCAATCAAGTGGAAGAAGGGACAACAATGGACCCTCACTCATTGTCATTAGCTTGCATTGGGCAGGTGTTTGATGCTTATATGATTTTATCGACATCTCACATCTTTTCATTCTTCATATACTTTGATATTTCATATCATTGCTTTGTTTGTTATTAGTTTAGCTTTCTTATCTTCTTAGGACACCCATTCTAAATTCCACAAGTTAGATGGGTTAGAAACTACAACTTAGGAATAACCCTTGCATGCTAGCTAAGGTAGTCTCTCCCCTTCTATATCCTCAACTATAGGATCAACTTTTCATGTTAACATAGGAGTCAGGTCTAGTTTCCCCTAGTTTTTCTTTTACCATTGAGTCTCTTCTCTCTATAAAGAAAAAACAAAAACACTTAACAAATACAATGTGCATTGTGCGCCATGAGCCTTAAGCACGTAGGAAATGATGAGCGTGTGAATACCTTACTTCTTCTAGGATACTTTGTGTGTGACTCTTGGATCTTTATGCAAATTAGTCGTTCCTATGTCATAGTCTTTATCACAATGCATGTTACAAATAAAGACAAATCAAAATACTTCTTCTAAAAGACAATAAACAAACAAAGACATCTTTTCTTCAGGAATTCTTTTCTCATCTCCTTCACCCTCATTGTAAGAACACGCCTCTTCATGTTCTCTTGCAATACGGTAATGCACTCGATTCAGCGAGCTTGCAACACCTGAGCTAGAGCATTGATTGTTCCTTTTAAAAAACAAAACAAATAGTTTTTCTCCCTAGGTCAGGGGAACTACGTTGCTCTGATTCTCATTCCCATTGTGGTACGTAGGTAGTGGGGTATGACACATTCGAGCATAATTCTTTCTTTTCCCTACATTGTTTCTCGTTCTCTTTCTGTTCCTGTTCAAGTAAAGCTAATGTTGATACCCTTTGAGCAGTACAAGCAAGTGTGGATCCCGTCGAGTACAACGGACATGAAAGGGAGTTAATACCTTCCCTTCACGTAACTGACTCCCTTACCCATTCTCCCTGGTTTGCAAGACCTCGTACTTTCCTTTTTCTCAGTTTTATGCAGCATTACCTTTCCATCTCCTTGGGATAAAAATGCCTGGCTGACAACTCTTCTTCTTTTTTCCACGCCACTTTCGCGTTTGTACTAGGATGAAAATCCCGGGAGCGACACTATGTCGTCTTAACATTGAAATCAGTTCTAATAAGACATGTGTATTTTTTAGAGTTGTTATATTTTAATAAAATTTATTATCTTCGAATGTAATTTTGTTGTTTTACATTAATTTCAAAATATATATATATATATATATATATATATATATATATATATATATATATATATATATATATATATATATATATATATATATATATATATATATATATATATATATATATATATATATATATATATATATATATATATATTAAAACATCTAGTTACGTTACAATATTACTTTAATAAGAAAAACATTAACAACAAAAATAAAAATAAAAATATTGTTTCTCAATTATAGAAAATATAGACTAAGTCATCTATTTTGTATCTGGCCTATTTGTATTTTTGTTTCTCTCCTTCCTCATAAATAAGAAAGTTAGTTAGTTAGTTAGTTTATTTGTTTGTATATGAATATGAGCATTTCCCTTAATAATTAATATACATAATTCTATTGTTTGTTTGCTATAATGACTCATTTCATTCTAATGAGAATATTGTAATGATATCATGAGCTATCTTATTCCTTTGTAGGCATCATTTTTTCTGTGGGACCCACTCCCCTTTCTCTTCGACCCACCACTCCTTCTTTTCCACACTTGATTCACCTATCCTCATCTCTTGCACATGTGTCTATTTGGATGGATTTTCTTCTTCTCTTTCATCTTCGGTGCGTTCTCATTTTTTCCTCATCCATTTCTTTTGACTTTGAGCAAAATCTTCAAGAAATTTCTCGCCTATTATTAGATATTTCTTCTGTTTTCTTGCATGTTTTACCCAGAAAATCAATAACCCTTTTCTCAGTATTTCATCTTCTTTGTCCTGTTTTTTTTCTCGCCGAATTTCTTTATCCCTTTCCCACAAACCCTAATTTAAACCCTTGATGCCTCTCTGTTCATCCAAGGCGGATACTATTTATGCCAATTTTTCCACCAATCCATTCAACCCATACTATATTCATCCGAACGAAAATACCACGCTCATCCTCGTTAATCCGCCACTTGACAATAAAAATTGTCTCTCTTGGGCTCGCTCCATGAATGTCGCTTTGATTTATAAGAATAAATTTTGGTTTATTGAGGGAACTTTCACCAAACCTAATGCCACCAGTATTCTTTATGATCCTTAGATACGTAGTAACAATTTCGTTCTTTCATGGATTTAATGACCCATTTCGAAAAACATTGCTCAGTCAAATTTATGGCTCGATAACGATCATTCGATATGGGAAACATTGGGCAATTAATTCTCTGAAGGGGGTATATTTTGCATTTCTGACCTTCAGGATGAGTTGGTTCGTCCTCGGCAGGATAATCTTGATGTGTCCAACTATTTCAATCAACTTACATCTATGTGGGAGCAAATAGACATTTACCGTCCAACACGTGATTGCACCTGCGTTATTCCTTTTTCCTGTGGAGCCGTATCTAATCTTCACAAATTTCGTGAACAAGACAAAGTCTTAAAGTTTCTCAAAGGCTTAAAAAACCAATACACTCATGTTCTCTCTCAAATATTCTCATGGAACCCTTACCAGCACTCGAGAAGACCTTTTCCCCTATTCTTGGCAAAGAAAAGCAACCAAATCTCCCATCTGCAACCACTGATATGTATCCTATATCAGCTCCAATTCAATACAACAATGGTAATGGTCATGGTTCCTCTACATCTCCCTTTAAAGGTCATGGACGCCACCCAACAAACTCTAGTCGTGGAAGAAATCAACGTCACACCCGTGTTTGCACTCATTATGAACGCACTAACCACACTGTAGAACATTGTTTTTCCAAACACGGTTATCCCCCTGGTTTTCAACAACGAGGCATGCTTCCTTTGCTAACTCAATTATTGCATAACCTCCATCAATGCCTCAATAAACTTCAATTATCACACCTTCTTCCACCATAAATCTTCAATATCAATACCCCAACTCATCAATTTCCTTTAGCAAAATCTCACAAGCAGCAGCCATCAAGCTTCTACACCACTAGATTGTGATGTAAACTTGGTTATATCTTCAGGGGGCACTATCAATACTATTTCATCACCCCTCGATATGTATTTTATACCTTGGATAATTGATACTAGTTCCACGCACCATATTACTAATTCTTTAGCAAACTTTTCTCACTTCAAAATATCTCACCCTTTACTATGAACATGCCCAATGGAAATACCACTAATGCTACTATTTCTGGAGCTATCATCCTCTCAAAATTTATAACTCTCCAAAATGTTTACTACATACCCGAATTTAATGTTAACCTGATTTATGTCACACAATTGACTTCTACTTCTGCTTGCTATTTTACTTTCAAACATGATAAATGTTTGATCTTGTAGAATATGTCCCAGAAAATGATTGGTTTAGCTAGGCGTTTGGGTGATTTATATGTTTTTCATGCTGAACCTATATCATGTAACCCTCCATCCGCTTCTACTTGTAATTTTAGCTATACCTTAGACAATGATGCCAATATATGGCATATTAGGCTATGCCATATTTCTGATTCTGTTCACAAATGTATTTCTATACAATTTCCTTTCATTCCCTTTAATAAAACTAGCAGTTGTGATACATGTCATTTTTCAAAACATAAAAAATTGCGACTGTTGCACCCCAAAATTTGCCCTCACCTAGACAAGACATTGTGTACTAAGGTGTCCCAAGGTTCACAAGATTCACAAGGTATCTCAAGAGGTTCACAAGATTCACAAGGTTCACAAGGTTCACAATTAGTCAGAAAGTTTGACAATCCCCTCAGACAATGCATCCTCCTAAGCAATCCATCCTAAACTAGGGTTTTGGATTTCATCAGGATAAATGGACTTCCAAGGCTTCAAGTGAGCTTCATATCACTCTACATGTCTTCAAGAATCCCTATGTCAAGTTTCAAGGCTTTCCCTAAAGGTTTGCTCAGTCAGATGATCAGATATGCAAAAATCAGTCAAAGTGGTTAAAAAGTCAAACTGAGGTCAAACCAAAGTCAAACTTCATGATTTTTTTGCAAACATCAAGTTTATGAATTAAAATTCATCATTTAATCAAGGGTTGATCATGATTCATCAAAGAGATTTCAGATCATCAAGAATCAGGAGTTTCTAAATTAGGGTTTTCACAGGAAAAGTCAACTGAACTTTGACCAACCATAACTTTCTCATGCTTCATCAAAAATTTCCCATCCAAAGCTCATTTTGAAGGAAATTTAATTCTCTACAACCTTGTGTCTCACAAGCCAAGCCCAAAAATGCTTCATTTGGAAGGTATGAGCTAAGACATTATAGGTCATTTCAAAAGTCAACAAAAAGTCAACATCTTCCAAAGGGCATAACTTCAAAATGGTAAAGGATATGGACATGAGACCAAAGAGGTTGGTTAGAGGACTCTATAAGCTTTCAAAAATGTCCAAGAACACCTTCATAGCCTTAAAATAGAGGGATTTTTGCCTTTGCAAATTTGGGAAATTTTTGGGAGGTTTGTGGAGCAAATGAAGTCTTAAAACCAAATTTTGGCAAATGGGCCTACCAAATTCCAATCCAATCTCAAGGATAAGGTCATACACGACCCATTGACTATTTTTCCATATTTGTATGTTTTATATTTTATTATTTTGGATTTTATTTAATAAAATTCAATTTTAATGAAAAAAAATATAAAAAGTCAATCTAAAAATCTGATTTTTGTTCTAGAATGATTGAAATATCATTTAAAGATGATTGAGATGATCAAATTTCGTGTAAAGTCTCTAAGGCATGAAAATATTTGATTTTTCTCACTTTTGGAACCATATCTTTCTTCATGATCAAGATATCCAAAATCCCAAAGAATAGACAAGTTTTATGACCTAATTCCATTCACTATAAGACTATGAAGATGATACAATACTAGGGGACGAATTGCAGCCACCAAGAACAAGAATCAAACTTCAAAAAAATTCACAAAAAGCTCATATTTGATTTGTAGGTTTAAGGTATTTTTAAGACCAAATAATGATGGAAATAGCTTCCCTGAACATCATTGAGTGTAACACGATCATCATATTCATCAAATACATCGCATACTGAGAAATCTGAATCACATTTTTCTCACTTTTTGATTTTTTTTGTTCTTGCATATTTACGTGTTATTAATCAAGTTTGTCCATTGATTTGTGTTTAGATGAATGCAGTGATGGATTCTGGGTAATTAAATTGATGTTTCGATGGCCAATTCATGAAACGTCATTTTAGGGTTCATACCTCTTGAATTAGGGTTTCCCAATCTAATGACTATAAACGTATTTTGAAACCATAAATCAATTCAATGAACTGTTTGGATCATATTTGTGTGATTAATTTGATAAAATCGTGTGTGTTTGGCAATGTATGAGTTTCGCAGGTTCTTCACATGCAGGAAAATTCGCAAGAAAACTTGTATATAAATTCGCAGGTAAAATTGCAGGTTGGAGGTTGAAGATGATGAAATTCGCGCGCTTCAGGAATTCAAATTTTAAACTTGTTTTATTATTTATTTGTTTCGTATAGATATCACAAACGCGCAGTTGGCCTGATGGTGGGAAGTTTTGTTTGTAACGTTAAGGGCACGGGTTCGATCCCAGGTGCTCAACCTTTTTTTTAACATTTTCACTGATTTTTCAGGTTTTAATATGTATTGATTACACCCCCCTCCAATAACACAACCAGCGCGCAACTCAGTTGGTTATGCTCTTCTTCATCCAGGTTAGGGACCTGGGTTCAAATCCTAGGTCCACCCTTTTTCATTGTTTTCTTCTTTTTTTGATTTTTTCTATTTCTTTTAATTAATTAATATAATTAATATGTATTTTCTAAATAAATAAATAATAAACTATTTTTAACTCCAAATTCTTTTCTTAATATTTATTTTAGGTAATTTTATTTTTCATAAATAATATGTTTATTATTATGTATATATTTTTGTAAATAAATTAAATAATTAGATTTATATTAATTTAATTAACCCTAATATTCCTAACCCTAATTTTCCTAACCCTAATTTCTATCTTAACCCTAAATATTTAACTTTATTTTTCTAAACCCTAATTATATTACTAATCCTTATTTTTAATATGTAAATAGTTTATTATTTGTTTATTATTACTAATTTTATTCTTCTAATTAACTCTTAAAAACTTTTCTAACATTAATTTTTTCTTGCTAAATTTCTTATTTCTTTTATTTTTAACTTTATTCTTATTAGTACTAACCTTTAATTATTGCTTGTTTATTTTCTATTTATCGTTATTATTATTTCTCCGATTATATTGTAATTGTCCCGAAGCTTTGTAATAGTTTAGGTTTATATTTTTGCTTTATTTTTATTGTAAATATATTAACTGCATAGTTAGTAATTATAGGGCGTGAATAACATACTTGTAATTAACATTGACTTAGAATAATTAATTTAAAAAGATAAATATTTGAACATTAACACTCACACACGTAAGTCGATCCTTGATCGCCATCTTGCACTTTCTAGGGTTACCTCTCATGTTGCCTATTTCAAAAGGTCAAGTAAAGTGTCTTAAGCAAAGTCCCTTCATAAATATCATCAAGTCCCTTCAGTTTATAAGATCAAGTCCCTTCGAGGTTGCCTACGATAAATGATCTTGTCCCTTCGAATAAAAGATGATAAGTCCCTACGAATTGCTAAAGACACCTTGCAGTTGCCTATATTCAGATGTCCCTACACATGTCCCTTATCACATCCAAGGTAATGACTACCTATTCCTTAATAATAGGGATAGTCTTACCATTGAAAGAACATACGAGAACATGAAAGACTTAATCTAGGGTAGGTATCTCTTAATTACTTGCTCATAGCTTTAAAAAATACTTTTCACACCTCACAATATTTTCAAACATTTTCAAACAAGGCTTTGTATACATCCATACGAGGATCATTACAAAGTACTTAGAAAATTTTCTAATCACACACTACACTTTCCAAAAAAAAACAATTAAAGTGAGCTAAGTAACTAAGAGCCCATGGATAACCATGGATATAAAGGGTGCTAATACCTTCCCTTTATATAACCTACCCCCCGAACTCAAAATCTTTTTAAGGTCTTTCCTGTTCTTTTATGTCCTTTCCTTATGGATAAAATAAAAGTCGGTGGCGACTCTTGCTATGCGCAACATTTATAGAAAGTCAGTTCTCCCACCGTGTTACAGCCACATCCTGTTAGCACTAGCATATCATCTCATATTTTTTATTTAATTCATGTTGATATTAGGGGTCCGTATGTTACCCCCTAAATTGATGCTCACAAATATTTTTTAACTCTTGTGAACGATTGCAGTAGATTCACCTGGACCATTTTAATGAAATTAAAAAGTGAGACTCACAAATATCTCACTACCTTCCTTTCTTTCATTGAAAACTAATTTTCTACTACTTTAAAATGTCTTAGCAGTGTTAAATGTCCTCAGCAAAACGGTTTGGTTGAAAGGAAACATCAGCACATCCTAAATGTGGCTCGAGCTCTTTCCTTTCAAGCAAACCTTCCTATTTTTTTTGGCATTTCTAGATTCAATATTTTATGCACTTAATCAATAGGATTCTCTCTCCATTATTGAAAAACAAATCTCCCTTTCAACATTTATACAAAAAATCTCACACTCTATTGCATCTCAAAAGTTTTGGTTGCCTTGCTTTCGCTTCTACTTTACATGAACATCGTACTAAATTTGATTTGTGTGCTACAAAAACTAATATTTTAGGATTTAGAAATGGTACTAAAGGTTTTTTATTATATAACTTAAACTCACATGAATTTGTTATTTCCTATTATGCTATCTTTTATGAAACCACATTCCCTTTACACATTCCTTCCCCACCTCAAACTACCTCCCCTACATTGACTTAACTGAACCAGACCTAGAACCCTTAATCCCTCAATCAACCCCTACTCCTCTTCTTCCTTACAATTCTGCCCCTAACAGTCCCAACCATTTCACCCCTATCCATCCTCCCACTGATTCTCCTCCAACTAATCCTATCACTAATCCTTCTCCTTCCATTTCTACTCCTCCCCTTAAAATTGCTCCCTTACGTCAATCCATTAGGACTAGTCGACCACCTAGTTACCTAAAAGATTATCATTGCAACCTTCTTACCAACCATTCCACCGCATTGTCACTTCCAATGATAATCTCTTCCCCCTTTCCTCGGTTTTACACTATAACAATTGTTCATCACAATATAATTTTTTTTGTCTCTCTATTTCCTCAAGGACTGAACCAAAGACATATAATCAGGCTTGTAAATCAGCCTCCTAGACAAATGTTATGCAAACTGAACTCAGTGCCTTAACATCCACTAACACATGGTCCATAGTTACTTTACCACCCAACAAGAAACCAATAGGTTGAAAGTGGGTATGTAAAATTAAATACAATGCAAATGATTCCATCTAGCACTACAAAGCTCGCCTTGTGATCAAAGGTTACACACATATTAAAGGTATCGACCACTTCGACACTTTTTCTCAAGTTGTAAAGCTCACTATGGTAATATCTCTCCTTTCTTTAGCTTATGTTAATGGTTGGTATCTTGAACAACTAGACGTTAACAACACCTTTTTACATGGTGACTTATATGACGGGGTTTATATGACTTTACCTCTCGGTTTAGTTGTTCGTGATTCTACACCTTTGAATACCAAAGCCTACAAGCTTCACAAGTCTTTTTATAAACTTAAATAAGCTATCTGAAAATAGTATTCCAAGTTATCAGAATCTTTAATCTCAATTGAGTATAGTCATTCCTTTGCTGGTTATTCTCTCTTCACAAAAATAAATAACTCTTCATTTACTACTTTACTAATTTATGTTGACGATATCATTTTATCTGGCAATAATTTATTTGAAATCAAAATTGTAAAAACACATTTGCATAACATTTTTAAAATCAAGGACTTGAGAACACTTCGGTTTTTCCTTGGTATCGAAGTAGCCAGAGCTTCAACAGGGATATTTACTAATCAACGAAATATACTCTTGAATTGTTAGAATATTTTGGCTACCTCGCAACTAAAACATCTAAAACTCCCTGTGATCCTTCAATAAAGTTACACTGCAAAGACTCTCCTTTATATGAAAATGATTCACTATATAGTAGACTCATAGGCAAACTTCTTTATTTAACTACTACATGTCCTAATATCTCCTTTGTAGTTCAATAACTCAGTCAACATATTTCAAAACCCAAAATTATTCACTATAAAGAGGCTTTGTGTGTATTACAATATTTAAAATCTGCCCCTGCCATTGGTATTTTTTTATTCTACTTCAACTGACTTATGCTTATCCGGCTTTGTAGATTCCGATTGGGCTACTTGCCCCGTTTCTATAAAATATGTCATAATTTATGTTGTGTTCCTTGGCACATCTCTCATTTCGTAGAAATCCAAAAAACAATAAACTGTTGTGCGTAGCAGCTCTGATGCGGAATATCGTGCTCTTGCAAGTCTAGCATGCGAAATACAATGGTTGCACTATCTTGTTGCACCCCAAAATTTTCCCTCATTTTTACTTTAGTTGGTTTTTCATTTCGCACATACGCATTGCATTAGGTCATTTTTTTCATATCCTACATATCATTGGTTTTCTCAAGGCCTGGGATCAGGAAGTTTTCCTGGCCGGGGTTTCACGAATCTCAATGTTTGATTTCATCCGTATCTAGAGTTGGTCTTTGGAACTTTATAATGGGCGTTTATGGAAATACTCATCAAATGTTTGGTACCATTATTTGTTTCCAATATCAAATTTAGAATTTTCTGCTTCAAAGCCGAAGATTAGGGAGTTTTTTTTGGGGATAAGTCACACTCCAGGATGTGATTTAGGGATTCATCATGATTGAGGCTGTCGGCTTTTGCTTCGCTTAAATATGAAATTTTGATTTGAATGAAGAAATTTATTTATGGATAAAGTGCTCTGAATGGAGGTGTCTTTCTTAAGGACTTAAGGATTTGAAGTGAGAAGGACCATTCATTCAAGTGGATTTGATTGTGATTTTGAGGGTCATGCGATGGATAAAGATCTCAAAACACAGATATGGTCAAATTAACCACTCGTTCTCAATTCACCATTAAAGAAAACAGATTGTAGGCTTTGTGGCAAAGATGGTATTAAATTGAAGGTCAAGAAAATGGATATAAGAGCATGAAATGGCAAGATGCATGCACAAACTAATTTCCAACACTAAAGTGCAAATTTCCAAAGGTGGTTAAGTTATTTTGAATCAAAGAAAACACATTTTAGTTGAATTGTTCTTAGGAAACAATACAACTTACTCAAGAACAACATATATGGTTTCGACATCAATAAAAAAATCCTAACCTTTAATTCTTACATCAAACGATCAATCAAAGTTACAAGTTTACAAAGTCTCGTTTCATTACAAAAATTCAAAATACAAGTTCAAGATTAGGCATTTGAAATTCAATTACAAAAAATTGGTGAAGCTCCATTGGCTTAGATTCTAAGTGCATAATAATACTTTTTTTGTTTCCCACAAAGAAATTACTATGGGATTAGGCCATACTCTAAAAGGGTATTCAAGTTTTATCAAAAGCATACAGGTCGAAGGTTATGAAAGAAAACTATGTACGAAGTCGGTCCCTTTCACAAAATCAAGAGCACAAGTGATGGCCATGTTATAGTTCAATTTTTTGTTCGTTTCAAGGAAAATAATACAAATAAGGGCCAAATTGACACATGTATCCAAGTTCTCTTGTACCTAATACCACCCTTGTTTCTAGGGCTAATACCAAGACATTCGAACGTATTTCCATTTTTGCAACTAGATACTTTAAAATCCGAACCCTCCGGAAAACTGCTCAGAAAACTCGATATTCATTTTCTTCACCTTCGCACAATGCATCGTTGGCTTCGACGGTTTGAACAAGAGAGGATATCCTTTTTTCATCTTTCCGGTTACACAATCGGTGCCTGTAGCCATCAGTAATTAGAGTTATGTCATGATCGAATTGATTGGCGTTGCATGAAATGTTTGAGTTTAAGTAGCGGAAAGTCATTACCTCCGAATATGGCCGTGTGACGAGACCTTTGATTGCACCGCCAAAGTTCCCATTTAGTACAATTGTTGTTCAACCATTTTTAGACCGTAAGTATTTTGGTGTCAAGTAGAAACTCTATCCCCAACTGTTTCCAATGCCGATCACAACAGTGCACCCTCAATTCCAACCTGCAAATTTCCAGAAATCAATGAATTGTACATAGTTCAATACAAAGATGAATATGTTCGATCACACTTTTACAATCTCAACAAAATACTCACCAACAAAGCTAGCAATGACCATAGCTTCCTACATCCCAACATCATACTCAACAACTTGGCAATAATGCAGAAGTTTCTTAACAGCAACAATATGTATTCTTCGTCTCCTATGCAATCACAACAGCTGCCTGAATCGCAAAACCTGACACTGCTATAGCCCCAACTTCAATAACAACAGTATCAACTACAACAGCAATCAGGATTCCTTTCACGAGCATATATTCGCCTGCAAGGAATCACGAAGAAACCAGCCTATTTGGCTGAAACTTCCACAAGCCAATCAGTCAGAATTTTGCGGAATGTCTCGTTGCAATTTCTCCGGGATCCAAAGCAAATGTTGGAATGCAAGTTTATGCATTAGTAAGAAGGCCAAAGATATGCATCAATAATTCATTTTTCACCCCGGTAAAAAAACGAGATTTACACAATTAAAAAAGACCAACTAACTCAATCCAAATCAGACTATTTCGTTTTATTTCAAAACCAGATAAAACTAAGTCGACATTTGTGCAGTAAATAAGGACAAACAGAGCAGAATACAGCAGAACACAGTTTTCACAAAAATGGAAAAAAAAAACTTTTTGATATGAGAAAGGTTGTGCAGGCATAACCAAGCTTTTCTCTCAGCAAAATTTCAAATAGAAAAACCCTAATTTTCGACATTATAAAAGGGGGAGAGTTGAGATTCGGAAAGGGGGGAAAAATCACCGAAAAAGACCTCAGTTATCTACATTCGAAAAAAGGAAAAAGGAGGGAGTGGAGGAAGTCACAGAGGCGGAAAAGCTCGAACGCAGGATAGGCGAATGCATACCTTTGAATTTCTTCATCCCGAAAAGCTTACGGAAGGTACTCTTCTTTCTCCTTTAACTCTCTCCATGAGTGTCGCATGTAGCTAGTGGTATACCGACGTTTACGCTTTCCTTTTTGGTAGTTTTTTCTTGTCTTCGTTTCTCGTTTCCTTGATTCCGTTCATGGAAGCCGAGTTTGGGGGATTAGGGTTTCTCGGATTGGGATTAGGGTTTTGTTCGATTGTGAGATTTGTGGCGTTTTATTCTAAGTTTTTGATGGTGTCATTAATTTTCGATATTGGGAAGCATTTGAGAGAAAAACTGAGAATATGAGATGAATGGAGAGTGCAAAAGGAAGGTCAGAATGAGAAGGTGGAAGGACGTTGGGGTTGACGAAGAGAGAGAGAGAGAGAGAGAGAGAGAGAGAGAGAGAGAGAGAGAGTTGAAGGTTTTGCTTTTTCGGTTTTCGTTTTTAATATAGTTTTTTCTTTTAAGATCATTTAATCACACTGACTTGTTTTTTTGTTTGAATGGTTGTTTTAGGTGGTGGCAGGTTGTCCCTTGCGGACACTTGTCGTTGATAGGTTTCCTTTTTAAGTGTTCCCGTGCATCTTTCCTTGTCAACTAGTACACACCTTCATAGTGTAGGCTTTAGATCGAAGTCAACAAGTAATTTTTTTTCTTTCAATCGGACGTCCTTGACTTGTCCTCAGGTCAATCCTGTTGACCAGCTCTGTGGTGGACTCTCACCAGCATGGGCCTTCTCATACTGGGCCCTATTTTTTGTCTCAAAACTGCACCCTCCTTTTTTTTCGCTGGACATCTTGGCCCGCTTAACTTTTTTTTTTAAAATGCTTTTCTTAAGTTTAATTTTTCTATTGTTTTTTATTATCTTATAATATATATAATCTTAAAGAATATAAAACAAATATAAACTTTATATATATATATAAATATATATATATATATATATATATATATTAATTATTTCATGTAAACTTATTTAATTGATTTATTAGGAAGTCATAAGATTTTATAGTTAATCGATTAATTATTTCTCGATCGATTTTTACTTGTATGATGTCTGATTATTTTTTTTTCCCACCATTTAATTAATTGACGACGATGTATGACTTGTACAAACTTGAATGATATTTTCGCTTTTCGACTTTAATTTATCAAGTAAACAAATAATGAACACAATTACCTTAAGAATGATCGTTCCAAAAAATAAATATTTTTTTCTTGGTCCAATGCCAAATAAATACATTCATATGCCTACATTTCGCACACACGTAAGTCGGTCACTAAGTGACCGCCATCTGCACGACCCTTATCGCGTCTTAATTAACTAACGAGGAACTGAACTTCGGAATCTAGCATTCTACGGGTTCTTTAGTGAACCACTCTTGAGGCTAGCCTTCGAGTTATGTTTCATTTACTCCTTCGTTTCTAAGGTATTAAAACATAAATCATTTTAAAAACAAATATTCAAACAAAACACGATACTTAATACATATAACTAATTAACGTAAGAACTAAACTCAGGAATCTAGCATTCCTCGGGTTTTTGAATTGAATTACTGTTGGGACTAGCCCTCGATTTGTAATTCATTCGCTCTTTCATTTTCAAAACGTAAATCTCTAATAAAAATCATGAAAGAACTAAACTCAGGAATCTAGCATTCCTCGGGTTTTTGAATCGAATTACTGTTGGGGCTAGCCCTCGATTTGTAATTCATTCGCCCTTTCACAATGAAATAATACGACTTAAACCTTACTAACAAACACAAATCATTTTACAAATTAATCAACGAATAACTGAACTCTGGAGTCCATCACTCCACGGGTCCTTGAATGCAATCACTCTTGAGGCTAGCCCTCGAGTTGTGATCCATTCACCTTTCGTTTTAAAACACTTAACAAATGTTAAACACTTTTCTAAAAAACGAACATTATTTAAATCTTTCTATCTCACAAACAAGCTAGCGCTTCAGCCTCCCATCGCGAGCAGATAAGCCAACGCTTAGCAGTAGAAAGCATTTCAAACAATCGTTCAATAAAAATCACAAACCGTAGTTGCACGAACTACGAAGCTCTGACTTTCCCATTGCACAAGGGAATACATAGGCACGGGGATTTTAATCTTTCGCGAGTACCCTAATAAAAAATTTAATTATTTCTCTGTCACAAATCACAATAATAAAAAAACTTAACCTTTCCTCATAACAAATAATAATTGAAACATTAAAAGCAATATTAATCATTAAAAGAAGACAATAATAATAAGTTAACATTTAAAGCGCAAATTAGACTAAGAGGTTCCTATTGAGTACAACGGACGTGAGGGGTGCTTAACACATTCCCTTTACGTAACTGACTCCCGAACTTAGATTAGTGGTTTCGTTGACTATTTCTTATCCGATTTAGGTTGTATGTATATCTCCCTTTTCTTTAGTTAGAATAAATAGAATTAGGTGGCGACTCTGTTGTTTGTTTTAGGATCATATTTTTCGAGGTACGACAGTTGGCGACTCTGCTGGGGACCAATGCCTTATGCATAAGAGAGTCGAGCCTAACTTAGGATAGTTTGCGTTTGTTTGCTGACTTGTTTGATTGTCATCTTTATTTATTGTTGATATTTATCTATTGCTTTCTTCTTCACTATTTTTACTCATTATTATATTCACCTGTTGGATCTTGGGGTTACTTCACGGGAGTAACTTTATACTTGAGTTTTTGAAAACAAAGAGGGAACATCTAAGTTAGAATTGGATGTTATTAGTGTTAGTCTCCAAGAACTCGCTTCTTGAGGGCCTAGCATGAAAGCTCCCCCAGATAGTTAGAATTTCATAGATCCTGTCACAATGCAGCTAGCCTGCTGCGTGATTTGATTTGTGAAAGGGTTGTGATTCTGGGACCCACCTTAAGAACCAGTTACCATTTTGGTTGTTGTGTAGTGTTAGTCTCCAAGGGCTCGCCTCTTGAGGGCATAACATGAGAACACCACTCGAGGTAGATCTTATTGTTATTATCATCACAATACAGCTAGCCTGTGGCGGGGCGTTAATACGATTAGCATCCGTGACCTCGGGCTTTCTTTAATTCATTGCCATAGAAACTATCATGTGAGGGGACTTTTTGGGTAACGAACATAGACCCATCTTTTAGAGCTCACATATTAAGAGGTTTCGTGATATCACGAATCCAACTTTATGCATTCATGATCATATAACATATGCATCATAACTTACACATTTTCTATTTCAGGAAGAACACATTCATTGTATCCCGCATTCAAAATATCCATGGGGTCAGAAAAAAAGGAAAGCTTTGCCACTAAGGGCTTCCATGCCAAACACAGTTGTCCTTTTGGAGTGTTTAGGAAAGATATCAGATTCTTACAAGAGAGCTATAGAAGTAAGGTTTGGTTAGGTTCTTCATCTTCTACAGGTTGACGTACAGACTCCTGCCCTCACAGCCTTGGTACAATTCTATGATCCCCCAATGCGGAGTTTCTTGTTCCAGGATTTCCAGTTGACGCCATCTTTAGAAGAATTTGAAGGTTTTTTGGGCTTCTCCATGAAGGGTAGAGCACCCAATGCTATGGTTATTCAGAATCCCAAGGTAGAAGAATTGGAAGAAGCTCTACGAATCTCTATTCCGATCGCCAAAACAAATTGGAAGAAGAGAAAGGAATTTCGGGGCTTTCCAAGGTCTTATTTGGAAAAGGAGAGTAAGAGATTGACAAAAGAACGCCAATGGGCTGATTTGGTGAATGTGTTGGCTCTCCTAATATACGAGTTACTTTTGTTTCCAACTTTCGAAGAGTTTATCGACGTTGCTGCAATCAACATATTCTGGGCAGTATGGAAAGGGGGTCAAAGCCCAGTGTATCCATTACTAGCAGACATATTTCATAATCTTCACCTTCGTCACGAAAAAAAGGGCAGTGCTTTAACCTTCTGTTTCCCATTGCTCTATAAATGGCTTACTTCTCATGTCTTCAAGCGTCACTCATTGATCCCCAAGATGAAAGAAAAACAATGTCAAAGGATGTCTAGATCAGACGTATGGCCGGGTGGTTCACCTAAAAGAAGATTTAAACAGAATTTGCAAAAAAAGTGCAAACAATGAAGATTGGTACATCCGAGCAACTAAGAAAGCGAAGAATGAAAGGGCTAAATTTGAGAAGAAAATTGAAGAACTCACCGCAACCCTTGACCAGGTAGTGAAAAGCTCGAACCAGGAATATGTACTTAGAATCCAAGCCATGAGTGTCTCAAAGTTTACCCTAGAAGACTGGGACTACAAATGCCAAGAGGTAAAGTGCGTCGAAGGAAATGCCCGACATTGGAAGGAGCAGTATGAGGCTTTACTTAAAGACCGAGATATTTGGGAGGCAGTAAGAACGGAGGTGCAAGGTCATTTCCAAGGATACGAACAAGCTATACAGGTTTAGATCGAAGAGAGAGACAGGTACCGTAATAAGCTTAATCGGTTTATTGAATGGTGCAACCTACAGATGGAGGAGCTACCTTTCCGAATTTCTATGGCAAGAGGAGAATTTGAAGATGACGGATCCTACCCGGCCGTGAGTTACTTTCTTTCGATCTTTCAGACTATGTTGAAAACTTTCAAAGAAGAAGTAAAAGAGTGTGGTGCACGAAGATCAAAGAATTAATCCTATTGTTGTAATTTTTCTTTATTTTTGTTTATTCAGGAGAATAATTGTTGTAATAGTTAATGAACCAGAATCTTTGTACTTTATGTTTTTAAACTTTGATGAATGAGAATGATCGGAGCCGACTGTCAAAGGAGGATGGAGGGACTCGAACAAGAGAATTAAGAGCTTAGAGGAGAAGTGACCGCTTTGAAAGACAGTTTAGAGATGCTCACTAATATGATGGAAACAATGGCGGCTTATCAGAATCTGACGTCACAAATTTCTCTGGAGACTGGGCAGAGGACTGAGGCCATAAATTTCCCAATGACTGCAGCACCTAGCAACGATTCCCAACACGTTGTGTCCACTGGTTTCCCTTGGGGCATGCCCCGTGATTTCGTACCAGAAGTGCATCAACCACATGTTTCACATGTCACGGCCGTGATGACCACTTCTCAGCCTGTGATACATACTGCCCATTACAATGATGAACCCCTCTTTCATACTGCACCAAGCGAAAACGTAGGAGTGGGCGAGAGGTTGGATGAGTTCCAAGACCGCTTTTTGGAGATGCAAAACGAAATTAGGGCTCTTCGAGGCCAAAATTTGTTTGGAAGAAAGGCTTCTGATCTTTGCTTGGTCCCTAATGTCAGGGTCCCACACAAGTTCAGGGTGCCTGAATTTGAAAAGTATAAGGGGAATTCATGCCCTCAAAGCCACTTAGTAATGTACGACCGAAAGATGTCCACTCAGCAGGACAATGACCCATTATTGATTCATTACTTCCAAGACAGCTTGACAGGTGCCGCCCTGAAATGGTACATGAGTTTAGACAGTGCAAAGATCCGAACCTTCAATGACCTTGGAGAAGCTTTCGTCAGACAGTACAAGTACAATCTTGACATGGCTCCGAACAGGGATCAACTCCGGAGCATGTCTTAGAAGGACAAGGAAAGTTTTAAAGAGTATGATCAAAGATGGCGCGAGGTTGCTGCCCAGATATTTCCCCCTCTGGAAGAAAAGGAAATGACAAAGATTTATTTGAAGACTTTGAGCACGTTCTATTATGACCGCATGATTGCAAGTGCACCCAGTGATTTTATTGAAATGGTAAATATGGGAATGCGACTTGAAGAAGCCGTCAAAGAAGGACGCTTAGTAAAAGAAGCGGGGTCGTCCAGCGGCATTAGGAAGTTCGGAAACGGTTTCCATAAGAAGAAAGAGCAAGACGTCAGCGCCATTTATCAGAAAAGAAGTTATCAGCAACAAGTAGCTGCAGTGACCCCAGTTGTTAATCCAATTCCAAGTCCCATTTATCAACCCCATTTTCCTCAAAATCAACAGGCTACTATACAACATCAACATCAACCCCCACAATTCCAACAACGGCAGCAACAACCTCCATAATAGGCTCGCCCCCAGTACAATAACGACCGTGTTCCGAGAACATACGTTTATGATCCTATACCAATGACCTATGAAGAGTTGTTCCAAGCTTTGCTACAGAAGGGGAATATTCAAACGAGACCTACCATTCCTCCTCCCAGGAATCCTACTTATGGGTTCAAAGCCGACCAATTTTGCGCTTATCACCAAGGCGGACCCGACCACAATATTGAGAACTGCTATGGCCTGAAGAATGATGTCCAGAGGCTAATCAAGATTGGTGTCTTGACTTTCAAAGATACCAATCTGAATGTTCAAGCGAATCCTCTGCCTCCGTACGAAGGAGCTTCAGTAAATATGGTGCACGACTGTCCGAGAGAGTATGATGTTTACGACATCAGATTGATCAGGGATTCCTTAGTAAGAATGCACGCAGAATTGGCAGAACTTATCTATTTTGATAATGGGATACATGATTATAATGCATGTAGAATATGTTTCGTCAATCCGCATGGGTGTAGTTTGGCACGAGAAGATATCCAGAAGATGTTGGATCGACAGTCTATTAGGGTAATGTACGACATAAACCCTAATAGAGTTGAAGATGATGAGGAAGTGTTTTTCATAATACCACAATTCAATGAACCCAGACCCATAGAGATCGCATACGACAGTAGAAGGACCACTACAACTCCATTGGTCATTTCCTTACCAGGACCAATGCCATACAAGTCTGAGAAGGTCGTACCATACAAATATAGCGTAACCTTGATTGAAAATGTAAGGGAGGTTCCGTTTCCATCCATCGTCAACATTGCTGACGTCAGCCGGGTCACTAGAAGCGGGAGGGTATTCCCCAACAAAGATAAAGAGAATGTTCCACAAAAAGAAACCCCAATGGAGAGTACTTTTTAAGCAGACAGGCCAGTCGAGTAATGCAAGTCAAAGCAAGGGTGATGATGAAGTGTTAAAGTTGATTAGGAAAAATGAGTACAATGTGGTGGATCAACTTTTGAGCACGCCCTCAAGAATTTCAATTTTATCTCTCCTGATGAGCTCTGAGGCACACCGGGAAGCCTTGCAGAAGGTCTTAGAGCAAGCATTCGTGGACCACGACGTCACCATCGGCCAATTTGACAACATTGTTGTAAACATAATTGTTTGTAACAATCTTAGCTTTTGTGACGAAGAGCTTCTGGAGCAAGGAAGAAATCATAACATGGCGCTGAATATCTCTGTTAACTGCAAGAACGATGCTTTGTCCAGTGTGCTGATAGACACTGGCACTTCACTAAATGTCATGCCAAAGTCGACTCTCTCGATGTTAGCTTTTCAAGGCACTCCTATGAGAGTTAGTGGGGTTATTGTCAAAGCCTTTGATGGTTCCCGGAAAACTATTATCGTGGAAGTAAATTTTCCTATAACGATTGGACCTCATACTTTCCAGATCACGTTTCAGGTAATGGATATCAAGGCCGCATATAGTTGTTTATTGGGTCGCCCTTGGATCCACGAAGTAGGGGCAGTGACTTCAACCCTCCATCAAAAACTCAAGTTTTTAAAGCAAGGGAAGTTGGTGACAGTTTTTGGGGAACAAGCTATGATTGTGAGCCATTTTCCCCTTTCTCTTATGTGGAGCCAGAAGATGCTATTGGAACTTGTTTCCAAGCCTTAACCATTAATGATAAAAAAGTGAATAAGATAGGGGCGTCCATTTCTTCTTTCAAAGATGCTCAACAAGTTGTTGAGAGTGGTTCGGCCGAAGGATGGGGAAAGATTATGGTTTTAAGTGAGAATAAGGCCCGTGAAGGAGTTGGTTTTTCACCTGTATCTACAAGATTTGCAAGGGATGAAGTGGTAATTTTCCCAATACAGGAAAGTTTCCGCAGTGGAGGTTTCATGAGTCCAACTCCACGAGAAGTCGACGCGATTACTAAAGATGATCCTGAAGAGGATTTACCAGACTTTGTTGTGCATGAAGCGTTGTGCCAGAATTGGGTTGCTGTTGACGTCCCATCTGTTGTTCATCTTTCTAAGTAACGTCTTTGTGTTAACCTCTCGCTCTGTCCAAGGTGAGAGGGTATTTTGTAGGGCTCTCTCGCTTTTATGCGTTTTAGAAAATTGTGTCTCCTCTTTGCTCTGCCCAAGGCAAAAGAGTTATTTGTTGGGCCATTTTGTTTCGAAATTAAACAATCATTAATGAAAGTGTTATTTTTTCGATTTCCTTTGTCTTTTTGTTATTTTTTACTTTTTGCTTTTCGGAAAAAATGGCAATCCTAAAAAAAACATCTACTTATTTGCATATAAAAAAAATCTTTACTTTCAAATATCTGCATACACCCTTCATTTGTCTATTTCTAAAATAAAACATCAATCACATGTGCAGATTAATCATAAAAAAACCCCATTAAAAAGCATGACCCATTGCCTACTCCCAACTTTGAGTTCCCTGTATTTGAAGCTGAAGAAGAGGATGACGAAGAGGTCCCGATGAGATTTCACGGTTACTTGATAATGAAGAAGAGACCATTCAGCCATATAAAGAGACGGTGGAGGTAATTAATTTGGGGACAGAAGAAGATATGAAGGAAGTTAAAATCGGCGCACTGCTCATCCCTGACGTCAAAAGAAGAATGATAGAACTTCTAAAAGAATATGCAGATGTGTTCGCTTGGTCTTACCGGGATATGCCGGGATTGGATACCCGTATCGTGGAACATCGTCTTCCTTTGAAACCATAATGTCCTCCAGTCAAATAGAAGTTAAGAAGATCACGCCCAGACATGGATATCAAGATCAAGGAAGAAGTTCAGAAGCAGATTGACGCAGGTTTCCTAGTCACCTCAGAGTATCCCCGATGGTTAGCCAATATAGTACCAGTGCCGAAGAAAGATGGGAAAGTCAGAATGTGTGTTGATTATAGAGATTTGAATAAGGCTAGTCCTAAGGATGATTCCCCGCTACCGCACATTAACATGTTGGTCGACAGTACAACTAAGTTTAAAGTTTTCTCCTTCATGGATGGTTTCTCTGGATATAATCAAATTCGAATGGCTCTAAAGGATATGGAGAAGACCTCGTTCATTACACCTTGGGGAACATTTTGCTACCAAGTGATGCCTTTCGGCTTGAAGAATGCAGGTGCAACTTATCAGAGAGCAACGACGACACTTTTCCATGACATGATGCACAAAGAAATCGAAGTATATGTCGACGACATGATTGCTAAATCCAGAACTGAGGAAGAACATGTGGAATATATTTTGAAGTTGTTCCAGCGTTTGAGAAGGTACAAACTTCGCCTGAACCCCAGCAAATGCACCTTTGGTGTTCGGTCAGGGAAGCTATTGGGGTCCATTGTTAGTCAGAAAGGTATCGAAGTAGATTCTGACAAAGTTAAAGTCATCCGGGAGATGCCTGCGCCAAAGACAGAGAAGCAAGTGAGAGGATTTTTAGGTCGTTTGAATTACATCTCTAGATTTGTTTCCAACATGACCGCTACTTGCGGGCCGATATTCAAATTACTGCGAAAGAACCAAGGTTGCAAGTGGACTGAAGATTGCCAAAGAGCTATTGATAACATCAAAGATTACTTACTTGAGCCACCTATCCTAATCCCTCTGGTTGAAGGAAGACCTTTGATCATGTACCTAACAATATTAGAAGATTCCATGGGTTGTGTGCTCGGACGACAAGATGAAACAGGACGGAAGGAGCATACCATTTATTACCTGAGTAAGAAATTCACGGATTGTGAGTCTCAATACTCCATGCTTGAGAAGACCTGTTGTGCTTTAGCTTGGGCAGCTCGTCATCTTCGACAATATATGATTAATCATACTACTTGGTTGATTTCAAGGATGGATCCAATAAAGTATATTTTCGAGAAGCCTGCCCTGATGGGAAGAATTGCTCATTGGCAAATGTTACTGTCAGAATATGATATTGAATATCACACTCAAAAAGCTATTAAAGGGAGTGTTTTAGTTGACCACTTGGCCTACCAACCCATTGACAATTACGAACCCGTAAAGTTTGACTTTCCAGATGAAGATGTCATGTATCTGAAGATGAAGGATTGTGATGAGCCTCCACTTGATGAATGGCCAGAGCCAGGATCCCGTTGGGGATTAATATTTGATGGAGCTGTGAATTTGTATGGAAAAGGAATTGGGGCAATGATTATAACTCCCTAAGGTTCTCATATTCCTTTCGCTGCGAGAGTGACATTCAATTGTACCAACAATGAGGCTGAATATGAAGCTTGCATCATGGGTCTGGAAGAAGCCATTTGTAGCGGTAAAATCATGAGTGTAAGCTATTGATTAACTTAACTCAAGGTAAACAGAGTCGCCACCGCGCTTTTATTTATTTCCAAAAGGAAAAAGGAAAAAGAACGAACAAAACCTAATAAATCTAAAAGCAAAAGCTAAAAGAAACAAATAGAGAACGGGTAAGGGGATAGGTTACAAATCGGGAAGGTTTTACGCACCCGACATGTCCGTGGTACTCCACGGGAACCCTTTGAAATATTTACTGCTTTTTTGGCTTGAAATGGTTTGCTTGAAAAAAGATTGAAGGGATGAGAAGAAGAATGTTTTTTAAGATTTTTGTGTTTGAAGAGACGAACGTCTCATGCCTACGTACCCACAGAGTGCAATGCGAGATCAAAACCCCGTAGTTCGTGGTACAAAATGTGAAAAGACAAATGAGTTGAATTGATTTTAAAATGTAAAGATAAGTCGTCATTCTTTAGCGAATAATTCCGCTAGAAAGAATGAATCATATCAAAACATAAAAAATGGCTAAAAGGAAACATGCCCGAGGGCACAAAAACAATTGAATGAGTTTTGAAAGTTTTAAAGTTTTTGAGAAGAAAGTTTCGATATGCTTATGTGGTTTAGCATTTATTAAGGAAATGAAATGAAAAGGTAAAAGCATGACCGAAGTCAAGGTTTGATTGCAAAAATGTTTGAAGTTTGAAAACAAAGAATATTTTGAAAATAGGAAGAAGATTTGAAAATTGAAGAAATGGGAAGAGATGAAGGGATTATCCTAAGACTTGAATGTAAAAGTTAAAGGAAGAACGATCAAACCGCATGGTGAACATTATTTGAAACAATTGGATTTCCATCTTCATGAACAAATGAACTTAATCGGATCCAAAGTCTTCAATCCATAACAACTCAAGCAAAGGGATAAATCCTAAAATCTAAGTCCGAAACTCCAAGTCCAATGCTAAGGAGAGTAACCATAGTCCGAAATTAAAGTCACAAATCTTTTAGATGTTTAATCCGTTATTAGTGTTTTTGTGTCCAAATGGACAAAAGAAAAATCACAAGCATAACAATATAAACATAAACAATATGATGAATGATATAGTATAATAGAAGCATAATAAAAGAGATAAGGAGCGAGAGATTGAAATAAAGAGGATAAGGTGCGAGAGATTGAATTAAAATGTTAGTATATTAATATTATTATAATATTTACATAAAAAATGGTATGATGAACTTAATCAAACACAACCACAAAAAGAGAACCAAAATCGAGGCAACCGGATCCAAATGGATCTTAATCCGAATTCGGGACAAGTTTAGGTCTATGTTAAGCAATCGCCGAGTAATTTACGGAGTAATTACCCTACAAATGAGGCCGGCCACCACTAATTAAAGTGGAAAATATTTGTGCTAATACATGTTAGAGAAATGATATTATGAATCATTCTCCGAAAACATGTCACACTAAAAGAAAAAGAACGGTCTAATCTTAATCGAGATTTTCATTGAATTTATCGAAGGCAACCTATCACGATTCCAAAGTATGGAGAATGATCCAAATGATCATTCATCCATAGTTTTGAAATAATGAAGATTAAACATCCTCGAAAAACCAATAATCGCGAATCGGAGATCTCATCGACCAAACAAAATAAAAAGAGATGAAATAAGAAAAATGGATCTTAATATAAAAATCCATAAAAAAATCAACAAATAGAAGCAAAATCAAATTGAAATGGTCATTAAGAAACTTCAAATAAAAAACTAAAATATTCATTTAAGAATTTTCTTTAAAGAAATTCAACCAAATTGAAAAGGAATTTCTTATAAAAAAATCAGAAACACAAGTTAGGACTATATTTTTTAAGGAAATTCAAAAAAATAGTAATAAACTATTATTAAACAAAAAAACAAAGAGGAAGAAAAAAAATAAAGAAGACTAGGGGGAGTATGCGTAGGGGAGATGGTGGATGGCAATTGAAATGGTCTAAGACGGCACCGAGGCCCAAAGAAAAGATCATAAAGTTTTTTTTTATTAAAAAAATCAATAACAAAAGAAATGTAAAAGAAAACAACAAAAGCAAGAAAAAGGATCCTCTTCTTCTCCTCTCAAACTCAACAGTACCGTTCACAGCGAAAAGGACCGAAAACAAATCAAGTCAAACATCCGCGGCTTCCTCACCGTCAAAATCGCACGAAATTCCCTTCCTTCAAATCGCGACTTTATTCTTCTTCTTCTCCGCGAATCTCTCTCGTTTCTTTCTCGTTTCTTTCTCCTCAAATCAATTTGTTTCCTTCTTCTTCTTCGGATTTCTGAGATTTTTCAATTTGTGTGAGGAAGTTGAATTGTTGATGTCGAGATCTTCACAAATGGAGGAAATGAAAGGCTAAGAGTTTGAAGGTTGGATTGAATTTTGAATTGAGGAAGAGAGATTGAATGAAGGTGAAACTTTGAAGGTTAGTTTTGAAGCTTTGTTTTCCAATTTGGCAGAATTTTGAGGGGCTAATTTAAGCTTCCCAATTGAGAGAGAAATGAGTTGTTTAAATAGAGGCATTGGATTGAATGGGGCTGATTTAGTGATGTCGTTTCGTGAAATTTTTTGCGTTTGGGCTCACGGGATTCTCGTGTCTCATTCTGAGTTTTTGTTTCAATTTTCTGTGTTTTCATCTTGCTTGAATCTGCTGCGTTTTATGTGATTGTGAGATGCATTTTAGGCTGCTGGCTTGTGTTCATTTGCTTTTTGGCCTGCGTACTGTATGCATGTTGTTTTGTGAGCTGATGTATTGGACGGCTGTATTGCGTGTTCAGCTGGAAAAGCTGCGGCTTGAAGTTGTGTTGGCTCGCGTGTGTTTCGGTGATGTTTGTTGGGCTTTGAGAAGCTGAAGGTGATGCTGTGTTTTGTTGTGCAGCTTGTGATAGCTAAGGCTGCTGGCGTGATGATGTAGGCGTGCGGCTGAAGCTGCTTGTTGTTTTGGAGCTTGCGTGTGAAGCTGTGATAGAAGTGTATGGATGGGCTGGAATTCCTTTTTTCTTGACTCACGTGATAGCTGATGTAAATTTGGTAGTAATAGCAGTTCATATTTTCTTCTTGGAAGGCCTATACGGCTGGCATTTTGTGGGTCATTTGTTAATGTTGTAAAGAGAAAAGAAAGAAAATATAATGGGCCAGTATGAAGGGGCTCAAGACATTACTTGCTCTTTATGTTCTATTATTATTTTTTTAATTATAAAAATGCAAAAATGGGAAATGATATAAAAAAAATGAATTTAGTAATTAGATAAAAGGGTTAAAAGTGGATAATAATAAAGAATGGTTTGGTGAATAATTGGAATTGACAATATGGATTGAATTTGGAATAATGGGAAGGAATTTAGGAAAATAAACAGAAAGAAATGAAAAGTAGAAAAAAAATGGAAAGTGATGTGGATATTTATTTTTGGATGTGAGAATGGAAATGAAGTCGATTATAGAGCCTAAAATCAAATCTTGACTTTTCTGCTCAAGCCACTAATAAAACATGAAATATTGCTACCACTAAACCAATTGCAAAACAAACCATCTGAATCAATCGTTCTTTGAGTCTCTGATCGAATGAACTGAATTACATCGAGTTCGTCTGAATTGTTCTTTGGAAAAATAAATCCACAGATGAACCACTGATGAACTTCGCACACAACACAACTTGAACTTTGAATACGCCTTGTCTGAGAAATAAACCACTGGCACAAATAACTTGCCGTTGAAACAATCTTTTGATAGTTTGACCAAGATTAGGTCAAACGTCCAATTGAGTCGAGTCATAATTGAACAACCACATCTGAATTGAAAATCACAACCATGTCTTTGAAATCCTGCAACACAGAGAAGAAGAAGAAGCAGACTGCACCATATTTTTTTTTTGATATTTTGGTTAGAAGTTAGTGAATATAAACAAATAACAGAAATTAAACATGGTGATCCTCTGCAAGGCATAGACCTGCACCTGAAAAGGGATACATGAACCAGTACATGATCTTGTTTGTATGCGAAATGCAGATGAGATGCGAAAAATCTTAGGGTAAAAAATTAGGGTCTGACAGATGCCCCTATTTAAGTTTCTTCAATCCAGAGATAATGAAGATTAAAATCTTCGTTTCGACAAGATGAAAGATACTTAAATATCAAAAAACCCAATTTTTGATCCTAAGATGCCAAAAACTGGAATGAAATGAAATGAACGATATGAAATGATATGAAGATGATATGGAAATGATATGAAGCATATGAAACAGTTTATGAAAGCATATGAGATGTATATGAAATGCAGAGAAAATATGTGAAATGCAGAGAAAATATTATGAGAAAATTTATGAGATGATATGAAATGTACCTGGAACCAAATGAAATGCAGAGAAATCCGTGAGGGACAAGACGACACATGAAAAAGAATAAACGCTGAGGATAAAGAGCATAAGACTCCGACAGGGGAAATCAACATGCTGGAGACCACACCGTGGCTTAGCTGAGACGAAAAAATGTCCAAGAATGGCAATTGGACAGAAAGAATCACAACATCCAGGAATGGCACTGAATGAAGTGAGAAAAGTCCCGAAAAAGTACATCAGAAGCATCCAGGGATGACATTACTGACTATACTAGGGATATCCGAGAATGGCATCGGAAAAAGGTAATCACAACATCTGAGAATGGCAATCAGATAAAAAGTAAATCACAACATCCAGGAACAAAACTGAATGAAATAGGAAAAATTTTGGGAAAGTATATCAACTTAATGATAACTTCAATCATGGAAATCCGAGAATGGCAATCGGAAGGAAAGTGATCACAACATCCGAGAATAGCTATCAGATAAAATGTGAATCACAACATTCAGGAACAGAACTGAATGAGATGGAAAAAGGTCCGGGACAGTACATCAAATCACTGATGACTTCACTATGGACATCCGAGAATAGCAATCGGATAAAAAGGGTGTAATATATGAGAAGACATAACAGGTATATGAAGGAAAAGTTATGAAGAGACAGACAAATTCCAAGTAAGTTGGACTTTGACCAAAAAGTAAGAAGTTGAAAACAACAAGACTTTGAGAAATGCATATGAGGACTAAAACACTCAGTATGCGGACATTTACGAAAATGGGGACTAAACCACCCACAAACACACATAATGAGGACTAAAACACTCAAATATGCAAAGGTAAACAAAACTAGGGAATAACACACCCGAGAAAATGCATAATGAGGACTAAAACACTCAAATATGCAAAGGTAAACAAAACTGGGGAATAACACACCCGAGAAAATGCATAATGAGGACTAAAACACTCAAATATGCAAAGGTAAACAAAATTGGGGAATAACACACCCGAGAAAATGCATAATGAGGACAAAAACACTCAAATATGCAAACACCAACAAAACCGGGGAATAACACACCCAAGAAAACGCATAATGACTAAAACACTCAAATATGCAAACACAAACAAAACTGGGGAATAACACACCCAAGGAGATAATATGAGAGAAAATGCTGACAACCAGTTTAGACTCTTAGAGGAATGAAAAGATAGGAGACTGATTCCTCAACACAGAGATCACTGCCATTCTGCTCGGAAATTAGAGATGCTACAGCTGAACAAATCTCTGTCACACCAGTAAATTGTACCAAGTTAAAAATCTTCTGAGAGAAGTCATGTAAAGCTGCTTGGGGATTCTTTGAAGAAAATTGCCCCAAGTTCAATGACTGATGAAGGTAAACTGATAATGGATTCAATTCTGACTACTGCTGAAAAAAATAATCAGATCTTTGAGATAACTGTTGAGAAGAATAAACTGATCATGGCTTCAGTTCTTGAAATGAATATTGAGAAAATGAACCCAGTATGAATCTTGCAGATAATCTTCTGACCAAACGAATTTTCGAATAACTTTCATTGAGCAACAAAACTTGAACCATAGGACCTGGGAAGAAATTGCCCCTGATAAGATCACTGACCAAGTTTCTCAACTGCTTGAAAATTCCTTGGTGAGGAAAGTTTATTTGCAAATAAAAAGTGTTTGTACAAACTTGGTAATTTTAATGCAAAGTTCGATGCAAAGTTTGAAATCAAGAATCATCTTTTGAATGAAATTTATTGATGTAAAGTAAAATGAAAACATTGTCAAAACACGGCGGTTGAGACAAAATTAAAGGTAAAGCAAAGATAAGAAAACAAATGATTGGTAAAGAACTTGGGAGTCAGTTTATGCAACCTTGTTGTAGTATGCCTTTCAAAAGAAACCTGGATTCAATTAGGACTTTTGAAGGTTGTAACGTGGTCTGGTTCACGGTTTGTGAAACAAAGGATATAGGCTCAAAGTTTATTTGTACCCAACCCCACTTCGTGATGAACTCCAGTCCTACATTCAATTAATTCAGCCTATGCATTCAAGTTCCACGAAATTTAGGATGGCGTAGATGAAGATGGTTCATAAGCCAAAGGATTTTTGAGATAGCAGTCATATCCTTCCTTTTGTTATTTCTAATGAGGACTTTGGTCCGCTCAACTTATTTTTGCTGAGGATTTTGAGAACCTCTTGATTAATCTTTCTTTTATTATCCCTAACTTTTGCCTGAACTGTGTTATTTCAACTTACAGCCAGCGGGATGCCCCAGTTTTTGCCTAAGTCTCCTTCATAGGTTTCGACTTAGCGGGCTTTGATTTTTTTCAATAATTTTTTTCAATATCATTTTTTTTTGAAAGATAATGACTGCATGGCTTAATTATTACGATGAACCATCATTGGCTTTTGAATTGAGAAACATCTTCAACACTTCTTGATGTGTGTGAAGGAAAGCTTGAGATTGCAACCTTTATTGAAAGGTGTCTTGAATGATTCTCTTGCACTTGAATGCATATTCGAATTAATTGAGAACTACCCATCCCCAGGTTAAAATTGCGGTTTTTTTCGAATAGAAAGAAACTCCAACTTCAAGGCTCAAAGGGGTTGACAAGGGATTAACTTCCTTATTTCTCCAGTGTTTGGGATTTGAAACAATGCCTGTATATCATCAGCCAAATCTCAATTGAAAGCATACCAACAACAATTATGGGTATCTTGTTTTCATCATCCTCCCTCCAATCATTGTGAAAGCTTGAGAAAAGATAAATGAACTTGAAATGTAAAGCATAAAGATGCAAATAGTAAATGAAATTGAATCAAAACAAAGCAATTCTCATTTCATTAAAATCAACATGAATGTACAAACAAAGATTAAAAGCAAACAAGTCAATACAATTGTAGAAAATTGCAAACATAAAGAAACAATGGCCTAGTGATCCATCAACAACAAGGATGAGCTGTCCCGTCTGATATTCTGGCCTGGAAGAAAATTTGACTGTTGAAGTCTTCTAGAAGATTCACTTCCCAAGCTTCGGCAAAGGATTGTTGATAACATTGGGATTAGTATCATTAAAGTAAAGGATGCTGTTCCTGATAAGTTCTTGCACTTTAGCTTTCAGTGCAAAGCAATGTTCCAAGTCATGACCAGTTCCACCTTGATGAAACTCACAACGAAGATCCGATCTATAACCAACCGGAAGAGGATTTGGAACAGGAGGCGGAGGCCTAGTAGTAATTAAACCATTCTTAATCAAGGAAGGAAGCAACTCAGTGTAAGGCATAGGAATAGGATCAAAGTTTGGCCTATTGCGATACTGATTTTGTCCAGTAGCAGGATGAGGAGCCTGAGCTTGAGCTCGAATCTGAACTTGAGCTTGAGCTGGTTGAGCTTGACCTTGAACTTGAGTTTGAGTTGGCTGAGCTTTAACAACAGGAGCAACTGCAGCTACATATGGTTGAACATATCGTTGTTGCGGGCGATAAGGCCTCCTCTCAGTTGAAAAAGCATAAGCATCACCATTTCTTATCTTGTGAAGATTCCCAAAAGACTTTCTTGTAGCATTAGGAGCTTCAGAATTGGTAATCTTACCCTTCTTGATACCTTCCTCTAGTCTTTCTCCAATAGTGACTAGGTCAGAAAAACCAGATGAAACACTTCCTACCATTTTCTCCCAAAAGAATGGTTGAAGAGTGTCCATGAACAAACCAGTTAATTCTTTCTCGGGCAAAGGTGGCTCCACTTGAGCAGCTAGCTCTCTCCAACGCTGAGCATACTCTTTGAACGATTCTTTCTCTTTCTGTGACATGTTTTGAAGTTGACGACGGTCAGGCGCCATGTCTAGTTTGTACTTATACTGCCTTACAAAAGCATCAGATAAATCTTTCCAGCTTCGAATGTGACTCTTCTCAAGTCCCATATACCATTTCATAGAAGCACCACTTAGACTATCTTGAAAAAAATGAATAAGCAACTTGTCATCCTTGGCATGTGCAACCATTTTGTGACAATACATCAGCAGATGAATCTTTGGACAAGTATGACCATTGTATTTCTCAAATACAGGAACTTTGAACTTATCAGGAAGAACCAAGTCAGAAACCAAACACATGTCTATCGCAGCAGAACCAAAGACATAGTTTCCTTCAAGACCTCTTACCCTCTTCTCAAGAGTCAAACATTGTTCTCTAACTTCATCCATATATCCAGGTTCACCCTGACTTTCAGCCTGTGGACCAGCAGCTTGGTACAAAAAAGGAGAATTCTGATAAGTAGTCGGAGCAGTAGTGTGCACAACAGGTTGAGGTTTGAAAAAAGTCGGAGCTGAAAAGACTGGCACAACAGATGGACCACCCACTTGAGCAGTAGCAGAAACTGGCACATAATCCAGAGGTAACCCATATTCTGGCCAAGTAGAAACTGGTTGCTGAACAACAGGAGGATCAACAATAGCAGTAAAAACTTCAGAGATAACAATCCTTTGAGGTGGTTCACCTCGAGCAATCAGAACTTGCATCATTTCAGTGAGCCTGGTCATACCGGCCTTCAACTCATCAATCTCCATACGGACTTCCATGTTATGCTGTTCTTGGTGTTCCATTCTCAATCTGATAGCTCTCAATCTGTTAGCAGCTCTAGTACCATATCTGTGGTGAGGAGTCAGCTTGATGGATCAACAGACAACTGAAGAAAGAAACAACCGGGATGAGTTCCCACACAACTCGGATGAACGCAAGAATATGCGAGGATGCAATGATATGCAATGCTCACTTCCATTTTCAGAAAAACAACTCGATTATTGCAAACATGGTCAACATCGAGAATACTGTCATGAAAAATCTTGACAAAAAGGAATATTTATTCTTTCCAATATTTGCCATAATCGGAATTATTTTCCTTGAAAAATGGTTGTGATGATGATCATGATGAGTATGCAGATGCAACAACCACAAACAAGATCACGCAAAGCACACAGGTTCAAAGGTTCGAATCACGAGCATGGAGTCAAGATAACAAAACACCAAACCCCACAGATAAGTACTAAGGTTTGTCTTCATTGTACCTGCAAAAAACCAAAAGGGTGCTAACAGAGGTTCCCGGAGTTAACAGCCATCTTTAGAATATTATCGGTACGTTGGATTACTCCCCAACCGATAACATTCTTAAAATAGACCTCGTCCGAGTGTAGTATCGCGTGACAACCACCTTAAGTTTACACTCAGATAGTTTCCGCACTACGTTCCTACGTTGGCTTGGATTGGTTAAGGGTTCTACGGTCCTCAGTATGATCAGCTCAAAGTCAGAAAATAATGCCACGCACGATTACTCGTCATGACATTGATAGTCCAAGAAAGCCTAACCGAGTGGAGATTATCAAATTGATATCGCTTTGGACTACTCCATCGCGTATCGCTTCGAATATCGCCGTCCTATCATAAGTTCCACTCAGATCTGGGTTAGAATCTATCTCACAGAGGATCACCAAAACCGAAACAGAACAACCAAGTAACAAACAAATCAAATTAAAGCAGTAAATAAATCAAAGTAGGCCGAATCCACTTAGAGATTGACTCCCCAGCAGAGTCGCCACTTTTCTGTAGCGGTAAAATCATGAGTGTAAGCTATTGATTAACTTAACTCAAGGTAAACAGAGTCGCCACCGCGCTTTTATTTATTTCCAAAAGGAAAAAGGAAAAAGAACGAACAAAACCTAATGAATCTAAAAGCAAAATCTAAAAGAAACAAACAGAGAACGGGTAAGGGGATAGGTTACAAATCGGGAAGGGTTTACGCACCCGACATGTCCGTGGTACTCCACGGGAACCCTTTGAAATATTTACTTCTTTTTTGGCTTGAAATGGTTTGCTTGAAAAAAGATTGAAGGGATGAGAAGAAGAATGTTTTTTAAGATTTTTGTGTTTGAAGAGACGAACGTCTCATGCCTACGTACCCACAGAGTGCAATGCGAGATCAAAACCCCGTAGTTCGTGGTACAAAATGTGAAAAGACAAATGAGTTGAATTGATTTTAAAATGTAAAGATAAGTCGTCATTCTTTAGCGAATAATTCCGCTAGAAAGAATGAATCATATCAAAACATAAAAAATGGCTAAAAGGAAACATGCCCGAGGGCACAAAAACAATTGAATGAGTTTTGAAAGTTTTAAAGTTTTTGAGAAGAAAGTTTCGATATGCTTATGTGGTTTAGCATTTATTAAGGAAATGAAATGAAAAGGTAAAAGCATGACCGAAGTCAAGGTTTGATTGCAAAAATGTTTGAAGTTTGAAAACAAAGAATATTTTGAAAATAGGAAGAAGATTTGAAAATTGAAGAAATGGGAAGAGATGAAGGGATTATCCTAAGACTTGAATGTAAAAGTTAAAGGAAGAACGATCAAACCGCATGGTGAACATTCTTTGAAACAATTGGATTTCCATCTTCATGAACAAATGAACTTAATCGGAGCCAAAGTCTTCAATCCATAACAACTCAAGCAAAGGGATAGATCCTAAAATCTAAGTCCGAAACTCCAAGTCCAATGCTAAGGAGAGTAACCATAGTCCGAAATTAAAGTCACAAATCTTTTAGATGTTTAATCCGTTATTAGTGTTTTTGTGTCCAAATGGACAAAAGAAAAATCACAAGCATAACAATATAAACATAAACAATATGATGAATGATATAGTATAATAAAAGCATAATAAAAGAGATAAGGAGCGAGAGATTGAAATAAAGAGGATAAGGTGCGAGAGATTGAATTAAAATGTTAGTATATTAATATTATTATAATATTTACATAGAAAATGGTATGATGAACTTAATCAAACACAACCACAAAAAGAGAACCAAAATCGAGGCAACCGGATCCAAATGGAACTTAATCCGAATTCGGGACAAGTTTAGGTCTATGTTAAGCAATCGCCGAGTAATTTACGGAGTAATTACCCTACAAATGAGGCCGGCCACCACTAATTAAAGTGGAAAATATTTGTGCTAATACATGTTAGAGAAATGATATTATGAATCATTCTCCGAAAACATGTCACACTAAAAGAAAAAGAACGGTCTAATCTTAATCGAGATTTTCATTGAATTTATCGAAGGCAACCTATCACGATTCCAAAGTATGGAGAATGATCCAAATGATCATTCATCCATAGTTTTGAAATAATGAAGATTAAACATCCTCGAAAAACCAATAATCGCGAATCGGAGATCTCATCGACCAAACAAAATAAAAAGAGATGAAATAAGAAAAATGGATCTTAATATAAAAATCCATAAAAAAATCAACAAATAGAAGCAAAATCAAATTGAAATGGTCATTAAGAAACTTCAAATAAAAAACTAAAATATTCATTTAAGAATTTTCTTTAAAGAAATTCAACCAAATTGAAAAGGAATTTCTTATAAAAAAAATCAGAAACACAAGTTAGGACTATATTTTTTAAGGAAATTCAAAAAAATAGTAATAAACTATTATTAAACAAAAAAACAAAGAGGAAGAAAAAAAATAAAGAAGACTAGGGGGAGTATGCGTAGGGGAGATGGTGGATGGCAATTGAAATGGTCTAAGACGGCACCGAGGCCCAAAGAAAAGATCATAAAGTTTTTTTTTATTAAAAAAATCAATAACAAAAGAAATGTAAAAGAAAACAACAAAAGCAAGAAAAAGGATCCTCTTCTTCTCCTCTCAAACTCAACAGTACCGTTCACAGCGAAAAGGACCGAAAACAAATCAAGTCAAACATCCGCGGCTTCCTCACCGTCAAAATCGCACGAAATTCCCTTCCTTCAAATCGCGACTTTATTCTTCTTCTTCTCCGCGAATCTCTCTCGTTTCTTTCTCGTTTCTTTCTCCTCAAATCAATTTGTTTCCTTCTTCTTCTTCGGATTTCTGAGATTTTTCAATTTGTGTGAGGAAGTTGAATTGTTGATGTCGAGATCTTCACAAATGGAGGAAATGAAAGGCTAAGAGTTTGAAGGTTGGATTGAATTTTGAATTGAGGAAGAGAGATTGAATGAAGGTGAAACTTTGAAGGTTAGTTTTGAAGCTTTGTTTTCCAATTTGGCAGAATTTTGAGGGGCTAATTTAAGCTTCCCAATTGAGAGAGAAATGAGTTGTTTAATTAGAGGCATTGGATTGAATGGGGCTGATTTAGTGATGCCGTTTCGTGAAATTTTATGCGTTTGGGCTCACGGGATTCTCGTGTCTCATTCTGAGTTTTTGTTTCAATTTTCTGTGTTTTCATCTTGCTTGAATCTGCTGCGTTTTATGTGATTGTGAGATGCATTTTAGGCTGCTGGCTTGTGTTCATTTGCTTTTTGGCCTGCGTACTGTATGCATGTTGTTTTGTGAGCTGATGTATTGGACGGCTGTATTGCGTGTTCAGCTGGAAAAGCTGCGGCTTGAAGTTGTGTTGGCTCGCGTGTGTTTCGGTGATGTTTGTTGGGCTTTGAGAAGCTGAAGGTGATGCTGTGTTTTGTTGTGCAGCTTGTGATAGCTAAGGTTGCTGGCGTGATGATGTAGGCGTGCGGCTGAAGCTGCTTGTTGTTTTGGAGCTTGCGTGTGAAGCTGTGATAGAAGTGTATGGATGGGCTGGAATTCCTTTTTTCTTGACTCACGTGATAGCTGATGTAAATTTGGTAGTAATAGCAGTTCATATTTTCTTCTTAGAAGGCCTATACGGCTGGCATTTTGTGGGTCATTTGTTAATGTTGTAAAGAGAAAAGAAAGAAAATATAATGGGCCAGTATGAAGGGGCTCAAGACATTACTTGCTCTTTATGTTCTATTATTATTTTTTTAATTATAAAAATGCAAAAATGGGAAATGATATAAAAAAATGAATTTAGTAATTAGATAAAAGGGTTAAAAGTGGATAATAATAAAGAATGGTTTGGTGAATAATTGGAATTGACAATATGGATTGAATTTGGAATAATGGGAAGGAATTTAGGAAAATAAACAGAAAGAAATGAAAAGTAGAAAAAAAATGGAAAGTGATGTGGATATTTATTTTTGGATGTGAGAATGGAAATGAAGTCGATTATAGAGCCTAAAATCAAATCTTGACTTTTCTGCTCAAGCCACTAATAAAACATGAAATATTGCTACCACTAAACCAATTGCAAAACAAACCATCTGAATCAATCGTTCTTTGAGTCTCTGATCGAATGAACTGAATTACATCGAGTTCGTCTGAATTGTTCTTTGGGAAAATAAATCCACAGATGAACCACTGATGAACTTCGCACACAACACAACTTGAACTTTGAATACGCCTTGTCTGAGAAATAAACCACTGACACAAATAACTTGCCGTTGAAACAATCTTTTGATAGTTTGACCAAGATTAGGTCAAACGTCCAATTGAGTCGAGTCATAATTGAACAACCACATCTGAATTGAAAATCACAGCCATGTCTTTGAAATCCTGCAACATAGAGAAGAAGAAGAAGCAGACTGCACCATATTTTTTTTTGATATTTTGGTTAGAAGTTAGTGAATATAAACAAATAACAGAAATTAAACATGGTGATCCTCTGCAAGGCATAGACCTGCACCTGAAAAGGGATACTTGAACCAGTACATGATCTTGTTTGTATGCGAAATGCAGATGAGATGCGAAAAATCTTAGGGTAAAAAATTAGGGTCTGACACCATTGATTTGAGAATCAAGAACCTAGATGTATATGGAGACTCAACTCTAGTAATCAATCAGATCAAAGTGAAGTGGAAAGTTCTACAACCCCACTTGATCCCGTACAGGGACTATGCAAGAAGGATCTCGACGTTCTTTGACAAAGTTGAGTTTCACCAGGTACCCCGTAACGAGAACAAAATGGCCGATGCTCTGGCGACCATATCCTCCATGATTGTTGTAAATCGGCAGAACGATGTGCCGAAGATTGAAAGCATGCGCCTTTATAGATCTGCTTATGTGTTCACACTAGAAGAAGCTGTTAATGATAAACCATGGTACTACGACATCGAGTGTTTCTTACGACGACAGGAATATCCGCCCGGGGCATCAAATAAGGATAAGAATACTTTAAGAAGATTGGCCGGTAACTTCTTTCTGAATCATGACGTATTGTACAAAAGAAATTTCGACATGATCTTACTCAGATGCGTGGATAAACACGAATCAGAAATGTTAATGAGGGAAATTCATGAAGGTTCATTTGGCACTCACGCTAATGGACATGCTATGGCTAAAAGGATGTTGAGAGCATGTTACTATTGGTTGACGATGGAATCCGACTGTTGCAAATATGTGAAGAAATGTCACAAATGTCAGGTTTACGCTGATAAGGTTCATATTCCTCCGACTCTCCTCAACATTCTTTCTTCCCCGTGGCCTTTCTCCATGTGGGGCATCGATATGATTGGTATGATCGAGCCAAAAGCTTCCAATGGACACCTCTTCATCCGGGTGGCCATTGACTACTTCACAAAATGAGTATAAGCAGCTTCCTACGCCAATGTGACTAGGAAGGTAGTAGTCTGATTCATTAAGAATAATCTCATTTGTCATTACGGTATCCCGAACAGGATCATTACTGACAACGAATCGAACCTGAACAATAAAATGATGAAGGAAATGTGCGCAGAATTCAAGATTGAACACCACAACTCCTCCCCCTACAGGCCCAAGATGAATGGTGCAGTGGAAGCTGCCAACAAAAATATCAAGAAGATCATTCAAAAGATGGTTGTTACTTATAAGGATTGGCACGAGATGCTTCCCTTTGCTCTACACAGATATCACACTTCTGTCTGAACATCAATTGGGGCAACTCTTTTCTCGCTCGTATATGGTATGGAGGTAGTGCTCCTTGTGGAGGTTGAAATCCCGTCAATGAGAGTCCTGATGGAAGCCATGTTAACGGAGGCTGAATGGTGCCAAAGCAGGTATGATGACTTGAATCTGATCGAAGAGAAAAGGATGACAACTTTATGCCATGGGCCTTTATATCAACAAAGAATGAAGAAGGCTTTTGATAAGAAGGTTCATCCTCGTGTGTTCGAGGAAGGCGACCTCGTGATCAAGAAACTCCAGCCTTTCATATCAGATTCCAGGGGCAAGTGGGCTCCTAATTATGATGGTTCGTATGTTGTCAAGAGAGTCTTTTTGGGCGGCGCATTAATCCTTGCAACGATGGACGACGAAGAGTTCACTCGTCCTACAAATGCAGATATAGTCAAGAAATACTTCTCCTAATAGAAATAAAAGAACAACTCGCTAAGTCGAAAACCCGAAAGGGCGGCTTAGGCAAAAAAGGAGCGTCTCGGTGAGTCGAAAACCCGAAAGGGCGACTCAGGAAAAAATTAGAGACATAAACAGAAAGAAATCATCCCGCTAGATTGAAAATCTGAAAGGGAAATTTAGGGAAAAGTTAGGGATAATGGAAAGATACTATACTGAACCTTGATGGCAATGTCATGTGCCAAGAACTCCTCAAATCTAATCCAAGCTCAAGAATACTGGGAATTCGAAGTTGTTAGAAAAGTAATGATCATTGTAATTTTAATGAAGCCTTTTCCTTTTAATTACCATTTATTCCAATTTTTGTAAAGATCTATGGAATCCCGCTATTGGCAGATTACCATTCTATTAATGAAATTTGAGCCTTTGCCATTGCTTGTAGTTCTCATTCTATCTTCATTTTGAAAATGGCATTGTTATTAATGATAATGATTTTCGAAACAAAAAACTTTTTTACTATATTTGTTTTTAGTGTATGCGGGTGCTTACTGAGTTGGTGAACCAAATGATGGATGTTGATGGTTGTTCCAACAATGGTTAGGCTGCAAAATGTGAAATGATTGTCTCGTTGAATGCAGTATGCTCACGATTCTTAAATTATGGGTCGCTGAAGTGTTATGTGTGTGACTCGTTATTCTACGATAAAGTCCTGTTGATACTCAGTACCTTCGGTAAGATACTGAACATGATATTCCCAATTGAGCCTGGATTCGAGTCGCTCCAGTATACTATGGTCGTCTTCCCCAACAGAGAACAAGCCATCTCATCCATGACAAAGCAAGTTGTATTTTTTGTTTTCTTATGATTAAAAGATTTGTCTGGGTTTATTTCCTGATTGGAGTATCTTACTCTCCTTAAAGAGATTTGAGCTTTGTAGTAGGACTTTATTCCATGGATGGCTCTCTACCCTATCTTTAGTGATTGCGTACACTTTGACGAGATTGGTCAAGTATTTGGTTGTTGTGATGTTTATTTCGTCACCATTTTATCTTTTGTGTCTGTTTGTCAGCATAAACATAACGCATATACATACATGTACATCATAACTAAATACATATTCATATCCATATTATTGTTGCATTCATGGATGCATACTTCATCCACTGTGGTCGTGTTTATCCCCAAGTGGTGTATCTCTCTCCAAAAAGAGGTGTCAGCCTTAGGCAGAAAATATACATTCTTGCTAATTCCCCGCTGAGTTTTTTCCCCTCGTGGAAGAGTTTTTGCTTTAGTTCTCCTTTCCACACTTGGATAGGATAAATCTCCAGTTGAGTTCATTCCTCATGGGTTAGTGTCTTGTTTGACAGTTTCTCTCCTGCACGTTCCTGGAATGAATTTGGTCCTTGACCATTTTTGATAATATGATTTCCAAATGGAAAGTGCATTTATTTTGTACCTTTGAATACTTTGTCTCCCAGAAAGAATTTATTAAAGATTCCCCCGGTGAAGACAAACTTTGTTTTCCAACAAAATGGCATCTCTCCCAAACAAGTTGAGAATTTTGTTGTGAATTTTCCAATTTCCGTCAAATGGCATCTCTTCCAGACAAGTTGAGAAGTTTGAGCGTGAAGTTGTTCTCCATCATATGGTTGTCTCTTTCAGCAGAAGGGAAGTATGATGGGGGTTCTATTAAATGGAATCTCTCCAATACACGTTGAGAAGTTTGTTATGAATCTCTTTATTTTCCAACAAATGGCATCTCTCCCAGACAAGTTGAGAATTTTGTTGTGAATTTTCCAATTTCCGTCAAATGGCATCTTTTCCAGACTAGTTGAGAAGTTTGAGCGTGAAGTTGTTCTCCATCATATGGATGTCTCTTTCAGAAGAAAGGAAGTATGATGAGGGTTCTATCAAATGGCATCTCTTCCAGACAAGTTGAGAAGTTTGAGCGTGAAGTTGTTCTCTATCTTATGGTTGTCTCTTTCAGAAGAAGGGAAGTATGATGAGGGTTCTATCAAATGGCATCTCTCTGATACACGTTGAGAAGTTTGATATGAATCTCTTTGTTTTCCAACAAATGGCATCTCTCCCAAACAAGTTGAGAAGTTTGTTGTGAATTTTCCAATTTCCGTCAAATGGCATCTCTTCCAGACAAGTTGAGAAGTTTGAGCGTGAAGTTGTTCTCCATCATATGGCTGTCTCTTTCAGAAGAAGGGAAGTATGATGAGGGTTCTATCAAATGGAATCTCTTCCAGACAAGTTGAGAAGTTTGAGCGTGAAGTTGTTCTCCATCATATGGCTGTCTCTTTCAGAAGAAGGGAAGTATGATGAGGGTTCTATCAAATGGCATCTTTCCAATACACGTTGAGAAGTTTGTTATGAATCTCTTTGTTTTCCAACAAATGGCATCTCTCCCAGACAACTAGAGAAGTTTGTTATGAATCTTTTTGTTTTCCAACAAATGGCATCTCTTCCAGACAAGTTGAGAAGTTTGAGCGTGAAGTTGTTCTCCATCATATGGTTGTCTCTTTCAGAAGAAGGGAAGTATGATAGGGGTTCTATCAAATGGCATCTCTCCAATACACGTTGAGAAGTTTGGTATGAATCTCTTTGTTTTCCAACAAATGGCATCTCTCCCAGACAAGGTGAGAAGTTTGTTGTGAATTTTCCAATTACCGTCAAATGGCATCTCTCCTTGACAAGTTGAGAAGTTTGAGCGTGAAGTTGTTTTCCATCATATGGCATCTCTTTCAGAAAAAGAGAAGTATGATGAGAGTTTTATCAAATGACATCTCCTAGATGCACGTTGTCATCTGTTAATTAGTTGTCGTCTGGTTACGCTAAAAAATAATTCTCGTATGGATTTGTGTCACAGCTATGTGTGTCTTATCCCCAGTAGAACCATATTTTCCATCCCAGTAGATTTTTGGTTTTATAGCCTCCTAGCAAGCATTTCCACCATATTTTTCTTTTACCCCTTTGAGTGCAAATTTTCTGGTCCTTTTAGTATTCAAACCTCTCCCACCTTTCAGGTTTAATCCGTTTGAATAGGGGCAGCTGTTGCACCCCAAAATTTGCCCTCATTTATACTTTAGTTGGTTTTTCATTTCGCACATACGCATTTCATTAGGTCATTTTTTTTCATATCCTGCATATCATTGGTATTCTCAAGGCCTGGGATCAGGATGTTTTCCTGGCCGGGGTTTCACGAATCTCAAAGTTTGATTTCGTCTGTATCTAGAGTTGGTATTTGTAACTTTATAATGGGCGTTTGTGGCAAGAATCATCAAATGTTTGGTACCATTATTTGTTTCCAATATCAAATTTAGAATTTTCTGATTCAAAGCGAAGTTAGGGAGTTTTTTTAGGGATAAGTCACACTTCAGGATGTGATTTAGGGATTCATCATGATTGAGGTTGTCGGCTTTTGCTTCGCTTAAATATGAAATTTTGATTTGAATGAAGAAATTTATTTATGGATAAAGTGCTCCGAATGGAGGTGTCTTTCTTAAGGACTTAAGGATTTGAAGTGAGAAGGACCATTCATTCAATTGGATTTGATTGTGATTATGAGGTTCATGCGATGGATAAAGATCTCGAAACACAGATAGGGTCAAATTAACCACTTGTTCTCAATTCACCATTAAAGAAAACAGATTGCGGGCTTTGTGGAAAAGATGGTATTAAATTGAAGGTCAAGAAAATGGATATAAGAGCATGAAATGGCAAGATGCATGCACAAACTAATTTCCAACACTCAAGTGCAAATTTCCAAAGGTGGTTAAGTTATTTTGAATCAAAGAAAACACATTTTAGTTGAATTATTCTTAGGAAACAATAAAACTTACTCAAGAACAACATATATGGTTTCGACATCAATAACAAAATCCCAACCTTTAATTCTTACATCAAACGATCAATCAAAAGTACAAGTTTACATAGTCTCGTTTCGTTATAAAAATTCAAAATACAAGTTCAAGATTAGGAATTTGAGATTCAATTACAAAAAATTGGTGAAGCTCCGTTGGCTTAGAGTCCAAGTGCATAATAAGACTTTTTTTTTGTTTCCCACAAATAAATTACTATGGGATTAGGCCATACTCTAAAAGTGTATTCAAGTTTTATCAAAAGCATACTGGTCAAAGGTTATGAAATAAAATTATGTACAAAGCCGGTCCCTTTCACAAAATCAAGAGCACAAGTGTTGGCCATGTTACAGTTCAGTTTTTTGTTGGTTCCAAGGAAAATAATACAAATAAGGGCCAAATTGACACATGTATCCAAGTTTTCTTGTACCTAATACCACCGCTGTTTCTAGGGCTGATACCAAGATATTCGAACGTATTTCCATTTTTACAACTAGATACTTTAAAATCCGAACCTCCGGAAAACTGCTCAGAAAACTCGATATTCATTTTCTTCACCTTCGCACAATGCATCGTTGGCTTCGACGGTTCGAACAAGAGAGGATATCCCTTTTTCACCTTTCCGGTTACACAATCGGTGCCTGTAGCCATCAGTAATTAGAGTTAAGTCATGATCGAATTGATTGACACTGCATGAAATGTTTGAGTTTAAGTAACGGAAAGTCATTACCTCCGAATATGGCAGTGTGACGAAACCTTTGATTGCACCGCTAAAGTTCCCATTTAGTACAGTTGTTGTTCAACCATTTTTAGACCATAAATATTTTGGTGTCAGGTAGAAACTCTATCTCCAACTGTTTCCAATGCCGATCACAGCAGTGCACCCTCAATTCCAACCTGCAAATTTCCAGAAATCAATGAATTGTACACAGTTCAATACAGAGATGAATATGTTCGATCACACTTTTACAATATCAACAAAATACTCACCAACAAAGCCAGCAATGACCATAGCTTCCTACATCCCAACATCATACTCAACAGCTTGGCAATATTGCAGAAGTTTCTTAACAACAACAATACGTATTCTTCGTCTCCTATGCAATCACAACAATTGTCTGAATCGCAAACCCTGACACTGCTACAACCCCAGCTTCAACAACAACAATATCAACTACAACAACAATCAGGATTCCATTCACGAGCATATATTCGCCTGCAAGGAATCACGAAGAAACCAGCCTATTTGTCTGAAACTTCAACAAGCCAATCAGTCAGAATTCTGCGGAATGTCTCGTTGCAATTTCCCCGGGATCCAAAACAAATGATGGAATGCAAGTTTATGCATTAGTAAGAAGGCCAAAGATATGCATCAGTAATTCATTTTTCACCCCGGTAAAAAAACGAGATTTACGCAGTTAAAAAAGACTAACTAACTCAATCCAAATCAGACTATTTCGTTTCATTTCAAAACCAGATAAAACTAAATCGACATTTGTGAAGTAAATAAGGACAAACAGAGCAGAATACAGCAGAACACAATTTTCGCAAAAATGGCAAAAAAACTTTTTGATATGAGAAAGGTTGTGCAGGCATAACCAAGCTTTTCTCTCAGCAAAATTTCAAATAGAAAAAACCCTAATTTTCTACATTATAAAAGGGGGAGAGTTGAGCTTCGGAAAGGGGGGGGGGGGGAAATTACCGAAAAAGACCTCAGTTATCTACATTCGAAAAAAGGAAAGAGGAGGGAGTAGAGGAAGACACAGAGGCAGAAAAGCTCGAACACAGGATAGGCGAACGCATACCTTTGAATTTCTTCATCCCGGAAAGCTTACGGAAGGTACTCTTCTTTCTCCTTTAACTCTCTCCATGAGTGTCGCATGTAGCTAGTGGTATACCGACGTTTACGCTTTCGTTTTTGGTAGTTTTTTCTTGTCTTCGTTTCTCGTTTCCTTGATTCCGTTCATGGAAGCCGAGTTTGGGGGATTAGGGTTTCTCGGATTGGGATTAGGGTTTTGTTCGATTGTGAGATTTGTGGCGTTTTATTCTAAGTTTTTGATGGTGTCATTAATTTTCGATATTGGGAAGCATTTGAGAGAAAAACTGAGAATATGCGATGAATGGAGAGTGCAAAAGGAAGGTCAGAATGAGAAGGTGGAAGGACGTTGGGGTTGACGAAGAGAGAGAGAGAGAGAGAGAGAGAGAGAGAGAGAGTTGAAGGTTTTGCTTTTTCGGTTTTCGTTTTTAATATAGTTTTTTCTTTTAAGATCATTTAATCACACTGACTTGTTTTTTTGTTTGAATGGTTGTTTTAGGTGGTGGCAGGTTGTCCCTTGCGGACACTTGTCGTTGATAGGTTTCCTTTTTAAGTGTTCCCGTGCATCTTTCCTTGTCAACTAGTACACACCTTCATAGTGTAGGCTTTAGATCGAAGTCAACAAGTAATTTTTTTTCTTTCAATCGGACGTCCTTGACTTGTCCTCAGGTAAATCCTGTTGACCAGCTCTGTGGTGGACTCTTACCAGCATGGGCCTTCTCATACTGGGCCCTATTTTTTGTCTCAAAACTGCACCCTCCTTTTTTTTCGCTGGACATCTTGGCCCGCTTAACTTTTTTTTTTTAAATGCTTTTCTTAAGTTTAATTTTTCTATTGTTTTTTATTATCTTATAATATATATAATCTTAAAGAATATAAAACAAATATAAACATTATATATATATATATATATATATATATATATATATATATATATATATATATATAAATTATTTCATATAAACTTATTTAATTGATTTATTAGGAAGTCATAAGATTTTATAGTTAATTGATTAATTATTTCTCGATCGATTTTTACTTGTATGATGTCTGATTATTTTTTTTCCCACCATTTAATTAATTGACGACGATGTATGACTTGTACAAACTTGAATGATATTTTCGCTTTTCGACTTTAATTTATCAAGTAAACAAATAATGAACACAATTACCTTAAGAATGATCGTTCCAAAAAATAAATATTTTTTTCTTGGTCCAATGCCAAATAAATACATTCATATGCCTACATTTCGCACACACGTAAGTCGGTCACTAAGTGATCGCCATCTGCACGACCCTTATCGCGTCTCAATTAACTAACGAGGAACTGAACTTCGGAATCTAGCATTCTACGGGTTTTTTAGTGAACCACTCTTGAGGCTAGCCTTCGAGTTGTGTTTCATTTACTCCTTCGTTTCTAAGGTATTAAAAAATAAATCATTTTAAAAACAAATATTCAAACAAAACACGATACTTAATACATATAACTAATTAACGTAAGAACTAAACTCAGGAATCTAGCATTCCTCGGGTTTTTGAATTGAATTACTGTTGGGACTAGCCCTCGATTTGTAATTCATTCGCTCTTTCGTTTTCAAAACGTAAATCTCTAATAAAAATCATGAAAGAACTAAACTCAGGAATCTAGCATTCCTCGGGTTTTTGAATCGAATTACTGTTGGGGCTAGCCCTCGATTTGTAATTCATTCGCCCTTTCACAATGAAATAATACGACTTAAACCTTACTAACAAACACAAATCATTTTACAAATTAATCAACGAATAACTGAACTCTGGTCCATCACTCCACGGGTCCTTGAATGCAATCACTCTTGAGGCTAGCCCTCGAGTTGTGGTCCATTCACCTTTCGTTTTAAAACACTTAACAAATGTTAAACACTTTTCTAAAAAACGAACATTATTTAAATCTTTCTATCTCACAAACAAGCTAGCGCTTCAGCCTCTCATCGCGAGCAGATAAGCCAACGCTTAGCAGTAGAAAGCATTTCAAACAATCGTTCAATAAAAATCACAAACCGTAGTTGCACGAACTACGAAGCTCTGACTTTCCCATTGCACAAGGGAATACATAGGCACGGGGATTTTAATCCTTCGCGAGCACCCTAATAAAAAATTTAATTATTTCTCTGTCACAAATCACAATAATAAAAAATCTTAACCTTTCCTCATAACAAATAATAATTGAAACATTAAAAGCAATATTAATCATTAAAAGAAGACAATAATAATAAGTTAACATTTAAAGCGCAAATTAGACTAAGAGGTTCCCGTTGAGTACAACGGACGTGAGGGGTGCTTAACACCTTCCCTTTGCGTAACTGACTCCCGAACTTAGATTAGTGGTTTCGTTGACCATTTCTTATCCGATTTAGGTTGTGTCTATATCTTCCTTTTCTTTAGTTAGAATAAATAGAATTAGATGGCGACTCTGTTGTTTGTTTTAGGATCGTATTTTTCGAGGTACGACATATCTTTTCAAAGATCTCAACAGTCATTTCGCTCACCCAACCTTTGTCTACTGTGACAACAACTTAGCAATATATCTAGCTAATATCCTGTCATTCCATGAAAGATCCAAATATATTGAGATCGACTGCCACATCATTCGTGAAAAAGTCAAAGTTGGCCTCATTAAGCTTTTTCCCATCAGTACGAAGACACATATAGATAACTTCTTAACCAAGCAGCTCTACATACCTGCCTTTGAAAGCCATATTTCCAAGCTTGGACTACTCAACATTCATAGTCCAGCTTGTGGGTGTCTCAATTATAGAAATTATAGACTAAGTCATCTATTTTGTATCTAGCTTATTTATATTTATGTTTCTCTCCTTCCTCATAAATAAGATAGTTAGTTAGTATATAAATATGGGACATTCCCTTAATAATCAATATACATTATTCTATTGTTTGTTTGCTATAATGACCTGTTCCATTCTAATGAGAACTTATGATTGTATAAAGACATAATATGTCGTAACAATCAAAACAATCCATAAATCTAAGCATACATGAAGCTTAGACGTGTGGATGAAACCAAAATAGATTGGAATCGTGTCATTTATGGAAATGTAGCTAGGCCTCGTGTAGTGATGACATTGTGGCAGGCTTATCATGGTAGACTCCTAACCAAAGTTAAACTCTACAAATTTGGTATGCTTGAGCGTGTCAGTTGTTGTTTTGTTCCAATGAGGAAACCTTGGATCATCTCTTCTATGGCTGTAATGAAACAAAAAATATTTTGATAAAAGATCTTGCTTGGATTCAGGTCGATCATGTTCCTAAATAATGGTATGATGAATTGCTTTGGATTAATTCTCACAAGAAATGGAAAGGTTGGAGGACATCTATCATAAATTGCAACAAAAACGTTATATGACATTTGAAGATACCGTAATGGTATTTCTTTTGGTAACATTGAAGATAACACGAAAATAATGGATAGTATTATCGATATGATAATTTATAAGAGGTGGTATAGTGAGAGATTTAGATCTCACATTGATAACATGTAGCTTTAATCTTTTATTTTTGTTTTGGTGTTTTGAATGACTGGATTTGTGATTGCCTTATTCTGGATTTTTTTTAATTAATACATATATTTTTTGCTTAAAATTTTTGGTGTTTTGAGTGATTGGATCTATGATTTCCTTATTCTAAATTGGTTTTTTTAAATAAATACATATATCTTTTTGCTTAAAAGAAAATCAAAACAATCATATTTGCAGCTCCCAATCCTATTATAAATCTAAATTGATATGTATGTGGTACGGTGGTCTATTCTTCTTACATTTCTTCTTACAAATATAATGGTGGTTTCATACTTATAAAAAGGGTCATGTTAACCTGTACCCTTAAAGTACATGTTAAAGATATTATAATTAATAAATATTAAATACAAATAAATTATATTTAAAGTTTTAAAAAATTAAACAAATATTTCAAGAGAATATTTCTATAAATAGGTTATTAACATATGCCCTAAGGGCACATATTAACATTTCCCTATAAAAAATTGTTCTTTAGTAGCATAAAATATTTATTAAGTAAAATAATATTAATATTTTTGTTAATATATAAATTAATAAAATTTAAAATAATTGTTAGATAATTAATTATATATTTTTTTATTTAAGTTGATTATTTTTCTTGATTTTGGTACTTATTAAACTATTTGACAAATAATTTAAATAATAATATAAATAAATGAAGAAAAAAAAAAGAGGATAAGAGAAGACCATGCAATTGCATTGATGTGGATGATTAAAAAAAATACAGAAGTATTCTACTATTTAGTATCTCTACATAGATAAAAAAAAAAGGTGATAATAAAATGGGATTTGAATATGGGAGTTAGGTAAAAGAATTTATCTTCCTCCTATTAATTATAGTTAGTATAAAATTAATGCACCCAAAGCCTAATTTATAGGAGTGAACTTGCATTGTTTTTTGGAGCCACTTGGTCAATTTTGTCTACTTGTTGAATTTGATGCTGTCTGTTATTAACGATAAACAAGGCTTTCTCTAACAAATTTCGGCGTCGACAAAACAAAACAAAAAGCATTATGTGCATTAAATGAATTTCTTTGAATTTTTGATCCATAGCATTAACTCATGCATACTTATTCTTCAAAAGTTTCAATTCTTTTCTGTTTCTATTCAACTAAACTACCAACTTTCCAAAAGAAACATTATTTTCTAAAGTATACATTCACAATGGTCATTAGTTTACTTTATAAACTTTTTTTCTTTTCTATTTTATATTGGATTATAAATTTGAAAACTTGGTGGTTTCTAGTCAAAGAAAGTACTCCAAAGCAAGGAACGAATGATTTACAATCAATTACGTTGCATGTGCTTTATTGCTTTTTTTTAACAACATTTGAAAACTATAGCGTGGTTCTTGTCTACCCATATTTTTCGATCAAGATTTTGCATGAGTGAATCATGTTTATGATAAAGGTTATTTAGTTGCTTATTTTATAAAACTTTTGTCTTTAAATTTAGGTCACGCATAGTAACATTGTATATTAAATAATAAAAGACCGCATTTTTAGAATGAGGTTTCAAATATTTTTTTGATTAAATGAACGTTAAGTCCACAAGTCCACATTTATAAAACATGCATTAAAGTGAATAGGGGACGGGTTTTGACAGATTTTTGAAATTTGTCCATGGATACCTTTTGGCAACAGTTTCTTAGGCGTTGTATGTTTTTTTTCCTAATCAAAGAAGCTTTTGCATTAATTCAAAAAGTTAATGAAAAATAAGACGGTCATTAGAATCCATTTCACCAAGACGATAAAACAAACCATAAATAAGACAGTCATTAGAATCCATTTCACCAAGACGATAAAACAAATCATAAAAAAAGATTTCAGTTACATTATTAGCTTAGTTATATAAGGTCTAAGTCTCTCACTATTTCACTATCTATAAACTATCATATCAATTATATAATCTTATTATTTTGGTGTTATCTACACTATTATCAAAACACTTATCATTACGGTACCATCAAATCACATATATCGTCTCCGCAACCGCCAACTTAAGGATGGATGCCCTCCACCCTTTTCTCTTGCTAAGAGATACAATTCAGTCCAATTCATCATGACAATGCTTTGGTTCATGGGCCACTTGATTCCACTCTAGCATTTTTTCTCCAAATAGCTTTTGATTCAATGCAACTATAAAAAAGATGGTCAATGGTGTTTAATGTGAAATTTAGTAAACAAAAACAAATTTTATTTTACT